>JAYESD010000004.1:60407860-61607860 GCA_036927565.1 Tuctoria greenei
CTTCTCATAACACATTCGCCGCATCAGCTCCTACCACCGCCTTTACCATGCCGCCGCGCCGCCGGTCCTCTGCGACGCTTCTCCGGCTGCCTCTGCGCTCCACTCCCCTCGGTATATTTCTATTATCTATTTGGCTCTAGTGTTGAAGTAATTTTTATTAGTAGGTTGCTTTCTCATGTCAATAGATATTCCGCTCTACTTAGTGATTTGTTAATGGTGCTATGGACTATTGAATTGTGGATAAGTTTTGGACTTATAAGGTATTGATTTTAGGTAGTGATTTGTCAATAGTGCTATGGACTATTGATTTATGGATAAGTTTTGGACTTGTTAGGACTCCTATACATGCCTCTTTCAGGACTTGTTAATAGTGCTATGTGGTAGAGTAGGTAATGTTAATTTAGGTTTTTATATAGGACTTGTTAATAGTGATTGTGCTATAGGACATATAGCTTTTAGGTAATATTTATAGATTTGTATTAGTATATTATTTGTATTATGTGATACATTTGTAATTTTATAATTAATATAAATTGTTATGTTTTTAGTAGGTGTACATTTTTAGCATGTTAGTTTTAGAAGTAAAACTAAATTTATAGTTTTATAAATAATGGACTTGTAAATTTAAATGTTAGTTTTAGATATGTTTAGTTTTTTAAATTATGAACATGCAATTACTGTTATTTTAGAAGTAATCATATATGATTTATTTGTGTGTATCAATTCCAATAGGAATGTGAGGGAAGTTAGTGTTTCGGATATTTTATGAAGAAGCCACAATAGTTTATGGCCCTACTGGGATTGATTTGTCTGGTTTCGCGTCGTGTGATGTAGGAATAACAAGAGCAAATGAGAGGACATTTAGTGGTGTCGTAAACTGGTTAATGAAAAAATTTAACCTTGATCCACAACTACATCAGTTGACATTGAAAGGAATGATTAATCGGGCAAGAAATGGAATTTATTTGGATTTGATTATTATTAAGGGAAGACAAAATTGGAGGAAATATGTAGATTTAGTTGTGGAGCGGGGTTGGCCTCTAGTGCTTCTTGCGCAAGCGGAAATGAAAAGAGTAGAGATTGTAGCGGAAGCTGATGAAGCAAATAGTGTGCAAGATGATGTCGGAGTAGAAGAAGCTGGAGAGAACTCGGTACATGTAGAAGCACGTGGTGTGGCAGATGAAGGAGAGCACATTGAGAACATAGTTGAACAAATATGAATCTTCAATACAATATTATTTCTGAAATATTAATGTACCTATTTGTCCTGGAGGTATTGTCATAAGGGTACCTCAGCGCCGGGTCTCTGGTTGCAGCGCATGCATCTGTGGCTTCTACAGTGGACGACTGCCACAGGACGTTGTGCAGGAGACACGACCGTTCTCACAGGCTGTTTACCAGGAGTACTTACAGTGGTATCTTCCTCGGATGCGAGTTGTTCTCGCACACACACCAGCCGAGTGACAGATGCATGTACCCTCGGTGAGAGATACGTATCCACGTCATAGAGATGAAGCGGCTTCAATGGCGGTATGATCGAATTCGTTGAAGTACATTTGCAACATTTTACTATGTTATTTATATGAAACATGACTAATTAGTTGTTGTACGACCGATCACTTCAAACTTGTGAAGATGAGTCGGTTCCGACAGGTTCTTGCGGAGTCCTCTACTGGACTCCAATGTCTCAGGTAGGGGATATCGATGACTTCGTCAGAGAGGGTGCACATGCTGCAAAACATATACAGTCACGCCAAAGAGGGGCTGAAGTTGGCTTCTTGTGCACAATCATGTGCACAAGACACTACTGTACCGACCGCACGTCACATTACGCATCCTAGCACAGCAGGTACGTAATTATTAGTAAACTTCACATATTTGCACGATACTAACATTTCTGTTCATATATCTTCTGCAGGTACCTCCACACAAGTACCTACTTCGGTTGCAGGCCCGTCCACGCAGGTACCTGCTTGGCTCCCAGGCCCATCCACACAGGTGCCTGCTTGGGTTCCAGGACCATCTACATAGGTACCTGCTGTTTGGACTCTAGGCCCATCCACACAGACACCTGCTGCTTGGCCTCCAGGGCCGTCAACACAGGTACCTGCTGCTTGGCCTCCAGGACCGTCAACACAGGTACCTGCTTGGGATTTTCCAGACGCGTCGACACATATACCTGCTTGGGTTCCATCTTCGAACCAGGCTGGCCCGTCCACGCATGTGCCACACATGGCCACAGGTATGACGTGCAACAATTATGCTACTTAAATACATATTGGACACAATGAACATGCTAACTTTATATTATATGTGAATGCAGGAGACAACATAACAGACTACGATACTACGATTTTTGGCTCGCTGGCGCACCACGGCAGTCCTCCAGTTTCACCTTTCCAGATCGACGACTACCTGGTGGGCGTGCTACGGAGGCGTCGGCGCTTGAGCCTTTGGTGGTCGAAGCGCCAGCGCCCGAGCCCATGGTTGTCGACGCACCAGCACCTGAGCCAGAGGCGGAGGACGGGCCTGCGCTGGAGCCAGAAGTAGCTTCTGCTCCGACCATACCTTCAACACCCGCTCTAGAAGCGGTGATCTCGGAGGTGCCCGCTGTTGAGCCAGAGTGCTGAGATGAAGCTGCTGGCCCCCCGCCGGAGGGGCCGGTTGTTGATGACCTGGCGACTGGGCCTTCGGAGTCAATTCCGGAGGTCAGAACTTCGGCTGCAAGTACTTCCTCGGTGGCGGCCGAGGCTATCCCAGACGACGACCCTAGTGCCGTGGAAACTCAGGGGACCGCTCTTGTAGAGTGGGACCCAATTTTTGTTGTTGAAGATCCGCTGGAGCCAGCGGAGAGGACCCCAGCAGGTCTGGACCCGATACCCCTATCGTTGTCTATCGAAAACGCCTGCTCCAGTCTTCGCCAGGTCCAGCTGGCCTTCTACCACGACAGCAAGGCCCTCGAGGAGGAGCGCCAAACCCTTAGGATGTGGCACAACTGACTCCATTTCAAGACCAAGCTAGCGCAGTCGAGGCTGGCTGACGACAAGGAGTGGGTGCAAAGGGAGAAGGTCCGCCTAGAGTACTGGGGTAAGTTGTTGGATGAGAGGGAAAGCATGACGCGGACCCTCGACAACCAGTCCCGGGCCATCTATGAGCAGGCCAAGGCTGCAAATAGCGTAGCGGATGATCGCCAGGAAAGGCTCGCCGCCATCCATGATAGTCTCGTCAAGCGCCGGGAGGCTCTTGAACCGCGTGAGAGACGGCTCGAAGATGAAGAGCAGAAATTCCTGGAGCTGCGGGATGACCTCGTGAAGAGGGAGGAAGAGCTTGTCCAAAAGACAGCTCTGGTTGACAAGAGCCTCAAAGAACGCACCAAAAAATTGGAGGAGCATTGCGAGGAGGAGGAGAAGAAGGCCTGGGAGTGAGGGCAAGAACTCTACAAGCAGGAGAATGCCATCGCCGCCAGGGAGAAGAAAGTGCGGGGCCGGGAGAAAGATTTGGTCAACCGCCGGAATGAGAATGACCTCCGGGTGGAAGAGCTCAGCAAACTCAAAAGGCAAGTTGCTGAAAAGATTCAACAGAATTCCAAAGAGGTGGAGCGTCTTGCTCGGGAGAGCTCGGAGCTTGCGGTGGCCAAAAGATCCTTGTCAGAGATGCGTAGCACAAGGGTTGTGGAGTCCCAACAAGTTTGGGACTTCCTGGTCAAGGCCAATGATGCGCTGACGCCAATGGGCTTCAGTCTTGTGCGTCCAGATGATTCGGAGCCGGAGCTGGACCAGGCGTTGGAGGCACTTGGTTCTGCAGGCAACAAGCTCACAAAGATGGGCGATGTCATCGCAGACCAATTGGAAATGGAGGGTCAGTCCCTTGCGAAGAACGTCCCAGAGTTTGTGCTGACATGCTACACCAGCCGGGACTCGATGCTTGAAGGCCCCATCGTAGGAGAGGGTGAAGCCGCCCGAGCCAGCGTGTCGGAGGTGGCCCAGAAGGTTGCCCAGTTCTTCCATAGGGTCTAGGACCATCTCTCTGTAGCTCCCATTTGTATTCTCTCTTCTTCTTCTCCAATTTTGTAATCTCTTGCTTCCAGATGAATGAAATCCAAATTTTTGTGAATTCGAATATAATTTTTTGTCTTCAACACCTTTTGTCTCAGTTGGCCCCCTGGTAGATGTACATAATTTGATTGTGAACATGTACCAAGAGGATGTAACAGTTGTTGAAGACTTGCGTGCTTTGAACTTGTAGAATGTAGGTCCGAAGTCTTCGATAATGTAGACCCCCTGAGGTTGTCAGAGCTTAGTGGCTCCTGCATTGACCATCGTCAGAGCTTAGTAGCTCCAGCAGTAGTCTACATCAATGCGTAAAGCATTGATAGTTAGCCCTCTGGGGTGTCGGAGCTTGGTAGCTCCGGCAGAGACCTCTGCCAACACATGTTGTGTCAACAGTAAGCTCCTATTTAGAGTCTTTCCACCATCTTCACGTTGACAACATGCCCCCTAGTTTTACCGAAGCTGAGTAGCTCCAGCGATGCTCGATGTCAATGTTTGAACATTGACCACGAGCCGCCTAGGGGATGTCGGAGCTTTGGTAGCTCCAGCTTCATTCACCATCATCATGAAATATTTATTTTCCTGCACACTGAGGTCAAGAAAAACAATAAAATCTGTTTCCTGTCTATAAGTTCATTGCGGCTTACTATTACCGAGAAAGCTTTAGATCGAACACAATTCCAAATACAATCAAGAGCGTCGTCTTGTTCCCTTCGGGTCAGATCGTTTTTGGACTCACTTACTTCGGCCTGCTGGGGTGTAGGTAGAGTGACGTACTTAGGGTGCATGACCAGGCTAAGTTGATAGCACGCTCCGGCCCTAGATTGGCTTGGCGGCATTCAGACGAGTAGACCATCAACAAATTTTGAACCCAGAAGGATAGACAATGCAACTCGAATTGTACATGAACTGGTCAAGCTAAAGTTTCTTAAGAACTGCACAACTTTGTTATATACAAGAAAGAGAAAAATAAAAAATATTGAGCCTGCTCAATGTAAATGCACGTGGAGTCTATTTTCACACAATGATGTCTTTCATTATAGGTCCGGGGTACAAAGGAAAAAAGTACACTCTTAGGGTACGAAACCAAGCTAAATGTTTTTTGTTTCTCGTTTGACCCAAGGTAGCTAGCTACACCTTTAGTTCTGAGACTATGACAAGTGTTGCATGGGCGTTGCGGACCTAACTGGGTAGGTCCGGCTGCCCTCCCGTAGGAGATAATCGACTCTGAACAATGACTCTATAACATACATCACATGTAATTACAGACTCACCTCCGTGATATTAGGAGTAGAACTTACAGAGGTGCTCAATGTTCCAAGGATTTGGGAGAGGTGTCCCATCCTCGGTTGCCAAGTGAACGCATCCGGGACGGGATACTTTGATCACTCAGAAGGGTCCCTCCAAGCTAGGGGAAATTTGTTTAACCCTTCTCTGGATTGTATTCTCCGTAGCACCAGATTGCCTTCCTCGAGCAGTCGGCTGTGAACATGCCGTTGGTGATAGCGTTGAAGAGCTTGGTGGTATCGGGCATTCCGAAGAGCTGCTCAGCACCTTCCCTCTTCAAGGAGGTCAAGGTCTTCACACCGGAGCTAATCCTGCGTGGCTTCATCAGAGGTACGGACCTGGAGCGTCCCCAAGGTGATTTCTGGAGGAAGGACTGCTTCAGCTCCATACGCCAGGAAGAAGGGTGTCTTTCCAGTTGACCGGTTTGGAGTTGTCCTGTTGGCCCATAGAGTGGGCAGAAGCTCTTCAATCCAGTTGGCTCCATGTTTTTTAGGCACTCATATGTGCGCGTCTTGAGTCCTCTCAAGATTTCTGCATTTGCTCTCTCGGCTTGTCCATTGCTTGTCGGGTGAGCTACGGAGGCGTAGCTGACTTGGATGCCGAGGTCTTCGTAGTATCCTTGGAAAGCAGAGCTTGTGAATTGGGTCCCATTATCTGTTATGATTTTGTTTGGGACTGCAAATCTGCATACGATGGACTGCAAGAAGTTGATAGATGTTTGCTTGTTTATTGTCATAACTGGAGTTGCTTCTGGCCCTTTGGTGAACTTGTCAATTGCAACATACAGGAACTTGTAACCTCCGACGGCTCTTGGGAAAGGTCTCAAGATGTCCATCCCCCACACAATGAAAGGCCATGTAGGAGGTATCATTTGTAGAGGCTGAGTCGGTGTGTGAATTTGCTTTGCATGGAACTGGCATGCTTCGCATTTCTTCACCAGCTCAGTTGCATCCTGGAGTGCTGTAGGCCAGTAGAAGCCATGCCAGAAGTCTTTACTGACCAGCGTGCGGGAAGATGCGTGGTTACCACACTCGCCTCCATGGATTTCTGCGAGGAGCTCGCAGCCTCTTTCCCTTGTGATGCACCGCATTAGGACGCTGTTGGCATCGCGCCGGTAGAGATCCCCTTCTACCAACGTGTATCTTTTACCCAATTTTACTATCCGGTTAGTGGATACATCATCATCAGGAAGGATATTGTCTTTCAAGTAGCTTCGGATCTCTGAGATCCATGCATTGGAGCTTGCTTGAGCATTTGAGTCTTGCGTGCTGGGTTGCTCGGAGCTTCCGACAGCACCTACGACCCTTGATGGCTGCCATGGTAACAGGGCCATCGGGACTGCCAGCTTCAGGATGCTGATCTCGCCCCCTTCGCTCAGTTCGGCAGGCTGAGCCGTGGGTTTTGACAACCTCCGGACGAAGGTTCCGCCAGGAGTCGGAGCTCTGGTTGACTCTTTTGTCGAGAGTTCGTCAGCTTCAGCATTATGGACACGCTGGACATCCAGGACTTCGAAGTCCTTCTGAAGCCTCTGGACTTCAAGGAGATAAGCAACTAGTTGAGGATTGTTACAGGAGCATTCACCCTTCACCTGTTTAATGATGAGCTGCGAATCTCCCTTGACCAACAACTGCTTGACATCATATGATAGTGCCACCTTTGGTCCATAAATGAGCGCTTCATACTTCGCCATGTTGTTGGTCGCCCTGAAGTCAAGGTGGACCATGTATTTGACCTTCTCCCCAGTTGGAGCGAGGAGAAGGACTCCAGCTTCGGCCCCCTGCTTTTGCATGGAGTCGTCGATGTAGAGGGTCTAGTGAGGCTCGGTGAAGACTGGAGCTTTGAGTTTCGGCTTCTGCTCACTAGGGCCCCTAGGGTTTGATGGATACGGGGTCCACTCTGCCACAAAGTCCGCCAGTGCTTGACTCTTGATAGCTTGTCTTGGGACGAATTCAAGATCGAATTTGGCCAACTCTACTGCCCACTTTGCAATATTCCCAGTTGAGTTGGGATTATGCAACATCGCACGCAGTGGATAAGAAGTCACCACTGAGATCTTGTGAGCTTGGATGTAATGGCGAAGCTTCCTGGAGGCGATGAGAACTACGTAAAGCAGCTTGTGCACCTCTAGGTATCGAGTCTTGGCATCATGTAGTACTTCGCTGATGAAGTACATTGGGTGTTGTACTGTTCGGACCCTCCCGAAGGGGCCCAGAGCTTCCTCCACATCGACCCGGACCCTCCGGGAGGTGTCCGGACCTGCTTCGGGGACCTCTGGGTCCTTGCTAGAGGAACCCGGAGCTTCTACTGGAGCGACCCGAACCTTCCCGGAGGGGTCCATATCTTCTGGAATAACTCACTGTAGATCCAAGTCTGGGGGCTGGGACCCAGACTCACCTTCAGGAACATTCGAACCCTCTCGGAGGGGTCTGGATTCCTGAGCTTGAGATGGTTCTGGTCTCTCCGCAACTAGGACGATGCTGACAACCTCGTCGGTTGCTGAAATGTAAAGCAGTAAGGGCTCACCAGGGTTCGGAGCTACCAAGGTTGGTAGAGTGGTGAGGAGATGCTTTAGCTCCTGGAACGCCTTTTCTGCTTCTTTAGACCATTGAAATGGTTCGGACTTCGTCAATGGCTTGAAAAAGGGTAGCGCCCGTTCCGCCAGTCTTGAGATGAATCGGCTGAGGACGGCTAGTCATCCAGTCAGTTTTTGGACGTCCTTGATACGGGCTGGTGGCCGCATCTCCTCTATGGCTTTAATCTTTGCCAGATTTGCATCTATGCCCCGGTGGTTTACCAGGAAACTAAGAAGCTTTCCAGAGCTAATGCCAAAGACGCACTTGTCTGGGTTCAGCTTCATGCGGGTGACCCGCAGCTTGTCGAAGACAGCTTGCAAGGTGTCAAGGAGTGATTCCTTGTCCTTGATCTTGACGACGATGTCATCAACATACACTTCCACTACATCTCTGATGAGCTCTCCAAAGGTTTTGTACATAGCTCGTACAAATGTTGAAGCTGCATTCTTGAGACCAAATGGCATGGCAGTATAGTAGTACAATCCATCTACTATGATAAAAGTAGTATATTCTTTATCTTCCCTAGACATTCTGATTTGATGGTAGCCAGAATATACGTCTAGGAAACACAGTAATTCACATCCGGAGGTGGAATCCACTATCTGATCTATTCTAGGTAGAGGGAATGGATCTTTTGGGCATGCCTTATTCAGTGTTGTGTAGTTGATACACATCTGAAGCTTCTCGCCGGCCTTGGGTACAACGACTGGGTTTGCCAGCCATTTTCGATGGAAGACTTCTCGGATGAATCCAGCTTCGAGCAACTTCTTCACTTCTTGTCGTATGAAGTTCTGTCGCTCTATGGATTGCTTCCGAGGCTTCTGATGTACGGGGCGAGCGTCAAGATAGATCTTCAGATTATGCTCGATCACTTCCCTAGGGATCCCAGGCATTGTGACGGTTGCCAGGCAAACACATCGACATTAGCACGGAGGAAAGTGATGAGCGCGAGTTCCTATTTGTCATTCAGACCTCCCGATATACGGGTGGTCTGAGTGGCATCGGAACCGATTTGGACGACTTTGAAGGGGATGTTGGTGTTGCCACTTGGTTGTGAGCGCGGTGTAGAGGTTGAGCCACGTTGTCGAATGCTCGGGTGTTTCGGAGCTTGTTCCTGCCTGGATTCTTCCTCCTGCGCTGTAGCAAGTGCATGAAGTTCTTCCAAGGTAGTCACTTCGGCAGTACGGTCTCCGCAGATCCGGAGAACGCCAGCTAGTGTTGGCATTTTCAACACCAGGTAGCCATAATGAGCAGCAACCATGAACTTGTACAAGGCGGGCCTGCCCAGAGTGGCGTTAAAAGGTAAGTTGATTTGAGCGACGTCAAAGATCAACTTCTCAGTTCGATAATTCTCCCGAGTCCCGAAGGTCACGGGGAGAGTAATTGCACCCAGTGGGGTTATGGCCCCCGGACCTACTCCAGAGAAAGGTCGGGAGGGGCGAAGGTTCGAAGTTCGGAGCTGAAGCTTGATGAAAGCTTTGAAGCATATGAGATTCAGCCCCGAACCTCCGTCCACCGTTACATGGTGGTGTTGAATGTTATTGATGATAGGTGATACCATCAAAGTTAGCTGACCAGCTCCGATCATGTTCCGAAGGCAGTCCAAAGCATCAAAAGTGATGGTGGTGTCCATCCACTTTCGATGAGGCTCTGCCCTGGCTGTAGGAGCTACTGAGGCCATGTCCCGCCGCATGGTCTTGAGGATACGGCGGGAGGCGATGTCCCACGAACCACCAAAGATGGTGTTCATGGTCTTCCGACGCTCATTGTCAGAGACGTCGGAGTCATCATCGACGGAGGTGTAAACAGCCTTTAGGACCTTTTTAGGGTCCTGTAAGCCTAACTCCTCTTCAGCCGATGCTTCATCGACCTTCTGTTTTCCTTCCCTCTAACGAAAAGGAACTTCTTCCCGGAGCTTGTTGTAGCACTCGACAAGGTTTTGGACCTCCCTACAGTCATCCAAGTTGTGGCTGTTCGATTTTTGGATGGGACACACACTTTGGAGTTGCCACCGTCTTCAGAGGATGGCCGAGGACGTTTCTCGGGGCGTGGCCCCCGGCCACCCGGAGCTACTGCAGCTGCAGCGGTAGATGTGTCGGCTGACGGCTTCTTCTTGCCATTGGACTTTTTCTTCTTTTTTGCACTCCCGTAGGTAGTGGCTTCGCCTTTGGAGGATTTTTTGCCATCCTCTGGAGGTGGTTTGGAGTGCATTTCACGGCCCTCCGCAGCTTTGGCACACTTGTATGCCAAGCTGAAGAGCACCGTGACGCTGGTGATCTCCTTGACCGCCAGCTTCTCCAGCATCTTCTTATCTCGTACGCCCTGTCTAAATGCCACGATAACAGAAGCGCTAGAGATAGAAGGAATAGTGTTTTGTACCTGGGAGAACCTCTGGATGAATGAGTGCAGGCATTCTCCCCCCTTCTGCACAACTGCAAAAAGGTCCAGTTCGGTGCCTGGCCGTGTGTATAAACTCCCACAATTGGCGGTGAACTGTTGTCACAATTCCTCCCAACTATTGGTGGAGTTGTGAGGAAGGCTCATGAACCAGGACCTGGCGGTCCCAGTCAAGGCCACTATGAAGTAGTTGGCCATTACGGCCTCGTTACCTCCGGCCGCAAGGATTGCGGTGGTGTAAATTTGGAGAAACACAGCGGGATTAACTGTTCCGTCAAATTTCTCCAGCAGTTGAGGCCGGAACTTTTGTGGCCATCTGACCATGCGTAGGTGCATGGCCAGTGCAGAACAGCCTCCTCCTACTCCCTCAGGAGCATGACTGTCTCGAGCCTCTCGCCATTCGCGAGCACGCTCGATATGGACACGGCCGTCTTGTTGACGTTAACAGCGATCAAGCTCCGCCCGGAGGTCATGAGTTGAAAGCCTGGTTACCATATGAGTACGTCGTGCCCCAGAAGGTAGCGATGTAACTTGCTGTGATGCAACACGCCTCCTATTTTGAGAAGCATGCGGACCAAGTCTGCCAGAGACGGTCCGACGCTGCGATGGGGCCCGCCCAGAAGGAGGAGGACCTTGGTTGCTGATGCGGTCGGCTGCTGCTGCAACCAGATGTTCCACATCAGCCCTCCACTGCTCCATTTCACCCTGGGATGCACCTGGAGGTGGTGGACGTTGGAGGAGATCACGCTCTGCATGAAGCATGTGTTCAGGGTTGTTGTTATTCGCCGATGTGGTGACCCATGCCGATGCACCGTCACGCTGTCCATCTTGACGCGCTGGTGCAGGTGGTGGCGGTGGAGACATGACTCTTGCTGGAGCCACGACACCTGCTGATTGCTGCATGTTGGAGGGATTGCCCCCAGTGGGTTGAACAGCAGGGTTGCCGTTGGACGATCCAGCAGCTGAGTTCACCATACTTGAAATCTCGGGCATCCCCTACCTGGCGCGCCAACTGTCGGTGTTTGGTTCTGGCAGATCTCTCGACACTACCTTTGGTAGATCAAGGAGTTGTAGTTCGGTAATGGGCGCGCAGAGATTCAAGAAGGTGAAAAACAAATGTACACAGAGATTTACGTGGTTCGGGCCGCCTGAGTGTAATACTCTACTCCACGGGGTGTGTTGGTGTTGTATTAAGCGTGTGAGACTAGAAGAATCTCCAGAAGAAGAAGCTCGTCTAGCTCAGGGACTTCAGTAGTGGTCTTGAACCGTCCCTTGTGTATCGTTGACCAGTCCTTTTATAGTACAAGGACTGGTTGTTACACCGTTATCCTGGCCCGACAGGTGGCCCCGGCGGTTACACATGCTTGATACACAATTAATGAGGTTAATTACCCTTAATAGTCTGGTAATTGGCCTTAACAGTGCCGTTACCAGTATTAAGGGCCATCCGATCGTGTGTCATTGATATGGTATTAATGACACATAATCGGGTCTTGAAGTCTTTGATTGCTCCTTCAAGGTTCGGAGCCGTTGGGGGGTTCACCAGCCTGATTGTTGAAGTTGAAGGTCCGGCGGTCGCCACGTGGCAGCTCCGGAGCTTACCGTCGTGGACAAGTAGGTCCGGTGCTGCAGGACACGTGTCAGTATTAGAGCTTCCCTTTGTCTGGGGTTAGGTCCGGGGGTGCCATACATGTATTCCGACCGGAGCTTTCCGTGTGTGGGTGATAGCTCCGGTCTTATGATACACGTCCCGGTCCTGAGACTAACCATGTCAGGGAAGAAGGTCCGATTACGCCTAACATGTGGGGCCTTCGGAGGTGTTCAAATCTGGTAGATGGAGTTTCCTTGTGATCTTTGCAATCCCAAGGGGTATCCAGTACAGAGGGTACCGACAGGGGTAAAGTAGATGGTTTTAGATAGATTAGGGTGTTAAAAACCTGGTTTTGTAGTTTGGGTGGTGAATTAGTCTTAAAGGTATAGCTTGGGAGGCTATGTAGACTTTTTCCTCAACCGAGTCAAGGAAGATAGAGATGAAAACAGCAAAGAGCAACATGGAAACACCACTGTATTGGTACTCGTTGAGGAAATACATTGTTGCTCCGTCGGAAAAGGTGTTCTGAATCTCAGCACACTTGACGACAATGGTGTGGTCGTTGAGGCCCTCCTCCTCCTCGATGAGGTAGACACCGTACCCGCCACTCGTGCTGCTGCCGGGCACGGCTGTGGCCGGCGAGAGCTTCACCCGCAAGACGAACACCTCAATACAGTGGACCACCACCGAGTAGACGAAGCTCGTGATGAACACGTCGTAGATGAGGTAGGCGATGAACTGCGACTGCTTGGTGATGGAGCCCGACGTCTTGCCCACCGAAGTCATTTCCTCGATCACATTGCGTGCGAGCAGTGGAGGTGGCCATGGCGGCCAAGTTGCATCCAGCTCTCACTCGTCACATAGAAGGCCGCACGCAGCAAGTATCTAGTTGGCGTTGTGCTTCTCCAGTTTGGAGCATAGGCCATGGTCGCCAATGAAGGGAACGACGAGGGCCTGGAATGGCAGGATGCAGCCACCGAAGCTAGTGAGGAAGCACAACATAAAGGTGCCCGTCCCGTACAGGTGGATGGAAGGACGGTCGAGCGGCGGTGCGCTGCCAGCGCGAACGGCGCCGACCCAGGCGTGGAAGGAGGTGGACTTGGAGAAAACTTCGGCCACCTGGTGGTGCTTTGTGGGAACGATGATGAGCAGCGGGATGTAGTGAAGTGCTAGGGGTGGGCACATCTCTTCCCTGAGCCTCAACCGTGCCGCACCGTCGAGGGCTGCCACAGTCATCAGCGGTGGTGGCCATGGTAGCGGGCGAGCATCACTATGTCACTGGTGCTCGGGGAGGAGTAGCTGCTTGCACCTAGCATCCTCGTGGATGCCGAAGTGAATTGCCAGCGCGGCCAACGGGAAGCCGAATACGAGATCGAGGTAGGCAATGGGCTCGGTGTGGCTCGCCAGGCCGTGCTCCCGGGGATTCACGACGGCGGTGACACCCCGTGTCACCTCCTCGAAGTTCCCATAGTTGGTGTATTCCACAATGGAGAAGTTGCAGCCGATGAAGGCCACCAAGCCAGGAGGACTGCGCGAGATTCGGTGTGGAAGCGCGTTGCGGACGAAGAAGGAGTTGAAGCAGGGATGGCGCCGTTGTGCATGTGGGCACCGATAATGGAAGGCGGAATGTGCCCTGACACCGGAAGCTCGCGGACGGGGGCTCGCTTGTTGATGGAGGCAGAACTGAAGATGTCGGAAGCGACAGAGATGTTGATGGCGGGGGCGATGTAGTCCACACGAAAGTCGTCAACGACAGTGTCGGTGAGTCCGAAGGAGTCGAGGTCGTCATCGGGGATGAACGAATCGAGGTCGTCCTGCGTATCCACCTCTGTCAGCGTCGGCGCGAGCGGGGCAGCGACGACAGGCTCGGAGATGATGTGGTGCTCGACGGAGTTGGATTTGGGTCGACCGCTCTCCAAGGTGTGCTGCGTGAGGGCGCTAAGTGCGTCTACAAAGTAAACCCAGAACTGCGGCTTCGAATGGGTGACGGGCTCGGTCTTCGCGACCTCGGATGCGGTCTCCTGCTTTGTATCAGCGACGAGCTCGGTCTTCCTGATCTCGAGCGCGAGCTCCTCTTTCGAGTCAGCCACGAGCTCGGCCTCCTCGGCCTCGGGCTTGAGCTGCTGCTTTGAATCGGCGACCAGCTCGGTCTCCTCACGGTGGCCGCTCGTGGTGATGGTGTCGCGGTACTTCGCGAGCGACTCCTGGAACGCCTGACAGATCATTCGACGAAGCTCCGGGGCGAAGTACTCAACTATTTCCTTTGTGTTGGGATCCATTTAGAATCTAGAATCATAGGCTCTGATATCAATTGTGAGTAATCAGACTAGAATCTAGAGAGAAAGGTAGGGAGATTGGAGACCACCTTGTGAGTAATCAGACTAGAATCTAGGCGTATCTAGGATTTTACTAAATGGTATGCCGCATAAAAAAATCTCTAAAATTTTATCAATTCGACAAAGAACTGTAAACTTTTTACACAATTCACTAAATGCAATAAATATCATGGTAAATATTAAATTCATCAAATGATGATATAAATAATTCAAATAATATGATAGTTTGAAAATATAGGCATAAGAGAAAATTACAATACTACTTTTCAAAAGTTTTTAATCATCGCTTACTAAATGACATGAATATCTTGATTACATCATCTTCATTCACTTCAAAAAAGTATCCGCTTCTCTTACGATAACTGATAATAAGTTTAACAATGATTAATTGAACTCAAATACGACAATAAAAAATCTACTATATTATGAATATATGATATTAATATTTATGCTGAACAAAGCGGTCTCTATAGTGATTTACTTTATGACCTCCCTATTCATGATGAACAAACAAAATATTTGATAAATCTGTGGATCAAATATCTTATAAAAATTGAGACTGAAATATGCATTAACTAGTTATGATGCAACATCGATTTATGCTGCTTAGGCAGAATACCTGTTTTTGATGGGCATGGTAACACTAGGGAGGCCCTCCTGGGTTAGGGTATTGAAAAGCCACGGATAGCTGAGATGCCCCAGCTCTGATCCAGTCTCTGATTTCAGCCTGGATAGTGTCGCAAATGGATTCACATCCTCTGCCTTGGAGTGTTCAATGCCGAGGATAAACAGTCCTCTGAATTGAACCTTTCTGGGATCGTCCAAGAAAAAATGAACGCTCCAGAATATTTGCTACAGGACAACCGCTGCAGTACGTTGATTATTTTAATGACTTGGAATATTGTGTACAGCAGTAAGTGACAATTAGTTAATGCAGGCTACTGTACCAAAAGACTCATTTAACTGTTGAAATACTGTTCCCCTGCATTGATAGGATGTTAAGGCAGAGTATATGAATCCGTCGCAAATATGAGCAACCGAGCTGTCGACACACTGGAACCACCAATGTATGTTCTTTTCTTGTGGCCAACTTACTGGATGCAGGGAAGGGCAGCGGACACTACTACAAAAAACGTTTTTACCTACGGTTCAAAATATATTATCACAGGCGGTTTTAAAACCGTCTGTAACAAAGGGCCTGTGAAAATAGCCAATTATCACAGTCGGAATCAAAAACCGCTTGTGAAAATGCAGTATTACAGGCTGTCTTTTTGTTACCAACCGCCCGTGATAATTTATTATCGCAGACTGTTGTTTACGTTCTTTTACACCGCCTGCGATAAAATTATGTGAAAAGTGCTGACACTTTTGCAACTTTTGGTTGTACAGTTGAAAAAATATTCTGCCAGCACTGACGATGGAATTGAACGAGACAAGAAATCATCAAACACAGTTCGAGTTTGTCTATTTTGGTGATTCATGAAGCTTGTCGCATATAAAACGAAAAGAGAGAAATTGGTCTTGATTTTACAGTAGTGGTCGTCATTTTGATTTTGCGAATACAAACACAAATACAAACACAGATCGAGGTTGTTGGCGCGCTGAGGCCGGCAAAGTCGCGGTCGTTGAGGACGGTGAAGGCGTGCATCCGCGCGGCAGGGAGGTGGAGGCCCCGATGCTTGCATCCGCACGGCAAAGTCAGCGAGGTCGACGAAGTCACGTGCTGAGGCCAATGAAGGCAGGCATCCGCACGGCATGGAGCTGGAGGTCGAGGCTCGCATCCGTACGACAAGGTCGGCGAGGATAGCAAAGTACGGTTGAGGTTGACGAAGTCGGCGGGCTGAGGTTGGCGGAGTCACGCTGAGGCCGGCGGAGTCGTGCTGGCGAGGCCGTGCTCGTCCGTGAGCGCCAGCCTACACTGCGTCAGAGGCCCGATGCTCTTCGCCATGGCCGGATCTCGGTGAGCAGGAACGCGATGTGCTTTTGAAATAATAATGAGAGGAACGTAGCAAATGCTAGGAAAGGAACGGGAAGATTCGGGTGGAAGCTAGCACGGGTGATGGTGGTGTATTATTGAGGAGGGAGAAAGAAGGACGTAGGTGGATCCGCGTGAAGTCTTCTGATTGTTCTAAACGCTGAAGCTCAGATAAAAGAAGGTGTGGGCTCCAGACAGTACTTTGCAGACGTTTTTATACAACCGCTTGTGAAAATAAGTGCATCTTCACATGCATTTTTTAGCCTACAACCGCCTGTGATATTATTTATTATCACAGACGGTTTGTACCACCCACCGCCTGTGATAATCTATATATTTTTACAGGCGGTTTTTAGTTACGGACCGCCTGTGATATATTATTATTATTATAGGCGTATTTTAATGCATTTGACATCACATACGTATTTTTTTATGGACCACCTGTAAAAAAATGAGTAAGCATCTGTGAAAATGTGTTTTGTCGTAGTGGGAACCAGTTGGAGACCAACGTCCAGATCATCTGTAATTTTGGGCAGTCTCTGAACAAGTGCTCGACCGTCTCCAAGCTTTGCTGACATAGCTGGCATAAATAAGCATTTGGCCAGCCGCGTCTTTGTAGACGCGCCGCCATCCACACCCGGTCCTGCACCATCAACCAATTGAAGAGCTTGCATTTCCGAGGTGCCCAGGTGTGCCAAATCCGTTCCGGGAACCAGGAAAGGTGACTACCCTCGAATTGTCGCTGGTAGGCGGTTTTCACTGAGTATACCCCATTTGTTGATGGAGTCCATCGGAGTGAGTCTTCCTGAGTGTCATTGAGCACAAGATTACCGTCCCTTATCTGACGCCATCAGAAGATGATGTCAACCAGCAGCTCCATTGTTAGGTTGTGGGATAAGTCATTATTGATCCATCATACTTGGTTCGACAAAGCAGCAGCCATAGTTCTGTACTTTCTGCGTGAATGTTTGTATAGCTGCGGAAACAAAGCAGCGGGGTAAGAGCCACATAGCCAGCTATACCACCAGAGCTTGCACGCCGGAGTGGATAGTCACGGATGTCATGCCGCGAAGATCAAGCGGTCAGAATTGTCTACAGGGATGTCATGGATGGGCCAGGGTCTGAGCGGGCTTGTCCACTGTAGCCATAATCATCAAAGCCACAAAGCTCTGGCGAAGCGGTCCAAGTCCACGTTTCCTAGACCCCCCACCATCTATTAGGCGACAGACACATCCCCAATTCACTTCACATTTGGCGCCAGAGAGTTCATTGTCGCCTGCTGAGAGAAATCTTCGTCGAGCCTTGTCAATATCCTTGACGCTACTAAAAAAAGCATTTTTACAGGCGCCTCAATTTTTCAAACACAGGCGGTCCTTAAAAATATGCGACTGTGATGACTAATGATATAATAACCGTTTGTGATAAAATAACAACACGGGCGGATTTTAAAAAACAACCGTCTGGGTAAATAATCGATCTTCAGGCGGTTATTACTTAAGAACCGCCTGCAATAAAATAACCTCACAGACGGATTTTAAGAAACAACCGCCTGTGTAAATACATGATCTTCTCAGGTGGTTATTAATTAAGAATCGCCTGTAACGTAATGAACTTCACAGGCGGTTCTTAATTAACAACGGTCTGAGAAGGTCATGTATTTCCACCGGCCGTCATTGTGTAAGAACCGTATGTAATTGTTCAATTATCACAAGCGGTGTTCATTGAAATTACATGGATATAGTTGTTGCAATTATCACAACCGTGTGTAGTCGTTGCAGGGAAAATTGTATCAGGAAAAAAACACAGATGAGAGGATACTAGTACAGTAATGCATTATAGGAAATGCTCGATCACCAGTGAGGCTGGCTTAATTGTGAAATAATACATCATTAGAGGCTTTACAATTGTTCAAAGATAACATCTTTACACACTGAGCACAAGTTTAAGTGAGTCTCTCTCTGTAACAGCCGCAAACAACGACGATGAAGCGCCCTGTCAAGTAGAAAACAAAAATCATGCTACATTCATTGTAGATCGACGATGAAGCTCCCATCGATCAATCTAAATTTTACAGTCCTGCTTGCTCCCGAACACGTCTCTTATATTCCCCTGGATCCTCAAAATATTGACATTATTTAAATTAACAAATGTCAAAGGAGGAATGGATAACCTACATTGGTCACTAAGTCAAAGTGTCATCTAACCTTGATAAGTAGATTATAGCAATAATTTCTACAATCGGGCACATTTGATTGATGCAGCAAATGCTGAACTTCAAGTAGTATAGTTTTGATTGTAAAACCACTGCACCACCCCTACGAAATATAATTTAAGCAATATAAGAAACCAGTTCAAATAAGTTCGACAACAATTAAGTAATAATTACATGAGCAAAATAGGTCTATCTTACAGTCTCTTGATCAACCGGTGTGCCATATGTACAAACATGGTGATGGTTCTTGCGCCACGCCAAGCGCTCCTCCTTCAATCGACTACACGCTCGAGACATCATTATCTGAAAGACCAAACTTCCAAATTATTGAGTCCAAACGCATATGTACACAAATGCAATAGGACACAATCCATATACCAACACACAAAACTGACAGCTTATGAAAATATACAAAGAAAAAGGTAACATATAATGCATAGTAAGGAAACTATGCGAATTTATTTAGGTACATCATCGCGCGATGTGGGATTGGGCAGAGGCGTGCCTCTGCGGGGTCTTTATATAGGCGTCAGTTTTTCATAGGCGTTTTTTAAATTTTTCACAGGCGGTTGGTACATAATAATCGTCTGAGAAGATATTTATCTCAGGCGGGTTTTACTTACTAACTGCCTCTGATGCTGCTAAGATCCTGTGAAGCTAATCCCTGCACAGCAAGCTATTGTAGATGCAAGTAACACCCTTGGCTCATCATTTGAATTGTTGAAAGCATCAATTTGAAGCTTGACAATCCTTGGAAGGATATTCCCATCTATTTGAACGATTTCTTTCCCTTCTGTCCATTTGAAAACTTAAGAAGATGCTCCTTTCTCAGTTTTAATGGCTAAATATATTGACTAAAAATCAGTACTCACTTTCTTAGTGCTTCACACAAGCGAGTAAGCGAACAACTTCAATCACAAATCTTGTTTTTACACTTTCATAGGGATTTAACCTTAATCTTTCAAGCATAGATTTATCAAATAAGTGAAGCTTCCTTATCACACATGTTAATGGCAGTTACAAGTGAAGGATGTGTCAAAGCTAACAAAATTTGAATCGAACTGAAGATAAAGAGATCCTGCATATGAGTGGCAATATCCAGGTTAAACAGCGTGAAGACTGTCATCATAGCTTCATGTTGTCTAACCTGGACATTGTCACTCATATGCAACATCTCTTTGTCTTCAGTCCCATTGAGATTTTATTAGATTCGACACACCCTTCCATTGTAACTGCTATTCACATGTCTGATGAAGAAGGTTCAATTATTAATAAATCTATGCTTGAAAGATTAAGGTCAAATTCCTATGAAAATGGTAAAAACAAGATTTGTGATTGAAGTTGTACGTTTCTTCGCTTGTGTAAAGCACTAAGAGAGATGGTACTGATTTGTAGTCAATATATTCAGTCATTAGAACTGATAAAGTAGCATCTTCGTAAGTTATCAAAATGGAGAGAAGAGAAAGAAATCTTGTAGGGCTTGTTTGTGTGTACTCCTATCCAAACAAGCCCTCAAATGGACGGGAAGTATCGTCAGACTTCAATTGAAGCTTTTAGCAATCCAAATGATGAGTCTCGGGTGTTACTTGCATCTACAAGAGCTTGCTGTGAAGGGATTAGCTTGACAGGAGCTCGAAACAGAAGCTGAATTTAATAATATTCGAAATATGCTATCTAAAGCTGAAATAGAACATTGTTCTAAGTTGATTTCAGAAGATACAAATATATACAATATATATCATCTCGCATTGCTATATACATTTTTTCCAACATTGACATCTTCTCGCATATAGGGTTTCAAATTCTTTTTGATGCTTCTCTCTACGCGCTTGATGTTTTTTGGTTTGGAGAAAAGGTACATCTTTTCATACGGATTATATTCCTCTTCATTATTTCCCACATTCTCAAGACCAACAATATTTTGCTTTCCAGAAACAACTACGTGCATCTTCTCAGTTCTTTGATCTTGAACATAAAAAACAGCTGCAAACAACGACGATGAAGTGCCCTGTCAAGTCGTCCAACGAAAACATATGATGTAAATATAGTGGCCCCAATGCTTTTATTTGATCAACAAGATGTATGATTAGGTGTACTTGCATATCGAAAAAGGATGGTGGGAAACACATCTCAAGCTTGCACATTGTCTCGACGATGTATGTTTTCAGATAGTCTTAATCTTCACGTGTTATCACCTTTTGCGATACTGCATTGAAGAAGTAACACAAACATGTCATGACAACTTTTATATGTTCAGGTTTGATGACTCTTATTGCAATGACAAGGAAAACTATCATCATCATGTGACAGTCGTGAGAATTATAACCGAATAAAGACAAGTCTTTCATCGAGACTAGTTTGCGAATATTGGATGAGAAACTCGTGGGCACTTTGATCCCACGCAAGCATTCGCAAATTGCTTTTTTCTCTTCTAGCGTCAAGTTGTAGCTGGCTGGGGGATGGTAATTCTTCCCGTTCACCTTTTCTACTGGATGAAGCTCTGGTCTCAAATCAAGATTTACTAGGTCCATACATGAATTTAGTCCGTCCTTTGTTTTCCTCGGCATGTCCAGCAAGGTCCTAATGATGCTGTCAAATACATTCTTTGTAACATGCATCAAATCAATACTATGGCAAAATTCCAGATTCTTCCAATACGGAAGATACTTGAAAAAATTTGATTGTTTCTTGAAAGCCATGTCAGTTGTATCATCCAAAGATGTACTTTTCATTCTCTTAATTCCTTTACTATGTTTGCCCTTACCGAAAGCAATATGAATGTTCTTGACCATTTCAAACACAAGTTTTCCACTGTAAGGTTTTGGTGCAGTATCTTTTTTGATTTTGTTATCAAATTGTTCTTTCATCTTCCTATACTTGTGTGTATCTGACAAGAACCTTCGGTGTCTCATGTACACCGTCGTTCTTGATGAAGTGAGGTATAGAAATCCAGTTCTATCCACGCACCTAACACAACCTTTCTTCCCTTTCATTTGTCCCGATAATGTAAACAGTCCGGGATAATCATGCACGGTAAGGAATATCATTGCTCTTATTGTGAAATACTCCTGCTTGTACTCATCCCATGTACATACCCCTTCATTCCACAATTTCGCCATATCTTCCATTAAAGGTTCCAAGAACACAATTTCGATGCCGGCTTGTTTCGGACCTTGGATAAGAATAGATAACAAGATATATTTCCTTTTGTGACACAACTACGTCGGTAGGTTGTACATCGTTAAGACCACGGGGCCATGTGCGGTGTATGCTCCTTTTTCCACCAAACGAATTCATGTTTGTACCCAAGGCAAACCTCGCATTTCTGATTTCCTTCGCACATTCTTGATACTGAAGATCAAAATTTTTCCACTGCGTTGCATCACCAGGGTGTCGTATATGTTTTTCATTCTTCTTGCGTTGCTCGGAATGCCAACGCATAAGTTCAGCCTCCCTAGGGTTTGAGAACAAATGCTTCAAGCGATCAATTATCGGAAGGTACCACATCACCAAGGCAGGAATTTTTCTCTTATTATTCCCGTCTGCATCGACAGAAGTATCGTCATCGTCACCTTCAGGACCAATAGTAAATTTCTTATTCTTCTAAGCCTTTTTCATGTGGGTAACATACTGGTGATTGTAGTCCTTCTTATATCTACTGACACCACAAATGGGGCATCTAGTTGCGAGCTCATGCTCTTTGCGATACAGAATACAATGGTTCACACAAGTGTCTATTTTTGTCACACCTAGTGCCATCGGGCAAAGAAGTTTCTTCGCTTTATAAGTGCTTCTAGGCAGTTTATTTGGATTTGGAAGAATTTCTGCCAGAAGATTCAAAGTATTAGAGAAACTACAATCGGACCATCCGTGCATAGCTTTCAACTTTAGTAGTTCTAAGACTGCACGCAATGTAGTAAACTCTTTATCACAACCGTTTGATTCATCATATAAAAGCTCCGTCGCCGAGTTCTGCAATGTCTCCATTTTACTTAAACCTTTGCTTGCTCCCATAGAAGTCAATACATATGGTTCAATGTGACGCAACATCTCCTCACAATCGAACTCATCATCATCATCACCAGCTTAATTGTCACTACCATCATCGATATGAACATTATAATCATCTGAACCTCTCTCATCATCTTTATCCACATCATGTGTAACTAACTCACCATGCTCTGTCCATATTGTGTAGTTTTTTTTGAAACCTCTTTTCACCAAATGAGATTGGATTACTATAGTATCCGTCCAAGCAATCTTATTTCCGCAGTCGATACATGGACATAATATGTCATCTATCTTTTGCAACTTCGCATGTCTCTTGGATGCTTCAATAAAATTTGCAACATTATGAATGTACATAGGATCGGGTCTTGGTATGTTATACATCCACGCTCGACGATTCATGCTTCAATAATAGAATTTTTATCAGATTTACAAAATTTGGCCACAGATATTCTCTAATGGTCTTCTATAAAATGAATTTATAGAGACATAACAAGTATGATTAGGGCGACTAATGTAGGAGACGGGCGACGTCTTGAGGCGGACGGAATCGAAGGAAATGGGAGCAGCAAGCAGGGGTGAAGGATTGAAGTTGTGGGGCAAACAGGCCCATTGGCATGGGCTAGGTCTGGGTGGGATCTAGGGATGGCAATTATACCCGCGGGTACGGGTACCCGACGGGTATTGCACCTGACGGGTGCGGGTACGGGTGGATTTTTGCCGCCGCCCCTGACCTGACGCGATGTAGAGGCGCCCTGCTGGAGTGTGGCATGGCTCCACTTCGCCACTTCGATGACTGCCGCCGACTTTCCACCGACCACCGCGCGCCGTCGCCCGCGGCTCCAGCCATCACCTCCGTCTTTTGGTCTCGCCGCCACCGACAGCTGGCCCTGGTGCCTCCAACACTGTCTCCGTCCTTGTCGACACCTGCAGCTGGCCCCGGTGCCGCCTTCCACCCCCGGTGCCATTTCCTGACCTCGCTGCCGCTTGCAGATGGCCCTGTTGCTGGCTTCTGCACCCTGCCACCATTGATGTCACCTAGCAACGAGGAGGTATGGTCGCCAACGCCCAACCCTACTGCAGCTTGAGGCGGACGAAGTCGAAGGCGCCGGGACCAGCAATCAGGGGTGAAGGATTTAAGTCGTGGGGCAAACAGGCCCAGCAGCATGGGGTAGGTCTGGGTGGGATCCGGTCCGTTATATCTTGACGTCGGATCCCATCCAACGATGGTAAATAAATGGGTGAGTTATAAAACCATCTCCCTAAAAAGCTAACCCTAATCACTCCTTCGAAATATATGCAAGCAGGAGGTACGCACACACAAGTAGCATATTGAAAAGGAAAACACATAAAACTACAATTACAAGTTCGGGTAAACTTCATACATATTATATATATATATATTACAATAGCATCTGTTAATTAAACATCATATTCATGTCACATAATAGGTACAATCTACAATAAGCTTATTACAATATAGTCCATACATCAATATATAAAAGACCAAACTAGCAGAACACACGAAAAGGAAACAATCCATATAGTCCATACATCAATATACTAGAACACAATCCATACAGTCCTTACACATGCAAAAGGACAGAATCCATATACCAGAACACACAAAACTAACAGCTTATCAGCTAATGAAAATATACAAAGAAAAAGTAAGGAAACTACATTTACCTTGCAGAGGCGTCAGCACGGTGGGGAGGCGTCAGCACGGTGGGTCAGCTGGGTGGAGAAGTGGCGGTGCGGGGTTGAGCGGCGGTGCGGCAGTATTGGCTGGGCGGTGGAGCGGCGGCGCGGTGCAGGGAAAATTCGGCAGCCTTGCAGCGTCAATATAAATTCTCCAGGGTTACGTTTTGACTGTGGTGAGGGGTCCTTATATAGGCGTCTGTTTTTCACAGGCGGTTTTTAACTTTTTCTCAGGCGGTTTTTACTTACCAACCACCTGAGAAGATATTTAATCAAGAATATTAATTAAGAAGAAGTAAATATCTTCACAAGCGGATGGTGCTTAATAACCGCCTGAGAAGAAGTTTATCTCAGGCGGGTGTTACTTACCAACCGCCTGAGATAATACCCGATACTGTTCTTCAAATTCCTTATCCCTTGCTTCTTTTTTATTTAGATTCCAATATAAATACTCAAACATGTTTAGATTCTGTAAATTATGTCCAAATTCGATGATTCTTTCTCCTACATTTGCATAAAATTAACATCTACCACCTGAACAAAATATTTTAAAACTTGTATAGCTGACATTGTAATGTTTTGGTAAATATCAAATTAATTTCTACTCACATATTATTCACATTTGTGTATCTCATAAAGAAAAGATCCTTCACTCAAATTTGTTTGTATGAACATATTTGTTTTATTTATACATGTATGACTTTTTTCAATTGTCTTTAAAAGCATTCCAACATGTCAAACTTCAAATTATCCATCATTCTAACTAAATGCTCATATACATATGAGGCATTCATCAAATTATGAACACCCATTGAATAAAAAAAAATTTAAAAAAATCTAAAAAATTCATAGAGGTTGGTATGATGAGTAAAAATGTCCACTAAAAAATAAATGAAAAAACCATTATATTCATCAAAATAGAAAAATGAAAAATAGCATTTGTTGTATGTTTTTTATGTTCTGACCAATTTCAAAGGATTTATGAAGTGAAATTTAATGGTAACCTTTACTTATCAATAATATTACAAGAAAGTGGAATTTTGCCTTTTTAATGGACCCACATTTAATCAAGAATATTAATTAAGAAGAAGTAAATAAGCTCACAGGCGGTTGGTACTTAATAACCGCCCTAGAAGAAGTTTATCTCAGGCGGGTGTTACTTACCAACCGTCTGAGATAATGCCCGATACTGTTCGTTAGTTTCCTTATCCCTTGCTTCTTTTTTATTTAGATTCCAATATAAATACTCAAACATGTTTAGATTCTGCAAATTGTGTCCAAATTTGATGATTCTTTCTTCTACATTTGTATAAAATTAACATCTACCACCTGAACAAAATATTTTAAAACTTGTATAGCTGACATTGTAATGTTTTGGTAAATATTAAATTAATTTCTACTCACATATTATTCACATTTGTGTCTCATAAAAAAAGATCTTTCACTCAAATTTGTTTGTATGAACATATTTGTATCATTTATACATGTATGAATTTTGTTAATTTTTTTAAAAAGCATTCCAACATGTCAAACTTCAAATTATCCATCATTCTAACTAAATGGTCATATACATATGAGGCATTCATCAAATTATGAACACACATTGATTCAAAAAAATTTAAAAAAATCTGAAAAAATTCATAGAGGTTGGTATGATGAGTAAAAATGTCCACTAAAAAAATAAATGAAAAAAGCATTATATTCATCAAGATATAAAAATGAAAAATAGCATTTGTTGTATGTTTTTATGTTCTGACCAATTTCAAAGGATTTATGAAGTGAAATTTAATGGTAACCTTTACTTATCAATAATATTACAAGAAAGTGGAATTTTGCCTTTTTAAAGGACCCACATTTAATCAAGAATATTAATTAAGAGAAGTAATTATCTTCACAGGTGATTGGTACTTAATAACTGTCTGAGAAGATGTTTATCTCAGGCGGGTGTTACTGACCAACCGCCTGAGATAATCTTCTTCTCAGGCGGGTTTTAATTACCAACCGTCTGAGATAATTACCTTATGATACCCGAGTCTGTGGAACACGATGAACACACTACACATTCATTCATTCACACAGTTGAAGAACACACAAGATACTCATTCATTAACAATATTCAATCAGACATCTCACACAAGAACACATAAGATACACAATATTTACACAAGAACACACAAGATACACAAGTAATATTCAATCACATAGATGAACAAAGATAGATTTCATTCATTAACAATATTTACAAAACAGAAGCAACTAAAAACAACAAATAAAAACTAATTAAATCCTACTCCTACTCCTACTCCTCTTCCTCCTCCTCCTCCTCCTCCTCCTCCTCCCCCTCCTCCTCGTCCTCCGGCGGTGACTCTGGCGCCGGTGCAATAGAGACAGGGCCGGTTGCACTGGCTGCACCAGCTACACCGTCGGTGCAACCCCGAGAACGAGGTTGCTAGCCATCGCATCCACCAGCGTTCTGCGGCCCTCGGGGCCAAGAACCTAGACCATCGTACCGAACAGAATGTCGAGACGATCAACCACCCCCGTCAGGGCGTAGAGGTAGTGGCCAATGGTAATACCCATTCCAAGATACTCTGGAAGGGTACCCAGCCCCAATGCACTCATGGCGTGAGACATATTGTTGTACGCCTCTCACGCCATGAGGAGGCGCTGCTGGGTGTTGATCCTCTTGGGGGAGCTGCAACATTGTTTCTTGCAAGGTGACTCCCTCGGAGGCCTTGGCGGCGGAAGGTCGGCCATAGTGGTGTTGGGTCGTCGGAGCGGTGGAGACGAACAAAAGAAGAGGATTCAAAGTGAGCGACGCGCTTGTGGAGAATTAAAGGGTGATGGCGCGTGTTTAATAAGGGTCGCGCGGAGCAGTTGCTTTACCGCGCATTGAAAGGTCGTGCCTCGGGGAAAAGAAATGTCGTGCACGGACGTAGGTGAGGGGTCTTTATGTAGGCATCCATTTTTCACAAGCGGTGTTTAAATTTTTCTCAGACGGGTTTTACTTACCAACCGCTTAAGAAGATGTTTATCTCATGCGGGTGTTACTTACCAACCGCCTGAGATAATGCTCGATACTGTTCTTCAGTTTCCTTATCCCTTGTTTCTTTTTTATTTAGATTCCAATATAAATACTCAGACATGTTTAGATTCTACAAATTGTGTCCAAATTCGATGATTCTTTCTTCTACATTTGTATAAAATTAACATCTACCACCTGAACAAAATATTTTAAAACTTGTATAGCTGACATTGTAATGTTTTGGTAAATATCAAATTAATTTCTACTCACATATTATTCACATTTGTGTATCTCATAAAAAAAAGATCCTTCACTCAAATTTGTTTGTTTGAACATATGTGTATCATTTATACATGTATGAATTTTGTTTATTTTTTAAAAGCATTCCAACATGTCAAACTTCAAATTATCCATCATTCTAACTAAATGGTCATATACATATGAGGCATTCATTAAATTATGAACACACATTGATTCAAAAAAATTAAAATAATCTGAAAAATTCAGTATGATGAGTAAAAATGTCCACTGAAAAAATAAATGAAAAAAATCATTATATTCATCAAGATAGAAAAATGAAAAATAGCATTTGTTGTATGTTTTTTTATGTTCTGACCAATTTCAAAGGATTTATGAAGTGAAATTTAATGGTAACCTTTACTTATCAATAATATTAGAAGAAAGTGGAATTTTGCCTTTTTAAAGGACGCACATTTAATCAAGAATATTAATTAACAAGAAGTAATTATCTTCAGAGGCGATTGGTACTTAATAACAGCTTGAGAAGATGTTTATCTCAGGCAGGTATTACTTACCAACCGCCTGAGATAATTATATCTCCTCGGGCGATTGGTAAGTAAAACCCGCCTGAGGTAACCATCTTCTCAGGCGGTCGGTACTTAAAATCCCCCTGAGAAAATGGGAGTGTTAAGAAAACCTAACCCGAGCGAAACACTTGGACGCCGTTAGGCTACCAAAATTTCGTTTGCCGCCAAGTGTTCGCCGCCGTCGCCGCCGAGCTTCGCCGTCGCCGCCGAACTTCACCGTCCCCGCCGAGCTTTGCCCTCGTCACTTCCAGGTCCGCCGAGCGAAGCCATTGCCGTCGCCGCCGAGCATCAAGGTAAACCCTAAACCCTTCGACCTTCCATCCTCCTTCGTCGTGCTGCCTCCCTTACCGCCCTCGCCGCCGCCTTGCATATCCTTGGTTAGAGTTCGGGAATTGGAAAACGGTAGGCATCCTTGGTTAGGGTTCGGTGGAATTCAAAAAACTGTCAAGTTCGATGGCATCTTTGGTTAGGGTTCGGTGGGGCAAGATTTATGTGGATGGTTATATCACGATAAATTGGTAGTCGGTTCTTTGTGTCTGAAACTGTGAAATTGGTAGTTAGTAACAGCAGTATATTCCCTATTTCTGTCATCGTCCTTGCATATGGCACATAATTCTCTATTAGGGGCAAGATTTAGCTATATTTAGTTAAGTTGAGCAAATTTGGCTAGTTTCTGCTGAGTTACATTAGATATAGTTATACTTGACTAAATTTGACTAAATTATGCTATATTTAGCTATATTTGGCTACTTTTGCTTAGAGTTAGCTATGCTAGACTAAGTTTAGCTAAGTTTGCTTTTATTTCTCTAAGTTAGCTTCATTTGAGCAATTGTAGCTAATCTGTGCTACCAAATATGTCTGCACTTGTGGCTCCATGAGCTTCATTTGAGCAATTGTAGTTAATCTGTGCTACCAAAGTTATGCTATATTTAGCTCTGAAGCCAAACAAGTTGCTGGACAACTCATTTGTGATGCCAGGAGCATCCTCACGCCCATATCTAGGTACCACTAGGTGTGGAGATGGAGACAGAGCATATGCTATTGATCTCTATGATACAAGAATTTAGTGAGACCTATATAACTTCAAAAATGTGTTTTGGCTAAATTTACTTAATTGAGTCAAAATTGAGAAAATTTGTTTTAAATATGACCAAATTAAGCTAACTGAAGCATAATCAAGCAAGTTTGACTATGCGGGGCAAGATTTAGCTATATTTGGTTAAGTTGAGCAAATTTGGCTAATTTTGGCTAAGTTACATTAGATATAGCTATACTTGACTAATTTTGACTAAGTTATGCCTTGGGTTGTCGGTGTAAAGTGAGCTTGCTAGTTGTTGCTGCTGCTATTAGTCTCTTCTAGGCACTGCATCTGCACAAGTACGCATCAGCATGTTGTTTTCATTCAGTAGGCGGAAGAACCAGTGACAGGGAATAAGAGGAAACTTGAGAGCGGGGACGATAATTTCCTCTAAGTTAGATAGGAGCTCAGTGGGGATTTGCTTTTTGTCCCTTGCTTGATCAGTTATATGTCCGGAGCTAGGCGCCGCCTAGTAAACCTCAAGAACGTGGTCGCCACTCTGAATGAAGCTAGCCATTTAGAATAAGAAGATAAAATTTCCATTGCTGGTGAGCAACTTTAACATGCTTGTCACCCTCGCAATGTATAGGAACCTTTTGGTCAGTCGCCTTAAACCCTAGAATGCCTTATCAAATCCTAGAATGATTCCATCTTTTTCTTCATGCAACACTCCATGTAGAGTTAATATGCCATTTATTAGATTTTTTTTCTTATTAGATATAGCATGGAAAGCCCTAAGAAGACTGGTCCTGGTAGTAACAATAAAGAAGACAATATGGAGTTTAGTGACTCCAGCAGTTCAGACTCCTATCACAGTCCATCGGATCCTTTTCCGAATATAAAAATTAAAAAGACTTCAGTGGATCATGATCCTACCGACGAGGTATGGATCACGAATCTTAACTTCAGCAGTTCAAGTTAATGTTGGTTGTCAAGTATACGAAGTCTTATAATTTTTTTCTACCTAAATTAATCGCGAAGACAATGAGGTGACATTGGCTCCTAAAACCGCAGAAGGTTCTCCAATGGATGAATCCTCAGCTTCACTCAAGCGGAAACGAGGGCAACGAGATCCCAATAAGGGTCCATTGGACCGCATAATGTACATAACAAGGGTCGGTCCAGGTGGGCTTCCTCAAGAACCACTGGATTCAGTTACCAAGTACCGTAATGCATGCGGTTTTCTTGTTAGGGAGGTTGTGCCGATCACAACCGAGAATTGGAGGAAATTACCCGAGCAGACCAAGAATGAGTTGTGGGAAAGGATAAAGAAACAATTCAAGTTCCCGAAAGGCACATAAGAATCTGTAAAGAAAGCAACATTGATCTCTTGCGGCAAGAAGTTTCGTGGCTGGAAGAGTGAAATGAATGCTTATGTTAAGGCCGATAAGGTCCCTAGCCTGAGGAAGATGGGAAAAAACACACAAGCTCAATGGCAAGAGTTTGTTCATCAAAAGAGCACACCTGATGCTAAAGCTCTAAGTGCAAATTGGTCAGAGCTTGCAAAAAAGAACAAATACCATCATGGCTTGGGGTCTGCCTGATATGGCCCCAAAGTCCAGAAATAGAATAAGATATTAGACGAAATTACCAGTAAGGGCAATGCTCACCCATTAGAAGGGTGCCATGAGCGGACTCAACGGTTGGTCTTTGCTCAGTCAAGTTTGACCGACGAGGGCAAACTTGAAAAGCCCGACTCTCGGAATGAAGTAGATGATAAAATGAAAGAAGTAATTGAAAAGCAACAGAAGGGTCTCTTCAAGCCGGAGAGGGAGAATGACCAACTTACCGCTATCTTAGGAAACCCTGAACATAGCGGACGGGTTCGAGCGGTCTCTTCTCAAATGTCTTGGCTAGATGGTTTCCCTAAAGATAAAGACACATATAGAAGACGTGAGAAGTTTAAGAAAACACTTGATGAAATGATTGCTCAAAAGGTCAAAGAAAATATGCAAGAAATAATGGAACAACTTAGACAATCTAGACAATTAGTGGCACCGAGTACAGTGATGGTTCCGGTGCAAACGGAGCAATTAGTATCTCCAACTGCCTACCCTAGCAGTGTTTGTTCTGTGCCAGGCTCAGGGTCAACCCATATGTTCCCTGTCGATGATATTGCTAACGAGAAATCTTGTCGTCTTCTTGTCCTGATAGGCAGAGCAGGGAATAAAACCAAACAGGTTGCCACTGCTAAAGCAAAGCCTGATCGTGACTTCAACGGGAATCCACTTCCGTTGTATTATGATGTGGTGCAAGTTCTTCATATCATTAATAATGATTATGAAGATTGTGAAGAAGACCACGTCACACCTGAGGGGATCGTGACTCTGGGGCAGGCTGTCAACCGATGAATCCTTTTGCACCGACGCGATATTGTGGTGGACGATGAGCCAATTTCTAGCCCCGTCGCATCTCCAAATACTGCAACCCCATCTTCTAAGGCGAAAGTGCATGAAGATCCACTCCCAGTCCAGGAAGATCCACTCCCCCTATGTCTCAGCAAGGATGATAGTAACCTTGCTAGTAAAGATATCCAAGAGCAACAAGTTGGACAACAGCTTCAAGCTGTACTAGAGCAAGTTGTTGCTAGTAAAGAGCAACCAGTTGAGCAAGATCTTGAAGTAGTACTAGAGCCAGCTGCTGGGAGTAAAGAGCAATCAGTTGAACAACAGGTTCAACAAGCCAGTGTCCAACTTCAGACGACTACTCCTCGATCATTACTGCCTATCAAAGTTAGCCCATACGAAAATAAGAACCTTCATCAGAAGTGTCAAAGTATTTGGAAACTATGAAGGAAAATATTATAAAATCGAGTGCATCTCGTTCTTCTCATGAGCCAGAATTAGGAAATATCGAGGAGTGGGAAGAAGATGATGTCATGTATAATTGGCGGACGGCTTTAGTTAAACCAGGAGTTCCAATATACAAGCTTAAGGATGTTCCTGCAAAATTTGAGAATGGGAAGCCGCTCATGACATCCGTACCACTTAGCAAACAACCCGTCCTGCTCAGAAGAATGCATGAGTGGGACATCCTTGCCAGCACAAGATATGGTCTTAATTGCGTCACATTTCATATTCCAAAACAAGCACTGTGGAGCACTGGAGAAGATAGACGAGTCATTTTATTTGAAGAGTTGCGTCCCCTTTTGCATCGGGGCATGCTCAAAATTAACCTGCTGCTCACCTGGTGCTTGTAAGTGCTCTAATATTTTGTATTTGCTTTTCTTACTACACGCATACGCATTTCATGATATTATAACAATTCTGGACTTCTTCAATAGGATACAATACATGGATAATGAAATGTTGGTGCATAAGACATGTATCCTTGACCCTACTAGGATTGCAAAGGAGCTATTCGATGTCCAGGCGGATCGAAACTTAGAACAGTTCAAGCACATGAAAAAAAAAAGATTTTGAAAAAGCAATCACAAAACTTAAGAAGAATATAAGGATAGAAGTTGCAGCTTACATAGGACATGCAATGTTTAACTTTGTTAGATATGGCAAGGACCTCGTAGAGGCTCTGTACAACTTCGAGTAAGTTCGACACATGACATTGAAATAGCAGTTATTTGTAATTATTAACACGTGTGTTTGTGTGTTTGCAGTGATCACTACATAATGGTCTTCATCAAGCCAACGCAGGGAAAGGCAACAGTGTTGGACTCGGCCGATTTCCCACCAGATCGTTACATAGATTTCCTTTCCATTTTGAAACTGTACATTTATTCAATAATTTTAATTTACACACATTTAGAATGTGTTGACAAGTTTTATATGACATTTCTTGTATTACAGCGCTTGGCGGTTTTACACGGAACAGGTTGGCGGTGAGAGACCTCCCAATACGAATGCATTGGACATTAAAACATATTATGCTTGTCCGAAGCAACCTGCTGGGAGTGTCTTATGCGGGTATTATGTATGCGAGCATCTTCGGACCGCCGGCGTATATAGAGTGAATCATGAGGATGTAAGTTATCCTTAATGTCGATACCTTATTTTCTTACTTTTGTGTTTCTTTTTCATGTAACTAGCATAGTATAATACTTATATTCTCTGCTGTTCAATATTACGAGAAACATTATTTTCATATTTTTATTCCAACTTTAAAATTCAATTGCTCATAGTACAACTGCTCCAAAAATACCAACTAAATTCCTGTATACTCTCACTTTGATCTATACTTTGAGATTGTTCAAACCAACACATTCTAAACCTTGTTATATGCTATATTGCAGCACACGAAGAATCTGAACGAAGAATGACCGGTTTGTAGAAGTATTCCTGATGGAGGAGCCAACAGGATTGCTTCTGAACTCTGTCAGTTCATTCGTTGCGAAATTTTGCACAAAAAAGGGAAGTTCTTTGATGAGAATGGTGCAGCAGCTATTGTGCCACAACTTTGCGACTATGCCAATAGAAACAGTTTTTAGTGAAAACTTGTAAACTATGAGATGAATTGTATGTGTAACTTGTACATATGTATATTGTTTTAGTGAAATTGACTTCTGTGATGATAATATTGTTGACTTTCTGTTCTGTGATGATATTGTTGATGTTTGTTCTGTGATTATATTGAATTAACTAAGAAATTAGAAATAACAGCAGTAGAACTGCATATGTTATACCTTATCACAGACGGTTATTAACCAACAGCTAGGCATGTCTGTGAAAAACAATTATCACAGGCGGCTAGATTCAGGTAACGAACCATCTGTGATAACCTAATTATCACAGGCGGTTACTGTTAATGTAGAAACCGGGTTGCGGTAAATGGTCTTCACAGGCGCCTTGATGTAGGTCAACATCTGCCTGTGATAACGCCATTATCACAGGTGGTTAGTTATGCTGCAAAACCCGCCCGTGATAAGACAATTATCACAGACGGATATATATGCTGCACCACCCGCCTATGATAACTTATCGTCAAAGGCGGCTAGCATAAGTAAAAACCGCCTGTGATAATGTTTCTTCACAGGCGGTATCACTTCTCCGCCTGTGAAGTTGCGGATTATCACAGGCTCAGGCAGTTTTAAAAACACGTGTGATAATAGGTTTGGAGCCGCCTGTGATAAGGCTTATTGAAGTAGTGTGAAGAAAGCTTTCAGTACCTTGAAGGCTGTCAGGATATATGTTGGCAGTGAACTGAGAACTGACTTGACAAGTTCACGTCTTCCACCCAAAGTAAGTGTTGCTCTAACGAAGCGTCGAGCGACGAAGATACTTGTTGTATAACACGACAGCGAAACGACCAGTTTCCTCGACAAGCTGGTTAAGGATTTCACCATTTCGTGAAGAAGAATGAATGTTTTACTCGGCAAAACACCAAAGTAGCAAGACAAGTAAAAGCAAAGCAAAAACTAATAGATCAAAAACTGGTGTTCACGTGTTCGCTGTCTCCGTACGGCAACAAGCTGACGTATAATATTTGAAGAATGCTAACTGCGTACAATGCTTTATCTAAACAGAATAAAATTCATACTAAACGAAATAAAAACTAAGTAACCAAATATATGCACATATCTATTCAACCGCCGGAACCAAGAGTCCTTGGAGTTTACATTACGTACGTGTGCATCTTCGCCGTCCTCCTCTCATGTGCGTATTACGCGCCGCTTTCTCCCGCCTTCCGTCTCCGGTAAGGCAAAGCACATTCGAAGACTGCCTGATTCGCCATAACGCCAGTTGTTTCCATTGCCGTGCATGTACAAAGCCAGCAACTAATCATGTTACGTGCAGTGCTCGGCTCCAAATGCCCACCGCTAGAAACACACAGTTTCATCAACATGTTGCAGCATTGGTTTGATCAAGACACAAACGTCACTGCATGTGCATCACGTACTTTGTGATAATGACAGGTGCTCTAGTCTCACAACATGAACTCTTCAACACGTGCAACCCGTCAAATTTAATATCCAACACATGCCCTCTGTTTTTAGGCAAAACAGCGTGTGCCGAGAAACATCTTCTTAGAAACGATTTTATAAATGTATCAGATTTGTTCATCTTACTTAATCAATTTAATCAAGACACTCAAACTTACAAAACTTTCAACACTTCGGACAATAACATATTTATCGGCCATGAAATCTGAAATAAAATCATGCTCCTTGCCATATGCTAGGATAATACTTTTCAGATATTTACCATTAAGAGTCTTGCTTACTTTTTCTCCTTGCAATATTTTCACAAAGTATGAATTCCTAGGGACAATACCAGCAATTTCGTATGGCCGCCCTTCCTAGCTAAGTGACCACTTTCCAAGATTATTATCCCTTGCCCCAAAAGGCAATATCGTTTTTTATACTAAATCCCCAATCTGAAATGATTTTCCCTGACCTTCTTATTATACATTCTAGCCACCTTTCATTTTTCTTTTTCAAATTTTCTTAAAGCTTTGAATTGGCTTTCAGGTATCCCATCCATTTTATCCATCATTAAATCATTATATTCTTCGGCCGATAGAGCATTTTATTGTGCTATTAGGGATGCTTGTTATTTAATTTCAGTAGGAAGTACATCTTCTCACCATAAACAAGTTCAAAAGGAGTGACCTTGGTGGCGCCATGTTTAGAAATCCTATGAGCCCATAATGCTTTGGACAACACCTCATTGCCATCTCCTCGGATTTTTCCTATCCTTTTCTTAATCAACCCAATTAAAATTGTTGTTTCTAGCCTTGTCGTACCCATTAGCTTGAGCATAATATGGTGACGAGTTTAACAACTTGATCTTAAGAGATTCTCAAATTCTCTAAATTGAGGAGACATAAAAGAAGCTCTCTGATCTGTAGTCAATGTTTGTGAGTTGCCGAATCTATACACAATATGATCTGATACATATCTGATTACCTCTTTGTGAGTCATATTCTTCACTGGTACAACCTCTGTCCACTTAGTAAAATAATCAGTTGCAACGAAAATGAAACAATGCCCTTCAATGATGGGGGATGTATCTCACCAATAAAATCCAGATCCCATCCTCTAAATGGCCACTGCTTTATAATAGGGTGTAACATGCTAGCCGGGGCCAGGTATATGTTTCCAATTTTTGGAGAAGCCTCACATCCTTTGTAATACTTAAAACAATCATTTAGCATAGTTGGCCAATAAAAACCTGCTCTTTTTGACATCCACTTCATCTTATGGGCCGACTGATGTGTGCCACGCATTCCCTCATGCACTTCTCCCATAGCTATTTTAGACTTCTCCTCACCTAAACAAGTTAACAAAAGACTATCTATGGTTCGGTGATATAATTCACCAGCCGTTAAACTATATTTCAATGCTTGATGCCGAACCTTTCTATTTGTACAAGTACTAGGATTTTTTATATACTCAATTAAAACATGCTCCAATCATTCACCGTATTTTCATCAATTTTGGCCGAATTACCATGATCCTCCTGGATATCTAAAACATTACGTAACACTGGCCTTGCTTTGATAAAAAAAATTCTTGCTTGATTCCAAAACCTGAAGCTTGCTGAGCTAATGAATTAGCCCTCAAATTATTTTCCCTAGGTACATGAACAATGCCAAAATATTCTAACATTCTTATAACATCTATGCACTTTTCATGGTACTCATTCAATACTCCATCTAAACATTGGCTTTCCCAATTTATTTGCTGCACAACTAATTTTGAGTCCCCAAAAGCATCTATGCTTCTCACTCCCATATCAACCAAATGTATTAGACCACTCAGTAATGCTTCGTATTCAGTCTGATTGTTGGTACATGTAAAATCTAGCCGAATAGAAAAATCATACGCTATGTCATTTGGCGAAACAATCACATATCCAACACCTTGATCTTTCCTACAAACTGATCCATCAAAGAATAATTTCTATGGGCACATCTCTATTAATTGCAAGTCCCAATCAATTTCCACAATAAAATTAGCGACTATTTGCCCCTTCATTGCTTGTGATGGCTCATATAGCAAATCGTATTCAATTAAAGAGTATGCCCATTTCCCCAGTCTCCCACTAAGTATTGATTTTTGCAGCATATATTTTATCAAATCATACTGACACACTAGTATGTAGGTACTAGAAAGTATATAATGTCAAAATTTAGCACATGCATGATATAAAGACAAGCATAACTTTTCAATAAATAAATACCTTGTCTCAGCATCCATTAATCATCAGCTCACATAAGCAACTGCAAATTCCTTTCAACCATCTTCTTGCGTCAAAACTGCACCTACAACATTCTCTTGAGCAGCAATGTATAATTTAAAATCCCTACCAATTTCGGGTGCCCACAACACTGGAGGATTAGCAAAATATGATATAATTCTCCCAAAAGCATCTCTATGTTCTGCCCCCCCCCCCATACAAACTCATTCTCATGTTTCAACCTCAGCAGCGGCATAAACGATTCAATCATACGCACCAAATTAGAAATAAATCGTCTCAGATAATTTATCTTCCCAATCAACCTTTGCACATCCTTTTTGCATGTCGGCTCTTCCATTTTTTAATGGCCTCCACTTTCTTAGGATTAATTTTATACCATGCTCGTGTACAATAAATCCCAAGAATCTACTTGCCGACATGACAAACACACACTTCAAAGGAATCATTTTTAACCCATATTTATGCATACTTTCAAAACCAAACGCAAATTGGCTATATGACCATGAAAACCAGCCGATTCACAACTACATCATCATTATACACCTCCAATAATACCCAGAAAATTATGAAAAATTAGATTCATAGCTCGCAGATATGTAGCACCAACATTTTTTAGCTAGAACGTCATTACAATCTATTCAAATAGCCAAACAAATCCAGGACACGAAAAGCAGATTTAGATGTATCTTCTTGAGCCATAAAAATTTGATTGTAGCCAACATTGCCATCCAAAAAACTAGCTAATAACCATATGCCCCGAAGCATTATTGATCAGAACATCAGCTATATGCATATGGGGTAGTTATCTTTAGGTGTCCCATTACTTAAATTTCGAAAATCAATACAAATCCTAGTTTTACCAGTATTTTTTTTCTACTGTCACTATGTTAGACACCCATTCTGCATACCAACATGTCCGAATTAAATTTGCTTTTAACAACCGAGCAACCCTTGCTTTTATTCTAACAAATAGCTCTGGATTAAAGCATCTATCAGGTTGTTTATACGGCTTAAATCTCTATTTTATTTGCAGTCTATGCTCCACTAATTCTCTAATCAAACAATGCATCTCAGTATACTCAAAAGCAAAACAATCAACAATCTCTTTCAATAAACTGTGTACCTTACTCTTTTGCTACGTTGACAGATTTGCATTCACATAGGTTGGTCTAGGAACAACTCCAACTCCAATATCTACCTCTGTAAGCTCATCAACAAGAAAACCCCTGTCCTAATTTTACCATGTCATCAACATCTTCAATTATTTCACCCATATCATTCTTACCTGAACGATACTCCTCAGTCCGCTTTTGCAATCATGCTAGAATTTCTTCTTTGCTTAACATTATAACGATAAGTTATTAAACTGAGTCACGTCAGTTGGCTTTACATTTACAAGCAAAAAACCATCCTCCCCACACTTACATAATCACAATAAGTCAAATCTCTCTCTGTCATGCACTTCATATCATTATTTTGCAATTCCATAGATTTGCCACACAAGGCGAATTATCTGACTCTATTACTTCCACGTCATCTCCCACCCATTGTATCACACATTGGTTCAAAGTAGAGGGTACACATCCGTTAGCATGTATCCAGTCCCTACCAAGCAACACATTGTACTGACCCTTTACACTTAACACAAAAAATGTTGTTGGGACAGTTTTACTCCCCACCGTCAATTCTGCAGACATAACTCTCATATCTTCAGTCGACCCTCGTGGAAATCCACTTAGTGTGATATTAGTTTTTATTAGATCTTCCTTCTTATAACCCAGTTTCTCAAACATAGGCGGCAACATTATATTTACATTAGCTCCTCCGTCAACCAACATGAGCCCTACTGTGTAACACCCCAGCCACTACGGGCCTGGCGGTCATTACTTCTGACAGTTCTCTAGGATCACAGACTAGCCCCACAGACCAACACTAGTCTTTTCTGCGCATTTTGTCCTCACTCGTGCGCACCCGAGAGGACTTCCCGATCGGCCACCCATTCGTAAATTGCTCCGGGCCAAGCACGCTTAACCTTAGAGTTATTTGTAGGTGGGCTCTCGGAAAAGAAGGTATACCTTGGTGGTATGAGTATTCTATCAATTCTATTAAGCCTTGAGCCAGGATGTCACAATCCACCCCCCTTAGAAGATAGACGTCCTCGTCGGTCAACTCCCAAGCCAGGAATGTCCCCTCTTGGCCATGTCTATACATTCAGTACTAGCATACGTACCATACCGTGTCCCTCCTAGAGGACCCATGCGTCATGCATACATACCCACGTCCCTGACCCGTACGCACCCGTGAAACCACGAGGGTCGGCTCTCATACCATTCTATAACACCCCAGCCCCTACGGGTCTAACGGTCATTACTTCTGCCAGTTCTCTAAGATGACAGACTAGCCCCACAAACCAAAACTCGTCTTCTCTGCGAATTTTGTCCTCACTCGTGCGCACCTTGGGAGGACATCCTGGTCGGTCACCCATTTGTAAATTTCTCCGGGTCAAGCACGCTTAACCTCGGAGTTCTTTGCAGGTGGGCTCTCGAAAAAGAAGGTATACCTTGGTGGTATGAGTATTCTAGCAATCATAATAAGCCTTGAGCCAGGATGTCACATGCTGGTGTTCCGTTCAAGTTCCCGTAAATGTGTAATGGTTTCATGTGATGGTCGAGTTTTTCTAGCTTCTCAAATGTGACATTCCTTGCTCCCAAATTTAATTCAACACATTTGACGTCTGGGATACAAAACTTGGCTGGCAGCTAGAACACCATATTCACGTCCACATTGTTGGCCCCTCAACTGAATCACTACTATTTTCCATATCATTGTCTGCTTCTTCCCTTTCTAGTCGCTTCTCTCTCCAAGTCTTTTTGGTGATCATCATCGGTCGTTCTTAATCAAACCACTGGTAACGCTCCTCCTCCTTTTTCTTTTCTGCAATCTCCATCGCTCGCATGCGCTGAACACGTTGCTTTTGTGTATGATTAAGTCCAGTTGTGCACCACTGAAGAGCAGGTTTTGTTCCTGGTGCTACTGATGCAATAGTCTTTCTCCCTGCATACACGTTTCACTCCGACCACTCTTTGCATGCAGCCTCTTTTCTGTCGTAAAAAATCCCAAATTGTTCCTTTGCATATCACTTTGCTTGGTAGAGAACCCCGTCTGCATTAATATACCGTGTCAAGACAACGCCACCATACTCGGCATGTCCCGTCCATGAAGAACTGCAGTCAACACGCTATCTGATTGTTAGCATGTTTATCTTGTTAGAAAACAATGCACTTTAGAGACAAAATTAATTCCTAAAATTACAACATTACGCATGATAGATAGTCCACAAAACATGAACACGAACATGCAAATAAAACAGATTATATCTATCATATTCATGCGTAGAAAACTCATCTTCACTTACAGTGCTGACGCTTCCAGCTTGAAAAATGACGAGAGGAGTGTGTGAAGAAGACTGTAGATGAAGCAGATCTTCTATCGAGCAGTCGCGCGAACGCTACCCAAAAACCTGATTCGTCCCAATCCGTGCAGATCCTTCACTAGGACGTGGTTTCGGAGACACTGCTCTCCCACACGTCGATGACACGCCGACGGGAGGGATGGACTAGCCTGTAGCTGACGCTCAACACGATGGACTAGTGAGTCTGTTCACCTCTGTTAATCAGAATGAAAGCACTCATTCTGTATATATAGTGACAGACTCTAGTAACTGAAAGAATTAAGTATACAGTAAAGCAGCACAATTAGGCTCTAGTAACTGAAGATAATAAACTTCAGTATTTGCAGCATAATTGCGTCAGTTACTGCATACCATTATTTTCCAGAAACTGACTCATAAAGTGCCACGAATTGCAGCAAATTAAAGTCATATTAGTGTCAGTTTTATCAAAATAGAGAGAACAGATTTACTGCGCCAGTCGCCACGTCGCAAGTCACAAGTCACGCGTTAACTCACGCGAAAATTACGCGAATACGCGAATACGCGCGCGCGCGTGCGTGTGATTTGTTTGTGGCTATAGCCACCATTCTCTCACATATTCCACACATAGAAAATAGCTTCCCTTATAAATAAGTGCTACTCTCCTCAAATAGTCAATGTGGGATTAATGCCTCCTTTACACCTTTGGAATTCAAGAGAGAATAGTTGGGCCTAGGCCCAAATATTCCAACAATCCCCACCAAATTCCAAAGGCATAACTGACACTACTTGTCGTATGTCCACAATGTTATTTGATATATCAGTTTAACGATGGAGACCTATTCGGTTGAACATCCATCTAGATCTAAAAAATCTGCCAACTCACAACTACACAATGGACTATGCCTTGAATTGGTAGTTTTGCGCGAGATGGTTTCATTTAAAGACCAAACTGATACTAGGCGCCTATTGGGCCAGTCCTCGGGTGGAGCCTATAAGTCATACTCCCGTGTCTCTTTCATGAGCTTCTTAGAGAGTTCCCAAATCTCACAGACTGTGACCAATAGTCAGCTCATATAGGTGTGTTCGTACAAGAATACTCTGTAGGACAGTATCTCGCACTATAGCCTCCGAACACATTAAGACTTAAAGTCAGCCTTCCTTACAGAATAGAGAGTGTTGCATCTTCACTAGAGTGGATACTACATAGTTATATACTCTCCTAGTTATACATTCAGCTTGTTCTTCCCAAATTCTAATTCACGGGATCTCCGATCACATAGGTTTGGGTTACCGCTGTGTATAACTCACGTGGGTCTCAATCCCATCTCCTTCGATGCACTATCTATCACATTTCTTGATAGACCTTTTGTAAACGGATCTGCCAGATTTTTCGCCGTTTGAACATAATCAATGGCTATCACTCCGGAGTTTCTCAATTTTCTGACAGATTTTAACCGTCTTTTCACATGTCTTGAGGATTTCATATTATCCTTTGTACTTGACACCTTCGCAAGAACTGTTTGATTGTCACAGTACATAAGAATTGGAGGAATTGGTTTTTCCACCACTGGTAAATCCATCAAGAGTTCCTTCAGCCACTCTGCTTCTACAGAAGCTGTATCTAATGCTGTAAGCTCTGCCTCCATGGTTGACCTCGTCAAAATAGTCTGTTTACAAGACCTCCATGAGACAGCCGCTCCTCCAAGAGTAAAGACATAACCACTTGTTGCCTTAATCTCATCAGCATCAGAAATCCAATTGGAATCACTATAACCCTCTAAAACTTTGGGGTCTCCTGTATAGTGAAGTCCATAGCTCATTGTACCACATAAATAGCGCATAACTCGCTCAAGCGCGCGCCAATGATCATCTCCTGGGTTAGCAGTAAACCGGCTCAATTTGCTAACCGCGAAGGAAATGTCAGGTCGAGTAGCACCAGCTAGGTACATGAGCGAACCAATAATCTGAGAATATCTCAGTTGGTCCCTTCCTAGTCTTTTATTCTTCCGAAGAATTATACTAGGATCGTATGGTGTTGGTGAAGGCTTGCTGTCCAAATAGCCAAAACGGCTCAAGACCTTCTCAACATAATGAGACTGTAAGAGAGTAATCTCATTCTCATTCCTTATCAGCTTGACGTTTAAGATAACATCAGCCTCCCCTAAGTCTTTCATATCAAAGTTTTGGAACAGAAAAGATTTTACCTCATTTATCACATCAATATCAGTTCCAAAAATTAATATATCATCTACATATAAACACATGATCACTCCTCTACCCCCACCATATCGATAATATACACATTTATCAGCCTCGTTGACAACAAAGCCTGCTTGTGTCATGGTACTATCAAATTTCTCATGCCACTGCTTTGGTGCCTGTTTAAGACCGTATAAGGATTTCTTTAACTTACACACCTTATTCTCTTGACCGGGTATCTCAAATCCTTCTGGCTGATCCATATAAATCTCCTCATCCAACTCTCCGTTAAGGAAAGCCGTCTTCACATCCATTTGATGGACTAGAAGACCGCGTGAGGCAGCCAAAGAAAGAAGTACCCGAATTGTTGTCATTCTAGCAACGGGTGAGTAAGTATCAAAGAAGTCTTCTCCTTCTTTTTGTGTATAACCTTTCGCCACCAGCCTGGCCTTGTACTTCTCAATAGTACCATCAGGCCTAAGCTTTTTCTTGAACACCCACTTACACCCAATCGTTTTACAACCGAATGGACGATCCACTACATCCCAGGTTCCGTTAGTCATGATGGATTCCATCTCACTACGGATTGCTTCCTTCCAATCGTCTGCATCAGGAGATGCAAATGTCTCATGGATGGATCTGGGTGTATCATCCACAAGGTAAACAATGAAATCATCACCAAATGATTTTGGGATCCTCTGTCTCTTGCTCATTCTATGAGCTGTTTCATTGTTTTCTCCATCATACGGCTGTAATAGATTTTCTGATGGTGTAAGAAGAGGTTGTTCTAAGGTTTCGAAAGAAGGATAATTTGTGTCATGCGTATGACCATATGAATTACGTGCATCATTCATAGGAAAAATACTTTCAAAAAACGTGGCATCTCTGGATTCAACTATTGTATCAACAAGTACAAGTGGTGAATCAGATCTGATTACTAAAAATCTATAAGCAGGACTATTCGAAGCATAGCCAATAAAGATGCAATCAACAGTATTAGGTCCGAGTTTACGCTTTTTAACTATTGGTATATTTACCATAGCAAAACACCCCCATGTGCGTAGGTAAGAAAGAGATGGTTTTCTTCCTTTCCAGCCTTCATATGGAGTTTTCTCACTATTTTTAGTGGGAACTCTATTTAGTACATGGTTTGCAGTTAAAACTGCCTCCCCCCACCAATCCTTAGATAAACCAGCAGTATCTAACATGGCATTCACCAAGTCTGTTAGAGTGCGGTTTTTCCTCTCGGCAACCCCATTTGATTGAGGTGAGTAGGGTGGTGTTCTTTCATGTACAACTCCATTCTCAACACAAAATTGGGTGAACTCATTGGAGAAATACTCTCCCCCACGATCAGATCTAATTCTCTTGATTTTCCTTTCTAGTTGATTCTCAACCTCAGCCTTATAGATTTTAAAGTGATCTAATGCCTCATCCTTTGATTTAAGTAAATACACATAACAATAACGAGTTGAATCGTCAATAAATGTCATTAAATATTTCTTTTCTCCCTTAGTTAATATGCCATTCATTTCACAGAGGTCGGAATGAATGAGTTCCAAAAGTGTCGTATTTCGTTCATCAACAGCAAAGTGAGGTTTTCTTGGCTGTTTAGCTTGCACACAAGCTTGACACTTGGAACCTTTCACTATAGGAATTTTTGGAATTAAATTCAAGGTAGATAGCCGTGAGATGCATCCAAAATTTATATGACATAAACGTGAGTGCCAAACACTCGCTTCATCGTCTTTATTCAAAAAATTCACCACAGAGCTACTAGAATGTGAAAGGGAAAAGCGGAACAAGCCTCCGCTGTCATAGCCTTTTCCAATAAAGAGTCCACATTTTGACACGACTACTTTATTAGACTCAAACACCAACTTAAATCCGTCTCGACACAACAAAGAGCCACTGACGAGATTTTTATTTATTGAGGGGGCATGCTGCACGTTCTTCAGCTGCACGGTCTTTCCCGAAGTGAACTTCAGACTGACCGTACCAACACCATGAACAGAAGCACGTGAGCCGTTTCCCATCAGGACGGAGGCACCGTGGGTAGCCTGATAAGAAGAAAACATAGATACATCAGCACAGACATGAATATTAGCCCCTGTATCAATCCACCATTCGGTAGGTTGACATGCTGTTAAAACAGTATATGCATTACCATACCCTGCTGTTCCAGCATTGCTAATAACCATGTTGGCAGATTTTTGCTGGGTTTTCTTGCCTTTCCTGTCTGTGCACTTTTTGGCAAAATGCCCAACCTTGCCACAGACATAGCATTCAACCTCAGCCATGTTTATCTTCTTCTTCTCCTTTCTCTTGAAGTTGGTGGTGTGTACAACTTTATTTTTCCCTTTCTTTGGTCCAGCATGCTGCATGACATTAGCACTAGACTGTCCTTCATGCACCTTGGACGCACCATCTTTTGCCCGAGCTTTCTCCTCCACATCAAGAGAAGCCAACAAATCCTCAACGGAAATGTTCTGTCTCTTATGTTTCAGAGATGTGGCAAATCCCCTCCAAGATGGAGGTAATTTGGCAATAATGCCCCCAGCCACAAATCGATCAGGCAAATTTAGTCCAAGTTGTTGGAGCTCTCCGACAATAAGTTGTATTTCATGAGCCTGCTCAACCACTGAACGGTTGTCTGCCATCTTAAAATCGTGATAGCGCTCCATGACATACAACTCATGTCCAGCATCCGACGCACCGTACTTGTGTTCGATGGCCTCCCAGAGCTCTTTTGCGCTCTTATGAGTCATATAAACATCACACAGTTTGTCGGACAGCACACTTAAAATACAACCCACTGCCATCACATTAGCCTTATCAAACTCAGCCTGTTTTTCAACAGTCATGGGTCGATCTACAGACTTTAGAACATAAGATATGTCCATAGCAGTGAGCCACAAGTCAAGTTTTGTAGCCCATCTCTTAAAGTTCGAACCAGCGAACTTCTCAGGTTTCATCGCATCAGCAAAGCTATTACCCATCTTAAAGTGCCTATCAGGTTTTTGGATTGTTAGAAAACAATGCACTTTAGAGACAAAATTAATTCCTAAAATTACAACATTACGCATGATAGATAGTCCACAAAACATGAACACGAACATGCAAATAAAACAGATTATATCTATCATATTCATGCGTAGAAAACTCATCTTCACTTACAGTGCTGACGCTTCCAGCTTGAAAAATGACGAGAGGAGTGTGTGAAGAAGACTGTAGATGAAGCAGATCTTCTATCGAGCAGTCGCGCGAACGCTACCCAAAAACCTGATTCGTCCCAATCCGTGCAGATCCTTCACTAGGACGTGGTTTCGGAGACACTGCTCTCCCACACGTCGATGACACGCCGACGGGAGGGATGGACTAGCCTGTAGCTGACGCTCAACACGGTGGACTAGTGAGTCTGTTCACCTCTGTTAATCAGAATGAAAGCACTCATTCTGTATATATAGTGACAGACTCTAGTAACTGAAAGAATTAAGTATACAGTAAAGCAGCACAATTAGGCTCTAGTAACTGAAGATAATAAACTTCAGTATTTGCAGCATAATTGCGTCAGTTACTGCATACCATTATTTTCCAGAAACTGACTCATAAAGTGCCACGAATTGCAGCAAATTAAAGTCATATTAGTGTCAGTTTTATCAAAATAGAGAGAACAGATTTACTGCGCCAGTCGCCACGTCGCAAGTCACAAGTCACGCGTTAACTCACGCGAAAATTACGCGAATACGCGAATACGCGCGCGCGCGTGCGTGTGATTTGTTTGTGGCTATAGCCACCATTCTCTCACATATTCCACACATAGAAAATAGCTTCCCTTATAAATAAGTGCTACTCTCCTCAAATAGTCAATGTGGGATTAATGCCTCCTTTACACCTTTGGAATTCAAGAGAGAATAGTTGGGCCTAGGCCCAAATATTCCAACATATCTCTTTACCTTTACGTACTGTAGTGTCTGTTTTATCAGAATTGCGCAGCTCTGGAGGTTTGGGGTAAAAGGCATGCCCTCAAACTCGAGTTGCTATGCTGTTCCGTGTTGCTTAAATAGAAGGAGTACAAGTTGTAGGATGTGCGCTAGCTAAGAGATAAGAGGAGGTTTAATATTTAGATTACAGGAGATAGAATACAGCTGGACAATCTTAATCTACAAGCCAGCGTACATCCAAATAGATTACAAGCAACAACTTTATCTCAATCCTACCTAGGAGTCTCAACCGAAAGCCATGAACTTGATGCCCAAGATTCTGAACGTGTCCATCTTGAATACGACTTGATGCTTAACTCGTGTTCGTGTTTTTCTAACATGTTTCATAACCATTGCATAATATAATAGCATCACTATTTTAGTGGACTGGTCTCCATCTCCGAGATGTCACTTCAGCAGTCCTAAATGCTGCATGCTTCCAGTTTCTTTCACGTGATCTCCAAGGTACTTACGAAATAAAGTTTTCAAAAAATCCCGTATGCTCATGGTGTTGGATAAATTGATTATTCTCATACAACAACCCATCTGAACCCCCTTCTGACTCTTCATGAAAAACATATAACCTGATGACCTTTCTCTCTTGAAACCACTACTAGTCTCTGGAACACGTTCCTTGCCGTTGCCTCATGTACTTCTCCAACAAAAAGTTTGAAGGTTGTTTAAACTCTGATGCTTGTTTCTTTTGCTTATTAACTTTCCACACGCCTACCTCTGGACTTTTCAGCATTATCATCTTAAGCTTCAGATCATAAAAAAGCTAGAACATTCTTTCCCTAGTGGTGTTGGCTTGATCAATCCGAACCAAGAATTTCTTCTCTTCAAAATTAATCATATTAACAGGGAAAGGATCGACGTCCAACTTCATCTTACCACCATCTCCCAAGATCAATAGTCCATCATTCAGGGACAATTTTACCTGACGACGGAAATAGTTACATTCATTAGTAGTATGAGAAAATGAATCATGCCATTTACAGTATTTCCTCTTAGCTAACTAATCAGGAGTCGGTATAACATGAGCTTCCTTCAATCTAATCACCATATTTTGCAATAGTACATCAAAAAGCTTGTCGCACTTTGTTATGTCAAATATATATTTTATTTCCTCCTTTTCCAAAAGACTAGGTTTCAAGAAAAAACAAGCTAAATGTTTATTTCTAGATGTCTCAATCCATTCAGCCACACGGATTTCACTATCATCATCACTAGCCGAATCTTCCTCTAAAATATTAACACTTTGTTTTTCTCTTTCCCTGCTTTTTCCATCTTTAAATCGGATGTACAACCTATTATCCCTAGCACGATTTTCATAAGATATGGCACACTGCATCACTTGATTAACATCAACAAAATCATGTCCTTCTAATTTTTCTCTCAAATATGAAGATAAACCTGCAAAAGCCACCAAATCCTTATCTCCAATTGTTAGACTATTACACTTATTTCTAGTTTCCTAAACATTTTAATATACTCAGAAACAAGTTCATTATGTTTTTGTCTAACTGTAGTAAGATGCGATAATCTGAGCTCAGTTTCACCGTTGTAAAATTAATCAAGATGTTTTTGTTCAGGACAGGCCCTTGTGTTGATAGAATTCGTAGGTAATGAAGTAAACCAATTAAAAGCGGTACCATACAATGACAGCGGGAATAATCTAACTTTGTGCACATCAGTAATACCTACATCACTAATCTGTATTAGAAATCATCTAACATGCTTGTAAATAGTTTTAGAATCCCCACCAGTAAATTTAATTAAGTCAGGGACTCTAAAGCCTTAAGGATACGATACTGTATCAAAATATTCAGGGTATGGCTTTTGGTAAGATCTAGCTTGTCCGTTAGGTGTAAATGCAAACTCTCTAAGGGTCCTCGCGACTTGATCTCTTACGCTATTAGAAGGCTCACCATTGCTAGCAGTATTATTATCGCAAAAAACATTGGACACTGGGGAAGCTCTAGGAAAAAATGAATCTGGTACTGGCCCATGTGGAATCCCGTTTCCTGTAGGTGATATCGAGGGTCCGTATGCCATGGTTTGATAATAGAGTTGCTGTAAATTCCCTCCTAAATTGTTAACATATGTGCTCTGAACAGCTTGCATGTTCGCTAAGTTAGATGTGCTATGGATTTCACTATTTTCTACACGTTTCCCCAACCTCTTTCCGAGTTCGCTGCACCACAGTTCTAATTTGTCTAGGCAATTTGTTATCAATATTTTTGTGAAACTCATACTTAAAAGAATCATGCAATCCTTCAGTTATCATGCGTGTAAGTTGCTTAAGATCAGTCCTGTATTTACTAGCAACAAAAACATCTACCATATGTTCGAGTTCTTCCGGGGTGAACGTGGAATTTACCTTTTTGCTAGAAGCACTTGCCGTATCTCCCTTCTGGATCACGCCGCATCTGGTCCTCTGAAAACATGACAACTTATTCTTAAGCCATTCTACTTTCTCCCCCTCATTCTCGCATGTGAGCTCAGCCTCAATTCTGTGCCTATCATCTTTATGGAGATCATCTAGCTGTTGGTGATATGCCCAAGAGGCAATCATAACAATTCGGGTTAATGCCAGTTAGATATTTGATCCATAAACAATTAGGGTACTAATGGTCCTGCGACCTATAAGCCCATTAGTACGCCTATAAATACGAGGGATAGGGTTAGGGGCCAATCACTCCATCACGTGACAACCCTAGTCGCCACCCCTCGCAGGACTCACGCCGAGACCCTTGCCGCGCACGCGGTGCTAGCACACCGGCGCACGACGTCCCTCCCCGTACATGTGGACTCTGTAAAGGCGCTGCTGCTACTGCTGTGCTGATCGGCCATGACGATCGTGATCGTCTATCTGCTACCGTGATGAGGACGAGGAGGAGACGAACGAGATCGTATGCTTCCCCTACACCAACGCGCGTCTACGTTCCACTGCGCTGCACATCTAGTGGTAACGATCTTTGACCTTTGTACTCGCATGTTTTCTAGGTGATGCAGTAGAATTGCAAGAGTATCGTACTGTTGATTACCCAACAGCGACATCAGAGCCGACTTGCGTAGTTTTTGGTCTGGATCTTGTTAGTAGATGAGATCTACTGCAAACATGTTCATAAGATGAATTTTTCGCACAGTTTTTTGGGGTTTGGAATTGGTTAGAGTAGATTGCGATCATATATGACTAAAGGGTTAGTTCACGCTTCGTCTCTGCTGTGTGCGCAACCTGTCCCTACCGGCTGAAATCACCATCGAGACTTATTGCGTACATAGCTAACAGATTGAGCCAACAGACCACAGTCATGAGTCACGATCTACTCATGAATAACCAGTCAAATTGAAAATTGATTCATTCTGAATGACTCGGATTTGGGTTGATTTGATCAATCCGATGAGATTTTCATAGTGATTTCATAGATGTGATCTATATAATTTTGTTTGGTGTTCATGGCGCTGCCCAGAAACCCGCAGTTTTGTTGTCTGCTATAGTGATTACATAATACAGTTTTGCGCTAGAAATCGTTTTACGCTTAACTCATTTTTGCAGGGAATGATGTGAATGGTATGGCCTTAATGTGATGTGATGATCTGTGTGTAAATTTATGCAACCTGCGTGTTGCAAATTTAACACAACCAGGTTGAGATTGTCATATAATTGTATAACGACCTGCGTGTCGACCTGTGATGCTTGATCTCTCATGTAATTTGGTAGCTATTAGTTGTATTAGATTCTTTTATGATCATGTAGATGTTTTCAAGCATGGTGGAGATGGAGATCACCACAAGAAGGGAGGCATGTCAGCTCATATCATGATGGAACCATGGCGATGGAGACTAATATGATTTTAAGGGCCATACTTTCCACAATGTGATATGATCATATACTTGTGATGTTTACGTATTACTATTCTTTTCATGATTTTGTATAGTGGATGTCTTGTCATGATAGAATAGCTTCCCTCACAAAAGTTGAGCATTTGATGCCATTTACCAATAGCTGCACCTATGTTATTCTGATCGTTGTGTGGTAGGTTTGCCAAAGCAAAGTACCATCATCTATCATAATGCATAGGGTGAATGTTGGACATTCACATGCATAGTGTTGGTTTACTCAACAAAGCTATCAAAACGGTTTTGAACTTTACGTCATAGAGTTGGGAGTCGGGCTTTGGATGTCAGCCAACAAACAAGAGTCATATAGGGATATGATTAACAATGGTTGTTTACCTATGTCACTAATTTCCTAGCAGTGAAGCCAATGCTCACTAGGAATTAGTGAATATGGATCTTGAACCACTATATGTCTTTAGAGAGAAGACGATGATCATATAGTGGTGATATCTTTTATTAAACTGTTAATAGAAGACTGGTACATAACATAGTGCTAAACCTTGCATATTTATTTTCTATTTTAGATAATGTCTGCTAGTAACAGTTCCGGTTTCAATTTGCGAAATGTGCTTGAAAAGGAAAAGCTCAATGGAGCTAACTTTATCGATTGGTATCACAACCTGAGAATCGTTCTTAAGCAAGAGAAAACCAAGTACGTTCTTCTGCAACCTTACCCTGATGACCTCCTAGCTGATGCAACTAATGCAGCACGTAGAGCTTATACGAAGCACTGCAATGATGCGCTTAATGTAAGCTGCCTCATCCTCGACACTATGTCCCCTGATCTGCAAAAACAGTATGAGCATACATATGCTTATTTTATAATTTAGGGACTACGTGGAATGTTTGAGAATCAAGTAAGGGCTGAGAGATACAACATCTCAAAGTCCTTGTTCTCATGCAAACTAGCGGAGGGTAGCCCGGTCAGCCCTTATGAAATCAAGATGATTGGTTACATTGAAACTTTGGGCAAACTTGCACTACAGGAAACCCGACGATTTGCGACGGCCAGGGCCGTCGCAAATAAGCCAAATGCCGTAGCAAATAAGCTATTTGCGACAGCTTTTCTTAATTGCGACGATTTTTGGCCGTCGCAAATAAGTCGTCGCAATTAAGCTTATTTGTGATGGCCATCGTCGCAAATAAGCTTAATTGCAACGGCTAGTAGCGGCCGTCACAAGTTATTACCGTGCGCCGGTGGGCCCCGCAACAATATTTGCGAAGGTCCGGCCATCGCAATTAAATCTTATTTGCGACGGCCTGGCCGTCGCAATTAAGTGCCGCTATTTGCGACGGCCAGGTCGTCACAAATAAGTTCAGTGGGCAGGGCCCATGTGTCCTCCTCTGCTGCAGCCTGACTGCACCCCGTTGGCTGAGAAGGGTCCTTGTGACCTCTCTTCCAGATCTCAGCAGGGGTCGGCGGCACCCCCGTCTCGCGCTCCAGTCAATACGTCTTAGTACGAACAATATATTATGAATATATAAACATAAGTTACACACACTTACCGCGCGTTTAGCTAAACGCAAGTGGTTATCTTGCCCGTGCCTGCTCTTCCCCTCGACCCCTCTGCAGTCTCGAGCCTTCTCAGACTTAGCTTTAAACTCATCGCTAGCCCAGTAGCGACAAAGGGCCCGAAATGTATTGGTCCGACCCTCAAACCAGCTCACGTGGCTCTGCACATAGTTGGAAGTCGTTAAAAATACCATCGAGAAAATTATCAAAAAAATACTTACTACACTCCACATACCTGCGCGTACCCCTCCTCCGTCAGGTGCGTCTCGCTCGCTTTTCGGAAGTGTAGCACGGGCTGCTGGTTTGCCTTAAAGTGCTCATTAATAATTTTAGCACGGGCGTTCGACAAAGCTTGTCGAAGCGCCTAGGAAGTGTTGTAGTGAAACACTCGCCTCGCATCCTCAAACTAGTGATGGTCGTTCAGGTCCTCTAAAATATATCTTGCCTGCGATAAGGAATATATTGATAAGATGTTCACTAAAAGAGTTTAAGAGTTGAAACATAGAAACTTTTTTAACATACTTACCATAAAATCGGCCCATACGGCCTCCTGAGGGTTGTCGTGCTCCTGGTGATGGACGCGTGCGTAGTCCTCCCATGAAAGAGCAGGCACCCCGTCGATGACCCCGGGATAGTGCAAAAGCACTATGGACCCGAGGACACCGTTCACCGGTCTATGGTGTCTCTCACAGGTGAAAGACGTGTCGTCCCAAACCCTGCAAGATATTTATTAATTCATTACTTAGGTAATCAAAAGAAACTAAAATTGAACACTATAATTTTTATTACCTGTCTCCGACTGGACGAATCACGATCCTCTGTGAAGGCACCGCAGGAGGACTGACAAAGTGAGTCCTCCTCGTCCTCCACGTCTGCTAGGGCACCACGTCAGGTGACCAAGACGGATCCTCACCAGCCGAGCCAAAGGCCTTAGGAACAGAAGGATCGCCAGCCGAGGGCTGGCTGGCCGAGGGCTGGCTCGCCGAGGGCTAGCGGGCCGAGGGCTTGCTCACCGAAGGGTAGCCAGGGTCAACTAGTGCCGCAGCCTCTGAGTCAGCCGGTGAGGACTACAACATTCAAATGATTCATAAGCAAGATTAATGTGAAATTGAATATAATGAATTTGTTAAAAGCGAGTGAAATTTACCTGTGACGAAGCTCTAGAGCTACTCAGAACGTGCCCCAGCAGCTGAGAGCATCTACTCCCAGTCGACGAGGCACCAGCGAAAGCGTCCTCAGGTCTAGAGGGGTAGAACCCCCTCGTCGGCGGCACCATCTTACCCTTCTTTGACGCCATCCTGTTTTAATTAGATAATCAGTAAATATGCAAATAAAATATACAAAATTCACGTTACTATCTTCAAAAAATATTACTTGTAATCACTTTCAAAATTCATCAACATCATTATCATGTGCTTGTGCCCTACTCCTTGAACCAGCCCAACAATCTTCCATCGTGGCCTGTTCTAATTTTTGTTTCCGCATATCATCTGCCTCTACATCTTCTACGTCTTCAACATATCCAACTAATTGATCGAGTCCTGCACCAAGCTCGACGATAAAAGTGTCTGGCAACTCTTCTTCTTGGTACACTTCTTCAACGTCTTCGCTATCATGGTAACATTCATCCCTAGGAGTATATAACTGCTCACGAGGATTCACCTTATATACCACCCACCAAGCACTGAGCTCCGTGCATGGATAAGGTAGATAATACACTTGTTCCACTTGATGTGCAAGAACAAATGTATCGTAACCTCGTAGTCGGTCCTTATGTTTCACTTCCACCATTCCAAATTGGTTTTCTCGAGTTCCATGAGTGTGATCAAACCAATCACAATCAAAGAAGACAACTCGAAGGGTCTTATTTCTGATAAAAGTAAATTCAAGAATTTTGTTAATGATCCCATAATAATCGGTTAAATTCCCTCGAGTGTCCATTGCTCTCGTCACAACACCGGAATTTGATGTTGTCGCGAGAGGACGAAGAGCTTCAAAATGAGTTGTACGGAATCGAAAGCCATTTACGTCATATCGACCATAGCTTGTAACATTCACCAATCCATAAGATAGCTGCCGCAAATCTTCATGGACATTGTGAGTCCGACACTGTCATAAATGATCGTAAGTTAAAATAATACTTCTGTAATAATAGTAACTTATAATACATAGAAGACGAGAGAATATTACATAATCTCGAAACAAGGATAGGAAACTCTGCCCCCCATTTAATCCGTCTTTTCGCATCGCTTCTACTTGTTTGGCCGTAGGTTGATGCCTATGTGGCCAACATTGTCTGTGGAACTCGCTGAACATGAAAAAACATCTTTTAGAGTACATGTGTAGCAAAATATGTCGATTAGCATAAATGTAGGACAAGCACTTACTCGAAGTATTCCTGCATGCCTTCTATATTTGCGTACACGCAGAGTAAAGCAATAGTCCTTTCATGTTCCGATAGCACGTAGGTCGTGTAGCTACCAACGGTGGTGCCTCTCGTTTGAAAAATGGAAAGGTCGCTTAGAGGGGGTGTTTTGTCCACATTGTACCGCATCGCTGAAGTATTGATATTGTTTTCTTCCGCAAAGTAGACACTTGAAAAGTATTCTACTTCCTTAAGAGCATATGCTTCAGCGATGCACCCTTCCACCCTTGCCCTGTTGCAAACCATTGGTTTCAGATATCGTAGCGCTCTTTCAATGTGATACATCCACCTATATTGCATAGGACCACCATCTTGAGCTTCGAATGGAAGATGAATAAGCAGATGTTGCATTGGATTGAAGAAACCCGGTGGAAAAAAAATTTCCATCTTACATAAAAGTGTGGGTATCTCCTTCTCTAACTTATCTATCATTCCGATCTTGATTTCTTTAGCACAAAGCTGTCTATTGAAATATCTGAGCTCGGCTAAAACCTTCCACACAACATCATCTAGATAGCCTCAAAACATAACAGGTAAGAGAATTTCCATTATAATGTGATAATCATGACTCTTCAATCCAGTGAGGTTTCCTGTGTTAAAATTTACGGCTTGTTTTAGGCTAGCTGCGTAACCATATGGGAATTTCAAAGTTTTCATCCATTTCATAACTTCTTTCTTTTCTTTCGATCGAAGAAATAAAGAAGCACGTAACTTTCCACCACTCTCAGAGATTTCAAGAGTTGGACGGTGACAAATGTCTGCCAAATCTATTCTAGCTTTATAATTGTCTTTCGTTTTGCCAGGCATATCCATGCAAGTGCTTATGATACTTTTGCTCATGTTACGTTCCTGATGCATGACATCAATGTTGTGCATTAGAATCAACGACTTCACATACGGTAGCTCCCAAAGTCCACATATGTGAGTCCAATTGTGTTCCTCTCCATAACCTACGACCTATCCAGGACAATCTTTATCAGGCACCAGTTTATCCAACATATCAGAAATTTCTGACCCGTTGAGACGTTTTGGTGGTCCTTTAGTGACAACAGTGTTCTTTCGAAAGACATGCCTCTGCTGCCTAAATATATGATTCGAGGCAGCCAACATCTGTGACAATCAAAGTAAGATATTTTGCCTCCATGAGTTAGTAGAAAGCAATCCGTGTCTGAAGCACATATCGGACACGTCAGACGACCGTGAGTGCTCCATCCGGAAAACATGCCGTATGCCGGCAAATCATGGACGGACCACAAATAAGCAGCTCGATGGTTGAATTTCTGCTTCTTGTAACTGTTGTACGCTTCGACTCCTGTCCACAAGACATTCAATTCTTCGATCAGTGGTTTTAACATCACGTTGAGACGTGACCTGGGATGATCAGGTCCAGGTATAATGAGGCTGAGAAACATGAAGTCGTTCTTCGTACAAAAAGCAGGTGGCAGGTTGTACGGAATGACAAAGACGGGCCAACATGAGTATGGCGTGGCGTTCGTACTGAACGGTGAGAATTCGTCTGTCGCTAATCCGATGCGAACATTCCTCGCATCACAAGAAAAGTCTGGATCAAAACGATCTAGCGCCTTCCATGCATCACCGTCGGGCAGGTGCGTCAAGAATTCTTTGTTCTCACGTTTACCTTCTTTGTTCCATCTCATGTGTCTTGCGGTTCTTTTTGAAAGAAACATCCGCTTCAACCGAGGTGTCACAGGCAAGTAATGAAGCTGCTTATGTGCGACATCTGTCATCACATTATCGCCATCGTCATTAACAACTTCGACATACCTCGATTTACCACATTTCAAGCACATCTTCTCATTGGCGTGCTCTTTCCAGAACAACATGCAGTTGTTTGGGCACACATCGATTTTCTCATACTTCATACCGAGACCAGATATCTTGATCTTTGAATGATACATATCGGCCAGCGCATTGTGAGGTTGTGGAAGGATATCGCAGATCAATTTCATGAGATCATTGTAGCAGTTGATGGAAAAAAAGTACTTGGACTTAATTGCCATAAATCTGGTCAAGAAAGCAAGTACGGTCACAACCGTGTGTTCGTGCAACGGCTCTTGTGATTTCTTCAGCTCCTCGAAGAACTTCTCTGCCTCATTTGTAAGAGGATCCTCTGCTTCCAGACCTTCTAGCATCTCATCTATCCTATCAACCTCTGTTATATCATCATCCTCATCCACTTCGGCTATGACTCGAGAATTAGTCTCGCCGTGAAAGGTCCACACTTCATAATGTGTATTGAAATTGTTTCGACATAATGGAAACGAAAGCCCAATCTTCTCAAAAACTTGGTGTTCCAGCATTTTGTACATGGGCACCGCATCATATCTTCTGTTGACAACGAAAATGATCGATCCAAAAATTGATCTAACCCCATAAACCACTCATCGGAGTGACCACCAATTTTGCTCTTCCAGCCAGTATACATCCAACTGCGGTCTTCACACATGTTTGGCTCTGCAGTTTAACGTGAAAGAAATTGTCATTAATGTATTGTTATGTTATGTCATGGCCCTACAACCTAGGCAGATAGATCCTAAACCCACCCAACAGTGACCGAGCGGAGCGTGCTCATGACGAGACACGTGATCCGGATTTGAACGAAATTTCAGTAGCATAACCCAGCTATTCTCCAATGCACGCCCAAAAATGGTGCATCAGAGAACAACAGGGTTACGCCACCGAAATCTCGTCCAAATCCGGATCCGCGTCTCGTCACAAGCCACGCCCCCTCAGTCACTCCGAAGTTGTCCAAAAAGGGACAATTCCAAACTTGCACATCTCACATGCCAATGGCAGGTGAGACGTGCCGATCCAAAACGGGTAATACATTGCTATAGGTTACGTTGCTAATTTTCATTTTGAGGTCATTTAAGAGAGAGGAAAGAACTAGAGAAAGAGTGAGAGGAAAGTTGGTCTTAGATGACAATTCCACATCCATTTCCACCGTCCACGCAATCGTGGGTCACTGACGTCCGTACCAACCCGTTCGCTTCCGTTTCGACTTGACGCATACGGTACCACTACAATGGTTTACACGGCACGATCACACTTATTACGTGTCGTGCCCTTCCGGGTTGGTCCGAGCTGGCCCAAAACCCCTTTATTTATATATATTAAGTAGTGTAAGACCTATGTTTGCTGAATACATTGGCTTGTAGTGAATACACTTGGCTTTGATGATAAAAGTTTTAAATATCACCAAAAACCTTTTTATCAAGGTTCAATGGTAGGTCCGGCTTGTTTTGGGTAGCTCCGGCTACGTTAGATGCTAGGTCCGGCATCTTGGTAAGATCCGACTAGCTTTGGTTAGCTCCGGTGAGTTTTATCTTTAGCTCCGGCATGTCTTTGTTAGCTCCGGCATGTCTTTGATAGCTCCGGCATGACTTTGTTAGCTCCGACATATATTTGATAGCTCCGACATGCTTTTGCTAAGCTCCGACGTACTTTGTCTAGCTCCGATTTTGGGTTGACTGGTTTTGACTAGTTTTTGGTAAGCTCCGGTGCTAGGATCTACTAGTTTTGGAAAGCTCCGACGCTATGTTCTACTAGCTCTTGATAGCTCCGGCTCAAGCTCCGGGTTGCTCTGGCAAGGTCCGGAACATGACCACAGTGCTTCTGCTTTTCATTTGCATTGTTTCATACTTGCTTTACATGATTGGAAAGATTGCTTAGTATTCATTTGCTAAGTTTTTGGTGCGTTTTGGTTGAATACGGTTGATATCGTTTCTACTGTGGTTTTGCAACATGCTTATGTGAGGTGCTCACATAAGGTGTTGTGTTCGGAACTAACTTGAGTCAAGTCGAGGACTTGGGCTCGTATGGATTGTTTGTTTATTCATGTGCAAGTGTTGCTTGAGTTCAAGACATGGCTGGTGACGGGATCCATTGGACTAGTCTCAGGGAGGAGATGAGGTTCCAACAACCAAGTTCGGGAGGAACTGTGGTTGAGCTGATCAGGAGGTCGCGCAGGATGATTGAATCAAGGGCAGTGCATATGAAGGTTACTGGACATCGAAGGAAGGTGTTTGCACGTATGCATGTGGTGCATGACGTGGCAACATGGTTCCGAAGATGGGATAAGGATGGAAAGATCTGGTCGGAAGGATCGGATCGTACCGGTTGATGACTTTGGCTGCGGCGGAGTCGGTTATGGCTCGGTATGGAAAGTATCGAGTTGGTTATGTTAGGATTTCGTGTGGGTCATGAATTTGAGTTGTTTAGGAATGTGGGATACGTTCCTAAGTTGTTTGGAAGTCTTAAGATTGCTTCTATCTGCGTATAGAAGAATCTTGAGCAGTTATGGAAAATTACGATTCGTGATCTGAGTAGGATTGGAGTCGTAGTTGTATTGGGTTGGCCTAAGGGCTGGTTATATAAGCAAGGGAAGGCCAAAGCTCGTGGTAGACGACTTTGGGGGCTGTTCCTCTTGTGTTCTATTGAATAAAATTTGTAGTTTGAAGGAACTTTTGTGCCTTGTTCGTCCGATTTGTTCCAGACAAGTTTTACTCGTCGAGTTTCTGGACAGCACTACCTTTCGTCGGTGGTTTTATCATAACTCGAGTTTTATAGATCCAATTGACGTGATTCTTTTTGGGTTGTCTTCACAACTTGATTGTCTATCATCTGTCAAAATTTCACGGTCATTGGATTTGTGGTTTCTGAGCTACATGAGTTTCTTTGCAGCATTCCAGAAACTGTTTTTCTCGGGTGGGTCAGATTGACCATAGTCTGATCTTTCGATCATAACTTGAGTTTTTCTCGACGGATTTGAGTAATTCTTTTTGTGTTGTCTTCGTGAATTGATTCTCTCTGATATCTATTACTTTTGTCACTGTGAAACACGTTTAGATTAGTCTCATACATGATTTCTTTAACAGATCGTTTTTCTACCGAAGGGATTAGGGTTTTATTGTTTCCATTGCGTAAGATTTTTAAATCTACCATTCACCCCCCCTCTGGTAGCTTTTCACGTGCTCTTCGATCCTACAATTGGTATCAGATCCACGGTGCTGTAATCTTTGTGATTTGCACGTGTCTTTGACTAATCATCACGGAGAAGTACTCCGCCAAACCTTGTGTGTTTGCTGGTATTGATTTTTAGGTTTGGAAGGCACGCATGGAGGCTTTCATCCAGGCGCAAGGCTTTGCAATATGGGAGAAGGTGTATAAGCCTTATGAAGTGCCACCTAATGATCAAGTCACAACCACAAACTTACGAGACGTCGACAACAACAACAAAGCCCGAAACTTGATCATCCAAGGACTCACTCAAAGCGACTTTGATCGTGTCGCGCACCTCCGATCAGCATACGATGTTTGGAGAGCTCTCTGTGATTATCATGAAGGCTCCAACACAATCAAGGAGATAAAACAAGATATGTTCAAAAAGGAATATATGCGTTTTGAGATGCAACCCGGTGAGTCTATTGATGACCTTTTTGCTCGCTTTAATAAAATTCTCAGCAACTTGCGTAGTGTCAATGTTAACTTTTCAGATGCTGAAAATGCTAGGCAATTGGTAAGTGCATTAGACATGTCAATTTGGGAGATGAAAGTAACATCTATTCGTGAATCAACTATCATGAGTTCTCTTACATCAGATGTACTTTATTCCAAGCTAAAAACTCATGAAATTGATATAATATCACGTAAGAACCTCAACAAATCTATTGCTTTTGTTTCTCAACGTGATATGCCTAGCTCCGGCCAATCTTCATCTTGTAGTACACTTGCTTTGTTGTCCTCACTAACCCTGGAGCAGATCGAAGAATTTCCAGAAGAGGAGTTGGCACTCATCTCTACTAGATTCTCAAAATTTGCTGCAAAATGTGAGAACTAGGAGGAGAGGAAGCTCCGGAGCTCAACGCTGTTTTGAATGTGGTAAAACTGGACACTTCCGTACAGAATGTCCTAAACTTTCAGGTCCGACCACCCGGGAAGAAAAACAAAGCAAGGTCCGTACCTCCTCTGGAAATTCCAACAAGAAGAAGAAGGGTACCATAGGACGCAAGATGATTAACAGCTTCATCACCGCACTTCAAGAACTTCGTTCAAGTGATGTAGACTTTGAAAGTAATGAAGGTGATGACGATCTGGCCAACTTATGCTTCATGGCGGGCAAAGCAAAATCAAGATCAAGTCAGGAGGATACAGAACACAACAGTGATGATGATGAGGTATGTTCTACCTGCAATGAAATGTGTGATGCTATTTCTCGTGCAACTATTATTGTCAAGAAAAAGGACAAAAAGCTTAGGGATAATTCTGCTAAAATTGAGTCACTAGAATCTGAAATTAATCGTTTGAAATCCTTAATTCCTAGTGATGATTCTTGTTCCTCATGTGACTTAATATATGAAAAATTGTCCTCCCTAAGAAGTGCACATTCCTCCACTCTAGACAGACTTGATGAAGAAATTGAAAAGAACAAAAAGCTTGCTGCACTTAGTGATAAAAACTTAAAAGATGCTTCTTGTTCTACAGATGATTTGCATTGTTCTGCATGTGAAAATCTTGATAAGAAACTAAAAGATGCAATGAATGGAATTTCCATTCTGAACAATGCTTTACGATCTCATGAAGTTAAAAATTGTTCCAACTGCAAACTAAAAGGAAAAACTACATGTGCAAACTGCCTAGACTTGTCTAAGAAACTTGATGACATGAATAGGACACTAGGTCGGTTTTGTAATTGGAATAAGAATCTAAACATGCTGCTGAATTCTTCCAAGTCTTGCAAAGATAAAACTGGTTTAGGTTTTGATTCTCATGCTCATGCTAAGGCATATCCACCTAAAATTGTAAAGTCATTAGGAAGTGGTTTGGTTCAAACAGTTCCTAAACAAAAAGAAGTGGTTATCAAATCTGCAGGAATGTTGCTTCATTCAACTAAAAATATTGCATGCTCATCTAGACATGAACACAAAGTTAAATTTCATTGTACCTTCTGTGGTAGAGATGGCCATGTCATAGATTTTTGTTATAGACTAGCTAAACAATAGAAAAAGGAAATAAAAATTGCTAGATCTTATAACTTTCATGCAATTAGAAAAATACAACCTGCTTTAGTGAGTCAGAAATTTGAAAAGGTAGCTTCCGGACCTTCTGGTAAGAAATCTACAAAGGCAGCTCCAGTAGTTATGATAGCTCCGAGAGCTCCCGGATGTTCTGTTGTTCCCTCCAAAGCTTTAGTTGTTGCCTCCGGACATTCTGCTTTTACCTCCGGAGCTACTGGTTTTCACTCTAAACAAGTAACAACTTCTAAATCAATTGTTAAGAACAGAAAACCTCAATCTTTGACTCATAAACCTGCTGTTTTGTCTCAGCTTTTGCGTGTTTTTCCTACTGCACATCGTGTGACTCAGTACTGGATACCTAAATGCCTTTTGACTAACCCCAGTATTGAGTCATCGACGTATTGTGCTTCTATGTAGGTTACACGTTTGAGGAAGGAGAACATTTGGATTGTGGATTCAGGTTGCTCACGCCACATGACCGGTAACAAAGATTGGTTCTCCTCCCTCTCTTTTGTGTCACGTGTAGAAAATGTTACTTTTGCCGATAATTCTTCAACTCCTATAATTGCTAAGGGTTCGGTTAGAGTAAATGATCACTACACTTTGAAGGATGTGGCACTTGTCAAAAATTTGAAATACAACTTGCTTTCTGTTTCACAATTACTAGATGAAAATCTAGAAATTATTTTCAATAAAAACTGCTGCAAAGTTGTAGGTTCAAATAGTGAGCTTATTTTTAACATGTCTCGGTTTGGAAGAGTTTTTAAAGCTGATTTTGATATGTTTTCCTCTAAGCATAGGTGTCTAGTTGCTAATGATTCAAATGACTTATATTTTTGGCATCGTAGACTTGGTCACGTAGGCTTTGATCACCTAACGCGTGTTAGTGCTCTTGATCACATACGTGGGCTACCTAAGCTTAAAGGGGACAAAGAAATTGTGTGCTCTTCTTGTAGACATGCTAAGATGGTTGCAGGTTCACATACTCCTCTCACAATGATCATGACAACTGAACCATGTCAACTTTTGCATCTTGACACCGGAGGACCTTCACGTGTTCAATCCTTCGGAGGTAAATGGTATGTTCTTGTTATTGTTGATGATTATTCTAGATACTCTTGGGTTTACTTTATGGCGTCTAAGAATGAAGCTTTTAGTCACTTTAGGACTTTATTTCTTAGATTATCAATTGATCACCCAGGATCTTTAAAGGCATTTAGAAGTGATAACGGAACTGAATTTAAAAATCAATCTTTTGATCACTTTTGTGCTGAAAATGGAATAGATCATCAACTTTCTTCCCCATATGTACCTCAACAAATCGGTGTTGTAGAAAGAAAGAATAGAACCTTAGTTGAGATGGCTAGGACTATGCTTGATGAATATCAAACTCCTAGGAAATTTTGGGCTGATGCGTTAGCAACCGCTTGTTATGTCTCAAATCGTGTTTTCTTGCGCGCTAAGCTAGGTAAAACACCATATGAGCTTCGGTTTGGACATAGGCCTAGTGTTACACACTTTCGGGTCTTTGGTTGCAAATGCTTTGTTAAGAAACATGGTAACCTTTATAAATTTGAACCTAGATCCATTGATGGCATGTTTCTTGGTTATCCATTTCATACTAGAGGCTACCGTGTGCTTTTACTTGACACTAACAAAATTGTGGAGACTTGTGAAGTGTCTTTTGATGAAGCTAGCCCAGGTACTAGCTCCGGTGTTGCAGGACCAGGTCCGTATCCTCAGGGGGAGGGTATTTTTGAAGATGAAGACGAGCCGGTAATACTGCCTGTTAGTTCCGAAGTTGACACGTGTCCAGCTCCGGACATTGAACAAGCTCCGGTTATCACCTCTGCTGGTCCTGATCGTCCAGAAGTCACAAGATCATCAATCTACGATGAACCTAATGAAGAAGAAGCTTGTGAGACATCTGTTCCCCTATGTTTTTACAAAGATCATCCCCCACAACAGATGATTGGAAGCTTGCACGAACGAGTCACACGGTCCAGGTTTTGCAATCCAAACTCTCATGCTCATTCTGCTTTTGTTGCTTCTTTTGAACCCAAAGATATATCACACGCACTCACTAATGAATCTTGTATTATTGCCATGCAAGAAGAGTTAGAAAATTTTGAAAGAAATAATGTTTGGAAACTTGTACCTCCACCTCAAGGTCACACTTTAGTTGGAACTAAATGGGTATTTAAAAATAAACAAAGTGAGGATGGGGTTGTGGTTAGGAATAAGGCTAGGTTGGTTGCTCAAGGTTTCACTCAAGTTGAAGGTCTAGATTTTGATGAAACTTTTGCTCCTGTCGCTAGATTAGAAGCCATAAGAATTTTGTTAGATTTTGCAGCATCTAAAGGTTTTAAGCTATATCAAATGGATGTTAAAAGTGCTTTTCTTAATGGCTACATAGATGAGGAGGTTTATGTCAAACAACCACCGGGTTTTGAAAATCCAGACTTTCCTAATCATGTTTACAAACTGTCCAAAGCCTTATACGGTCTCAAACAAGCACCTAGAGCATGGTATGATAGGTTAAAAACATTCTTACTTGAAAAGGGGTTTACCATGGGCAACGTTGATAAAACTCTTTTTGTGCTTAAGCATGGCAATGACTCATTATTTGTTCAAGTGTATGTGGATGATATTATCTTTGGTTGTTCTTCTCATGATCTTGTGTCCAAGTTTTCAGCAATGATGAGTTCTGAATTTGAAATGAGTATGATGGGTGAACTCACTTACTTTTTGGGGCTGCAAATCAAACAAACCAAGGAGGGTACCTTTGTGCATCAAACGAAGTATACCAAAGACCTCCTAAGGCGCTTCAACATGGACGAAAGCAAGCCTCTTCGGACACCAATGGGAACAGCAACAACACTTGAACTTGATGAAGATGGTGAATCCGTGGATCAAAAAGAATATAGAAGCATGATCGGATCACTTTTGTACCTCACGGCATCAAGACCGGACATACAATTCAGCGTATGTCTTTGTGCACGGTTTCAAGCTTCCCCACGTGTTTCACATCGTCAAGCCGTCAAAAGGATTCTCAGGTACTTACATGGAACTCAAGAATTTGGCATTTTTCTTCCTTCTTCCTCAACCGTTACTTTGAATGCTTTTTCGGATGCTGATTTTGGGGGTTGTAGGATTGATAGGAAAAGTACTTCCGGTGCTTGTCATTTTCTTGGTAATTCTCTTGTTGCTTGGTCCTCTAGAAAACAAAATTCAGTTGCACAATCCACAGCTGAATCTGAATATGTAGCTGCTGCTAGTGCTTGCTCACAAATTCTTTGGATTGTTCAAACACTTAAGGACTATAGGGTTGATCTAGATAGTGTTCCATTGTTTTGTGATAACACTAGTGCTATTTGCATTGCCAAAAACCCCGTGCAATATTCTAGAACTAAGCACAATGATATTAGGTATCACCTTCTCCGAGATAATGTTGAAAAGGGAAACATTGTACTTCACCATGTAGATACCGAACAACAATTGACTGACATTTTTACAAAACCTTTGGATTTCACTCGTTTTTGTTTCATTCGTAGTTAAATAGGGGTTATGCATCCTCATGGCTTAAATTGAGGGGGAGTTTTTTGAAACTTGGGAAGTCTATGTGTGAATCTAAAAATTAAAATAATATGAGCATAGTATTTCATACATATATGACTTTGTGATTCCTTTTACATGCTGAAAGTTCTTACTACATTACTCGTGTTATACATTTTGTAGTTTTTGCCATGTCTAGTAATTGGAATAATTACTTACACTAAAACTGGTCATGGTCGAACTTTCTTGCTGTTTTGAACTTGTTACATGTTCACGAGTGCTTTTAATCATGAAGAATTAATCAAGTAATCAACTCACATGTTGAGTTTTTATGAACAAATATAAATTGAGAAAAGATCAAGAGAATATGCTTGCATCGCACTTCTTCTTTTGAGATGGCTTGTCATTGCACTTAGATATGAACTTGGAAGAAGTTGTGTATGACTAAAACCATGTCCTTAAGCTTCTGATTGTCAAATGACATAGGCTTGGCTTGGTTGGTTAGAATAAGGCAGATGCGCATATAATCTCTTGCAAATATCATATGATCTAAATTTATGCTTTGAAAAATATTAAAATGCAGCAACTAGTGTCATGCTTTCAGGTTTTGAAATAGTTAAGTTTGGTGAGATCATGACTTGCTAAAATTTAACATTACATTTGATCTCTAGCATGGCTTACACTACTTTCTATATTTCATTGATGTGATAATGTAAGGTACTTGATAGTATGACTTGGATGAGCTTTGTTTATATGTATATGTTATAATATGCTCATAACAACGAAACAGAGAGAGATAATTTGTTTATATGCTCATGACTTGCTGAATACATTGTCAAAGGGGGAGAGATAAGCATGAAGAGAAAGAGAATATGTGCATAAGGAGAGATAATAAAGGGGGAGAGATAATATGGGATAATTTTTTCTTCTCATTTTACTTTTGATTTACAAAGGGGGAGAAATTGCTTTCAAAACTTTTATGTGAATAAGCCAATGTTCGGATTTTAAATGGTGTTGCCAATGCATTCATCAAGGGGGAGATTGTAAGACCTATGTGTGCTGAATACATTGGCTTGTAGTGAATACACTTGGCTTTGATGATAAAAGTTTTAAATATCACCAAAACACCTTTTTATCAAGGTTCGACGGTAGGTCCGGCTTGTTTTGGGTAGCTCCGGCTACGTTAGATGCTAAGTCCGACATCTTGGTAAGATCCAACTAGCTTTGGTTAGCTCCGGTGAGCTTTATCTTTAGCTCCAGCATGTCTTTGTTAGCTCCGGCATGTCTTTGATAGCTCCGGCATGACTTTGTTAGCTCCGACATATATTTGATAGCTCCGGCATGCTTTTGCTAAGCTCCGACGTACTTTGTCTAGCTCCGGTTTTGGGTTGACTAGTTTTAACTAGTTTTTGGTAAGCTCCGGTGCTAGGATCTACTAGTTTTGGAAAGCTCCGACGCTAGGTTCTACTAGCTTTTGATAGCTCCGGCTCAAGCTCCGGGTTGCTCTGGCAAGGTCCGGAACTTGACCACAATGCTTCTGCTTTTCATTTGCATTGTTTCATACTTGCTTTACATGATTGAAAAGATTGATTAGTATTCATTTGCTAAGTTTTTGGTGCATTTTGGTTGAATACGGTTGATATCGTTTCTACTGTGGTTTTGCAACATGCTTATGTGAGGTGCTCACATAAGGTGTTGTGTTCGGAACTAACTTGAGTCAAGTCAAGGACTTGGGCTCCTATGGATTGTTTGTTTATTCATGTGAAGGTGTTGCTTGAGTTCAAGACATGGCTGGTGACGGGATCCATTGGACTAGTCTCAGGGAGGAGATGAGGTTCCAACAACCAAGTTCGGGAGGAACTGTGGTTGAGCTGATCAGGAGGTCGCGCAGGATGATTGAATCAAGAGCAGTGCATATGAAGGTTACTGGACATCGAAGTAAAGTGTTTGCACGTATGCATGCGGTGCATGACGTGGCAACATGGTTCCGAAGATGGGATAAGGATGGAAAGATCTGGTCGGAAGGATCGGATCGTACCGGTTGATGACTTTGGCTGCGGCATAGTCGGTTATGGCTCGGTATGGAAAGTATCGAGTTGGTTATGTTAGGATTACGTGTGGGTCACGAATTTGAGTTGTTTAGGAATGTGGGATACGTTCCTAAGGTGTTTGGAAGTCTTAAGATTGCTTCTATCTGCGTATAGAAGAATCTTGAGCAGTTATGGAAAGTTACGATTCGTGATCTGAGTAGGATTGGAGTCCTAGTTGTATTGGGTTGGCCTAAGGGCTGGTTATATAAGCAAGGGAAGGCCAAAGCTCGTGGTAGACGACTTTGGGGGCTGTTCCTCTTGTGTTCTATTGAATAAAATTCGTAGTTTGAAGGAACTTTTGTGCCTTGTTCGTCCGACTTGTTCCAGACAAGTTTTACTCGTCGAGTTTCTGGACAGCACTACCTTTTGTCAGTGGTTTTATCATAACTCGAGTTTTATAGATCCAATTGACGTGATTCTTTTTGGGTTGTCTTCACAACTTGATTTTCTATCATCTGTCAAAATTTCACGGTCATTGGATTTGTGGTTTTTGATCTACACGAGTTTCTTTGCAGCATTCCAGAAACTGTTTTCTCGGGTAGGTCAGATTGACCATAGTCTGATCTTTCGATCATAACTTGAGTTTTTCTCGACGGATTTGAGTAGTTCTTTTTGTGTTGTCTTCGTGACTTGATTCTCTCTGATATCTATTACTTTTGTCACGTTGAAACACGTTTAGATTAGTCTCATACACGATTTCTTTAACAGATCGTTTTTCTACCGAAGGGATTAGGGTTTTATTGTTTCCGCTGCGTAAGATTTTTAAATCTACCATTCACCCCCCCCTCTGGTAGCTTTTCACGTGCTCTTCGATCCTACAAGTAGTCACTCAAAAACATTATATGAATGCACTAAACAAAATAGAAAAAAATTATTAATTCTAAACACTCACGCAATCAAAAGAACAAGAGAAAAAAATTATTAATTTTAGTAACCTGTATAATAAACATATTTTCCAAAGCATGACAAAAGTTATCTAAACCTAAAAAACATAATCATCTAGCAACATCTATATCACACACTTGACATAGGCCGAACTAGTAACATGGTGATGCAAATCTAAAGAAAATGTGTTACATCATTAAAAGTTTGATAAAAACAGTTGAAACATTATACATATCAGGGCAGCTACTATGAGAGCAACAAGTCTTCATATACAGATAAAAGCACTGTACTCTGTCATATACAATATGAGAAGAATGATGGTGCCATACCTGAGCAGTGAAGTGGATCTGAGTGTGCACGGTGGGGAGGGGACCTGAGCAATGTAAAAAAATGCATTATGTCAAGACCAATTTGATAAAAATAGCTAGAACACTCAAAGAACTGAATATATTTGGGTCAGCTAGATCACCATATTATGATGATTTTGGTTGATATAGAAACAAGTCCCTCACTCGCTAAAACACAATCAGGGTTCAGAAAGGCGTTATAAGGCGGGGGCGCGAGGCGCAGCCCTTCTGCCTTGCCTAGGGGGCTAGGCAGCCATTCCGCAGGGGTAGTGCCAATCTCGAACAAATCTGGAGGAGCGGCAGAGGGAGCAGGTCCCAGACAGGTGGATCCAGGAACGCCTAGGCACATAACGTTATTTCACCAGCTTTATCGAAACATTCATGAACTGGCTGTCCTCGTGATAGCGTCGAGACTAAATCGCCCGGCGACAACGTTAGGACATGTTCCAAAAGACTTTAGCAAGTGTTTGCCCGAGAGCCTACCAAAGACACGGCACTGACTCGATGCGGGACTAGGTGCCCCAAGGGGGCCTTCTCCCTTCTGTCCGCAAAGCGAATCAGAAGATCCGAGACGATTGGTTAACAATCAGATGTCGAGAAGCAATCGTAGAGTGTGAATCAGATGTAGAGATGTGGTTGTAAACAACGAAGAGCATTGGATTTTCATTTCCATCATCGCGACTGGCATAGCATCCCCGATAACCTACTAGCTATCTCATCACCACCTACTACAGACTCGCGATCGCCATCCCTGCAAGATCAGCAGAGGAAGCGCCAACCAGCAACTGAGCTTAGTTTCCTCGCAAAAAGGTCAAGCATCACATTAGGGAATGCGAGCATCATGCATCACATCAGGGAATCCCAATCAGGAACGCCTAGACACATAACGCCTAGGAATTATATTTGTGTACATAAAACCTAATCGATTGTATGCTGATTACATTAGTGCACCACTAAGAGCATCACCAAGGACAACAGTCCATTATCTCTAGCTAGCTGGTCTTGTTAATTTATATACCATCCATCCATATGTTTAATCCATGGTTAATAATACAGTGGTGATGGGCTCCATGCAACAAAACAATGCAAGCAGATGTAGTAGTGTGTCAAGAGAACGAATTGAAGTGTGTACCTAGTGCCCGACGGACGGACGGCCGGGGGCGAGCCGGCGGAGACAGCGCAGGGGCGGCAGGGCCGGGTGCGGGCTGGCAGCGGCAGCGCAGGGGCGGCAGGGCTGGGGGCGGCCGGGGCGCGGAGGGCCGGCGGCGGAGCCGGTGTCGTGGCGGTGGGCCGGTGGCTGGGGCGCGGTAGGCGGCGGGGGCGCGACAGGCGGCGGCGGTGGAGCGAAGTGAATGAAGAGTCAGGGCCGGAGGGTCCCGATATTAGCCCTAATTTGCGAAGGCGGTATTAATTGCGACGGCCTTAAGTTACGATCGTCACAATTAAAGCCTATTTGCGACGGCCGGTCAGACGGCCGTCGCAAATACGAGTTTATTTGCGACGGCTGCGTTATTTGCGACGACCTAGGGTTGGCCATCGCAAATAAACTCTTATTTGCGACGGACAGACCGACGGCCGTTGCAAATAAGGCCTTATTCACGATGGTCTAGTTATTTGCGACGGCCAAGGTCAAGCCATCAAAATTTAAGTTATTTGCGACAGCCAGCCGTCGCAAATAAATGTAGCCGTCGCAAATGATCGCGTTTCCTATAGTGTGGGCTCTTAACCCAAGGATGATCTGGCTATTGACGTTGTTCTCTAGTCACTCCCACCGAGCTACGAGCCATTCATATTGAATTTTGAAATGAATGACATGGAGAAAACTTTGGCTAAATTGCATGGGATGCTTAAAACAACCGAAGAAAGCATTAATAAAAATGCCACTCATGTGATGATGGTGCAAAAGGAGAATAAAAAGAGGAAGCTTTTGACGCTTCCGAAAGGTAAAGGTAAGGGAAAGGTTGCCGATGAGCCTTCAAGCTCAAAGTCTAAGCCAAAGGGCAAATCTAGCCCTTCTCTTGATGATGAATGTTTTCACTGTCATGGTAAGGGGCACTGGTCTAGGAACTGCAAGATGTACATGGAGGATATGAAGAAGAAGAAGGGAAGTGAGACTTTCGCTTCAGGTATAAATGTTATAGAAATTAACATTGCATTATCTTCTAGTGAATCATGGGTATTTGATACTGGATCGATGATTCACACTTGCAAATCGTTGAAGGGTCTAAGTAAGACTAGAAGATTTGCAAAAGGCGAGTTGGATGCTTGTGTCGGCAATGGAGCAAATGTTGCGGTTATAGCTGTCGGAACCTACCACTTGGCATTACCCTCAGGATTAGTTTTGAAATTGAATAATTGTTATTACATTCCTACTTTTGAGTAAGAACATTATCTCTTCTTCGTGTTTGGAACAAGTTGATGGTTATGAGATTGCAATAAAGAACAAATGTTGTTCTATTTATTATAATAATATTTTCTATGCTCAATGTACATTGGTGAATGGATTATATGTTCCTGATCTTGAGGATAAAACTGTCTGTAACATTAATACCATAAGAATCTTGGTGAAATGATCTAAATCCCACTTTTATTTGGCATTGTCGCTTAGGTCATATAAATGAGAAACGCATTGAAATACTCCATAAAGATGGTTTACTAAGCTCATTTCATTTTGAATCACTTAACACACGCGAATCTTGTTTGCATGGGAAGATGACCAAAGCACCCTTCACTGGTCAAAGTGAGAGGACGATTGACTTGTTGGGACTTATACATACAAATGTATGTGGACCAGTGAGTTCAATTGCCAGAGGTTGTTTTCAGTACTTCATCACATTTACCGACGACTTTAGTAGATATGGTTATGTCTACCTAATGAGGCACAAATCTGAATCCTTTGAAAGTTCAATGAATTTCAGAATGAAGTACATAATATATTGGGAAAGACAATTAAACTTCTATGATCTGATCGTGGCAATGAGTATTTGAGCCATGAATTTTATGATCATTTAAAACAATGTGGAATTATTCCATAGTTGACTCCACCTGGAACGCCTCAATGGAATGGGGTGTCTGAATGGAGGAACCAAACCTTGTTAGACATGGTTAGGTCGATGATGAGCCAAGCAGATCTTCCACTATTCTTTTGGGGTTATGCTCTTGAAACTGCTGCGTTTACATTAAATAGGGTCCCAACTAAGTCCGTTGAGAAGACACCATATGAGATGTGGACCAAGAAACGTCCCGGATTATCTTTCCTCAAAGTTTGCGGGTGTGATGCTTATGTAAAACGTTTGACGTTAGAAAAACTCACTCACAAATCAGACAAATGCTTCTTTGTGGGATATCCTAGAGAAAACAAAATATATTATTTTTATAATAAAACAGTGGGTAAAGTGTTTACCGCTCGCAATGGTGTTTTCTCAGAGAAAGAGTTTATCTCAAAAAGAGTTAGTGGGAGCAAGGTGCATCTTGAAGAAATTCAAGAAATACCTGAAAATGTTTCAGTCTCCACTGATCCTATATAGGATGTACAAGATGTTGTGCAACCAGTTCATGAAACACAAGCCCTACAAAGGTCTACGAGGGTACATCGTGCGATTGAAAAGTTAACGCTTCTAACCACATAGCAGCATGACATGGTATTGTTGGACAATGATGAGCCCACGACTTATACCGAAGCAATGACGGGACCCGACTCTAAAGAAGTGGCTTGGAGCCATGGAATTCGAAATTTAATCCATGCATGAAAATCAATTTTGGAACTTGATTGATCCAATCAAAGGTGTGAGACCTATCGATTGCCACCAATAATGTTCTTAGGGTCAACGTCCACAGAACCAAAACTTCCGCCCATCTTCTTTCCTGCCAAGTCAGCCATGAACACCTTCTTTGCCTTTATCAGCAACAGTTTGTCGATCAATCAGGGCTGTTGCAGCCACACAACGGACACACCAGATCGTCACCCGGGTAGGCCAGCAGGTTTCTCACACACCACGAAGAAGAAATTCAGCCATAAGTTGCAGCCGAACTGATTGTTCCCCAGCGGAGTCACAAATTTTGTTGCTCGAACGAAGCGTCGAGCGACGAAAATTGTTGTTGCATAATGCTACTGCGAAGCGACCGGTTTCCTCCACAAGCCGGCAAAGGATTTTTCCGTTTTGTAGAAAAGAACGGATGTTTTACTGGGCAAAACACCAAAGTAGCGAGACAAGTAAAAGCAAAGCAAAAGCTAATAGATGAAAAACTGGTCTTCACGTGTTCCCTGTGTTCCCTGTCTCCGTACGGCAACAAGCAGCCGTATAATATTTGAAGAATCGTAACTGTGTACGATGCTTTATCAAAATAGAATAAAATTCATACTAACCGAAAAAAAACTACGTAATCAAATATATGCACATATCTATTCAACCGCCGGAACCAGGAGTCCTTGGAGTTCATATTACGTATGTGAGCATCTTCGCCGTCCACCGCATGCGTGTATTATGTCCCGGCTTTCTCCCGCGTTCCGTCTTCGATTCTGCCATAACGCCAGTTCTTTCCATTACAAAGCCAGCAATCTAATCATGTTACGTGCAGTGCTCGGCTCCAAATGTACCCACCGCTAGAAACCGATACACTGTTTTCATGCAGCATTGGTTTGATCAAGACACAGACGTTACTGCATGTGCATCACGTACTTTCTGCTCATGACATGCAGGTGCTCTAGGCTCACAACAGGAACTCTTCAACACATGCAACCCGTCAAATTTAATATCCAACAGTTAGCAACAGACCTATCCACGGCCCGAATGTTTCGCTCTGACTATGTCTAGGATTTACTGGAGGTCCACCAGCTTCAGTCGGCCCAGGCACACGGGTAGGCCAAGATATCTGGCAGGGAAGGTGCCACGTTGTCCATTGAAGCTAGGCAGCGCCAAGTCATAGTCAAGAAGAGGATCCGGGCACCGAATTGGTAAGATGATAGTCTTTGCATGATTAATCTTCAGCCCAGTTGCCTCCCCTATCCGTTTCATTATATACATTACCACCTGGACCTCTGAGTGACACTGCTACAATAAGACTCGTCTCAGACGGCTCCGAACGTATCATCACACGCGGTTTCTAAAACCGTCTGAAACGAATAACTTGTAATAATATGCAATTTCATAGGCGGAATGTAAAACCGCATGTGAAATGGTTTTATCACAGTCGATTCTTTACCTACGACTAGCCGCCTGTAAACACACTTTATCACAAGTGGTTTTTTACTTACGATTAGCCGCCTGTGAAGACACATTATCACAGGCGGGTCGTACATTATAGGTAACCGCCTATGATACTCGTTTTATCACAGACGGATTATTACCTATGGTAAGCCGCCTGTAGGGACAATTTATCGCAAGCAGTTTTAATCGTAATAGAAACCGCCTGTGATAACATAGTTATCAAAGATTGTTCTTTACCTATTTCTAACCGCCGGTGATAATATAATTTAACAGGCATGTCTAGCCGTAGGTAAAGAACCGCCCGTGATAAAGTATACCCTATGCAGTACTACCTGCTGTTATTTCTAATTTCCAAGTCAATTCAATATAATTATAGAAGTCAACAATATAATCACAGAAGAAAACAATATAATCACAAAAGTCATCTCACAAAAGTTAATTTCACTGAAACAATATACATATGTATAAGTTACACACACAAGTCATATCATAGTTTTCACTAAAAAATGTTTCTATTGTCATAGTCACAAAGTTCTGGCACATCAGCTATTACACCATCCTCATCAAAGAATACCCCTCTTTTGTGCAAAATTTTGCGACGCGTGAATTGACACTGTTCACCGGCAATCTTGTCGGCTCCTCCACCAGGCATACTTCTATAAACCGGCCATTCTTGGTTTATATACTTCGTGTGCTGCAATGAAATACATAACAACATTTAGAATGTGTTGGTTTGAACAATCTCAAAGTATAGATCAAAGTGAGTATACATGAATTTATTTGGTATTTTTGGAGCAGTTGTACTATGAGCAATTGAATATTGAAGTTGTAATCAAAATCTGAAAATAATATTTCTGGTAATATTGAACAGCGGAGAATAAGTATTAAAATACGCTACACTAGTTACAATGATAATGAAACTCAAAAGTAAGAAAATAAGATATCGATATTAAGGATAACATACATCCACACGATTAACTCTATATTCGCTGACGGTCCGAAGATGCTCGCATACATAATACCCGCATAAGACGCTCCTAGGAGGCTGCTTCGGACAAGGATAATATGTTTTAGTGTCCAATGCATTTGTATTACAAGGTCTCTGACCGCCAAGTCATTCTGCGCAAAACCGCCAAGCGCTATAATACAAGAAATGTCGTATAAAATTTGTCAACACATTCTAAATGTGTGTAAATTAAAAGTATTGAATCAATGTATAGTTTCAAAATGGAAAAGAAATCTTTGTAATGATCTGGTGGGTAATCGGTTGAGTCCAAGACTGTTGCCAAACCTTGCGTTGGCTTCATGAAGATCATTATGTAATGTTTACTACACACATACAAACACACGTGTTAAATTAACAATTAGCAATATTTGCTATTTCAATGTCATGTGTCGAACTTACTAGAAGTTCTACGGAGCCTTTACGAGGTACTTGCCATCTTTGGCAAAGTTAAACATGACATGTCTTATATAAGCTGCAACGTCGGTACATTTATCCTTCTTTTGTTTTGCGATTGATTTATCCAATTCTTTTTTTTTTTCATGTGCTTGTACTGCTCTGAGTCTCGATCCACCTTTATGTCGAATAGCGTCTTTGCAATTCGTGTAGGGTCAAGGATAGCTGTCTTGGGTTTCATCTTTTTATTATCCATGTATTGCATCCTATTGAAGAAGTCAAGAATTGTTATAATCTCATGAAATGTATATGCCTGTAATAAGAAAGATAAATGCAAAATATTAGAGGCACTTACAAGCACCAGACGAGTAGTAGTTTGATTTCAAGCATGCCCCGATGGAAAAGGACATGTAGATCTTCAAAGAAAAATGCTCGTTTCTCTGCTCCTGTGCTCCAAAATGCTTCTTTTGGCACAAGAAATGTGACGTAAGAATGTTTATATTTTGTGCCGATAGTAATGTACCACCCGTGCATTCTTTTGTGCGGGATATGTTGTTTGCTATGTTGTACCGATGTCATGAACGACTTTCCATTCTCATGCTTAGGAGGAACATCCTCAAACTTGTATATTGTACCTCCTGGTTTAACTAAAGCCATCCGCCGATTATACGTGACATTGTCTTCTTCCCACTCCTCAATATCTTCTAATGCTGGCTCATGAGAAGAACAAGATGCACTCAATTTTCTAATATATTCGTCCATATTTCCCAAATATTTTGACACTTCTTGATGAAGGTTTCTTATTTTTGTATGTGGTTACTTTGATAGGAACTGATCATCGAGGAGTAATCGTCGGAAGTTGGACAATGGCTTTTTGTTGAACCTGTTGTTCAACTGATTGATCTTTACTATCGGCACCTTGCTTTTGTACTACTTCAAGCTGTTGCTCAACTGGTTGCTTTTTACTAACAACAGCTTGCTCTGGTACTGCTTGAATCTGTTTTTCAACTTGTTGCTCTTGGTTATTTTTACTAGCAAGGTTACTATCATCCTTGCTGAGACATAGCGTGAGCTGATATTCCTGGACTGCGAGTGGATCTTCTTGGACTTTCGCCTTAGAAGACGGGGTTGCAATATTTTGAGATGCAACGGGGTTAGAAATCAGATCATTGTCCAACACGATATCGCATCGGTGCCAAAGATTAATTGGTTGACAGTCTGCCCTAGAGTCGTAATCCTCTCATGCGTGATGTGGTCTGTTTCATAATCTTCATAATCATTATCAATTATTTGAAGAACTTGCACCACAATATAATACAACGAAAGTGGATTGCCATTGAAGTCATGATCAGGCTTTGCCATAGCAGTGGCAACCTGTTTGGTTTTGATCCCTGCTCTGTCAATCAGGACAAGAAGATGGCAAGATCTGTCCTCAGCAATATCATGGACAGTGAACTTATGGGTTGACCCTGAGCCTGACACAGAACCTACGCTGCTAGGGTAGACAGCTGAAGATACCAAATGCTCCTTTGGCACGGGAACCATCACTGTACTCGGTGCCACTAATTGTCCCGATTGTCTAAGTTGTTCTATTATTTCTTGCACATTTTCCTTGACCTTTTGAGCAATCATTTCATCAAGTGTTTTCTTGAACTTCTCAGGTCTTCTATATGTATCTTTATCTTTTGGGAAACCATCTAGCCAATACATTTGAGAAGAGATTGCTCGAACCCGTCCACTGTGTTCAGAGTTTCCTAGGATAGCGGTAAGTTGGTCATTCTCCCTCTTCGGCTTGAAGAAACCCTTCTATTGCTATTCAATTACTTCTTTTATTTTGTGATATTCATTCAAAGAGTTGGGCTTTTCATGTTTGCCCTCGCTTGTCAAACCTGACAGAGCAAAGACTCACCGCTGAGTTCTCTCATCGCAACTTCTAACGGGAGAGAATTGCCCTTACTGGTAATTTTGTCTAATATCTTATTCCATTTTTGGACTTTGGGGGCATATCCGGCAGACCCCAAGCGATGATAGTATTTGTTCTTTTTGGCAAGCTCTGTCCTAGTTGTACTTAGGGCTTTAGCATCAGGTGTGGTCCTTTGACGAACAAACTCTTGTCACTGAGTTTGTATGATTTTTCCCATCTTCCTCGGGCTAGGGACCTTACCGGCCTTAACATAAGAATTCATTTCACTCTTCCAGCCACGAAACTTCTTGCCGCAAGAGACCAATGTTGCTTTCTGTCGGCACCATGCATACCGGGTACCCCATGATACCGCAAGAATAACTAAGCAGTTCCCCCCATTCATGTTGAAGACTTCTGAAGGCCACACGTGTTGCCTTCAGTATTGGACTCACCTCCCTCGTTTCGGTAGCTCCGACACTGACACATGTATCACAAGGTCGGACCTAACACCCTTCATAGGGAAGCTCCAGTCTTGCCACGTGTCTAGTGACCCCGGACCTAACCCCCAGTAGAGGGAAGATCTGGTGCTACCACGTGTATAGTGGCTCCGGACCTACCTCCCCATGATGGGAAGCTCCAGAGCCGCCATGTGTTGAACCTCTAAAGGTAGGACTTCAATAGAAGACAGAGGGATCTCCAACGGCTCGGGCCTTCAAGGAACAGTTAAAACGACAGATACAAGATCTAATTATGTGTCATTAATGCCATATTAATGAAACACGATCAGTAGACTATTAATAGGGGTAACACCATCATTAAGGCGCGTTATGACCCTATTAACAACTCTTAATATTCAGCGATCGTGTATTAGATAGTTAACTACGCTAGGGCCACATGTTGGGCCAGGCAAGTGTTGTAACGGCCAGTCCTTAGACTATAAAAGGGTTGCGTCGCATGATACAAAGGGGAGGCTCATACGTTCATAGCGCCACACATTTTCATACATACAACACACAACCCGTGGAGTAGGGTGTTACGCTCAGGCGGCCCGAACCACTTAAATCTCTCGTGTCATCATCTAGTCCAAATCTCATGCGCCCCAATCAATCAAGAACCTCCGCGAACTACGAATTAAGCAGTACTGGAGGATGTGTCGATCACAAACTTTGACATTTGGCGCCCCAGGTAGGGGGCTGCACTTTTGAGATTTCATGATGGTGAACTCCATCGCCGAATCATCCAACGACAATGCAGCAACCCCTGCTGGGAGGAATCCCTCCAATGTGCAATAGCCAGAAGGTGTTGTTGTCCCAGTGCGCGTCGCACCTCCTCCAGCTGCTCCAACTAACAATGTTGGGCAGCATGATGGAGTTCTTGTGTCAGTCACTGCATCGACACACAACAACCCTGAGAATGTGCCAATTGCTTCGCGTACTGTTCTGGAGCGCCCACCTGCGCCCGGAGCACCTCAGGGTGCTATGGAGTAGTGGCGCGCTTATGTGCAACATCTAGTTGCAGCTGTAGCTGATGCCATCAGCAATCAAGGTCCTCCCCATTCTGGACAGGCACCTTCTCAGCATAGGACTTTGTCTGGAAGACTTGGTCCTCATGCGTCACAGCACCGGAGGCGTGATGTATGCTAGCGGGTGACTTTGCTACCCTCTGGGGCGCATCGCACCCACACTGTGTTGAGACTCTCGACACATGACTTGCGGTCGGAGCTTGACTGCTGCTACAAATAGCAGGACGATGGTGTCCACATTGAACACGCTCGCGAAAGGCGGGAGGATCGGGAAAATCCTCATACTTCCGGAGTGGGGGGCGGCTGTTCAGCCCTGGCCATGCACCTGCGTATGGTCCCCTCGCCACAGAAGTTCCGGCCTCATGTGCCGGAGAAATTTGATGGTACTGTCAACCCCACTGAGTTTCGCCAGACATATTCCACCGCCATTCTAGTGGCTGGTGGCAATGAGGCCGTGATGGCCAACTACTTCACGAAGGCTCTGACTGGGACCGCTAGGTCCTGGTTCATGAGTCTGTCGCCCGACTCTATCAACAGTTAGGCGGAGTCCTACCAGCAGTTCACCGCCAACTTCGGGAGTTCGTGCACCCGACCAGGCATCGAACTGGACTTGTTTGCTGTGAAGCAAACATCAGGAGAATCCATGCGGTCTTTCATCCAGCAATTTTCTCAGGTCAATACCATTCCCTCCGTATCCAATGCATCAGTCATCGTGGCGTTTAGACAGGGTGTCAGAGATAAAAAGATGTTGAAGAAGCTGGCGACGAACAAGGTCACCAGTGTCACGGAGTTATTCAGCCTGACCGACAAGTGCGCCCAGGCCGCGGAGGGCCGGGAAATGCACTCAATGCCAGCTCCAGAGGCTAATAAAAAACCTTCCAAAGATGAAGCCACTACCTCCAGTGGTGGCAAGAAGAAGAAAAAGGCCAACGGCAACAAAAAGCCGTCGGCCAGCACACCTACTGCAGTGGCGGCTGTAGCTCCAGGTGGCCAGGGTCCATGCCTTGAAAAGGTACCGCGACCTTCGTTCGAAGACAGTGGTGGTTCAAAGGTGTCGTGTCCAATCCACAAGACGGAGAAACACAACTTAGAAGACTGCTGAGAGGTCCAAAACCTTGTCGAACACTACAACAAGTGCCGAGAAGAAGCTCCTTTCTGACAAAGGGAAGGAAAACAAAAAGTCGATGAAGCTCTGACTGAGACGGAGCTGGGTTTCCAGGACCCTAAGGAGGTCCTAAAGGCTGTGTACAACATAGTCAATGACGATTCTGACGTCTCTGACAATGAGCGTTGGAAGAGCCTCAACACCATCTATGGAGGGTCCTGGGACATCACTTCACGTCGCGTCCTCAAGACAATGCGGCGGGAAATGGCTTCAGTAGCCCCTGCTGCAAAGGCAGAACCACATCGGAAGTGGATGGACACTCCCATCACTTTTGATACAACAGACTGCCCCAGGAACATGGTTGGAGCTGGCTAACTGCCACTAATGGTGTCTCCAGCCATCAACAACGTCCAACTCTACCATGTCTTGGTAGACGGAGGCGCAACACTCAATCTTTCGAGCTTTGAAGCATTCATGAAGATCAACATCTCCAACTCTTAGACCTTCGCCCCTCAAGACCTTTCTCCGGGGTAGGTTCGGGGGCCATTAGCCCACATTACACTCCCAGTAACCTTCGGGACTCAGGGGAAGTACAGTTTTGAGAAGCTGGTCTTTGACGTTGCTCACATCAGTCTACTCTTCAATGCCATCCTAGGAAGGCTAGCCTTGTACAGGTTCATGGCCGCGGCTCACTACGGCTACCTGGTGTTGAAGATGCCAACACCTTCTGGCGTTCTTCGGAGCTGCGGAGATCGTACTGCAGGAGTTACTGCGCTGGAGGAACTCCATGCACTTTCCATGGCACATGAAGGAACCTACGGCAAAGAGCTAGCTGCTCAACCTCCAAGCACTCGTCATCGAGACTCGACCTCTGCACCACGTGTGCAGCCAAGCGGTGACACCGACATTCCCGTCAAAGTCGTCCAAATCAGGTCTGATGCTGCCCAGACCACCCGTCTATTAGGAGGTTTGGACAAAAAATAGGAACTTGCAATCATCACTTCCTCCGGGTGAATGTTGACGTGTTTGCCTGGCAACTATCACAAATGCCTTGGATCCCAATAAAGGTGATTGAGCATAATCAGACGATTTATCCCGACGCACGGCCAGTACACCAGAAGCCCCAGAAGCAATCAGTTGAAAGGAAGAACTTCATCCGTCAAGAGATCAAGGAGTTGCTTGAAGCTGGTTTCATCTGGGAGGTTCATCACCCAATATGGCTAGCAAACCCAGTCGTTGTACCCAAGGCTGGTGGGTAGCTTCAGATGTGTATCGACTACAGCACCTTGAATAAGGCATGCCCAAAAGATCCATTTTCACTACCTAGAATAGATCAGATAGTGGACTCCACCTCCGGGTGTGAGCTATTGTGTTTCCTAGATGCCTACACCAGATATCATCAAATACAGATGTCTAGGGAAGATGAAGAGTATATTGCCTTCATAACAGTAGATGAATTATATTGTTATACTGCTATGCCATTTGGTCTCAAAAATGCTGCTTCAACTTTTGTGCGAGCTATGCACAAAGCCTTTGGAGAGCTAATCAGGGACTTGGTGGAGTTGTATCTTGACGACATCATCATGAAGGTCAAGAACAAGGAGTCACTTCTTGACAACTTGCAAGCCATCTTCGACAAGCTACGCATCACACACACCAAGCTAAACCCGGACAAGTGTGTTTTCGGGGTTAGCTCCGGGAAGCTTTTTGGTTTCTTGGTGACTCATCGAGGAATTGAGGCGAACCCGGCGAAGATCAATGCTATAGAAGATATGCGGCCCCCAACTCGAATCAAGGATGTCTAGAAGTTAACTGGATGTCTAGCTGCGCTTAGCAGGTTCATCTCAAGACTAGCGGAGCGGGCACTTCCATTCTTCAAACTATTGAGGAAGACGAGGCCTTTTCATTGGTCTGAAGAAGCAGAAAAGGCATTCCAAGAGCTCAAGCAGCTCCTCACCACACTACCAATCTTGGTAGCTCTGAACCCAGGTGAGCCTCTACCGCTTTATATTTCTGCAACTACAGAGGTTGTCAGCATGGTCCTGGTCACGGAAAGACCAGAACCACAACAAGTTCAGGTGCCCAGACCCCTCCAGGAGGGTTTGGAGCTACCTGAAGGCAAGTCTGGGTCCCAGCCCTGAGGCACTGATCTTCAAGGCAAAATGCTAGAGGATCAACCTCTCTCATCTGAGGGAGTTCACACGGCTGATCAGAAAGATCCTGACCCCTCCGGGAGGGTCTGGATTAAACAAGAAGATGTTCTGGACGCCTTCGGGAAGGTCTGGGAAAATCAACAAGAAGGTTCAGACTCCTCCGGGAGTGTACGCATCGATGGAGAAGAAGCTCCGAGCCCCTTCGAGAGGGTCCGTACTATCCAGCAACCAGTATACTTCATTATCAAAGTACCCCATGACGCCAATACCAGATACATTGAGGTGCATAAGCTGCTTTACGCAGTTCTTATTGCCTCAAGAATGCTTTGTCATTACTTCCAAGCCCACAAGATATCAGTGGTAACTTCTTATCTACTGCGTGCTATTCTGCATAATCCTAGTTCTACTGGGAACATAGCCAAGTGGGCAGCGGAGCTAGCAGAATTCGATCTCGAATTCCTGCCTAGACAAGCAATCAAGAGTCAAGCCTTGACCGATTTTATGGCGGACTGGACTCCTTCTCTACCAAACCCCGGGGGCCCTAGTGAGCAGAAGCCGGAACCTAAGGTCCCGGTCTTCATTGAGCCTCATTGGAATCTCTACTTCGACGGCTCTGTGCCGAAGTAGGGGGTCAGAGCTGGAATACTTCTCCTCGCTCCGACCGGGGAGAAGGTCAAATATATGGTGCACCTTGATTTCAAGGTGACCAATAACATGGCAGAATATGAAGCTCTCATCTATGGGCTCAAGGTGGCACTATCTTCTGGCATCAAGCAGATGCTAGTGAAGGGTGACTTGCAGCTCATCATCAAGCTAGTCAAAGGCGAGTGCAGCTGCAACAACCCTCGACTTGCCGCTTATCTCCTTGAAGTCCAAAAGCTCGAAAAGGACTTTCAGGTTCTGGACCTCTGCCGAACTGAGCGAAGGGGGCGAGACCAGCACATCGAAGCTGGCGGTCCCGGTGGCCCTGTTACTATGGCGCCCACCAAGGATCGTAGGTGCTGCAAGAACCTCCGAGCAACCTGACACACAAGACTTAGAAGCTCAAGTTAGCTCCAATGCATGGATATCAGAGATCCGGAGCTACTTGAAAGACAACCACCTTTTTGAAGACGGTGTATTTGCTGACCGGATCGTCAGATTGACTAATAGATACATGCTGGTAGAAGGGGATCTCTACTGGTGCAGTGCCAACGGCGTCCTAATGTGGTGCATTGCAATGGAAGAAGGTCGCGAGCTCCTTGCGGAGATCCATGGAGACAAGTGTGGGAACCACGTGTCTTCCTGCACGCTGGTCAGTAAAGCCTTTTGGCATGGCTTCTACTGGCCTACGGCACTTCATGATGCAGTAGAGTTGGTGAAAATGTGTGAAGCATGCTAGTTCCACGCAAAACAAATTCACACATTGGCTCAGTCACTTCAAATGATTGCTACTACATGACCATTCACTATGTGGGTCTTGTACATCTTGGGACCTTTCCCAAAAGTCATCGGAGGTTACAGGTTCCTTTATGTCGCTATCGACAAGTTCACCAAGTGGTCGGAAGCTACTCCAGTTGTGACTATCAATAAGCAGTCAGCAATCAAGTTCCTGAAGTCCATAGTCTGTAGATTTGGAGTTCCAAACGGAGTCATCACTGACAACGGAACCCAATTTACAAGTGCAACATTTGAATAGTATTGCGAAGACCTCAGCATTCAAGTCAGCTACGCATCAGTAGCTCACCCGACAAGTAATAGCCAAGATTAGAGAACAAATGCAAAAATCTTAAAAGGACTCAAGACACGCACTTATGAGCGCCTAAAAAAACATGGAGCCAACTGGATCGAGGAGCTTCCTTCCGCACTATGGGCAAGCAGGACTACACCTAACCGGTCTACTGGAGAGACACCATTCTTCCAGGTGTACGGAGCTGAAGCAGTCCTTCCTCCAAAAATGACCATGGGGTCACTCCGGGTCCGAACCTTCCATGAAGCCATGCAGGACCGGCTCCGGCGTGAAGACCTTGACCTCGTCGACGAGGATGGTGCCAAGCAACAGTTTGGAATGCACGTTATCGCCGGGCTATCCGACACTACCATCAAAGGCATGTGTGTAATAGACAGCTCGAGTAAGGCGATCTGGTGTTGCGGAAAATACTGACTCGTGAAGGGATGAACAAACTTTCCGCCAGCTGGGAAGGTCCCTTCTGAGTGATCAAAGTATCCAGTCCTAGATGCGTTCGCTTGGCAACTGAGGATGGGACCCCGCTTCCTAATCCTTGGAACATCGAGCACCTCCATAAGTTTTATGCTTAGCATCACGGAGGTGAGTCTGTAATTACATGAAATGTAAATTATAGTCTTACAAAATTTATAAACATGGTTGGGGTGCTCTTGATCTTCAAATCCTGGTGGCTGCTCCACATACAATTCCTCCTTAATTGGTCCGTTGAGGAAGGCACTTTTGACGTCTATTTGATACAACTTTAAATTATGGTGAGTAGCATATGCCAATAAAATACGAATGGACTCAAGTCTAGCTACGGGAGCGAAAGTTTCGTTGAAGTCCAAACCTTTGACTTGTGAGTAACCTTTAGCCACATGTCTCGCTTTATTTCTCGTTACCACTCCATGTTCATCTTGTTTGTTTCGAAAGACCCATTTGGTTCAAATAATGTTCGCCTTTGGTCTTTCCACGAGCTCCAATACTTCATTTTTCTTGAAGATGTTTAGCTCCTCTTGCATTGCAATCACCCATTCTGGATCCTTTAGTGCTTCTTCTACCATGTATGGTTCCAGAAACAAGACAAAAGAGTAGTGTTCACAAAAATTTGCTATGCGATATCTAGTAGTTAGTCCTTTAGCATTGTCTCCAATGATGTTGTTGACGGGATGATCTTTTTGTACACTCTGATGTACTCTTGGGTGAGGGACTTGTGAAGTTCATTGTTCTTCATTGTCTTCATATTCATTGTCTCCCCCTCGATCATTGCTTTCGTGGTTATGTTGATCTTCTTGATCTTCCTAATCTTGATCTTGTGCATGAGCTCCCCCTTGATCATTGCTTTCCTATTGAGGTTCATCTTGTGGTTGCTCTTGAGGTCGAATATCACCAAGTGCCATCCTCCTCAATGCTTGACATGGGGCTTCTTCTTGATCTAGCACACACTTATCAACTTGCTCCACTTGGGAGCCATTAGTTTCATCAAACACTACGTCACATGCCATTTCAACAAGGCCAAAGACATTGTTGAAGACACGATAGGGGTAGGCGTTCGAATCATAACCGAGCAAGAACCCATCATCAGATTTTGAAGCAAACTTTGAAGTCCTCGATTTATTGTTTAGGATAAAACATTTGAAACCAAATACTTTAAAATATGAAAATTTGGTTTGTTATCGGCGAGAAGCTCATATGGCGTTTTCTTCAAGAGTCGGTGAAGATAACACTGTTTTGTGGCGTGACAAGCGTTGTTCACCACTTCAGCCCAAAACCGTCCGATGTCTTGTATTCATCCAGCATTGTCCTCGCCATCTCAATCAGTGTTCTCCTTTTCCTTTCGGCCACCCTGTTTTGTTGAGGGAAGTAGGGTGCTGAAAATTCATGATTTATTCCTTCTTCATCTAGGTACTCCTCAACTTGTCTATTCTTGAATTCTATCTTGTTGTCACTTCTTATTTTCATCACAGTTGAGGAGAATTCATTCTGAGCACTTTTCAGGAATTTCTTGAGAATTCCCTGAGTTTCTGATTTATCATACAAGCAAAGTACCCAGGTGAATCTTGAAAACTCTTTAACAATAACTAAACCATATTTGTCACTGCCGATGCTTATATAAGCAATTGGACCAAAAAGGTCCATGTGAAGAAGTTCCAGCGGTCTTGTGGTGGTCATCACGTTCTTTGCGGGGTGCGGTGCTCCAACTTTTTTTCCCGCCTCGCAAGCGCTGCACGACATGTCTTTCTCAAAAACAACATCCTTTAGACCTCGGATGTGATTACCTTTTAAAAGTTTATGCAGATTTCTCATCCCAACATGGGCTACGTCTATGCCACAGTCATCCCATGTTAGTTTTAGCAACCAAGCAAGTGTTGAGTTCAACTTTATCTTTGTTGAAGTCAACAAGGTAATGCTTTCCCTTCAACATTCCCTGAATGCAATCGAGCCATCGCTTCTTCTAAAAATGTTTACACCCTCATTAGTGAATAAACAATTATAAACTTTGTCACATAGATAAGATATGGACAAAAGGTTATAATCTAAAGAATATATATGTAAAACATTCGAGAGAGTATGTTGAGAATAGATTTCAATTTTACCGCTACCAAGGACCTTTCCTTAGCTATTGTCTCCAAAGTATATCCCTTCACTTGGATCTGCGTTGCGCTCATACTCCATGAACATATTCCTCTCTCCGGTCATGTGATTGGTGCATCCGCTGTCTAGCATCCATTTTGATCCACCGGAGGACTACACCTGCAAAACGGAATTATTCCTTGGTTTTAGGTACCCATGCTTGCTTGGGTCTTCTCAGGTTAGTTACAAGAGTCTTGGGCACCCACACACAAGTTTTTGAGTTCTTGTGGTGTGGCCCTGCATATTTAGCAAATACATGTCCAAACTTGTCTTTCATATGTATATAGAAAGCATCAATGGTATGAAATAGTATTTGCAAGTCAAATTCATGTGATGTTTCCTAAACAAAAGAGATTTTCTTCTTAGCGTGAACATTGGTGGACATGTGTTTGTTCTTGTTAAAACCAAGACCAACTTTGATGTTAGGAGGTGCAGTGACCATATATGCACGACGTGCATATTTGATCTTCTCCTTGTCAAAGATGCCACTTTGGGGAGGGTGCTTAGCATGAGAAATTGAAGAATCAGGTTTGACAACTTTTTTCTTAATGGAACATGTGCATGTTGCAATTGTTGTCGGACTTACAACTTTGGAAGGTGAGCTTTTGGAGGAGGAGGAGTCACTTTGCTTGAGCGACTCAACTTGAACTTCAAAAATATTGTTAACTTTGACAAGTTAGCAAGTTCATCCTTGATTGCAACGTGTGAGTCTTCCATCATTGAGTAAGTGTCCTTACTCAAGGCTAGCTCATGCTCAAGTGACATGCTCTTCTCGCTTTCAAGCTCAAGGAGTTTCTCAACCTCTTGATACCTCTTCCTTTCATGAATGAGCATATCTTCTTGTCGGTTAACAAGCTCTTCCTTCTCAAAGGTTTCATCCAACAACATTTTCATTTTCTTCAGTGCAGTTTTACCTAATTCCCTAAACATCTCCTCATTTTCACTAGAGCTGTCAAAATCATCAATAGAGGAATTTAGCGAGAGGGGGGTGGGAAGTCGAACCTTTTTCTTGCCTTCTTTAGCCATAAGGCAAGTGTGATTGTGTGTCTCCCATCCTCCCGTGTTCGGGAAGAGCATAGCCCTCTCGGTAGGCTTCTTGATAGCTATGATGGCCATCTCCTCTTCTTCATCGATGGAGGACTCGTCATTTGAGTCCCACTCCTTGCCAATATGCACTTTACGAGCTTGCCTCCTTTTCCTAAAGATTTTCTTTTCTTGAGGCTTTGTTTCCTTCTTCCTCTTATTCTCTTCATAAGTGCAGTCAACCATGAAGTGACCATACTCACCACAGTTATAGCACGTACGTCGAGCCATGGATTCTCCCTTTTTCTTGCTCTTCCCTTCATTCGAGTTGCTGTCGTTTCTTCTTTCTATCATGCGCTTGAATTTCTTGATGAAGAGTACCATCTCTTCATCATCTAGGTCAGTGCTCACATCAGTTGTGTCTCATTCGTCTTGAGCTTCACGGGTTTCCTTTCCTTTAGGCTTGCAAGTTTCTTTGAGAGCAACTTCCTTCTTTTTGGAGGAGGTGAGATAAGCTAGGTCATTAATGTATTGGGCTTCCTTCTCCATCATCACATGGTTTATGATTTTGCCCAATAGTTCATCCGGAGTCATTTTGTGAAACCCCAGGCTTTCTCGCATCATTGAGGATAAGGTGAAATTTCATGGCATGAAGGCTCTAATCATCCTTTTGACCACCTCATGGCCAGTCCACTTCCTGCTTCCATAGGCACAAAACTTGTTGATAAGCGCCTTCATCCGGTTGTACATGTCTTGAGGTTATTCACATTCTTCAATGGAAAATCTCCCCAATTCTCCTTCAAGCATCTCAATTTTAGCTTCTTGGGCGAACCTATTTCCTTCATGTGTTGTTTTAAGTGTATCCCAGATTTCTTTTGCACTTTTTGATCCATCGATCTTGGTGAACTCCTCCCGGCTCAGTGATGAGGTAATCACTGCAACAGCTTGTGCGTTGCGGTGATTTTTTTGTTCTTTTTCCGAAGTTAGTTCTTCATCCGTATCCGAGATGTCTAAATCTGTACACACAATATGCCAAAGACCGGAATTCAAAGAGATTAGATGCGTTTTCATATTGTATATCCACATGGTGTAGTCATTTCCATAAAATTGCGGAAGCTTTCCCATGGGAATAGAAAGATAATGATTATTTGTATTAAGACGATTGTAGTTGTAAGGATATCGGGAGTAGTCGTGATGACCACTCTTCGTTGTCTTCTCATCCTCTTTTCCCTTTTGGCTCAAGAGTTTCTTCCTTAGATGTGCCTTGAGGTGACACACTTCTTCATCATCATGATGATTTTCCCTGAGTACATCGAAGGCTTTTGTATCTCGGTCTTCTTTAGTGTTGGGCACCTTCGGGATCTCGTTGTTCTTCTCAAAGGCCCTTGATCTCTCTGAGCGGTAAGTCTTATCGATGGAGAACCTTCTCTGGTACCAATTGAATGTGGCCTATGGGGGGGTGAATAGGCTTTGAAAATTTCCTACACACTTAATAAAATGGTCAAATGCTTGATAGATCAGACTTGTCCGGTTGAAGGTGCGGTCTAGTTTGGAGTGCTAAATGTGTATCAAGTTGATTAAGTGTTGATTTAGGAGTTAAACTTTATAGCAGCAGAAATTTGAACAACTGATAAGATCACATGAATTAACAATCAATATTGTGAAGTTACACATGAGAAGCAGTTTGCAATTCAAGTTATAATGTTGATCAACTATGTGCCCTAATCAATGAAGATGCAAAAACAAAGAGCACACGAGACACAAATTTTTACCGAGGTTAAATATCACCAATGAGATCTACTCCTCATTGAAGAAGCCCACACAGAGCCGGGTCTATTAAAACACTTTCCCTCATCAAGTCACCACACAAGGCTGACTTGATTCCACTATCATAGGTAATCACTGAGTTTACGGGGCAACCTCACCCGTTGAGGGCTCCCACAAGAATTACAACGAAAAGATGATCAAATACACTCGAAAAGATTACAAAGAGAAGCACACGTGTGAAGAGATCAAACCCAAAGAGCTCAAAAAGCGTAGACAACAATCTCCCAACCCCAAATCTGAATACTCAATTGATTTTCACGTTTGAGGACTTTAGATGCGTGGGGAGATGGGCTTTTGTGCTCTTGGGACAGGTGGCAACACTATGGTTTCTGAGTTTGACAGTAGGAATCGAATGTTGTGATTGTGGGGTCGTGGATCTCCTATTTATAGTTTTTCCAAAATTCTTAGCATTAGGGATCTCGACAACCAGACTGGTCCGTACTAGGGACCAGACTTGTCCGATGTGCTGTGTAAAAGTTGGCGTGAAATGTGCAGCACCCTAGAAACCCTAATTCTTTGAGGTACACGTACTAGTCCGGTAGATGTTCGGACTTGTTCGGTGCCCGGTGTAATTGAACTCCAGAGAGTTGTACAGACTAGTCCGATCCATTTATGGACTTGTCTGATGCGATATGTTATAGAACATCACAGAGTTCAACGAAATAGTCTGGTTCTATGGACGGACTTGTCTGGAGTGTAGTGTAATGGGTTTACAGAGATTTGAATGGACTAGTCTGGTACAACATCGGAGTAGTCTGGTGCACTATGAAATGTGGTTCCAGAAATTTTATCGGACTAGTCCGGTAAATGGTCGGACTAGTACGGTGCATAGTGTATTTGGACAACAGAGAGTTGAACGGACTAGCCTGGTCCATGAACGGACTAGTCCGATGCTAAGTGAATTTTTAGGTTGATCTTAAACCCTTACCCCTAATCAAAGACTTGAGCTGTTGGGATGTGTCTCTCACACACATCCTATACATATAAGTCTACTTTGCGCTTTAGTCATCAGTTGGGCTTTTCTCTTTTCATTCACCATTTCATTTTTCACTTTTTGAGTGCACCAAACTATCTGATTTAAATTGACCTGCAGTCATCTCAACAAGTTCATTAGGATCTCATTTGTTTGTCATCAATCGTCCAAAACCCACAAGGTATTGCCTATATGCACTTTTAGCTAGGGAAGATCATCAACTATGAGATGATGGAGATGGAAGCCTGACATGTCAAGGGTTCTTGCCAAAGTGACTTCATCAAGGCAGAAATAAATAGCTCTTAAGGCTTCATCCAATTCCAAGGGCAAATAAGCACAAGAGTCAAGTGAAGATGAAGAAAGCACGAACATGGATGATGAAGAGGTGGCCTTCTTCATCAAGAAGTTCAAGAGAATTATGAGAAGAAGAAGGATCCCCAACCATGAGAGCAAGGGTAACGAAAGGAGCAAGACAGAACAAAGAGAGCTTGCTACAACTGTGGCGAGTATGGACATTTCATTGTAAATTTCCATATACCAGAAGGAGGATGACAAGAATAATAGAAAGAGGACAAGAAGCCTCAAGAAAAGAAAACATTCAAGAACAAGAGGATGCATGACAAAGCTCACATTGGGAAGGAGTGGGACTCCAACAATGAGTCCTCCTCCAAAGGTGATGATGAGATGGTGACTGTAGCCATCAAGAGGCCAACCATGAAGAAGTCGCTCTTGCCCAACACGGGAGTTTGGAATACTTCAAATTATAATTACCTCATGGCCAAGGAAGAGAAAAGAAAGGTCAAATTTAAACTTCTTATTTGCATTCTCTTAAAGATGATGATTTTCATAGTGCTAGCGAGAATGAATTCATGTTTAGAGGTTTAAATAAGAGTGTTGTTGCTAGGATGAAATACTAATGAAATATTTGATAAGTAGGAACTTCCTAATGAATAAGAGGAGTCACTTGTCTTGGAGAAGCTACAAAATCTTGAAATTGAGGAGGTTATAGAGTATGAGAGGGAGAGGAGTAGAGAGCTTGAACTTGAACTTGCCATGAGCAAGGAGACTTGCACTAGTCTCAAGAGTGAGAATGTTGTACTCCAAGACAACCTCGTGAGTTTGGCTAAAACTCACAAATGTCTTAAAGAACATTTCAACACTCTCAAGTCAAGCATCTCTACCTCCTCCTCCTCAAAGAGCTCATCCGCATCAAATATGGAGTCGAACACTAAAACCTACAATTGTACTAATCATGTTCAAGATTTGAAAAATGAGCCTAAAGAGGCAAAAGCAAGCGCACTCACAAAAGTGGTATTTTTGACCAGGAGAATTTCAAATATGCATGTAGTGCATATTCAATCTCAATATCTCCTCTTGTCAAGGATAGCCTTGGATATTCAAAGGGAGGAAGGCATAACGCTGGACTCCTCAAGAATAACAAGGAGTTTGTTGCTTTTGTCAAAGAAGGCTCATATCAACTCAAGAACAACACTCATGCATCTACTTCACATGAAAATGCTAAAAGGTCCAAAAATGCTAAAAAATTAAAAATGTCAACTCTACTATGTTTCATGTCTTTGATGCATCTTATGTTCTTATGAGAAGTAAGTTTGGATATGTGTATTCTAAATATGTTGGGTCAGACCACAAGAGTCCCTAATCTTGTGTGTGGGTGCCCAAATGCCATGTGACTAACCTCAAAGGACCCAACCTAGTTTGGGTACCTAAAACAAAAGCGTAACTTATTTTGCAGGCTTACTACCCCGGTGCTCAAAACGGGTACTCGATAGTGTAAGTGCATCTAGGCATTCCGTTGAGGGTTTTGGACGATTGATGACAAACAAATCAGATCATAATGAATTCGTTGAGATGACTGCAGGTCTACAAAGACTAGAACTTATGGTGCACTTAAAAAAGTGAAAATGGGGAGTGAGAAAAAGGAATGCCAAAATGATAAAGGAAACGCAAAGTAGATATCAATGTATAGGATGTGTGTGAGAGACACATCCCAAGAGCTTATATCTTTGCGTAGAGGGTAAGGGCTAAAATAAATTAATTAAGCAATTCACTAAAGAACCAGACAAGTTTGTTCACCAGCAGACTAGTCCAATGAACATATTGTTCTCACGCGGACAAGTCCGGAATATCACCGGACTAGTCCGTTCAACTCACTGACCTCACCCCGACAAGTCCGGACATGTGTCGGACAAGTCCTTTCAACTTGCTCATATTTTGTCAACTCAACACATATCACCTTGCACCGGACAAGTCAGTCTAGTTGCGGACAAGTCCAATTGAGTCTCTGGACCCATCACGGACTAGTCCGGATAACTTTCTATTCCAATACAGACAAGTCTAATACACCTAAGACAAATTAGGGTTTCACGTGTGCTGCACAATTCACGCAAGTTTTTCACAGCACAACGGACTAGTTCGGTCTCTTGAGTGGACTAGTCCGGCCGTCGGGGTCCCTAAGTGTAACTTTTTTAGAAACTCTATAAATAGGTGATCCACGACCCCACAACATACAAATAAGAACCCTAGCACTGTCATACATCCCAAGAGCATAGAAACACTTCTCCCCACATATCTAAATATCTAAAAAGTTAAATCTTTTGGGAATCAAGATTTGTGAAAGGGAGACGTCTTCTACGCATTGTTGAGCCCTTTGGTTTTGATCTCTTATACACTCTTGCATCTGTTGTAAATCTTTCGAGTGTATTTGATTGCTTTCCTCGCTGTAATTTAGTGGGAGCCCTCAGCGTGTGAGGTTGCCCCATTGACTTGGTGATTATCCCTTGGTAGTGGAAAACAAGTTGGCCTTTGTGGTCACTTGAAGAGGTAAATGGTTATTGAGACCCAGCTCTTTGTGGGCTCCTCAATGAGGAAGTAGATCTCTTTGGTGCGATCGAACGTCGAAAAAAATCCTTGTCTCTTGTGCTCCAATTTTTTTACTTTTGCATCATCATCTAGGGCATTGGGTTGATTAATCTTGCAACTTATATTAATCTTGTATTACTCGTTCAAATCAATCGTCCTAAAACTTACAAAAGTTGTTAGGAAAATTTACTTTATTCCAATGATATAAAATTTGAGGAGAATACAGTAAACAATCTATCTTTTCGTAGGTATAACTAGCATACCAGACTAGTCCGTACCTACACCGGATTAGTCCAACACTCCTGTATCTGACATTTTTTGTTAAGTGTTGCAGGAAAAGTTTTCAACGCCTATTAACCCCCTCCAGGCCAGATTCAATTGGTGTCAGAGAGAGGCTCTCCTTTTACAAGACTGAGAGACAAATGGCCATTGACAAGACCAACGAGATCCCAGAAATGCCCATCATTGGAGACGAACAAGACACGAAGGCGTTTGATGTGCTCAAGGAGCACGAACACGATGATGAAGAAGTGCATAAACTCAAGGCGCTTCTAAGGAAGAAGCTTCTAAGCCAGAAGGGCGAAAAGGAAGATGAAAAGCCAAAATGGGGCAGTCATCGAGACTACTCCCTGTACCATTTTAAATATGAGAAGGTTAACAACTACAATCACTATCTTTTCATTCCCATGGGAATACCTCCATAGTTTGACAGCAATGATTACTCAATGTGGAAACATAATATGAAAATGCATCTTATTTCACTAAACTCAAGTCTTTGGTATATAGTCTGTATAGGTATAGGTATCTCAGACACCGACGATGAACTCACCGCGGAGCAAGAACAAGGAATTCACCGCAATGAACAAGACGTTGCGGTGATCACTTCATCCTTGATCCAAGAAGATTTACAAAGGTGGATGGATTGGAAAGTGCCATGGAAATATAGGATACCTCATGAGTAGGTTTAAGCCCGATCTTCAGAATGGTATGTCGATTGGGGTGGAGAACTCGACGTTGATGATCCGCGGTACTCGAGTGGTTCGAGTACACCTGCAATCACTACACCACAGCTCTGTTGGTTATCAACCATGTTGCACACGATTGACCTCGCCAAGAAGGCTAATCCCTGCATGTGCAACTAAGAACACGAGCAAGAATGTCGAGAACACGATCTGAAATGGCAAAGTTATGGTCTCACAAACCATAGAACGGCGATATTATTGATCTAAGAAAAACCCACCGAATACGACCAGCGGCTGCAGTATTTATAGGCTAGGGTTCAACCAAAACACGATTAGACGCGTCCCTAATGGACTCTTACGGGATACAAGGCCCAAAGGCCCAATTCGGTGGCGCAGCACCGGACAGAAATCTGGACTCGACTTGTTTCGACGATTCCCAATTACTCCCGAGGAGTTTTTAGGAGGGATCAGAACCATTGGAAAGTATATCTTCTCCTCTTTTTGTGCATATGTAGAACGTCAACAACGGAGTCCGTATGCGTCATGGGCGTCCATTTTACGGTGGACTGCTCCTGGACTCCGAGTTGAACTTGAGTCCGAGTTGTAAACTATTTCCATCAACTTGTGGACGTCCCAACTGGTTCTCCATGCTGCCAAGGCCTATTTCCTTCACTTGTTGATCTTCTCCATTATTCCTAATAACAATTAAATCATCACATAGCAATCTATTCTCAAACTCACATGCTGAAGAAGTTAGGAATGAATTCACATGCTGATTTATTAATCGTGCTCGTGCTCTTGTGATTGGTCCTTGCAGTTCAATGTGCGTCTCTGCTGTTGTGATGTCCTCATCATCCCCTCTTGAAATGGAGTCGTCCTCGACTCAAGTTCATCGTCTTCTCCCAAGTACGGTCGCAAATCTGAAATGTTAAATGTAGGACTAACCCCAAAATAGGGAGGCCATTCAAGCTTATATACATTATCATTAATCTTTTCAACAATCTTAAAAGGACCAGCAGCTCGTGGCATAAGTTTAGATTTTCTCAAGTCGGGAAATCACTCTTTTCTTAAATGTAACCACACCAAATCACCCGGTTCAAGTTTTACTTCTTTTCTACCTTTACTACCTGCAATCCTATACTTCTCATTCATCATTTCAATATTTTTTTGTAGTTTCATGCATCTTAAGAATGAATTCAGATCGTTTTGTAGCATCCAAATTTATAGTTTCAGAAGGAGACAAAGGTAGTAAATCAAAAGGAGCATGGGGATTGAAACCATACACTACTTGGAATAGACTTACCTTTGTCATGGAGTGAATGGATCTGTTGTAAGAAAATTCTATATGTGGTAAACACTCCTCCCACAACTTCAAATTTGTTATCAAGACAGCCCGTAACATAGTGGATAAAGTACGATTAACTACCTCAGTTTGTCCATCCGTTTGTGGGTGACATGTAGTTGAAAACAGCAACTTGGTTCCCAATTTATTCCACAAAGTTCTCCAAAAATGACTTAAAATTTTTGCATCACGATCAGAAACAATGGTATTTGGCACACCATGTAAACGAACAATTTCCGTCATAAATAAATCAGCAATGTGTGAGACATTATCATTCTTATGACAAGGTATAAAGTGTGCCATTTTGGAAAAACGATCAACAACTACAAAAATACTATCCCTCCCCCTCTTAGTCATAGGAAATCCCAAAACAAAGTCCATAGAAATATCCTCCCAAGGTACACTAGGAACAGGAAGAGGCATATAAAGACCATGTGGGTTAAGACGAGACTGAGCTCTGTTGCAAGTAGTGCATCATGAAACGTAGCGCTCGACATCACGCCTCATCTTTGGCCAAAAGAAGTGTGTGGACATCACGTCTTCAGTTTTCTTCACTACAAAATGTCCCATCAAACCTCCTCCATGTGCTTCCTGCAAAAGTAATAGACGAACGGAGCCAGCTGGAACGCATAGCTTGTTAGCACGATAGAGGAGACCCTCTCGCAGCACATATTTACTCCAAGTTCTTCCTTGTCTACAATTTTCAAAAGCATCTTTGAAGTCCAAATCAGTAGGATATAATGCTTTTATTGTTTCCAAACCAAATATTTTATGATCAAGTTGGGACAGCATGGTATAACGCCTAGATAATGCATCGGCAATGATATTTTCCTTCCCTTTCTCATGCTTAATAATGTATGGAAACGACTCTATGAACTCAATCCATTTAGCATGTTGTTTATTCAGATTGGTTTGACACTTAAGATACTTCAATGATTCATGATCAGATTGTATGAGAAACTCCTTAGACCAAAGATAGTGTTGCCAAGTTTGTAATACATGCACTAAGGCATACAATTCCTTATCATAAGTAGAATAATTCAGAGAAGGACCATGAAGTTTTTCACTAAAGAAAGCAACGAGTTTACCTCCTTGTATGAGAACGCCTCCAATAACCAATGCCGCTTGCATCGCATTCTAGCTCAAAGGTCTTGTCAAAATCAGGAAGTTGTAGCAATGGTGCTTGTGTAAGCTTCGATTTGAGAGCATCAAAAGCTTGTTGCTGCTATTCGCCCCATTGAAATGGCAGTCCCTTCTATGTTAGCTCATGTAGAGGTGCTGCAATGGTGGTGAAATCCCGCACAAAGCGCCGATAAAAACCTGCAAGACTAAGAAAACTACAAACCTGTGTGACGGTTGTTGGGGATGGCCAGCTGGTGATTGCTTCCATTTTTGCCTCATCCATCTCAATTCCCTGCGAGGAAACGACATAGCCAAGAAACAAGACTCAATTGGTGCAAAAGACGCACTTTTCGAGGTTACCAAACAAACGTGCATCTCTCAAAACAGTAAAAACAGCACGTAAACAATCAAGATGTTCATCATATGACTTGCTATAAATGAGGATATCATCGAAGTAAACCACCACAAATTGTCAAATGAAAGCACGTAAAACCTTGTTCATTAATCGCATAAAGGTGCTGGGTGCATTAGTTAAACCAAAAGGCATGACTAACCACTCATAAAGTCCTAACTTGGTTTTAAATGCAATTTTCCATTCATCTCCTAGTGCCATTCTAATTTGGTGGTAACCACTACGCAAGTCAATTTTTGTGAAGATGATAGCACCCCTCAATTCATCAAGCATGTCATCTAAGCGAGGAATAGGATAACGATATCGAATGGTGATGTTATTAATCGCTCGACAATCAACACACATGCGCCAACTACTATCTTTCAATCCAATAGAACACGAACGGAACAAGGGCTAAGGCTTTCACGAATGTACCCGTAGTCCAAAAGATCTTGGACTTGTCGCTGAATTTCCTTAGATTCCTGTGGATTCGCCCTATATGCTGCACGATTTGGCAAACTTGCTCCTGAAATCAAATCGATCTTGCGTTCAATGCCTCTCAACGGTGGTAAACCAGGTGGTATCTCGGAGGGAAACACATCCTCAAACTCTTGCAAAAGGTTAGCAACAGTAGGGGGCAATGCAATAGACAATTCATGAAGTGAAAACATGGCTTCTTTGCAAACTAAAGCATAGCACATCCCCTTAGCATCAAATAAATCAGCAAGGTCAGATTTAGTTGCGAGCAACGATGGCGATCTTAACTTAATAACTTGCTGTTTTTCAGATTCTAATTTTGTTTCTTTGCCATCAAATATTTTACTCTCCTCGAAATGCACAATTTTAGCAGGAGTCATGTGGAGCAAAGTGATTTTCTTTCCCTTATGCATGAGAGTATATTTATTGGTTCTACCATGATGAATAGCATCTGTATCAAATTCCCAAGGATAACCCAATAAAAGAGAACAACCATCCATAGGAACAACATCAAAATCAGCAAAATCATGGTATGAACTAATTGAAAAATGTATTCTTGCTGTTTGTGTTACCCGAACCTTACCGCTGTTGTTGAACCATTGAATGTGGTACGGATGAGGGCGTGCTCTTGTTGTCGAACCAAGTTTCTTGATGACGTCCGTGTTCACCAAGTTATTGCAGCTACCTCCATCATTTATAGTGTGTACACGTCAGTCCTTGACGACGAGAAACATGTGGAAGATGTTGTGTCGCTGTAGCTTTTTGTCGGTCTCCACTTTGGACCTCAAGGCACGCTGCACAATGATGCTCCTATAGTTCTCCGTCGCCGCTGTACCAAGTACCACTTCTTCGGTGTGTTCGTCATTAGAATTTGTAAAGTCAGTAGCAAGAGAATATTCATCTTCATCATCCGAAGTACTATCATACCTGCCATCGTCGCGTGCTATTTATGCTCGTTTGCTCGAGCAATCTCTCATCATATGACCAAGTCCCTGGCAGCAGTGAAACTTAATGTCGGAACTACGACCCATAGAAGGAGTGGATGACGAAGGCTTGAATGATGTCGTCTTGCTGCCTTTTGGCACGCGAGTTGGTGGAGCAGTAGGTATAGTTCGTTGGCTGCCATTGGATGGTGTAGTCGCTGCACGAGGGGTCGAAGATGGTGCTGTTTTGGATGGTGTAGTCGCTGCACGCGGTGTGAAGTTGCTCCTTGTGCATTGTTGCTGTTGTTGTCGGCTCTGCAATTCTTTTTCTGCCAATATAGCAAGCTGAAACAATCTGTTAACAGTATCATATTCCTTGTAATCAATAATGTCCTGAATTTCACGCCTCAACCCCCCATAAAAAATAGCTATTTTATCATCCATGTCCTCTACTACCCCACAACGCAGCATGCCCTTTTGTAACTCTTGATAATACATCTCTACAGACATGTTACCTTGGTCTAAGCGCTACAATTTTATGCGAAGGTCACGCTGAAAAGATGGAGGAACAAATCGAACACGCATAGCTTCTTTTAATCTATCCCATGTTGGAGGATTAGTTCTAGTTTTAACAAGTTCATTCCACCATATGATAACAAAGTCCTTAAACTCACTAGTGGCTTGACAAACTCTATGTTGTTCAGGAACAAGATGGGCATTAAATTTTTGCTCTAATGTCATCTCCCAATCAAGATAAGTCTCAGCATCATAAGCACCAGAAAAAGGGGGTATAGTAAATTTCACTTTAGCAAAAGGATCATTAGGAGGGCGATTGTAATTGTTATGATGATTATTACCTCCCATACCTCGGCGATAAAGTGGTAGTCTTGGCTGATTGTTGTGATCTTCTATATCATCATAAGCATTGTATTCATGTCTTCCAGCGAGTGGCAACTGAGCCTCAAAATTATTCATCCGAAGAGCAAGGTCATCAAGTTGGCGAGTCAAGTTCGCCAATGACTCCTCCGTTGCTATGTTGTATTTGGCGAACATATCTATCATGGTCTTCATCATATCACGTAACTCAACATGTTGAACACATTCGTCATTATTTTCTTCTCCTGCCATTGTTAGAAGGAAACAAAAGACAACAAAAAAATATGTTATCCCTATCAACTACAGTGACAATGTGAAAGGTGGAAGAAAACAATCTCTCTCGCTCAAGCGTCTTACCACGCTCTTACAAGTGTTCTTACCGACACAACAGGTGGTGTGAACGGTGAGATGAAACAATGAAGCATGGCGTGATTGCAAAGGTACCTGTTATGCTCAAGAGAAAGGTGGAGCTTGGATGGCACAATATGGTGGCTAACAAGCAGAAAATCGTTAACATGTAAATAAAGTTGAATAAGTATCCAATGTAGGAAACTGTTGCTGGTCAACCAAGTGCTATAGGGCCTATCACAACACAAGGAAGTAGCAAGGCAAAAGGAAGACCAAATGATATAACCAACAATCACAACAGAAGTAGTATAGGCCAATTGCTTTAATATGCGTGCTCTTCACTATTTTTTTTCTTTTTTTGTAATATTTTTTTGATATTTTTTATTTACTCAGGAGCACGAATATATGAATAACACAAATTTGCAGCTCAATTGGATGTAATATGCAGCCTATAGAAAATAAAGAAGATTCTTTAAAATTCATGCTGAAACTTCAGAGGCCGGATGGCCTATCTTCCGAGGGGAATTTGGGCAATCTAATTTCGCCGAACGCGGCAGTGCCACCGCAAATCAGATGCGAAATTTTGCGTAGATGAATTTGAAAAAAAAATTGCCCGATTTCGAGTTTGTATGCGAAAGTTATGGCCTTTTTAAGGTAGGCTGTCTGAGTTACGATTTTTGGAGGTTGATTCCAACTCGGTTTGAGAACAGAACTCGCAATCGGATATGAAAACGATCGGGAATTTGCACAAAAACTAATGGGGTGGTGTTTGATGATTCAAGGATGAGTGGCACAAGGGTTTGTCACCTAATCTAGGGCTGGCGATGCGGGAGTTCACGCAAGGCGGCTAGCTAGGGCAAAACAATGAACGTGGTGGATCAGTTTGTTATTTAGGGATTGTGGAATAGGTGTCGAACAGCAAGAAAACAAGGACGAAACACGATAACTAGGACCCAAAACACAGAGCTAAACCGGCAACAAGACTCGACCACACGAATGCAAACACAACAATGCAATCTGAAAAACGAAACTGCAGGCACTAGTCTAGGAAGCGGTAAAAACGATCTAATTTTTTTTTGTGGATTTTCTATGGACTCTAGGTACGAAACAAAATCGATCTAATGGAAGGAAAACAAAGATACCTCACGGGCAACCTGAAATATGATTCCAATTGATGAGTAGGTTTAGGCCCAATCTTCCAAAAGGTATGTCGATTGGGGTGGAGAACTCGATGTTGATGATCCGCGGCACTTGAGCAGTTCGAGTACCCCTATAATCACTACACCACGGCTCCGTTGGTTATCAACTGTGCTGCACATGCTTGACCTCGCCAAGAATGCTAATCCCTGCATGTGCAACCGAGAACACGAGCAAGAATGTCGAAGACACGATCTGAAATCGCGAAGTTGGGGTCTCACAAACCGTAGAACGGCGATATTATTGATCTAAGAAAAATCCACCGAATATGACCGGCGGCTGCAGTATTTATAGGCTAGGGTTCGAGCAAAACATGATTATACGCGTCCCTAATGGACTCTTATGGGATACAAGGCCCAAAGGCCTGATTTGGCGGCGCAGCACCGGACAAAAATATGGACTAGACGTGTTTCGACGATTCCCAATGACTCCGGAGGAATTTTGAGGTGAGGCCAGAACCATTGGAAATTTTATCTTCTCTTCTTTGCGTGCATATGTAGAACGTAAAAAACGGAGTCTGTATGCCTCCTGGGCGTCCGTTTTAATGTGGACTGCTCCTCGACTCCAAGTTGAACTCGAGTCCGAGTTGTAAATTGTTTCCATCAACTTGTGGACGTCCCAGCTAGTTCTCCATGCTGCCAAGGCCTCTTTCCTTCACTTGTTGATCTTCTCTATTATTCCTAATAACAATTAAATCATCATATAGCAATCTATTCTCAAACTCACATGCAAATAAAGTTAGGAACGAATTCACCTGCTGATTTATTAAACATGCTTGTGCTCTTGTGATTGGTCCTTGCAGTTCAATGTGCGTCTCCGCTGTTGTGATGTCCTCATCAATACCCTCAAGACAGCGCATGAAGGAAATCGCTCTGTTCGCGAAGAAAAAACGAAATGCTTGAAGGGATATTGGGGACATTTTCCATTGAAGGTGGTGAATCCCCTCAAGAAATGTACAACCGCTTGAAGACACTAATCAACAAGATCCGTGCTTATGGAAGAAAAAAGTGGACTGATCATGAGTTTGTGAAAAGGATGATAAGAGCCTTCATGCCTTGGAATGTCACTTTATGCTCAATGATAAGGGAAATTCCGGGGTTCCACCAAATGACCCCGGTGAAGTTCTTGGCAAAATTATCAATCACGAGATGATAGAGAAGGAAGCTCAATATGTGACGAATCTTGTCAAGATCACCTCATCAATGAATAAGGAGGTGACCCTCAAGGCGACTACAAATCAGAAGACAAGAAAGTCCGTAAGGTGCAAGACGACAAAGACACTGACGATTTAAGCACAGATATGGATGATGAAGAGATGGTGCTCTTCATGAAAATATTCAAGCACATGATGAGAAGAAGAAAAGGAGACAAATCTAGTGAAGGCAAGAGCAAGAACAAAGACAAGTGTAGAACTAGGAGTTAATGCTACAATTGTGGTGAATATGGGAACTTCAAAGTTGATTGCCTATATGCAGAAGATGAGAAGAAAAAGAATGAAGCTAAACAACAAGACAAGAAGACATTCAAGAAGAAGAAACAAGTAGGCCAAGCTCGTATTGGCAAGGAGTGGGACTCAAAACATGAGTCCTCATCCAAAGACGAAGATAGGGTGGCAACTATTGCCATCAAGAAGCCCTCCATGAAGTCCACTCTCTTTACAAACATGGAAATATGGAAGGAGTCGAACCACACTTGCCTTATGGCCAAGGAAGGCAAGAAAAATGTTATATCTAAACACTCATCTTTACATTACTTTGATGATAAGATTGATAGCAGTGATGAAAATGAACACATGCTTAAGAGCTTAAGTAAAAGTGCATTAGCTAAAATGAAAATGTTGACAAATGAAATATTTGAGAAGGAAGATCTTATCAATCGACAAGAAGATATGCTCATCCTTCAAAAGGATAGATATTTTGAGGTTGAAAAGACTCTCGAGCTTGAAAAGGAAAAGAGAGAAGCACTCGAGTGTGAGCTAGCTTTGAGCAAGGAAACTTGCTCAAATCTAAATGATTTGAATGTTGTACTTAAGGATGAGCTTATTAACTTGACAAAAGATAACATGGACTTTCAAGTACAAGTTGAATCACTCAAGCAAAGTGCTCCCTCCTCATCTAAGAGCTCACCTACTCCAAATATCGATTCTTTTCCACCTTAAACTTGTAATTGTGCTAATTTTGTTCTCGACCTGAAATATGAGCTTAAAGTGGCAGAAAGCAAAAATTCACCCACATGAGGCATTTATGATAAGGAAAAAATCAAGTATGCCTGAAGTGCATACTCGGTTATTAGAGCTATTAATGTCAAGGATGGCCTTGAATATTCTCGAGGTGAAAAGCGTAATGCTATAAACCCCAAGAATAACAAGAAATCGATTGTTTTTGTCAAAGAAAGCTCAAATAAAAACACCAAACATGTTCCTTCCTTACATGAAAAAGCTAAAAATAGACCAAACATCATGTTTCATAACTATAATGTGTGAGACCTATGTGTGCTGAATATATTGGCTTTGACGATAAAAGTTTTGAATACCCCCAAAACATCTTTTTATGAAGCTCCGACTCAAGGTCCGGTTAGCTTTGTCAAGGTTTGGAGCTTGATTGCAATTGTTCTGCTTTTATCTTGCAATGTTTCAAACTTGCTTTACACTTATGGAAAGTTTGCTTAATATTCTTTTTCTATGTTTTTGGTGTGTTTTGGTGGTTATGGTTTATATCATTTTGCTATGGTTTGCAACATGCTTATGTGAGGTGCTCACGTAAGATGTTGTAGTTTTGGAACTAACGAGAGTCAAGTCGAGGACTTGTGCTCGGAAGTATTGCTTGTTTATCATGTGCAGGTGTTGCTTTAGTTCAAGACCTGGCTGGTGACGGGATCCATTGAACTAATCTTAGGGAGAACATGAGGTTCAACAACCAAGTTCTGGAGGAATTGTGGTTGATTTGATCGAGAGGTCGCGCAATATGTATGAATCAAGAACAATGCATATGAAGGTATCGTGGACATCATTGGAAGATGTTTGCAAGTGTGAAAGGAGAGCATGGATGTGGCTACATGGTTCCGAGGTGTGATGAAGAGAAGGTGACGTAAACAATTGGTCGAAAAGGTCCAACTGACTAGGTTATGGACTCAGGCTGCGGCTGAGTCGGGTTTGACTCAAATATGGAAAGATTTGAGTTGGTTATGATAGGATTTCGTGTGGGTCACAAATTTGAGTTGTTTTAAGAATACTGGATACGTTCGTAAGGTGTTTGGAAGTCTTAATATTGCTTCTATATGCGTATAGAAGAGTCTTGAGCAGCTATGGAATGTTTTGATTTGTGAATTGAGTAGGTTTGAGTCCTAGTTAGGTTTGGGTTGGCCTAAGGGCTGGTTATATAGGCAAGGAAGGCCAGAGCTCGTGGTAGACGACTTTTGGGCTGTTCCTCTTGTGTTCTATTGAATAATGATCATAGTTTAAAGGAAATTTTGTGCCTTGTTCGTCTGACTTGTTCTTAACAAATTTTTCTCGTCGAGTTTTCTGCTCAACACTACCTTTTTTTGGTAGTTTTATCATAACTCGAGTTTTACAGATCTAATTGATGTTATTCTTTTTGGTTTTTCTTCACAACTTGATTATCTATCATCTGTCAAAATTTCACGGTCATTGGATTTGTAGTTTCTGATGTACACGAGTTTCTTTGCAGTGTTACAAAACTGTTTTTTATTTGGTAGAACAGATTGACCTTTGTTTGATCTTTCGATCGTAACTTGAGTTTCTCTCAACGGATTTAAGTGATTCTTGTTGTGTCGTATTTTGACTTGATTCTCTCTGATATCTATCACTTTTGTCATGGTGAAACACATTTAGATTAGTCTCACACACGATTTCTTTAACGGATCATTTTTCTGCCGTTGGGATTTAATTGTTTCCGCTGCGTAAGATTTTTTAATCTACCATTCACCCCCCTCTGGTAGCTTTCCACATGCTCTTCGATCCTACATTTGGTATCAGAGCCACGGTGCTCTAATCTTTGTGATTTGCACGTGTTTTTGACTAATCATCATGGAGAAATACTCAGCCAAACCTTGTGTGTTTAGTGGTATTGATTTTCAGGTTTGGAAGGCACGTATGAAAGCCTTCATCCAGGCTCAAGGCTTCGCAATATGGGAGAAGGTGTACAAGCCTTACGAAGTGTTGTCAAACAATCAATTTATAGCTACAAATATGAGAGATGTTGACAACAACAACAAGGCTCGGAACTTGATCATACAAGGATTAACTCAAAGCGACTTCGACTGTGTTGCACACCTACGATCTGCATAGGATGTGTCAAAAGCACTTTGTGACTACCACAAAGGATCTAACACGATCAAGGAGGTAAAACAAGATATGTTCAAAAAGGAATACATGCATTTTGAGATGCAACCGTGTGTGTTAATTGATGATTTCTTTGCTCTTTTTAACAAAATTCTCAGCAACTTGCGTAGTGTCAATGTTAATTTTTCAGATGCTAAAAATGCTAGGCAATTACTAAGTGCATTAGACATGTCAATTTGGGAGATGAAAGTCACATCTATTCGTGAATCTACAATCATGAGTACACTTACATCAGATGTTCCTTATTCTAAATTGAAAACTTATGAAATTTACATAATCTCACATAAGAACCCCAACAAGTCTCTTGTATTTGTTTCTCAACGTGATATGCCTAGCTCCGGCCAATCTTCATCTTGTGGTACACTTGCTTCGTTGTCCTCTCTAACTTTTGAACAGATTGAGGAGTTTACAGAGGAGGAGCTAGTACTTCTCTCTACTAGGTTCTCAAAAGCATTGCAAAATATGAGAACTAGAAGGAGAGGAAGCTCCGGACCTCAACAGTATTTCGAATGTGGTAATACAGGATATTTTTGTTCAGATTACCCTAACCTTTCAGGTTCTAATTCCCCAGGTGAAAAGGAAACAAGGACAATGTACTCCTCTACAAACGATAATAAGAAAAAGAAGGGCTTTACAGGACCCCAATTAGTGAGCAGTTTTATCTCCGCACTTCAAGAACATGGCTCAAGCGATGTGGACATTGGAAGTGATGAAGATGAAGATGATTTGGCAAACTTGTGCTTCATGACGGGCAAATCAAGATCAAGTATGGAGGATGCAGAACACAACAACGACAATGAAGAGGTATGTCCTACTTGCAAAGAAATGTGTGATGCAATTTCTAATGCAACTATTATTGTAAAGAAAAAAGGACAAAAAACTTAGGGATAATGCTGCAAAAATTGGATCACTAGAATCTGAAATTAATCTTTTGAAATCCTTGATTCCTAGTGATGATTCTTGTTCCTCACATGATTTAATATATGAACAACTGCCCTCATTAAGAAGTGCGCACACCTCCACACTTAACAAACTTGAGTTACAAATTGAAAAGAACAGAGACCTTGTTGCACATAATGATAAAAATTTGAAAGATGCTAGTTGTTCTACAACTGATTTGCATTGTTCTACTTGTGATGATCTTGATAAGAAACTACAAGATGCTATGAATGAAATTTCTATATTGAACAATGCTTTACGTTCTTATGAAGTTAAATATTGTTCCAATTGCAAATTAAAAGGAGAATCTTCATGTGAAAAGTACCTTTATATGTCTAATAAACTTGATTACATACATAGGACATAAGATTGGTTTTGTAATGGGAATAAGAACCTAAACTTGCTGCTGAATTCTTCCAAGTCTTGCAATGATAAAACTGGTTTAGGTTTTGATTCTCATGCTCATGCTAAGGCACATCCACCTAAAATTATAAAGTCATTAGGAAGTGGTTTGATTCAAACAGTTCCTAAACAAGAAGAACTGGTTTTCGAATCTCCAGGAGTGTTGTCTCATTCGGTTTCAAATAAAAACATTGCTTGCTCATCTAGACATGAACAAAAGATAAATTTCATTCGTAACTTGAGTTTCTCTTGATGGATTTGAGAGATTCTTGTTGTTCGTCTTTGTGACTTGATTCTCTATGATATCTATCACTTTTTTCACAGTGAAACACGTTTAGATTAGTCTCACAAATAATTTCTTTAATAGATCATTTTTCTGCCAAGGGGTTTTTATTGCTTCCACTAAAAAAGTTTGAATCTACCATTCACCCCCCCCCCCCCCCCCGGTAGATTTTCACATGCTCATCGATCCTACAATTGGTATCGGAGACACAGTACTCTAATCTTTGTGATTTGCACGTGTTTTTGACTAATCACCATGGAGAAATACTGCACCAAACCTTGTGTGTTTAGTGGTATTGATATTCAGGTTTGGAAGGCACGTATGGAAGCCTTCATCCAGGCTCAAGGCTTCGCAATATGGGAGAAGGTGTACAAGCCTTACGAAGTGCCGTCAAACGATCAAGTTACAGCTACAAATATGAGAGATGTCGACAACAACAACATGGCTCGGAACTTGATCATACAAGGATTAACTCAAAGCGACTTCGACTGTGTTGCACACCCACAATCTGCATACGATGTGTGGAAAGCACTTTGCGACAACCACGAAGGATCTAACACGATCAAGGAGGTAAAACAAGATATGTTCAAAAAGGAATACATGCATTTTGAGATGCAATCCTATGAGTCAATTGATGATTTCTTTGCCTGTTTCATCAAAATTTCTCAGCAACTTGCGTAGTGTCAACGTTAATTTTTCAGATGCTGAAAATGCTAGGCAATTACTAAGTGCATTTTACATGTCAATTTGGGAGATGAAAGTCACATCTATTCGTGAATCTACTATCATGAGTACACTTACATTAGATGTTCTTTATTCTTAACTGAAAACTCATGAAATTGACATAATCTCACGTAAGAACCCCAACAAGTCTCTTGCATTTGTTTTGCAACGTGATATTCCTAGCTCCGACCAATCTTCATCTTGTGGTACACTTGCTTCGTTGTCCTCTCTACCCCTTGAACAGATTGAGGAGTTTACAGAGGAGGAGCTAGTACTTCTCTCTACTAGGTTCTCAAAAGCATTGCAAAATATGAGAACTAGAAGGAGAGGAAGCTCCGGACCTCAACAGTATTTCGAATGTGGTAATACAGAATATTTTTGTTCAGATTGCCCTAAACTTTCAGGTCCTACTTCCCCGGGTGAAAAGCAAACAAGGACAAAGTACTCCTCTACAAACGATAATAAGAAAAAGAAGGGCTTTACAGGACTCCAATTAGTGAGCAGTTTTATCTCTGCACTTCAAGAACATGGCTCAAGTGATGTGGACATTGGAAGTGACGAAGATGAAGATGATTTGACAAACTTGTGCTTCATGACGGGCAAATCAAGATCAAGTATGGAGGATGCAGAACACAACAGCGACAATGAAGAGGTATGTCCTACTTGCAAAGAAATGTGTGATGCAATTTCTAATGCAACTATTATTGTAAAGAAAAAGGACAAAAAACATAGGGACAATGCTGCAAAAATTGAGTCACTAGAATCTGAAATTAATCTTTTGAAATCCTTGATTCCTAGTGATGATTCTTGTTCCTCATACCATTTAATATATGAACAATTGCCCTCATTAAGAAGTGCGCACACCTCCACACTTGATAAACTTGAGTTACAAATTGAAAAGAACAGAGAGCTTGTTGCACTTAATGATAAAAACTTGAAAGATGCTAGTTTTTCTACAACTGATTTGCATTGTTCTACTTGTGATGATCTTGATAAGAAACTACAAGATTCTATGAATGAAATTCCTATATTGAATAATGCTTTACATTTTCATGAAGTTAAATATTGTTCCAATTGCAAATTAAAAGGAGTAACTTCATGTGAAAAGTACATTGATACGTCTAATAAACATGATTACATACATAGGACATTAGATTGGTTTTGTAATGGGAATAAGAACCTAAACTTGCTGCTGAATTCTTCCAAGTCTTTCAATGATAAAACTAGTTTAGGTTTTGATTCTCATGCTCATGCTAAGGCACATCCACGTAAAATTGTAAAGTCTTTAAGAAGTGGTTTGATTCAAACAGTTCCTAAACAAGAAGAAGTGGTTTTCGAATCTGCAGGAGTGTTGTCTCATTCGGTTTCAAATAAAAACATTGCTTGCTCATCTAGACTTGAACACAAAGTTAAATTTCATTCGTAACTTGAGTTCCTCTCGATAGATATGAGAGATTCTTGTTGTTCGTCTTTGTGACTTGATTCTCTATGATATCTATCACTTTTGTCACAGTGAAACACGTTTAGATTAGTCTCACACATAATTTCTTTAACAGATCATTTTTCTGCCAAGGGGTTTTTATTGCTTCCGCTAAAAAAGTTTGAATCTACCATTAACCACCCCCCCCGGTAGATTTTCACATGCTCATCGATCCTACAATTGGTATCGGAGCCACGGTGCTCTAATCTTTGTGATTTGCACGTGTTTTTGAGTAATCATCATGGAGAAATACTCCGCCAAACCTTGTGTGTTTAGTGGTATTGATATTCAGGTTTGGAAGGCATGTATGGAAGCCTTACGAAGTGCCGTCAAACGATCAAGTTACAGCTACAAATATGAGAGATGTCGACAACAACAACAAGGCTCGGAACTTGATCATAGAAGGATTAACTCAAAGCGACTTCGATTGTGTTGCACACCTACGATCTCCATACGATGTGTGGAAAGCACTTTGCAACAACCACGAAGGATCTAACACGATCAAGGAGGTAAAATAAGATATGTTCAAAAAGGAATACATGCATTTTGAGATGCAACCCTATGAGTCAATTGACGATTTATTCGCTTGTTTTATCAAAATTCTCAGCAAATTGCGTAGTGTCAATGTTAATTTTTCAGATGCTATAAATGCTAGGCAATTACTAAGTGCATTTGACATGTCAATTTGGGAGATGAATGTCACATCTATTCGTGAATCTACTATCACGAGTACACTTACATTAGATGTTCTTTATTCTTAATTGAAAACTCATGAAATTGACATAATCTCAAGTAAGAGCCCCAACAAGTCTCATGCATTTGTTTCTCAACGTGATATTCCTAGCTCCGGCCAATCTTCATCTTGTGGTACACTTGCTTTGTTGTCCTCTCTATTCTTTAAACAAATTGAGGTGTTTACAGAGGAGGAGCTAGTACTTCTCTCTACTAGGTTCTCAAAAGCATTGCCAAATATAATAACTAGAAGGAGAGGATGCTGCAGACCTCAACGATGTTTTGAATGTGGTAATACAAGACATTTTCGTTCATATTGCCCTAACCTTTCATGTCCTACTTACCGGGATGAAAAGCAAACAAGGACAAAGCATTCCTCTGCAAACTATAAGAGGAAAAAGAAGGGCTTTATAGGACGCCAATTAGTGAGCAGTTTTATCTCCGCACTTCAAGAACATTGGAAGTGACGAAGATGAAGATGATTTGGCAAGCTCGTGCTTCATGACGGACAAATCAAGATCAAGTATGGAGGATGCAGAACACAACAGCGACAATGAAGAGGTATGTCCTACTTGTGAAGAAATGTGTGATGCAATGCAACAATTATTGTCAAGAAAAAAGACAAAAAGCTTAGGGATAATGCTGCTAAAACTGAGTCACTAGAATCTGAAATTAATCGTTTGAAATCCTTGATTCCTGGTAATGATTCTTGTTTCTCATGTGATTTAATATATGAACAATTGTCCTCATTAAGAAGTGCCCACACCTTCACACTTGATAAACTTGAGTTACAAATTGAAAAGAGCAGAGAGCTTGCTGCACTTAATGATAAAAACTTGAACGATGCTAGCTGTTCTACAACTGATTTGCATTATTCTACTTGTGATGATCTTGATAAGAAACTACAAGATGCTATGAATGAAATTTCTATATTGAACAATGCTTTACATTCTGAAGAAGTTAAATATTGTTCCAATTGCAAATTAAAAGGAGAAACTTCATGTGAAAGTGCCTTGATGTGTCTAATAAACTTGATGACATGCATAGGACATTAGATCGGTTTTGTAATGTGAATAAGAACCTAAACTTGCTGCTGAATTCTTCCAAGTCTTGCAATGATAAAACTGGTTTAGGTTTTGATTCTCATGCTTATGCTAAGGCACATACACCTAAAACTGTAAAGTCATTAGGAAGTTGTTTGATTCAAACAGTTCCTAAACAAAAGAAGTGGTTTTCGAATCTGCAGGAGTGTTGCCTCATTCGGTTTCAAATAAAAATGTTGCATGCTCATCTAGACATGAACACAAAGTTAAATTTCATTGTACCTACTGTGGTAGAGATGGTCATGTCATATATTTTTTTATAGACTAGCTAAACAACAGAAAAAAGGAAAGAATGATCGCTAGATATCATATCTTTCAAGCAAAATTTTCTGCTCGTGCTAAACCGAATGATAGTAACATGCGATCTGCAGTAATGTGTCAAAAACATGCAAAGTTTGCTCCCAAATCTACTATTTTTCATGCTACACATGTAAAAATTCATAAGTCAGTAGTCGGGTACAAAAATCCTCAAACTTTGGCTCATAAACCTGCTGTTTTGTCTCAGCTTTTCTGTGTTATTCCTGCTGCATGTCGCGTGACTCAGTACTGGACTCCTAAATGCCTTTTGACTAACCCCGGTATTGAGTCATCGACGTATTGTGCTTCTATGTAGGTTACACTCCTGAGGAAGGAGAACATTTGGATTGTGGATTCAGGTTGCTCACACCGGTTCTCCTCCCTCTCTTTTGTGTCACATGTAGCGAATGTTACTTTTGTCGATAATTCTTCAACTCCTATAATTGCTAAGGGTTCCATTAGATTAAATGATCACTACACTTTGAAGGATGTGGCACTTGTCAAAAATTTGAAATACAACTTGCTTTCTGTTTCACAACTGCTAGATAAAAATCTAGAAATTATTTTCACTAAAAATTGGTGCAAAGATATAAATTCAAACAGTGAGCTTATTTTTAACATGTCACGGTTTGGAAGAGCTTTTCAAGCTGATTTTGATATGTCTTCCTCTAAGCATAGGTGTCTAGTTGCTAATGATTCCAAAGACTTAAATTTTTGGCATCATAGAGTTGGTCATGTAGGCTTTAATCATCTCACACGTGTTAGTGCTCTTGATCGCATACGTGGGCTGCCTAAGCTTAAAGGGGACAAACAAATTGTGTGCTCTTCCTGTAGACATGCTAAGATGGTTTCAGGTTCACATACTCCTCTCACAATGATCATGACAACTGAACCGGGTCAACTATTGCACCTTGACACCGTAAGACCTTCACATATTCAATCCTTGGGAGGTAAGTGGCATGTTCTTGTGATTGTTGATGATTATTCTAGATACTCTTGGGTTTACTTTATGGCATCTAAGAATGAAGCTTTTAGTCACTTTAGAACTTTATTTCTTAAATTATCAATTGACCACCCATGATCATTAAAAGCAATTAGAAGTGACAACGGGATCGAATTTAAAAATCAATCTTTTGATCACTTTTGTGCTTAAAATGGAATAGATCATCAATTTTCTTCACCATATGTACCTCAACAAAACGGTGTTGTAGAATGAAAGAACATAACCTTAGTTGAGATGGCTAGGACTATGCTTGATGAATATCAAAGTCTTAGGAAATTTTGGGCTGATGTGATTGCAACAGCTTGTTATGTCTCAAATTGTGTTTTCTTGCGCGCTAAGCTAGGTAAAACACCATATGAGCTCCGGTTTGGACATAGGCCTAGTGTTATACGTTTTCGGGTCTTTGGTTGCAAATGCTTTGTTAAGAAACATGGTAATCTTGATAAATTTGAACCTAGATCCATTGATGGCATGTTTCTTGGTTATCCATCTCATACTAGAGGCTACCGTGTGCTTTTACGTGCTTTTACGTGACACTAAAAAAATTGTAGAGACTTGTGAAGTGTCTTTTGATGAAGCTAGCACAGGTACTAGCTCAAACATTGCAGGTATGGATCCATATCTGTAGGGGGAGAGCATTTTCGTTGAAGATGAGGAAGAAGTGGTGCTGCTGCCCGAAAATTCAGCAGCTAATGACATTGTTCCAGCTCTATAAGACCTATGTGTGCTGAATACATTGGCTTGTAGTGAATACACTTGGCTTTGATGATAAAAGTTTTGAATATCACCAAAACACTTTTTTATCAAAGTCCGACTCTAGCTCCGAGCTACAGCAAGGTCCGACGGTAGGTCCGACTTGTTTTGGGTAGCTCCGGCTACGTTAGATGCTAGGTCCGACTTCTTGGTAAGGTCCGACTAGCTTTGGTTAGCTCCGGTGAGCTTTATCTTTAGCTCCGGCATGCTTTTGCTAAGCTCCGATGTACTTTGTCTAGCTCCGGTTTTGGGTTGACTAGTTTTGACTAGTTTTTGATAAGCTCCGGCAGGTGCTTCATTATACTAGTTTTTGATAAGCTCCGGCAGGTGCTTCATTATACTAGTTTTGGTAAGCTCCGGCAGGTGCTTCATTGTACTAGTTTCGGAAAGCTCCGGCGCTAGGTTCTACTAGCTCTTGTTAGCTCCGGCTCAAGCTACGGGTTGCTCTGGCAAGGTTCGGAACATGACCGCCGTGCTTCTGCTTTTCATTTGCAATGTTTCATACTTGCTTTACATTGTTGGAAAGATTGCTTAGTATTCATTTGCTAAGTTTTTGGTGCGTTGTGGATGATATGGGTGATATCGTGTTACTGTGGTTTTGCAACATGCTTATGTGAGGCTCTCACTAAGGTGTTGTGTTCGGAACTAACTTGAGTCAAGTCGAGGACTTGGGCTCATATGGATTGTTTGTTTGTTCGTGTGCAGGTGTTGCTTGAGTTCAAGTCATGGCTGGTGACAGGATCTATTGTACTAGTCTCAGGAGGAGATGAGGTTCCAACAACCAAGTTCGGGAGGAACTGTGGTTGAGCTGATCAGGAGGTCGCGCATGATGATTGAATCAAGGGCAGTGCATATGAAGGTTACTGGACGTCGAAGGAAGGTGTTCGCACGTATGCATGCGGTGCATGACGTGGCATCATGGTTCCGAAGATGGGATAAGGATGGAAAGATCTGGTTGGAAGGATCAGATCGTACCGGTTGATGACTTTGGCTGCGGCGGAGTCGGTTATGGCTCGGTATGGAAAGTATCGAGTTGGTTATGTTAGGATTTCGTGTGTGTCACGAATTTGAGTTGTTTAGGAATGTGGGATACGTTCCTAAGGTGTTTGGAAGTCTTAAGATTGCTTCTATCTGCGTATAGAAGAATCTTGAGCAGTTATGGAAAGTTAGGATTCATGATCTGAGTAGGATTGGAGTCCTAGTTGATATTGGTTTGGCCTAAGGGCTGGTTATATAAGCAAGGGAAGGCCAAAGCTCGTTGTAGACGACTTTGGGGCTGTTCCTCTTGTGTTCTATTGAATAAAATTCGTAGTTTGAAGGAACTTTTGGGTGCCTTGTTCGTCCGACTTGTTCCAGACAAGTTTTACTCGTCGAGTTTCTGGATAGCACTACCTTTCGTCGGTGGTTTTATCATAACTCGAGTTTTACAGATCCAATTGACGTGATTCTTTTTGGGTTGTCTTCAAAACTTGATTGTCTATCATCTTTTAAAATTTCACGGTCATTGGATTTGTGGTTTTTTATCTACACGAGTTTCTTTACAGCGTTCCAGAACTGTTTTTTTCTCGAGTAGGTCAGATTGATCTTTGTTTGATCATTAGATCATAACTTGAGTTTCTCTCTACGGAATTGAGTGATTCTTCTTGTGTTATCTTCGTGACATGATTCTATCTGATATCCATCACTTTTGTCACTGTGAAACACGTTTAGATTAGTCTCACACACGATTTCTTTAAGAGATCGTTTTTTGCCAAAAGGGTTTGTGGTTTAATTGTTTCCGCTGCGTAAGATTGTTAAAATCTACCATTCACCCCGTAGCTTTTCACGTGCTCTTCGATCCTACAATTGGTATCAGAGCCACAGTGCTCTAATCTTTTTGATTTGCACGTGTTTTTGACTAATCATCATGGAGAAGTACTCCGCCAAACCTTGTGTGTTTGCTGGTGCTGATTTTCAGGTTTGGAAGGCACGCATGGAGGCCTTCATCCAGGCGCAAGGCTTCGCAATATGGGAGAAGGTGTACAAGCCTTATGAAGTCCCGCCTAACGATCAAGTGACGGCTACGAACCTCCGGGACATCGACAACAACAACAAAGCACGAAACTTGATCATCCAAGGACTCACTCAAAGCGACTTTGATCGTGTCGCACACCTCCGATCAGCATACGATGTTTGGAGCGCTCTCCGTGATTACCATGAAGGCTCCAACACAATCAAAGAGGTAAAACAAGATATGTTCAAAAAGGAATATATGCGTTTTGAGATGCAACTCGGTGAGTCTATCGATGACCTCTTTGCTCGTTTCAATAAAATTCTCAGCAACTTGCGTAGCGTGAATGTTAATTTTTCAGATGCTGAATATGCTAGACAACTCCTTACTGCATTAGACATGTCAATTTGGGAGATGAAAGTAACGTCTATACGTGAATCAACTTTCATGAGTTCTCTTACATTACATGTGCTGTATTCGAAATTAAAAACTCATGAAATTGACATTCTGGCACATAAGAACTCAAATAAGTCTATTGCATTTGTCTCACAACGTGATACATCTAGCTCCGGCCAATCATCATCTTGCAATACTCTTGCTTTGTTGTCCTCACTAACCCTGGAACAGATCGAAGAATTTCCAAAAGAGGAATTGGCACTCATCTCTACTAGATTCTCAAAAGCATTGCAAAATGTGAGCACTAGAAGGAGAGGAAGCTCCGGACCTCAACGCTGTTTTGAATGTGGTAAAACAGGACACTTTCGTACAGAATGCCCTAACCTTTCAGGTCCAACCACCCGGGAAGAAAAACAAAACAAGGTCCAGACCCCCTCTGGAAATTCCAACAAGAAGAAGAAAGGTACCATAGGACGCAAGATGATCAACAGCTTCATCACCGCGCTTCAAGAGCTCAGTTCAAGTGACATTGACTTTGAAAGTGATGAAGAGAATGATGACCTAGCCAACATTTGCTTCATGGCGGGCAAAGCAAGATCAAGATCAAGTCAGGAGGAAGCAGAACACAACAGTGACGATGATGAGGTATGTTCAACCTGTAATGAAATGTGTGATGCTATTTCTCGTGCCACTGTTATTGTCAAGAAAAAGGACAAAAAGTTTAGGGACGATGCTGCTAAAATTGAGTCACTAGAATCTGAAATTAATAGTTTGAAATCTTTGATTCCTAGTGATGATACATGTCCCTCATGTGACTTAATCTATGAACAATTGTCCACATTAAGAAGTGCACACTCCTCCACTCTAGATAGACTTGATGAAGAAATTGAAAAGAACAAAAAACTTGCTGCACTTAACATTGGAAACTTAAAAGATGCTTCTTGTTCTACAATTGATTTGCATTGTTCTACTTGTGATGATCTTGATAAGAAACTACAGGATGCTATGAATGAAATTTCTATATTGAACAATGCTTTACGTTCTCATGAAGTTAAATTTTGTTCAAATTGCAAACTAAAAGGAAAAACTTCATGTGAAAACTGCCTTGATCTGTCTAATAAACTTAATGACATGCATAGGACATTAGATCAGTTTTGTAATGGGAATAAGAACCTAAACTTACTGCTGAATTCTTCCAAGTCATGTAATGATAAAACTGGTTTAGGTTTTGATTCTCATGCTCATGCTAAGGCACATCCACCTAACATTGTAAAGTCATTAGGAAGTGGTTTGATTCAAACAGTTCCTAAACAAAAAGGAGTGGTTTTCAAATCTGTAGGAGTGTTGCCTCATTCGGTTTCAAATAAAAATATTGCTTGCTCATCTAGACATGAACACAAAGTTAAATTTCATTGTACCTTCTGTGATAGAGATGGTCATGTCATAGATTTTTGTTATAGAGTAGCTAAACAACAGAAAAAGGAAACAAAAATTGCTAGATCCTATAACTTTCATGCAATTAGAAAAACACAACCTTCTCTAGTGAGTCAGAAATTTGAAGAGGTAGCTTCCGGACCTTCTGGTAAGAAATCTACAAAAAGCAGCTCCGATAGTTCCGATAGCTCCGAAAGCTCCTGGGCCTTCTGTTGTTTCCTTCGGAACTTCAGCTTGTGTTTCCGGAGCTTCAGCCTTGTCTTCTGGAACTGCTGCTTTTACCTCCGGGGCTACTGGTTCTTGTGCTAAACGACTTAAGAATAGGAAACCTCGAACTTTGACTCATAAACCTGCTGTTTTATCTCAGCTTTCGCGTGTTTTTCCTGCTGCACGTCGCGTGACTCAGTACTGGATTCCTAAATGCCTTTTGACTAACCCCATTATTGAGTCATCGACGTATTGTGCTTTTATGTAGGTTACACGTTTGAGGAAGGAGAACATTTGGATTGTGGATTCAGGTTGCTCACGCCACATGACCGGTAACAAAGATTGGTTCTCCTCCCTCTCTTTTGTGTCACGTGTAGAGAATGTTACTTTTGCTGATAATTCTTCAACTCCTATAACTGCTAAGGGTTCGGTTAGAGTAAATGATCACTACACTTTGAAGGATGTGGCACTTGTCAAAAATTTGAAATACAACTTGCTTTCTATTGCACAATTGCTAGATGAAAATCTAGAAATTATTTTCAATAAAAACTGCTGCAAAGTTGTAGGTTCAAATAGTGAGCTTAATTTTAACATGTCTCGGTTTGGAAGATTTTTTAAAGCTGATTTTGATATGTCTTCCTCTAAGCATAGGTGTCTAGCTGCTAATGATTCAAAGGACTTATATTTTTGGCATCATAGACTTGGTCACGTAGGCTTTGATCACCTAACGTGTCTTAGTGCTCTTGATCGCATACGTGGGTTGCCTAAGCTTAAAGGGGACAAAGAAGTTGTGTGCTCTTCTTGTAGACATGCTAAGATGGTTGCAGGTTCACATACTCCTCTCACAATGATCATGACAACTGAACCATGTCAACTTTTGCATCTTGACACCGTAGGACCTTCACGTGTTCAATCCTTCAGAGGTAAATGGTATGTTCTTGTTATTGTTGATGATTATTCTAGATACTCGTGGGTTTACTTTATGGCGTCTAAGATTGAAGTTTTTAGTCACTTTAGAACTTTATTTCTTAGATTATCAATTGATCACCCAGGATCCTTAAAAGCAATTAGAAGTGATAATGGAACTGAATTTAAAAATCAATCTTTTGATCACTTTTGTGCTGAAAATAGAATAGATCATCAATTCTCTTCACCATATGTACCTCAACAAAACGGTGTTGTAGAAAGAAAGAATAGAACCTTAGTTGAGATGGCTAGGACTATGCTTGATGAATATCAAACTCCTAGGAAATTTTGGGCTGGTGCGTTAGCAACCGCTTGTTATGTCTCAAATCGTGTTTTCTTGCGTGTTAAGCTAGGTAAAACACCATATGAGCTTTGGTTTGGACATAGGCCTAGTGTTACACACTTTCGGGTCTTTGGTTGCAAATGCTTTGTTAAGAAACATGGTAATCTTGATAAATTTGAACCTAGATCCATTGATGGCATGTTTCATGGTTATCCATCTCATACAAGAGGCTACCGTGTGCTTTTACTTGACACTAACAAAATTTTGGAGACTTATGAAGTATCTTTTGATGAAGCTAGCCCAGGTACTAGCTCCGGTGTTGCAGGACCAGATCCGTATCCTCAGGGGGAGGGTATTTTCGAAGATGAAGAAGAATCGGTGATACTGCCTGGTAGTTCTGAAGTTGACACGTGTCCAGCTCTAGACATTGAAGAAGCTCCGGCTATCTCTGATGCTGGTCCTGATCGTCCACAAGTCACAAGCTCATCAATCTATGATGAACCTAATGAAGAAGAAGCTTGTGAGACATCTACTCCCCAACGTTTTTACAAAGATCATCCCCCACAACAGATGATTGGAAGCTTGCACGAACGAGTCACACAGTCCAGGTTTTGCGATCCAAACTCTCATGCTCATTCTGCTTTTGTTGCTTCTTTTTAACCCAAAGATATATCACACGCACTCACTAATGAATCTTGGATTATTGCCATGCAAGAAGAGTTAGAAAATATTGAAAGAAATAATGTTTGGAAACTTGTACCTTCACCTCAAGGCCACACTTTAATTGGAACTAAATGGGTTTATAAAAATAAACAAAGTGAGGATGGGGTTGTGGTTATGCATAAGGCTAGGTTGGTTGCTCAAGGTTTCACTCAAGTTGAAGGTTTAGATTTTGATGAAACTTTTGCTCCTGTGGCTAGATTAGAAGCCATAAGAATTTTGTTAACTTTTGCAGCATCTAAAGGTTTTAAGCTATATCAAATGGATGTTAAAAGTGCTTTTCTTAATGGCTACATAGATGAGGAGGTGTATGTCAAACAACCACCGGGTTTTGAAAATCCAGATTTTCCTAATCATGTTTACAAACTGTACAAAGCCTTATACGGTCTCAAACAAGCCCCTAGAGCATGGTATGATAGGCTAAATACATTCTTACTTGAAAAGGGGTTTACCATGGGCAAGGTTGATAAAACTCTTTTTGTGCTTAAACATGGCAATGACTCATTATTCGTTCAAGTGTATGTGGATGATATCATCTTTGGTTGTGCTTCTCATGATCTTGTGTCCAAGTTTTCAGCAATGATGAGTTCCGGATTTGAAATGAGTATGATGGGTGAACTCACTTACTTTTTGGGGCTGCAAATCAAGCAAACCAAGGAGGGTACCTTTGTGCATCAAACTAAGTATACCAAAGACCTCCTAAGGCGCTTCAACATGGACAAAAGCAAGCCTCTTCGGACACCAATGGGAACAGCAACAACACTTGAACTTGATTAAGATGGTGAACCCGTGAATCAAAAAGAATATAGAAGCATGATCGGATCACATTTGTACCTCAAGGAATCAAGACCGTACATACAATTCAGCGTATGTCTTTGTGCACGGTTTCGAGCTTCCACACGTGTTTCACATCGTCAAGCCGTCAAAAGGATTCTCAGGTACTTACATGGAACTCAAGAATTTGGCATTTTTCTTCCTTCTTCCTCAACTGTTACTTTGAAAGCTTTTTTGGATGCTGATTTTGGGGGTTGTAGGATTGATAGGAAAAGTATTTCCGGTGCTTGTCATTTTCATGGTAATTCTCTTGTTGTTTGGTCCTCTAGAAAACAAAATTCAGTTGCACAATCCACAGCCGAATCTGAATATGTAGCTGCTGCTAGTGCTTGCTCACAAATTCTTTGGATTGTTCAAACACTTAAGGACTATGGGGTTGATCTAGATAGTGTTCCACTGTTTTGTGATAACACTAGTGCTATTTGCATTGCCAAAAACCCCGTGCAACATTCTAGAACTAAGCACATTGACATTAGGTATCACTTTCTCCGAGATAATGTTGAAAAAGGAAACATTGTGCTTCACCATGTAGATACCGAACATCAATTGGCTGACATTTTTACAAAACCTTTGGATTTCACTCGTTTTTGTTACATTCGTAGTGAAATAGGGGTTATGCATCCTCATGGCTTAAATTGAGGGGGAGTTTTTGAAACTTGGGAAGTCTATGTGTGAATCTGAAATTAGAATAATATGAGCATAGTATTTCATACATATATGACTTTGTGATTCCTTTTACATGCTGAAAGTTCTTACTACATTACTCGCGTTATACATTTTGTTGTTTTTTCCATGTCTAGTAATTGGAATAATTACTTACACTAAATCTAGTCATGGTCGAACTTTCTTGCTGTTTTGAACTTGTTGCATACTCACAAATGCTTTTAATCATTAAGAATTAATCAAGTAATCAGCTCACATGCTGAGTTTTTATGAACAAATATGAATTGAGAAAAGATCAAGAGAATATGCATGCATCGCACTTCTTCTTTTGATATGGCTTGTCATTGCACTTAGATATGAACTTGGAAGAAGTTGTGTATGACTAAAACCATGTCCTTAAGCTTCTGATTGTCAAGTGACATAGGCTTGGCTTGGTTGGTTAGAATAAGGCAGATGCACATATAATCTGTTGCAAATATCACATGATATAAATTTATGATTTGAAAAATAATAAAATGCAGCAATTAGTATCATGCTATTAGGTTTTTAGATTGTTAAGTTTGTGAGATCATGACTTGCTTAAATTGAAAATTACATTTGATCTCTAGCATGGCTTACACTACTTTATGTATTTCATTGATGTGATAATATAGGTTACTTGATAGTATGACTTGGATGAGCTTTGTTTATATGTATATGTTATAATATGCTCATAACAACTAAAGAAGGAGAGATAATTTGTTTATATGCTCATGACTTGCTGAATACATTGTCAAAGGGGGAGAGATAAGCATGAAGAGAGAGACAATATGTGCATAAGGAGAGATAATAAAGGGGGAGAGATAATATGGGATAATTTTTCTTCTCATTTACTTTTGATTTACAAAGGGGGAGAAATTGTCTTCAAAACTTTTATGTGAATAAGCCAATGTTCGGATTTTAAATGGTGTTGCCAATGCATTCATCAAGGGGGAGTAAGACCTATGTGTGTTCAATACATTGGCTTGTAGTGAATACACTTGGCTTTGATGATAAAAGTTTTGAATATCACAAAACACTTTTTTATCAAAGTCTGACTCTAGCTCCGAGCTACAGCAAGGTCCGACGGTAGGTCCGACTTGTTTTGGGTAGCTCCGGCTACGTTAGATGCTAGGTCCGACTTCTTGGTAAGGCCCGTCTAGCTTTGGTTAGCTCCGGTGAGCTTTATCTTTAGATCCGGCATGCTTTTGCTAAGCTCCGACGTACTTTGTCTAGCTCCGGTTTTGGGTTGACTAGTTTTGACTAGTTTTTGATAAGCACCGGCAGGTGCTTCATTATACTAGTTTTTGATAAGCCCCGGCAGGTGCTTCATTATACTAGTTTTGGTAAGCTCTGGCAGGTGCTTCATTGTACTAGTTTTGGTAAGCTCCGGCGCTAGGTTCTACTAGCTCTTGTTAGCTCCGGCTCAAGCCACGGGTTGCTCTGGCAAGGTCCGAAACTTGACCGCGGTGCTTCTGCTTTTCATTTGCAATGTTTCATACTTGCTTTACATTGTTGGAAAGATTGCTTAGTATTCATTTGCTAAGTTTTTGGTGCGTTGTGGATGATATGGATGATATCGTGTTACTGTGGTTTTGCAACATGCTTATGTGAGGCTCTCACTAAGGTGTTGTGTTCGGAACTAACTTGAGTCAAGTCGAGGACTTGGGCTCGTATGGATTGTTTGTTTGTTCATGTGCAGGCGTTGCTTGAGTTCAAGTCATGGCTGGTGACAGGATCCATTGGACTAGTCTCAGGAGGAGATGACGTTCCAACAACCAAGTTCGGGAGGAACTGTGGTTGAGCTGATCAAGAGGTCGCGCAGGATGATTGAATCAAGGGCAGTATATATGAAGGTTACTGGAAGTTGAAGGAAGGTGTTCGCACATATGCATGCGGTGCATGACGTGGCAACATGGTTCCAAAGATGGGATAAGGATGGAAAGATCTGGTTGGAAGGATCGGATCGTACCGAATGATGACTTTGGCTGCGGCGGAGTCAGTTATGGCTCGGTATGGAAAGTATCGAGTTGGTTATGTTAGGATTTCGTGTGTGTTACGAATTTGAGTTGTTTAGGAATGTGGGATATGTTCCTACGGTGTTTGGAAGTCTTAAGATTGCTTTTATCTGCGTATAGAAGAATCTTGAGCAGTTATGGAAAGTTAGGATTCGTGATCTGAGTAGGATTGGAGTCCTAGTTGATATTGGTTTGGCCTAAGGGCTGGTTATATAAGCAAGGGAAGGCCAAAGCTCGTTGTAGACGACTTTGGGGCTGTTCCTCTTGTGTTCTATTGAATAAAATGCGTAGTTTGAAGGAACTTTTGGGTGCCTTGTTCGTCCGACTTGTTCCAGACAAGTTTTACTCGTCGAGTTTCTGGACAGCACTACCTTTGGTCGGTGGTTTTATCATAACTCGAGTTTTACAGATCCAATTGACGTGATCCTTTTTGGGTTGTCTTCAGAACTTGATTGTCTATCATCTATCAAAATTTCACGGTCATTGGATTTGTGGTTTTTGATCTACACGAGTTTCTTTGCAGCGTTCCAGAACTGTTTTTTTTTCTCGAGTAGGTCAGATTGATCTTTGTTTGATCATTAGATCATAACTTGAGTTTCTCTCAACGGAATTGAGTGATTCTTCTTGTGTTGTCTTCGTGACTTGATTCTCTCTGATATCCATCACTTTTGTCATGGTGAAACACGTTTAGATTAGTCTCACACACGATTTCTTTAAGAGATCATTTTTCTGCCGAAAGGGTTTGGGGTTTAATTGTTTCCGCAGCGTAAGATTGTTAAAATCTACCATTCACCCCCCCCTCTGGTAGCTTTTTCACGTGCTCTTCGATCCTAAAAGCTTCAAAGCCAGCACCAATGACCATCATTGCTGGTCCAGATCCTCCTCAAGTCACAAGCTCATCGATTCGTGATGAACATGAAGAAGAAGAAGATTGTAAAGTGTCCACTCCCTCTGGGTTCTCAAAAGTCATCCCCCACAACAAATTATTGGAATCTTGCACGAACGAGTCACACAGTCCAGGTTTTGCGATCCAAACTCTCATGCTCATTTTGCTTTTGTTGCTTCTTTTGAACCCAAAGATATATCACACACACTCACTAATGAATCTTGGATTATTTTCATGCAAGAAGAGTTAGAAAATTTTGAAAGCAATAATGTTTGGAAACTTGTACCTCCACCTCAAGGTCACACTTTAATTCGAACTAAATGGTTGTTTAAAAATAAACAAAGTCAGGATGAGGTTGTGGTTAGGAATAAGGCTCGGTTGGTTGCTCAAGGTTTCACTCAAGTTGAAGGTCTAGATTATGATGAAACTTTTGCTCCCGTTGCTAGATTAGAAGCCATAAGAATTTTGTAAGCTTTTGCTGAATCTAAAGGTTTTAAGCTATATCAAATGGATGTTAAAAGTACTTTTCTTAATGGCTACATAGATGAGGTGGTCTATGTCAAACAACCACCGGGTTTTGAAAATCCAAATTTTCCTAATCATGTTTACAAACTTTCCAAAGCCTGTATGGTCTCAAACAAGCCCCTAGAGCATGGTATGATAGGTTAAAACATTATTACTTGAAAAGAGTTTACCATGGGCAAGGTTGATAAAACTCTTTTTATGCTTAAGCATGGAAATGACTCATTATTCGTTCAAGTGCATGTGGATGATATTATCTTTGGTTGTGCTTCTCATGATCTTGTGTCCAAGTATTCAGCTATGATGATTTCAGAATTTGAGATGAGTATGATGAGAGAACTCACGTACTTTTTGGGGCTGCAAATCAAGCAAACCAAGGAGGGTACCTTTGTGCATCAAACAAAGTATACAAAAGACCTCCTAAGGTGCTTCAACATGGACAAAAGCAAGCCTCTTCGGACACCAATGGGAACAACATCAACACTTGAACTTGATGAAGATGGTGAACTCGTGGATCAGAAAGAATATAGAAGCATGATCGGATCACTTTTGTACCTCACGGCATCAAGACCGGACATACAATTCAGCGTTCGTCTTTGTGCACGGTTTCAAGCCCCCCCCCCCACTTGCTTCACATCGTCAAGCCCTCAAAAGGATTCTCAGGTACTTACATGGAACTCAAGAATTTTGCATTTTCCTTCCTTCTTCCTCAACCGTTATTTTGAAAGCTTTTTTCGATGCTGATTTTGGAGGTTGTAGGATTGATAGGAAAAGTACTTCGGGTGCTTGTCGTTTTCTTGGTAATTCACTTGTTGCTTGGTCCTTTAGAAAACAATTTGAATGTAGGCCTAGAGGGGGGGTGAATAGGCCTTCTTGAATTTCTCGGTTCCTGTAGCACTTCAACAAAAAGGTCAAATCCAGATATATCGGACTAGTCCGGTAAAGTGCGGACTAGTCCGGATTTCACGGGCTAGGTTGATCAAGTTAGGTCAATTTGATTGATTCGTTTTCGTTTGCAGCGGAAATATAAACTTTAATGACAGTTCAATAGCTGTATGTTAAGTTTTATTGCAAATATGATTCTTGTTTAACTATTTAACTTCAATTCAACAAAATGAATCAAACCCTAGATTATGTTGATCAACTAGAATGATGAACACAAACGAACAAGACACAAGATTTATCCCGTGGTTCGGTTACCACGAAGGCAGCCTACGTCCACGTTGAGGAGCCCACAAAAAGACCGGGTCTTCACCAACCCTTCCCTCGTCGGATCGCCACGAAGGCCAATCCTCTTCCACTAATCACACAGGGGTAAATCACCAAGTTGAAGGGGCGATCTCACAAGTTGAGAGCTCCCTTGATTACAAGTTACAAAACCACCAATGACACACTTCGAAATATACAAATTGAGATGCAAGAGTGTGTTAGAGATTCAAACCAAGAGCTCAATCGTGTGCAAAGTGCCTCTCCAATGATCTACAAGTGATCTTCAAAGGATTGATCGATTTTGCACTTAATTTCGTGGAGAGAGATGGTTTTTGAGTCTCTTGGGAGGTGTGACGGCGCTAGGGTTCGAGAGCGCTTAAAAGTGGGCCGTGCACCTCTATTTATATGGGGTTTCTAGAAATTACCGTTAGGGTTCAGAAAGATCGGACTAGTCCGAGGTGGAGACCGGACTAGTCCGGTGTGCTGTGAGAAGCAAACCCTAAGTGTCCAGGAATATCGGACTAGTCCGATTGAAAAACGGACTTGTCCGATTTCGCTGCTGGAAAGCTTCGGACTTGTCCGGTTGACATCGGACTTGTCCGGACCTGTGAAACCCTAAGTGTTTAGAATGACAAGTCCGCACTGGGAGGACTAGTCCGATTTAGATCAGAGTGTATATCAGACTAGTCCGTGTAGTCATCGGACTTGTCCGAAGTGGATCAGAAAGGGAATCGGACTAGTCCGGTGGTGACCGGACTTGTCCGATCTAGTGACTTGTGCATTGTGTTGAGGACTAGTCCGCACTGGGGAGGACTAGTCCGAAGTGGAACAGAAAGATATCGGACTAGTCCGGTGGAGACCGGACTTGTCCGATCTTGTGCAGAATGTAATATCGGACTAGTCCGGTTGATATCGGACTAGTCCGGTCCTGTATGGTTTTGTGCATTGTGTGTGTGTGATTAAGTGAGATTGAGCTCTTGGGTGTGTTTCCTTAACACACTCCATACATACTAATCTACTAATTTCTTCTTCTTGAGCTCAAATTCATTCTCCTTCTTAATTTCCCTCTTTTTGGCATTTTACTCATTTTTCATCATTTTCCTGCATTCATCTCAACAAAAGGATTAGGATCCCAATTGCTTGTCATAAATCATCCAAAACCCACAAGGGAGTCCTAGATGCACTTTCACAATTTTCAGTTGCACAATCCACAGTCGAATCTGCATATGTAGCTGCTGCTAGCGCTTGTTCAGAAATTCTTTGGATTGTTCAAACACTTAAGGACTATGGGGTTGATCTAGATAGTATTCCCTTGTTTTGTGATAACACTAGTGCCATGTGTATTGCTAAAAACCCCGTGCAATATTCTAGAACTAAGCACATTAATATTAGGTATCACTTTCTCTGTGATAATGTTGAAAAAGGAAACATTGTGCTTCACCATGTAGATACCGAACAATAATTGGCTGACATTTTTACAAAGCTTAGGATTGCCCTCGTTTTTGTTACATTCGTAGTGAAATAGGTGTTATGCATCCTCGTGGCTTAAACTGAAGGGGAGTTTTGAAACTTGGGAAGTCTATGTGTTATTCTGAACTTAAAATAATATGAGCATAGTATTTCATACATATATGACTTTGTGATTCCTTTTACATGCTCAAAGTTCATAAGACATTACTCATGTTATACATTTTGTAGTTTTTGCCATGACTATTAATTGGAATAATTACTTACACTAAATCTGGTCATGGTTGCTTTCTTGCTGCTTTGAACTTGTTGCATTCTCACAATTGCTTTTAATCATAAAGAATTAATCATGTAATCAACTCACATGTTGAGTTTTTATGAACAAGTATAAATTGAGAAAAGATCAAGGGAATATGCATGCATCGCACTTCTTCTTTTGAGATGGCTTATCATTGCACTTAGATATGAACTTGGAAGAAGTTGTGTATGACTAAAATCATGTCCTTAAGCTTCTGATTGTCAAATGACATAGGCTTGGCTTGGTTGGTTAGAATAAGGCAGATGGGGCATATAATCTCTTGCAAATGTCATATGTTAAAAATATGTTCTTTAAAGAAAAAAATTGCAGCAACAAGTGTCATACTTTCAGATATTGAAATAGTTAAGTTGGTGAGATCATGACTTGCTTAAATTGAAAATTACATTTGATCTCTAGCATGGCTTACTCTACTTTAATTATCTCATTGTTGTGATAGTGTAAGTCACATGATAGTATGACCTAGATGAGCTTTGTTTTATATGTATATATTATAATATGCTCATAACAATTAAAATTTCTCTTTTGTATCTTGCTGAATACATTGTCAAAGGGGGAGAAATTGATCACACATTGCATATATTCACAAGTGTTTTTGGCAAGAACGATTCTTCTCTGGGGGAGAAGTATGTATAGGGGGAGATTTTATTTCTATCTCATTTGATTTTCAAAAAAGGGGGAGAAATTGATATCGAAACTTTTCATGTAAATAAGCCAATGTTCGAATTTTAAGTGGTGTTGTCAATGCATTCATCAAGGGAGAGATTGTGAGACCTATGTGTGCTGAATACATTGGCTTTGACGATAAAAGTTTTGAATACTCCCAAAACATCTTTTTATGAAGCTCCGACTCAAGGTCCGGTTAGCTTTGGCAAGGTTCGAAGCTTGATTGCAATTGTTCTGCTTTTAGCTTGCAATGTTTCAAGCTTGCTTTACACTTATGGAAAGTTTGCTTAGTATTCTTTTACTAAGTTTTTGGTGTGTTTTGGTGGTTATGGTTGATATCATTTTGCTATGGTTTGCAACATGCCTATGTGAGGTGCTCACGTTAGATGTTGTAGTTTTGGAACTAACGAGAGTCAAATCGAGGACTTGTGCTCAGAAGTATTGGTTGTTTATTCATGTGCAGGTGTTGCGTGAGTTCAAGACATGGCTGGTGACGGGATCCATTGATCTAGTCTTAGGGAGAAGATGAGGTTCAACAACCATGTTCGGGAGGAATTGAGGTTGAGTTAATCGGGAGGTCGCGCAGCATGTATGAATCAAGTACAATGCATATGAAGGTATCGTGGACGTCGTTGGAAGATGTTTGCACGTGTGCAAGGAGTGCATGGACGTGGCTACATGATTCCGAGGCGTGATGAAGAGATGTTGACATAAAGAATTGGTCGGAAAGATCCAACCTACTAGGTTATGAACTCAGGCTGCGGCTGAGTCGGGTTTGACTCAAATATAGAAGGATTTGAGTTGGTTATGATAGGATTTCGTGTGGGTCGCGAATTCGAGTTGTTTTAGGAATATGAGATACGTTCCTAAGGTTTTTTGAAGTCTTAATATTGCTTCTATCTGCGTATGGAAGAGTCTTGAGCAGTTATGGAAAGTTTCGATTAGTGAATTGAGTAGGATTGAGTCCTAATTCAGTCTGGGTTGGCCTAAGGGATGGTTATATAAGCAAGGAAGGCCAGAGCTCGTGGTAGACGACTTTTGGGCTGTTCCTCTTGTGTTACATTGAATAAAGATCATAGTTTAAAGGAACTTTTGTGCCTTGTTCGTCCGACGCGTTCCAGACAAGTTTTTCTCATCGAGTTTTCTGCTCAGCACTACCTTTCTTTGGTGGTTTTATCATAACTCGAGTTTTACAGATCCAATTGACGTGATTCTTTTTGTTCTGTCTTTGAAAATTGATTATATATCATCTGTCAATATTTTACGGTCATTGAATTTGTGGTTTCTGATATACATGAGTTTCTTTGCAGTGTTCCAGGACTATTTTTTTTTCGGTAGAACAGATTGACCTTTGTTTGATCTTTCGATCGTAACTTGAGTTTCTCTCAACCAATTTGAGTGATTTTTGTTGTGTCGTCTTCGTGACTTGAATTTATCTGATATCTATCACTTTTGTGACGGTGAAACACGTTTATATTATTCTCACACAAAATTTCTTTTACAGATCGTTTTTCTGCCGAGGGGTTTTCATTGCTTCTGTTGAAAAAGTTTAAATATACCAGTCACCCCCTTTGGTAGCTTTCCACGTGCTCTTCGATCCTGCGTAATGCCTCATATGTTCTCATGAAGAATAAATTGAATCATGTTTATGAAAGTATGTTGAATCACTCCACAAGAGTCCAAAATCTTGTGTGTGGGTGCCAAAATGTCTTATCACTAACATCGAAGGACCCAAGCTAGCTTGGGTACCTAGAAACAAGTCGTAATCCTATTTTGTAGGTATACCCCCTACGGTGGATCCGAAGAGATGCTTGATAGGCATCAACCACATGACTGGAGGGAAAAATATGTTCATGGGGTATAATGAAAATTCAAGTTCATCTCCACCTGAACCATCATCACAAGACTCAAGTGTACAACAATCGGAGAGCAATGATCAAGGTGGAGCTTCTAAAAAAGAAAAAGCTCAATTTTTACAATATGAACGTAACAAGATCAAGATAATCAATATAACGTTGGAGGCAATGATCAAGGGGGAGCTGAAGAAAATGGAGAAGAAAAAGTGGACACTAGACCATAAATGCATCACTCAAGAGTGCATCAAGAACTTCGTAAAAAGTCCAACATGGATAAAGACAAGCTCCAATGAGAACCTTCTTGCATTCCCACCACGACAAAGTTGATCTAAATATAGTCTAAAGATGTATACCGTTCTATTTTCCTCTATTGTATCATGGTGCATCTAGGCGATATTAAAATTAGCACATCAACCTTTGTTCATAATTTATTATACTCTTGGGCATCTATGCTCAATATCATACTGAGTATATGATTTGTGTGCAATGTTTCAAGTCACTCCAATTCTCAAAATATGGCTTGAAACAATGCATATCTGATCGACTCTTCAAAGTTTACTTACTTTTGCGAAAATTCATCCCTTATCTTTAGTTTCTCTCCGAAACTATTTTAATCATTGAATCTTGGTGAATTATGGCAATTGTATGATTGTTAATTGCTTACTGGTCATGTTCATCAAGATTATTTGTGAAATGTTGTCTTTTAGATCACTATTAGATCAAATTCCTAAAAATTGCTTTGTTCTAATTCAATTATGTCTAGCTGACCCGGACTAGTTCGTGGTCGTCATCGGTCTAGTCCGTTGCTTGAGACTAGTCCGGCTCTGGTCCATTGTACCGGACTAGTCTGGTCTCTATGTGGACTGGTCCGTTACTACCGGTCTTAACCCTAGACCGCTGCCAAAAGACATTCTTCTTCCTCTCACAATCGCCTTTACACTCTCTCTCCTCTAGCTCGAGCTCCCAAGGCAATTTCCAGTTTGAGCCACCGAAATTGAAGGTTTCTCCATAGAAATTTTTCCCCTCGGTGCGAAGCACCTCTCCTCTGGACTAACCCGGACTCTGCTCTGCTCCCCCGCCCTCAAATCTTTAATTTTTGGTAAAAATCAAACCCTAACCCTAGTTCGCATCTTTCCTCAAATCTTGCTTACTTTTCTTGATTCCTAAGGTATACATAGTATTGCTGTATGTATTCCTATTGTTCTCCTACTTTTTTGCATCAATCATGGTTGGATTTGTTGAAATAAGAAGTTAGGGTTCATTCGTCAAACCGTACTAGTCAGGTACTTGGTGCGGACAAGTCCAGTCAACCGGAAAATTTCGCACCGTGAAATCGGACAAGTCCGACCCCTTGACAGTTTGAACCTCTAAATTCTTATATCCACAAGGTCTAATCCTCATTCTTACCATACCTTGTACTCTTTATGTCAGGCACGATGTCGCCCGCACCAGATGATAGCATGTTTGACATTGAAGCTGAGCGTGATTGCAAGAAAGTGGCAAGGGCAAAAGAACTGAGAAGCAAGAAGCACCATGAACTTGATGCTAATGTTATTCCTCCTGAGTCTATTCTCCCAAGAAAGGTGAAGGTGACAGTGAAGAAGCAATCAAGCAGAGATGGTGCTGGTGCCAGCTCAACAGCACCAAGGAGAAGCACTAGCAAGGGCAAGGGACTTGCTTGTGGACCTATTGGTACAATAAAGATGAAGTCTCTCGTAAAGCGCAATATACATCCAAGATGATTTCATGGGCAAAGGAAATGAATTGGCCGACAAGCTCAGAAAGGTTGAAGTCTATGAGCAGCCAAAGCAATCAGCTGGCCCGAGGTTCTGGAGCCAGTTCCATGCTGATTATTATGAGCATGTCTACAGGAAGATGAGAAATCTAGTAGTTGGAGTCAATGGGTGGACATTACTTATCTACAATCTAAGAACTGTCAAGCATATCATGATGTCTTGGAGGCACTGGAGAGGCATGGCTTGAAGGATCTCCTATCCTTCCAATATAAATAGAACAATAAAGTCATCACTCAATTTTACTCTACTCTCTACTTCACCCATTATGATGGGGATGAGATGACTTGGATGACACATGGTTCCAAGTATGGTGTCACTTATGAGGAGTTTGTCAGGATACTCCATCTCAAAGACACTTTGGAAAAAGAGCTTGTGATTCACAACATGAACCCTTTGGAGAAGGATGAGCTGGACTTCCTCTATGAAATAAGAATGCCATACAAGGCACCTACCACAAAGTACATGAAGCCATTCTTTGTGATGCTTAACAGAATTTTGAGGAAGACTATTGCTCCAAAGGATGGATATGCAAGGACAATTCAAGGAACTCTAAGGACCTTGATGAAAGTGATAAGCAAGAAAAGGACCTTCAATGTCTCTGAATACATCTACAATGACATTGTGAACATCTCAATCACTCCAAATAGGTCCTATGGATATGCACCTTACATCACTTTCATGATTGAAAAGGTATCCGGTCTTGAGTTTGTCAAGGATGTTGAGCATGCTAGCCTCAAGCCTCAGAAGCCACTAGTCTACAATGTTACCAATGCTCCTGCCTCACCTGCAGTAGAACAAAGATCAAAGAAAGAAAATGAAGTCACAAGGACTCCAACTGCTACATCTGCTCCTCCACCCTCCAAAGAGTCCTTTGGTGATGTATTGAACATGCTTTCCTCCATCTTTGCATCCTGCCGCAAAGTGGATGTTAAGTAACACAAGGAAAGCTTGACTAGGAAGAGGCACCAGAGGTATATGAAGGCAAACATCAAATCAATATGTGAGAAGCTTAATATTGAGCCAGTGAGATCTCCTCAAATTTCAGAGGATTCCGAACAAAACATCACAGAGATGGCGCATCTCACAGAACAAGAATTGGCCTCCTTTGGACTTGCGGGTGTCACTGTTCCTCCTCCTCCTCAACATTCTCATTGAAGTAGCCTAGTGGGGGGTGAATAGATTATAATTAAAAATCTAGACTTAATTAAAATTTATCCTGTCAATACAAGTCAGACTTGTCTGACTAAGAATCGGAGTTGTTTGACTGAAGTTGGACAAGTCTGACTCAGCTCGGATAAGTCCGACTGAATCTACAAGACAGTGCCAAAAATGAAGTTTTTAAGCAATCCAGTGAATGCCAATGCGTCCTAGCAGTTCTAGTAGTTGATGGAAAAATATTAAGTGCTTGAACTGAAGTACACCAAGATGATCACTAGAAAATAAGAACTTTGCGGAAATATAAATGGAGACAATGGACACAAGATTTTCTCCCGAGGTTCGGTTCCACAAAAAAACCTATGTCCCTATTGTTGAGCCAACAAAGGGCCGGGCCTAAGAGCCCTATCCTCGCCAAGACACCTCAAAGGTCAAGTATTTGATCATTCACTATCACAAAGGATTACTAACTTCCCGGAATCAAGAGATCACACAAGAACTCACGGGGCAGCACCTAACCAACTATGGGAGAACACCAAAAGTAACAAACACGTAGTCATGAAGAAACTCAGTGAATCAAACCTTGCTCAACTGCTATGGACTTTTCTTGCCAAATCTCACAGTCACTCCTTCACTCTTCCTTAAAAATGTGAGTGCTTTTGTTCGGAAGTTGGTTTCATCCATGAACATGACTGGGAGGTCGATCTTCCCGAGTGGCATTGCCTCCCTATCGTGGATGACGCTGTGAAAAGGCAACATGATCGGATGAAGGCGGGAGCATGGTACCCCCATCATGTTGAGGGTCCCAACGTATAGGATGTTGAGGCTTCTCCCGTTGTCTATCAGCAACTTGGATAGGCACTTCAAACACATGATAGGGACCACGACTAGGGTGAATCATCAGGTATGCGGGACGTGGTCTGGATAACTCGACGAGTCGAATGTGACCATCTCTGACCATTGGAGCAAAGTCAAGATGGCTGACGTGGTGATGTTGACCTCCCTGGTCGTCAGCTTCTGCTTATGATGACTTGGAAGATTGGCTACACCTGAATATCATGAGACAACCCTCCAGTGCAGGGAAGGCCAAATTTTTGAGCTGAAGGGTTAGGTTGGTGGGCTTCTTGCCCTTGTCGCTTGAGGCACCTGGCTCTTTGTCGAGTAAGTGCCTCAGGATGGACCAGTCCTTGAGGGCATGCTTGAATGAGGTGGCATTGTTTCTGCACGACTTCTCCAGGAGCCTCTCAAAGTAGACAGTTGGCGGACTGGCCGACTTCTTGCCTTTACAACACTCGGCGGCCTCGACTGGATCTAAGCCGCTATCAACATGGTGCTGGCATTGTGTTTCCTAACGTTTTTTCCTGTGTAGTCTTGGCGAGGCATTGTGCTCTTTCCTACATGAGATGCCCTTATCTTTTCTTTGTTGAAGATGGCCCTGATGATGTCCTCACCGCAGGCATGGTTGGTGGCGATGTCGAACAGTTCCTTAGGGCCCCTTGGCTTGATTCAATCAAGTTTGTGCACCAGGGACTCACAGGTGGTCACAGAGATGAATTTTTTGATGATGTTAGTATCGACAACATCGGGGTGCTTGTTGCACTTCTTTGAGAAGCGCTATATTTAGTCATGCAGTGTCTCTTTTGACCTCTGCTAGCATCCTTTGAGATCTCACGTGTTGCCACGGAGTATGTATGTGCCTTGAAAGTTGCCGGTGAACGTGTCCCGAAGCTCAGTCTAGCTCCGGATGCTGTCAGCCGGAAGGTACTCCAGCTAAGCTCAGGCCGAATTGTTCAGATAGATGGAGAGGTATTTGATGATGAATAAATCATCATTGGCCCTGTCGGCTCTACACGATAGGGGGTAGTCCTCCAGCCATACACTTGGGTTTGTCTCGTCGTTGTACCTCCCGATGTTGGATGGGGCCCGAAAGCGAGTCATGAAGGGGGTGTTACATATCCACCTCGTGAATGCCTTGGGTTTGAAAGAATAGGTCCTTGGGCTCCGATCCACATCATCATCGTAGCTGTTTCCACAATGGGGTCAACGTTGTTGGGGCTCAAGTCATGAGTCTAGGATGCCTCCATGGGCTCTACATCAAGCCTCGAGGGTTCGATGAAGATCGGATGGCCCCACGCGCTCGTGGACCGAGTTGCGTGAGGGGTTCAACAATTCGTCCCTCATGGCCTTGATCACCCAACTCAGTGCGCGGGTCCTGGTGGGGCTCATGCCATTCTTGCTAATGAATCCCATTGTCGAGCTAGCTAACTCTCCACCTCTTGAGCCACAACCCTATCCAACAAGGACTGGAGGTTCTAGTACATGCATCAGGCTTAAGGATTAGCAGGCTCGTGCATGCCGTGCAACATCGCTACCTCGGCCATCACGTTCTTGCTTGCTCGCTGGAAGTACAGGGCCATTGACATTGTTGGTGATGTTGGTATGGACATGGCGCGCATGGAGGCACACTATGCTCGTGTTGGGGCAATGGCCCACCTTTTCACAAATGTGGTGGCATCCGTGCTAGCCATGCTTGCTCGGCCTTAAAGGGTAATGCACCATGCCTCTCGAGCTAGTCAGCTAGCTCGCGGAGCCTCGCCTCTTGCCGCTTGGGGCTGAGTTGTGGCGGAATGTTGGTAGCCTTGCTGATGTTGGATGCTTGTTGGTATTTCCTAATGTCTACAGCTCAACCTAGCCACCAAGGCTAGTTATGCAGAGGCACTAGGCTAACCCAGGCCAAAGCAAGATGAGTTCCACAAGCACTCAAAAGGTACTGTTGTAGCATTTCACCTATGAGGGTTCCCTAGGGTGTCCTATTTATTTTTTCCTAAAGGAAGCCATGGGAAGTGTGGCAGAATCAAAGGAAGAATAGGGTATTCTAGTGAGGGATCACTACAAGAATCGTTAAATAAGACATCGTCCATATGAATGTCGGTTGGCTCTAGTAGCCGACATTCGTATCATAAAAACATAAGTGCACCGACGTCTTAGCCAGCATAATTGTGTGGACATATTTAACAGTTATGTGCATTCGGGGCCAGCGTTCTTACACTTTATGGGCATCGATAAAAGTAAACCAACATACATACTTTTATGTGCGTCGACTCCCAGCCCCGACATACGTAAGCGCATTATGAGAGTCGGCCAGAGAGACCAACATACATAAGGCCGTTATGAGCATCGTCCACTACAGGAACCGACATATTTTATTGCTATATGAGCATCAGCCTAGCCCTAGAAACTGACAATTTTAGCTCCGTTATCACTGTCGGTACTTCCAAAACCGACGCTTATAATATTTTTTAAAAATGTGGCGGTTTCTCTTCGTCCCTGGCTGAGGAGCCTCCAGTGCTGATCACAGCACACACACATCACACAGCAGCACCAACAAATATTTTTGCACCAGCACACAGCAGTACAAACACAAACAAAAGATAATACTTCAGCACACAAAATAACCAACAAAGTCGATAGTGAACGACAAGTTCTCAAACTTCATATAAATTCAAGTTTATAAAGTGAACAAAAACGAGTAAACAAAGTTCACATGTCATTGTTTGAGCCTCCTCCACTCGCACCTCCATCATTGAGATCAAGGAAAGCATCGCAAACTTTGGGTGTTCCATGGCATGATCCCTGTGATAAACAAATAAAAGAGAAACTCATCACGTTTTAGCTCAAGGGTATTACAACTATCAATTTGACTAAAAATCACCAAGTATTTTGCAAATTAATCTAATTTTTCATGAAGATAAGTATTGTAACTAGACTACAAGTCATACCATTGCATCTGCATCTGGTGATGGGTGAGTCAGCTCTGGAGCGAAAGGCATCGGTGCGAGAACACCTGGATAAGTTTGCGATCTAGGATCCAACAGGGACATGAATCCTTGAGGTAGAACATATGGCTGACCACTCTCGGAACCTTGCGACATATATGGTTACGATATTGCATTATAACTCAAATTAATAAGATATGCAGTTGTACCTGTGACGATGAGTCAAGATATTGTTCTGGCTGCATTAGACGAGACACACCAAACTGCAATCCAATACAACCTTGAGCGAAGAACTGCATCAACTAATAATATTCAATAAACTAATTTAAAGCATATGGTAAGGAGTATTTAACATGAAGAAAACAGACAAGGTACCTGAGACATCATGTCGAGGTGAGATTGGTGCAGCGTACTGAACTGTGAACCAGTGTTACCTTGAGCTATGAACTGCATCAAGTAAATTAGTTGTGAGATCATAAGTAGAAATATTTTGAAATCGAATAAATTGTTCAAATGTGAATATTACACGTTACATGTGATATATACAAATATTGCATCTGTTGATGCATCAATTGCATCTGGATCTGGATCTGCTGTTGTTGCTGTTGTAGCTGTATCATCTGCTCCTTGGTGTGTCTCGATTCTTCTCTTAATTCATAAGCCTCTGAAGTAGACCAAGACCGGCTAGAACTAACACTGGAGGACCATCGTCTGGCATAAGAATCACGCTCCACATACACGTCGCCCAACCCAAGTCTACAAAAAATACAAATATGATGAATCGACATTCATTTACCTAGAAATCATTATTATCTTTACACATACCTCTCATGCGGTAGACCTCTGTCGGCTTCGTACGCCGCACCCGCATCCAACGGCTCTCTTACATAGTCTTAATCATCTCCAGGGCTTTTCTTAAAACACTGAACATATTTTTCCTTTGATACATTTAGTTGACAGATAAAAGTAATAATATATAAATTGAGTTGATGGATAGATGCCACAAACAATCAACATTCGTACCAATTTCTGAGTTGCTTCCTCGTCACATAATTGCCCCTGAAGCTTTCGGTCTATACCTTTGTGCCCCTTAAGGTAAACCTCAAAAAATGTAGGAGGCACACGAGTTTTAGTTGTCTGCAATAAAAAATTCAACAACTTCACAAAGTTTAAATTGCAATAAATAAATAAAATTTGATTGTTTTTCCTATTAGAGCAATCAAATCAATATCTGTACTGATCACTTCTTCGGTCGTAATTACTATCTTGTTGGGTTTAGTTATCATAGCTGTTCGAAATCCACAAACCATCCCAACTGACAGTCAGAATCCAATTTGCATCGATAAAATAAATCCAAATTTGAGATTCCAGCAGTAGATGAATAATTGCAAATTTTTTTGTGTATGAGATTCGAATAACTTCAAAATAACTGAATTGAAGCAATCTAAGTATGAATGTAAGAATTCATACCATCGTTTGTTCCATCCGCACATATCCATCCGACCCGAAGAAGTGCTTTCCTAGCTTGCTCTTCTGGTTTCAATCAAAAATATGTTTGAACTCACCTGATGCCCAATACTCACATATCAACTCCCAAGTCTCCATATTTGCACAAATCCAATCCATACTTCTCATCATTTAATCCTCCTTAGTTAGGTGAATTTTGGTAGCTGCCCTGTTTGTCATGGGCCGGAATATCACCGTCTTGTAGTACATAGTCAGAGCTTTGATCTGTGCCTGAGAGGAGTCATTGACACGTCTTCTTGCTGCATTATGGAAACTATACTTGCATATGCCTCACTCGTACCCTCCTCCAAACGAAATATACCCTGCATACAAGTAACAATTAATGTCAACTAAAGTCAGAAGCAATGTAATTGAAACAATCAAAACAAACATACCTAGAACATCTCCCAAACTTTATCCTGGCATGTACTCGAATTGCCATATGATTGCAACACATACTGATCCCAATCAAGCGCCGCAATCCTTTGACCATCCACTAGAGCCATCATAGGGAAGCAAAACCGGAAGGCGTTTCCCAACTCTGTGTTAACTACTCACCGATGCCCCTTGCCACTCCAATTAAGCTCGGTCCAACACCTAGTACCCTTCGTCCATATAATAATCCGCTCGTTCAAGCATTTACTTGGGTTACATAAAAGGTGCCTCTACATCCTGTACAAATAAAATTACTTAATTACTTGACAGGAGGCAATACAAAAGGTATAATGAACTTCTCAATTAATCATAAATATTACCTAAACGGGCATCGATCTCGGTGTCTTGACTCAGATAGCTCTGCTATTTTTGCCGGCCTGGCATCTCGCTCGAGATCATCAGCCTCTTCATAGCCATCCTCATCATCCTCGTCATTACCACCCTCAGAGGTGGACCACCCAACAGTTGAGCCTCCTCCTAAGTCTACTCTTGAGCCTCGTCCCTGCTTCGAGGCTGCTTGACAGTCTCTAGCTCCTCCCTATACAACTCCTCGTACGTCGAACAACAATATGCCACCTGTGTCACACACGAACCTTGTGCAGGCTCGCTCAATGTCAGCTCTACCACACAACTCATAACCTACCTCTTCCTCTGCGCACAATAGCTAGTTCCCTACAAATATAAATAAACATCTAAGGAACAATAGACAATTCATTTTGATATTCAAATGTATTTAAAAATAAACAAGTACCAAAAACGGGTTTTTGTGGCCTAAACTAGAACTGAGCGTGGTGGACGAAGATGCTATCCTTCTTGCCCTTCTTGCTCCCCAATTCTGGTAAAAGATTAAACAGCAGCACAAGTTATTAACAAAATGATTAGTAGACAACAGTAAATAATAAATCTTAAAGACTATAAGCTGTTTAAAATAAGAATTAAAATCTCAAAGGATGCGTACAATAAGAATAAAAATGATCAACATCAGAATCAGCTAATGTCACACGTGCATTAAGATATTCACGTATCTCTTCTTGAAACTCTTCTTCTTCACTCTCTTGCTCAAATCTCTCCTCCTCTTCCATAATCCTTTTCTGCTTTTCAATAATCCATTGTGACTCTTGAACACGTTTTCTCGAAGGGCCAGCTTGTTTTTCAGACATCAACTCTAGCGTACCACTAGCTATTTCTATGAGTCCTATCCCAGAAGATATCACAAGATCTTGTACTGCCTCGACTTCATCATGATAGACAATGCCATCGTCATCTTCCTGATTCTCTATGTACCCATCATAACGATGAGGGTGCACTTCACTGTTAACTTTATACACGACCCACCAATTTTTCAAACTTGGATAAGGATAACTTAAATAGTACACTTGTTCCACTTGACTGGCAAGTACAATATTGTTGTTATGGGTTGTCTACCATGAGTTGTGGTTGACCTCTTCGTGTGCCCGACATTGGATCAAACCATTGATAGCCAAAAATCACAATTTGATGTTCTTTTGGACCGCCAAATGTTACTCAATTATTTTTTGAATAACACTGTAGTATTATTTCACTTCTCCACTACACACTACGACAGTTATCAATACTCCACTGTTTGTAGTTGCAGCAAGTGGACGGTTTGCTTCTAAACTAGCCGTCCGAGAAAGGTATCTGTTGATATCGCATCGTTTAAATTCTCTTGCTCTCGATTGAGTATGCGACATCAGTCGCAAGTCATAGGAGATGTTAACATCCTTCATATACTACATAAATAAACAAAGTTATACTTTTACGATAAGCATGCGAACTATGATTGAAGGAAAAAAGACAGATCGAAAAATTACATGTGGACGGAAGCAGGTCACAAAGCTTGGCCCACCATTTATGCCATGCTGTCGTAGCTCATCAAATTGACTTTGCATAGGTCTTCGTGAAGATGTCCAATATAGCTTGTCAAACATTTCAAAATATGGTAGCACCTCCTCCATGTTGAAAAATATGTAAAGCATGGTGTAGTTCCTCTCTTGCGCTGAAAAGTAATGAGAAGTAGCAGCCCAACACCTTTACCCTTCTAATAAAAAATCTTAAGCTCACTCGTAGGTTGTTCTTGTACACTATGATATCATGTGGCAGATGCATTCACATTGTTGGCACATAAAAAATTTTTGCTAGAGAAGTTAGTAATCTTTTACCTGCAAATGCCTCTGCAATACATCCCTCAACTCTTGCCTTGTTGCGCACTGTAGCTCTAAGTTTCTTCAATTGTCTTGCTTGGCTATACATGCACCTGAATTGTGCAGGACTTGCTATCAATGCTTCAGAAGGTAAATGCACCAGCAAATGTTGCATAACATTCATAAATCCAGGCGGTAACACTTTTTTCATCTTACATACAAGCACAACAATTTCTTTCTCCCACAGCTGCATCATCTTTTTTAACACTTCCTTAGAACAAATCTGTCTATAAAAGTAGCTAAGTTCGGCAAACATCTTCCACAAATCAGATTTGAAGTAGCCACCTAACATTACTGGTATAAGTCTCTCCAACATAATGTGGTAATCATGGTTCTTCAACCCATTTAGTTTACCAGTGTTGAGATTAACACATCGTTTTATGTTAGGTGCATAGCGGTCTAGAAACTTCAATGTTTTCAACCAACTAAGTATTTGATTTCTTTCTTATGGCCTGACTCTAGATCAAAACAGTCTAGAGCTTGCCAAGCTACGCCATTCGAACGATGGACCAAAATATCTTTGTCATCACTCTCACGTATCCCTTCTGAATGCCACCTTATCTGCTTCGATGTTTCTTGGGACAAAAACAATCGTTTAAGCCTGAACTTCATAGGTATGTACTGAAGCTGTTTGATCGGTAGTTTTGTAGTTATTTCCTCTCCATCATTGTTTAGAACCTTCACATGTATAGATGCATTGCAATGCATACAATGAGTATCGTTCTTGTGTTCCTTCCAAAACAACATGCAATTATTCTCGCACGCAACAATCTTCTCATAACACATGCTCGCACCAGTGTTGACGTTTCTTATGTCACAGATAAAAATCCGCAAGCGCACGGAAACTATTGAAGTAGCATTTCCCCTTAAAGAGTATTCCCAAGGGTGACATTTATAATTTCCCAAAGGAAGGTTAAGTGGAAGTAAAGCAATCAGCAAATGAAGAGGGTAGATTGGTCTAGGTAGGGTTCTAGTGAGGTTGGATAATAGATATGTGGAGGTAGTGTGACACACGTAAGAGCATCCTATTCTAAGGAGGATAAATGGGTCAAAGAGGGATTAGGCTAAGAGTTAGAGGGTTACTCCTACAATGCTTCTAGTTTACATAAACATAGTCTAAGTTAACTACTGATGAACATGTCAATGGTGAATTCTTATGCTAAGCTGTTCAACACATTGGGCACGGGTTTACACCTAGCAATACAAGGACAACTCCTGCAAAGAGCTTGTGGCATAGCCGAACTGGAGGATTACAAGGACAGATAGGGCTGTCACCACCTATTGCCTACCTCTTCAATCTGTGGGTCTACGAGACAACCAACACTACTTAACTATATAGCACTATGGTAGCATATTAAGTAAATACCTCAGGAGTCGAGACACAAGCCATCTTAAGGCAATGACTAACCTAAACATCGTTGAATCAATGTTGAAACATATCATAAGTTATTCATATTAACATGATCATTTCATAACTAATTAATTGGGGGTTTGTATTCTTCCTAATGCAATGAAAATAATCTAACCTGAGCAATTTAAGCATAGGGGATAGTGCTGCTCCAAGCAACACAGGCAAGTTGATGGCAGCACACAGCCTAGTACTCCGCATTATCCTCAGGATACTCCCAAACATCACCTGAAACTGATGGTGGGGGAATTGCAAGGGTGAGCACATGTGGTACTCAGCAAGTGTGGAAAAATAATTACATGTAGCTTAAACAAGGAACGATAATAAATAATGGCTATTTGCTGAAAAGTACATTTAAAACATATGAAAAGCATCTTACAATGTCTATGTGAATTAGTCCCATCATGTCCTCAAATAAACATAAAAACTCATATCCATCATTCATCATCCATCCATATACCATATTCTTACCATCATCATTAACCATGACCATTTATCACCATACATTCCATAACCATAACCCAACCATAACCATCCCAATTTCCCAAGTACCATGTTGACGGTCCTTAAGTACCATATTTTGACCGTCAATTCACCTCATAATGTGCATAAAAGAAACACCAAACATAGTCGTAGGGTTATACACTAACCCAATTACACAAGTGTTGGTGTCTATTTGTATGCAGGTGAATTATTACCCAAAATAACAAAACATGCAGGGATGAATCCATGAAAATGGATTTCAATGAATCAGGCGATGACACGTGGCAACACATGAATCAAATGGCCCGCTAACAGAAGAATACGAGGAGATACAACGGTGTTGCACCCATATATATCTAGGGGGACCACCTAGAAGCCACCTGGAGGAAGCACTCCCCGAGGGGAACCTTGACCAGGTTAGCCGAACCAGGGGTTCGGCCGACCTCTTCTTGGCACCAAACTCGGTCAACTGACACATGTTGGCTCCTCCCGACTCCCTGGAGTCAATGGTGACTGATTGGCGCGTTAATTGTGGCGGGAGCCGACCCTTCTCCACCTATAAATAGACCCCTCACCTCACTTCTCACACACACCAAAAGTTGAGAATAGTGCTACACTCCAAAGGTTTAGAGTAGTCCTAGAGGCTACCAAAGTAGAAGGAGAGTGTGGTGAAGAGTCTAGGAGAAGGAGTCTTGGGCTTGTCAAGTCCCTCTTCTACACTTGTACCCTTACAAAGGTTTTACTCAATCAAGTAAGTCATTGCAAATTCAATACAAGTTTGATCTTTTATTCTTAGTAGTTTGCACAAGTAGTTACATGTGGGTTCACTGCTTTAATTTATTAGAGGCTCTAGTTGTAGCTTTGTGTTCGAAACAACTAGAGTAGTGATTTAGAACATAAGCGTGGTGCTTAGGTTATAAATTATCAGTGGATATCTCATAGACCCACAGATTGAAGAGGTAGGCAGTAGGTGGTGACATCCCTATCTGTCCTTCGTAATCCTCCACGTTCGGCTATGCCATAGGCTCTTGGCAGGAGTCGTCCTAGAATTGCTAGGAGTAAGCCTGTGCCTGAAGCAAGCATCTACTGCAAACTACCTTGAATTATAATCAATACTTTGAATTCCTCTCGATTCCTTGCCTACCAAACAACTTTCTGTCCTTGGGTGAGCTAGTTTGAAAGATTAGCACACACGTTCTTTGGATTCGATACCCTTGGGAATACTCCTTAAGGGGAAGTGCTACAACAGCATTTTTGTGCGCTTGCGGATAACTCTGTGGTGTTAAGAAATACCAACATACCACTCTAATCATGTAGGTCATCCATATTTTCTTAATCGAGAGCATGGCTATCATGATAGTTTTTAACACTCTGCAGAGGTTGTACCATTTTACCCACAAGTTCGTGATTTCATCACTGGTCGACAACTAAAGAATCCTCCCTTATGCCAATTACACTTCCTTAAGTGTAAGACAAATAGATCACAAAATAGCCTTTACAAAGGGACTACCAGCATATTCAAACCCACTAAGGCTTCACCGGTGGTGATGCCTCCAACTGAGCACATCCAACCAAGGGCCCCCTCTTGTGCCGTTCGGATCCTAGGGCAGTCCCTTCACTATTGCAAACCCAACCGACTCCCATTTCACGCTCCCCCAAATGATCTGAACAATGCTTGCAATATACCTAATTAATCAGCTATACCACACCCATACTTGGCCATGTGGTGGCATTGTTGTACTGGCTTATTCTCGCATGAACCAGTCCTTAGATCCAAGGCAAGCAAAACCACCATCTTATCTAACCAATTAACAAACCATGCTTGCTTAGATCGCCCAAACCCCATATTACCAATTATCCATGTTCATCAATTCATATAATCCATAGGGTCATTAATTCATAATTATGCCATTTGATTGTCTTTCCATCCCAATTAATTAGAGCGAAGCAAAAAGATAGAATGCCCTTTTCGACTCTCTACAATATAATCCAAGTTAGAAGGATGGTCAAACAAGTCTAGTAAGCACCTATAATTGGGTTTCCCATCAAAATGACACAAGCATACAGTTTTGCAAACAAAACGTTTAAATAACAAGATCAAAATGATCAAGGACCAGACAAGTCCGATCTTGTCCAGAATACAAAATGGACAAGTCCGGAGGCTTGATCAATTTTCAAAAAAATCAAAAAAATTATGGATCTACCAAAGAACTCCAAAAAGTTCCATTAGCTAGGAACGGACTAGTTCGTACTCTACAACGAACAAGTCTGGACAACATCAGTAAATCAATCGCACTAATCCGTGAAAAGAGCGGATAAGTCCGGAGAGTCAGGAGAGAGCAAAACCGGACTAGTCCGGGGTCCAAACCGAACAGGTCCGTAACTATGCAGGTTTTGAAGTGTTGTTTTACTTCTAGTTCATTTCAAACTTGTTCCTTTTTGTGTTACTTAATGTTTAACATGTATAGTAATGTATGCAATGCATGATTGATGAAAATGAGGGTGTTACAATACTTCACCCACTTATGTCATTATGGGGGTTATTGAATGTGGCCTAGAGGGGGGTGAATAGGCCTTTGAAAGTTTTCCTAAAACACATAGCAAAACTGTTAAAAAACAGGAAGGCCGGACTAGTCCGATGCGAGTCAAGACTAGTCTGGTGAGAGTAAGCACAACTGTCAATTAAAATCTCTTATATGTTTCCTTTGAATCTCTCACAGAGGAATGTAGTAAACTGTCCAAACAATTCTAGCAAGTTTTGAGGGTGTGTAATTTGCACGTTAAATGAGAAGTTAATTCAAATTACAAGATTGATCAACTTTAAACCCTATATAATGATAATTGTAATAGTAAAGGAATGGAACACACTAGACATGGATTTTTATTGAGGTTCGATCTCACCAAAAAGAGCTATGTCCTCGTAGAGGAGGCCCACACAGAGCCGGGTCTCTTCAAACCCTTTTCACTCGTCAAATCACCACACAAGGCCGACTTGAGTTTCACTATAACGGGGTACACACCAAGTTGGTGGGGCAACCTCACACGCTTAGGGCTCCCACAAGATTACAAATGAAAAATAGAGATCAACACACTCAAATATTTACACAAAAATCAACAGGATTGTGTGAGAAATCAAACCCAAGAGCTCAATGTCGATAAAATCGTCACTCTCCCTTTCCCAATTGTCAACTCCCAAAGATTTGACTCATAGGGCCTTAGAATGTGTGGAGAGGATTGATTTTGTGCTCTTGGATGCAGTCGTGGCGATAAGGTTCTTTGTTAGTTGTTATGGGGTTGTGGATCATCTATTTATACACATTTAGAAAAGTTACCATTTGGATCCCGAAGACTGGACTAGTCCGATGTGCTGAGTCATTTTGACTTGTATAAGTGCAGCACACTAGGAAACCCTAACTTTTGGGAGTGAACCGGACTAGTCCGTTGGGGATCTGGACTAGTCCATTTTTGTCTAGAAAGGAAATCAGACTAGTACGCTCAACCATCGGACTAGTCCTCTTTTGGGACTGTGAGAAATGGACTAGTCCTCTTTGTGGTACTGTGAGAGGCCGGACTAGTCCTCTCTAGGGCTGGACTAGTCTGCTATTCCCGCAAGTTCAATTGTGTTATAGCCCTAATACTTTCCGCAATGACTTGAGCTCTTGGGGGTGTGTCTCTCACACACACCCTATATATTTATGACTATTGTTGCATCATTTCTTCACTCGTTTCTGTTCACTTGTTCTATTCATTTCTTGAAATTCATTTTCCACCTTTTTTACCTTTAGTTCCATTCTCCGAAACCTGCTCTCATCTCAACAAATTTTATTAGGATCTCACTTGTTTGTCATCAATAATTCAAAACCCACAAGGGTGTTCCTAGATGCACTTTCAATCTCCCCCTTTTTGGAGATTGATGACAACCATTTTGAGATTACACAAATAAGGGTAAAAATTTGATTTTCATAAAGCGTGCACATATGAGTAACAAAAGTTGTGAGCATGAATTACTTCTCATATATGCACTCTTTATGGTGGGATGCCTATCAAGTATGTGTGAGCAATAATTGTGGTGAACATAAATAACAATATGATGAGCTTAATCAACAATCATTATGCAGACATGATAATAAGCATCACACATGAACATTAAAGCACAATAGTACTAAAACATAAAACATTACAAGTTTTTAAAATAGTTCTCCATGACCAATCAAATCTAAGGATACAACTATGACGACCTACTCCCCCTAAATATATCCCCTTTGGCATCAAGACACCAAAAAGGTAAAAACTTAGAAAAGCTACTCGTCATCTTCATCTTCCTGTTCCACATTTCCCTCACTCTGCGTCTTCTCACTATCTTGCTCCGCATCAATATTATCATCATTGTCACTTGCTTGAGGAGCTGTAGATATAATGGTGGAACCAATACCAAAGAATGTTAGCTCATCATCTGTAAGTGTTGGCATCTTGGTGAAATCTTCATGTGAGTCTTCTGAAACTTCTTGAGAGCCAATAGGTGAGATTTCGAGTTTCGGACATATGGCAGTCACATTCTCCTTCATGTATCAAGAGTAACTTTTCCTTGCCTACCTCTCATTATGTTGCTTCACCTCCACTTTGCGACAAGAGTTGAATATGGCACGTAGCAACTTCAAAATGTCGCTGTTAGGGCCTCTTGAGGATTAGTGAACTGCAGTACATGAGGCACCTGCTGGAGTGGCACGAGTGGACCGCTGTCTTGTACAGGAGGATAGTGGAGGAGGAGCTGTAGGAACCTGAGGTGTGAGCTTGGTGTGAGGAATGTCCTTAACAAAATCCAATCCTGTGACTTTCTTAATCATGAACATAATGCATGGGCATATCCACACGACCGATTGGGAGTGTGAGCAATGTTGAATATATCATTGTAGATATAATCAAACACATCAAATTCTACATATCCACTTATTGTTTGCATCACATTGCGGAGGAAGCTGTGAATGCTTCCCGCATCACAATCTTTAGGTGCAATAGTCTTCCTCATCACCCAGTTTAAAACACCAAATAATGGCTTCAAATAGTTGGTGAAGCGGGCCTTGAACGGATAAGCAGTGTCATAGAGGATGTCCAGCTCATTCTTGTCTATCCCCTTGACATCGTGTACTTTGAGCCTGTTGTTAAGATACCAACAGAATTCAAGTATCTCAGCAAACTCCATATAACCAACTGAGTACATCTTTCCATGAGTCATCCATGTGATCTCATCAGCTCCAGACTTAGAGAAATCGCATGTGTCATAAAATTGAGCTATGACTTTATTGTTCCTGTCGATACCCTGTAGACCGGGTACCCCTGCATACAAGGAAGACAAGATAGCTCCGACAACCTGCAGCTCTGAACCTAGCCTCTCCGCTGAGGAGAGGTCTGATGCTGTCATGTGTCTGGATGAAACCAGACCTAGCCTCTCCGCTGATGTGACACCTGGTTCCAAAAATGAACAAAGCAAACGCATATGTGTGCCCAGGATGGTCAACTCACATACACAAGTGCATCACAAAAGAGTATATAGAAAATTACCACAGGACCAGATTAATTAACCAAATTTTATTACACAAACCATATTATCCTCGAATACAAACTCTAATGAATACCAATGACAAGTTCAACTATTGCAGCGGAAATAATCTAAATAAGCAAACTAAACAGCTAGGCTGCATAAGCGATATGGTATAGTACAGCTCCAATCAACACCACAGGCAAAGCTGACGGTAGACACGGCCTAGAACTCCGCATTATCATAATTAAACTCCCAATCCTGACCTGCAACTGTTGGGGGGATTGCAAGAGTGAGTACATGTCGTACTCAGCAAGTGTGGAAAGTATGACATGTGGCTGATTCAAATGATGAATATAATAATGGTTGAGTGCTGAAAAGTACATTAAAACATTTGGAAAAGCAATATATTACATGTATGTGAATATACCCATCAGAAACCATAATTAAAATCATAGTACCAGTCAATATTCCATGTCCATCATCCATTTTTCCGGATTTCAACATTGCCAATAATCATATCCAATACAAGAAATTAATCCATAAAGAGCCATAACCATTACCGCACCATAACCATAATACCAACCATAATCATAATACCAACCATAACCATAATACCATCCCAAAGTCAATATCAAACCATCCCAAATACCATCCCAATGCCGAGTTTCCTTTAATCATGTGAGGGTCCAGGTTGCTCATAACCGGGAGCACGGATATCATGATAGTTTTAGACACACTCTGCAGAGGCTGTACCGCTTTACCAACGTGTTTGTGATTTCATCACCTTTCGATGACTAGAACCTCTATTATGCCGTCTCACACTTCCGTCGGTGTGTGGCCAAGAGATCACAAAATAGACTTTACAAAGGGATTACTAGCCTATTTAGATCTCACAAGAGGCTTCACCGGTAGCGATGTCTCCAACTGAGCACATCTTCAACTAAGGGCCCCCTCTTGAGCCATTCGGATCTAGTCCCACCAATCATCAACAAACCCAATCCGACTACCCCTTCCCCGAGCATCCTTAATGGTCCAAATAGAACTGGCAAAGCCCTAATTAATCAGCTACGCCACACCCATACTTGGCCCCGTGGTGGCACTGTAAATCCTGGATGGTCGCTCCACGAACCGGTCCTTAGATCTAAAGCAAGCAAAACCACCATACATCCAACCCATCCACATACCAGGCTTGCTTAGATCACCTATTACCATATCATATTAACCGTTTCAAGTTAACCATAATCTCATCCATGAATAATTATATTGAGTGGTATAGTTGTTTTCCCATCCCAGTTGATTAAGTGAAGCAAAAAGTAAAAAGCCCTTCCCAACTTTGTACCATATATTCCAGGTGACAAGGGTGGTCAACAAAACTAGTAAACTTCCTACCATAGGATTCCCATCAAATTGACACAAACATGCAGTTTTGCAAACAAAACATTTATTATCAAAACAGGATCAATATGCTTCAAGGACACTTGCCTTGCTCTTGCGGTTGATTAGGGTCAAATCCTTCAAACTCATGGTGCTGTAGATCCTCCGCAGCACTCTCTAGCGCAAATCCGTATAATCCACACAATAAACATACAAGACAAGAAACAAAATCAAAGAGTGCACAAATATTACTCAATATGACATGACATGCATGATTGATGCAAATGCAATGTAGAACTTGTTAAGTGATTGCTTTCAATGGTCACTAACTAGTTCTAATTATAGAGTTAATTCAACCCAATTTAACCAGGAAGATCGGACTAGTCCCCTAGGGACCGGACAAGTCCGCACTATGCGAGATCAGCAGATTAGGGTTTTCTAGATCGACGTGAATTCAGAGGTTAGGGGTCAAATTCACGTAAGAAAAATAGAATAGAAGGTATACAGGTGTTTAGAACTCCAATGAATCAAGAAACTTGGAGGTAGCACTTGGATCTTGATGATCTAGGGTTGGTGATGAACATGGAGATGAATTGGTGATGAAGAACGAAAGCTTGGTGGAGATCTTGATCCTCTTTCGTTTCCTCCTCTTCTTCTTCTTGCTTGGGATCTCCTCCTCCCTCCTTTGTGGTGGCTCTCCACGAACTAGGGTTTGGGTGGGGTGGAAAACTGGCAAATAGATGTCAAGCCAAGGGGTGGGCCTGTTCATATAGAGGTGGAGGCTAGGGTTAGATGGATTTCGAGTTTGAGAGGAGTAGAGGACGGTTTAGAGTCCGACATGGGCTCTAAAAGAGTTAGGAACGAAGTCCCTAGGCCCACTTAACGTGAACCCCAAGAAACAAGTCGTAAAATAAAAGATTAATTCAGAGTCGCGAAATATCGGACAAGTCTGAAAAGGACCGGACTAGTCCGAAAATGTCCAGAGAGAAAATCGGACAAGTCTGGCCAAAAATCAGACAAGTCCGACTTTAGTCAGAGAGGAAAACGGACAAGTCCGCTGGAACAACGGACTAGTCCGAACAAGTCCATGGACTTAGCAAATTTCAAGGATTCTTGGAATATCGGACTAGTCCGCACAAAATCAGACAAGTCTGAAAGTTTAGAGAGGCAAAATCGGACTAGTCTGTAGCAAAGACGGACAAGTTCATTTTTAGTCAGAGAGAAATCGGACAAGTCCTCACTAAAATCGGACTAGTCCACACTTTTCAGCATTTTAAGTGCGGTTTTGTTCCAAATCAATTTTAAATGTTCCAAATAAATTTTAAACTCGTTCCTCTTGATGTGGATTAATGTGAAACATGTATATGAATGTATGTAGGGCATGATGCATGAAAATGAGGGTGTTACAAACCTACTCCCCTTAAAATGAGATTCGACGTGGAAGAGAAGAGATAGGGATATTCCTTCTTGAGATCATCCTCCAATTCCCACATCACTTCTTTTTCGGTGTGGTGCTTCCATTAAACTTTACACCATCTAATAAACTTGTTCCTTGTGACTCTCTCCTTGGCTTCCAAAATTTTGACCGGTTATACGGCATAAGTCGAATCTTCCTATAATTCCAATCCTTCCATTGGCACTTGTTCTTCTGGTACTCTCAAGCATTACTTGACTTGCCAAACATGAAAGACATCATGTACGTCTGAAAGATGAGTTGGCATCTCCAACTTATACGCTACTTCTTCTCTTTTGTCCAAAACCTTGAATGGTCCAATGTAGCGAGGTGCTAGCTTTCCTCTTATGTTAAACCTCTTATGACCTCTCATCGGTGACACCTTGAGGTAAACAAAATCCCCCACCTCAAAGGTTAATTCCCTCAATTCATTCTCCGTACTAGACCTAGACCGACTAGAACTAGTAGTGGAGGCTCGTCGTTTAGCATAAGCCGCACGCTCCACATACCCGTCTCCCACCCCAAGTCTACAAAAGATATAAGTGTTCCATAGTTCATAGTTATTAAGCTATCAATTAACCAAATATGTCTTTACACTTACCTCCCATGTGGTAGACCTCCGCCAGCATCATAAGCAACAGCTCCATCAAACGGCTCCTTTAAGTAGTTCACATTCTCTCCACGTGTTTTCTTTAAAGCCGTAACATAGCTTTGCTGCAATACATTTAAGTGACGGTTAGATATAAAAAAGAGAAATGAACTTGATAGATAGATTTAACAAATGGTATATCATACATACAAATTTCTGTGTTGACGCCTCGTCACACAACTGCTCCGGGTTACTTGGGTCTGGACCTCTGTGCCCTTTAAGATATACCTCAATAAAAGAAGGAGTCACACCAGTTTCAGCTGCCTGCAATTCAAACATACATCATTTTCATCAATATAATTATTTTAAGCACTCTAAGTATGAAGGTAAGTGTTCGTACCATCCTTTGCTCAGTCCTCACATATCCATCCGGCCCAAGAAAGTGTGTTCCAGGCTTGCTCTTCCTATTTCTTCGATTTCTATCTGATTTCTCTTTAAAATATTCTGAGGCCCAGTACCCGCACAACCATTCCCAAGCTTCCCTATCCACACATAGCCAATCCACACTGCTGTCCATGTACTCCTCCTTAGTCAGGTGTTTCTTAGCTGCTGCTTTGTTAGTCATAGGCTGCACCAACTGAGTCTTATAATACACGGTCACAGCCTTGATCCGTGCATCGGAGAATGAATCCTTAGCACGTCTCCGTGCAGCATTCTGAAAAACCTGAACTGCATAAGGCTGACTCACACCATCCTCCAACCGATAGATACCCTGCATTCAAGAAACAATTAATAACAATCCCAAAAAGATGCAATTTAATTGAGACAATGAAAACATACTTACCCAGAACATCTCCCAAACTCTGTCCTGACAATTACCCGAATTGCCATATGCTTTCAATGCGTAGTGATCCCAATTATGTGCCGCAAATCTTTGACCGCCCGTTTCAACCATTCCGGGAAAGCAATAACGAATGGCGTTTCCCAACTCCGTGTTAACTACCCTTCGATGCCCCCTCCCACTCCAACCTGGTTCAACCCAACACCGTGTACCCTTCGGCCTAATAACTATCCGCTCATCCAAGGATTTCATAGGAGTACACAGAAGGTGCCTACGCAACCTATCAAAATAATAAAATTAATTAGTTGTCACAAATAACCAATAGGAAAAGTATAATGAACTAATGAATTAATCAGATACATTACCTAAAGGGGCATTGATCGGGACGTCCTAACTCATTTAACTCCGCCCTTCTTGCAAGCCTCTCATCTCGATCGGGATCCTCACCCTCTTCTTCATTACCCTCATCATCCCCCTCAGCACCACCCTCAGAGGAGGTCGAACGCCCAAAGACCGCCTGTGCACGATCACTCGACTCTGCTCCTGAGCCTCCTCCCTGCTCCGACGAGTGCCTGACAGCCTCTGCCTCCTCCCCGTACAACTCGTCGTAAGTGGGGCAACGGTCAGTCACCTGTGTCGGCCGCGAACCTCGTGCTGGCTCGCTCGACACCTGCTCTGTAAGACACCCCAAGAGCTGCTGCTGCCTCTGTGAGTTCATTACAGAACCCTGCAAATGAAAATAAACATGTAACGGTTAAGTATATAGAAATGAATTAATAAGTAGCTCAATGAAACAAAATTAAAAAATTAACAAGTACCTCAAAAAGACCTGTGCGCTCTGAACCACCACTGGGCTGAGACGAGGACGACAAAGATCCACTACCCTTCTTGCCCTTCTTCATCTTTTCTTTGATATGCTTAAACATCTGCAAAATTTTTTAAATGAATGATTAGTGCACATGTTTCATTTGATATTCAACATAAGAATCAAAATGTAAAAGAGTGCGTACAATAAGAATCAAAAATCATCAGCATCAGAATCTGCTTCTACCACACGTGCATTAAGATTTTCACGTATATCTTCTTCTTCACTGGCATCGTCACATTCTTCTTCTTCACTATCTTCCTGAACTCTCTCTTCAATAATTCTTTTGCGTTTTTCAATAATCCTTTGTGACTGTCGAGGACGTTTTCTCGAAGGACCAACTGGTTCTTCAGACATCAACTCTAGCATACCACTAGATATTTCTGCGAGTCCTGTTCCACAAGATATCGTAAAATCTTCTACTTCCTCAACTTCATCTTGGTAGACAGCGGCAGCATCATCTTCCTGATTCTCTACGTACCAATCATAAGTACGCGGGTGCATTTCACGATTTACTTTATATACAACCCACCAATTTTTGAAACTTGGATGAGGATAACTTAAATAGTACACTTGTTCTACTTGATTCGCAAGTACAACATTGTTGTTATCGGATGTGTATCGAGAGTTGTGGTTGACTTCTACCATTCCAAACTCATCCACTCTCGTGCCCGATGTTGGATCAAACCATTGACAATCAAATATCACAAGCTTCAACTCTTTCGAACCGCCAAATGTGTACTCTATTATTTTTTGCAGAACACCGTAGTATTCTTTCACTTCTCCACTACCCTCTGCGGCTGTTATCATTACTCCGCTGTTTGATGTGGCTGCTAATGGGCGGTTTGCTTCTAAACTTGCCGTTCGAAAACGATATCCATTGATATCGTATCGATTAAATTCTCTTGCTTTCAATTGACCATGCGCCATCTGTCGCAAGTCATCAGAGATGTTGACATCATTCATGGACTACATAAATAAGATAAAGTTAGCATCTTACGGTTACAATGTTAACTACAAATGAAGAAAAAGGTAAGATAGGAAAATTACATGTTTACGGAACCAGTCCACGAAATTTGGCCCACCGTTTATTCCACGCTGACGTAGTCTATCCAATTGACTTTGTGTAGGTTGTTGATGAGATGTCCAATATATTTTGTCAAACATTTCAAAATATGGTAACACTTCTTCCATGTTGAAAAAGATGTAAAGCATGGTATAATTTCTTTCCGAATCCGAAATGTAGTGAGAAGTGGCAGCCCCAACTCCTTTACCCTTCCAATGAAATACCTTGAGTTCAGTCGTAGGTTCCTCTTCTACATTGCAATATCGTGTTGTACATGCATTCACGTTATTGGCACGTGAAAAGTATTTGCTATAAAAGTTTGTAATCTCTTTAGCTGCAAAGGACTCTGCAATGCACCCCTCAACTCTTGCCTTGTTGCGCACTGTAGCTCTAAGTTTCTTCAATTCTCTCTCTTCACTATACATCCATCTGAACTGTGCAGGACCTGCGACTAACGCTTCATAAGGTAAATGCACAAGCAAATGTTGCATAACATTCATAAATCCTGGCGGGAAAACTTTTTCCATCTTACATACAAGCACAACAATTTCTTTCTCCCACTGTCGCATCACCTGCTTTGACACTTGTTTAGCACATATTTGCCTATAAAAGTAGCTAAGTTCAGCAAATATCTTCCACAAATCGGGTTTGAAGTACCCGCGGAACATTACCGGTAATAGTCTCTCCATAATAATATGGTAATCATGACTCTTCAGTCCATTGAGTTTACCGGTGCTGAGATTGACACATCGTTTGATATTTGCTGCATAACGATCTGGAAACTTCAGTGTTTTCAACCAACTAAGTATTTGCTTTCTTTCATCTGGCTTGACACAATATGGAGCTCGTGGTCTAACTTCATTTCCACTTGCATTCCTTCTAACTTCAAACATCGGACGATCACAAATATCAGCTAAGTCTTTTCTCGCACTCAAATTATCTTTAGTTTGACCGGTAAAATCAAAACACATGCTTATGATGCTTTCAGCGACATTACGCTCTTGGTGCATCAAATCTATGTTGTGCGGCAAAAGCAACGCTTTAACGTATGGTAGCTCCCAAAGAAAAGATATATGAGTCCAGTTATGTTCTTTACCATAACCTTCAAAAACACCTTCTGCGGTCTCTTTTAACTTTGCATGCCATGCCATTTTTTGTTCTCCTGTCAATCGACGAGGTGGTCCTTTCCTAACTCTTATGCCTTTCCGAAATGATTGTGTATCGTTTCTGAAAGAATGGTTTGAAGGAAGGAATCGTCGATGACAATCAAAGAAGCTGACTTTTTTTCCATGCTTCAATCTGATGGCATCGGTGTCAGCCATACATATGGGGCAGCACAATTGTCCATGGACACACCAACCAGACCAAATGCCATATGCCGGTAAATCATGTATGGACCATAGATACGCAGCACGCAAAGTAAATTCACATTTAAGATGACTGTCATATGCCTTCACACCTTGCCATAACACTTTCAGCTCCTCAATCAACGGTTGCATATACACATTGATTTTCTTACCAGGATGTTTAGGACCTGGAATGATGGCCGCGAGGAATATGTATCCTTCTTTCATGCACATGTTCGGAGGAAGGTTGTAAGGCATGATAAAAACAGGCCAACAAGAGTATGGGCTGCTACTTGTGCTGAAAGGAGTGAAGCCATCCGTTGACAGTCCAAGACGAACATTTCTAGGATCTCTTGCAAACTCCGGATCAAAACGGTCTAGAGCTTGCCAAGCCGCTCCATCTGAAGGATGTGTCATAATATCTTTATCATCGTTTTCCCGTTTCCCTTCAGAATGCCATCTCATATGTTTCGCTGTTTCTTGGGACAAAAACAACCGCTTAAGCCTTGAAGTGATAGGCATGTAGCGAAGTTGTTTCATAGGTACTTTAGTAGTTATTTCCTCCCCATCATCATTTAAAACCTTCACATATCTAGCAGCTTTGCAATGCATACAATGAGTATCGTTTTGGTGTTCCCTCCAAAACAACATGCAACCATTCTCACACGAATCAATCTTCTCATAATTCATGCCCAGACCAGCCAAAAGCTTCTTAGATTGATATATGTTTTTAGGCATCTTATGATTTGACGGAAGGAGATCAATGATCAGATCCAGGATACCATTATAGCAATTGTTTGCAAAATTGAACGTTGACTTCAACGCCATTAGTCGTGTGACCGCCTGCAAAACGGTCACCTTGGTATTCTCATGGACAATTTCATTTGAGGCAGAAAGAAGGTCGTAAAACTTTTGCACCTCCTCTGGTTGTGACTCTTCATACTCTCTGCCAATGTCTATCATCATCTCATCAATCCGATCGTCGTCCTCATTTCCGTCCGACTCACTAGGATCATCGACCTCTCCATGCTCGCGCCACACCAGGTAATTAGACATAAATCCGTATTTGCAAAGGTGTAGCTCAATTTCAGACTTAGACAAATACCGATGATTCCAGCACTTGGTACACGGACATTTCACAACATGAGAACCACTAGCAAAAGCTTGATTCAGGAAAACATTAGCGATATCAGCCCATTCCCTAGTGTGTGCACCATTTGAACTCCATCCATCATACATCACGTTACGATTGGAACTCATTTTTCAGATTATACCTTCAAAGCATAAAATTGTTATCAGTTTATTATCATGTGATGTGACGGCTCCTACAATCTAGGCAGATAGGTCCTAAACCCACCCAAGAGTGACCGAGCGGAGCGTGCTCATGACGAGGCGCGTGGTCCGGATCCGAACGAAATTTCGACAGCATAACCCCGCTGTTCTCCACTACACGCCTGAAAATGGTGCAGCAGAGAACAACGAGGTTATGCTACCGAAATCTCGTCCAGATCCAGACCCGCGTCTCGTCACGAGTCACGCCCCCTCGGTCACTCTCAGGCTGTCCAAAAAGGGACAATTCCGAACCAGCACGTCTCACATGCGTATCACATGTGAAACGTGCTGTTTCGAAACGGGTATTCGTTTTCTATAGGTTACGTTGCTCATTTTCATTTTATAATCATTTATGAAAGAGAAAAGAGAACGAGAGTGAGGGGAAAAGTGGGTCAGAGTTCAAAGTTCCAAGTTCGGGACCACCATCCACTTGCGTCTAATTGACTGCCTTCATTGTCGTCGTACGCCACCGTGTTCGTCTTCACACAATCATTACATCTATAATCATTGTGCATTCATGCACCGTATGCCATAGAACTAAATTTTGATACTTAGCATAACTAAGGATTCAAACATTTCAACAAAAAAGATATAATAGAAATATAAAAGCTTTAAGTTTATTTATCATATTAACAATATAAGCATGCATTGAACTAATTCATACCATTTTACTTATCATATTACCAAGTTAAACATCAACAAGTAATCAACAAGTAATCAATCTCATATACTTAAGAAAACATCTCATATTACCAAGTTAAACATGCATTTTACTTATCATATCTCAATCTCATCCTACATTTTAGAAACTATCTCTAAATAAATAAGAAAACATTCACTAATCGGAGAAACATATATAATCATGAACAAATATTCATCCACACGGTTCAAGAAATTATAAGGTAAAATTTTACCTTCGAAGCTCGGCGAGAGGCGGCGGGCGACGATGGGAGGCCGCGCTCGAGCGACGCGATGGAGACGGGGGCTCGTGCCACGAGGCGGCGGCGTTGTCGGGCTACACGGCGGCGGCGCGGGCGCGTGGGCGCGCTCGGACGGCGGCGCGGGCGCGTGGGCGCGCTCGGACGGCGGCGCGGGCGGCGAGTGGTGAGGGGATGAGCGCGCTCGGGCCACGCGGCGGGGGCGGCGGCGTCGTGCTCCGGCCGGCGAGCGAGCCGGCGGCGGCGGCGCGGGCGTACGGTCGGGAGAGGGCGAGCGCGGGGCGCGGGAGTTGGGTCGGGAGAGAGAGGGCGAGCGCGCGAGTGCGTGAGGGAGAGAGTGGCGGCGGCCGGGTGCTGGATTAGGGTTGTGGCGCAAGGGCCGTCGGTTCGTGGGCCGACGGTCATATTAAGGCCGTCGGTTTACTGGGCCGGGCCGACGGCCATAATATGACCGTCGGTTCTTTGGGCCGGGCCGACGGTCTTAAATTAAATACGTCGGCTACAGAAAACCGACGGCTATAATGGATCTAGGACCGTCGGCCCCGACGGCTAAAAAAAACCGACGGCCTTTTTAACGTTTCTTGTAGTGCTCCTATTGTCCGTGTAGCCTTTTTGTCTTGATTGGGCAGCCCTCAAGTTTTCACGAATTATTTGGACTTGCTTTTCGGCTTATTGCAACACATCCGGACCAAATACTTGAGTCTCTCTTGCCTCATTCCAGAAATAAGGTGTCCTACACTTCCTTCCATAAAGCGCTTCATATGGTGACATTTTCAAACTTGCTTGGTAGCTATTGTTGTATGAAAATTCTGCATATGGCATGCTTTTGTCCCAACTTTTCCCATGCTTCAAAGCACAAGCTCTTAAAATGTCCTCTAAAATCTGATTAGTCCTCTCAGTTTGTCCATATGTTTGAGGGTGATATGCTGAACTAAAATTTAACCTCGTTCCCAAAGCTTCATGCAACTTTTGCCAAAACCAGAAAGTGAATTGTGAACGTCTATCCGAGACTATCTTCTTTGGAACTCCATGCAAACATACTATTCTTACCATGTACAGTTCCGCCAATTTCTCTCCATTATAGGTGGTCTTGACGGGAATAAAATGGGCTGACATAGTTAACTGATCTACAATTACCCAAATTGAGTCGTAACCGGACTGAGTACATGGTAAACCAACTATGAAGTCCATACTGATCTCTTCCCACTTCCACTCCGGAATCCTTAATGGTTGCAATAGTCCAGCTTGCCTTTGATGTTCCGCCTTGACTCGTTGGCACACATCACACAATGCTACATATTCAACTATGTCCTTCTTCATGCTATCCCACCAATAGCGAGTCTTCAAGTCTTTGTACATTTTCGTACAACCGGGGTGAATCGAGTATGGTGAGTTATGTGCCTCCTTTAGTATTGTCTCCCGAATATGCTTTACATTGGGCACGACAATCCTTTTTCCAAGCCATAAGGTACCATGTTCATCTTCATCAAATCTGAATTCTCTCCCTTCCTCGGTCCTTTCTTTGATTTCCTTTATCTCCTCATCCGTGGTTTGTGCTTCTCAAGTTTCTTGCTCCAAGGTTGGATTTAACTCCATTATTCCCATCTCATTCACGAATCCAAGATTCAACCGTTCAAACTCCCTGCATAACTCAGATGGCAATTCTCGAACCGTGAGTTCATTACTTCTTTCCGGCTCAAGGCATCGGCCACTACATTGTCTTTTCCCGGATGATAGTTGATCCCCAAATCATAATCTTTGATGAGCTCCAACCATCTCCATTGCATCAAATTCTGATCCATTTGTGTGAAAATATACTTAAGACTCTTATGATCCGTATAAATTTCACACCTATGTCCAAGAATATAGTGTCTCCAAATCTTCAATGCATGTACCACGGCTTCGAGTTCCAAATCATGTGTTGGGTAATTCTGCTCATTTTTCTTCACTTGACCTTCTTGCATAAGCACACATCCAAGTCCTTGTCTCGATGCGTCACAATATATGTCAAAACTCTTGCTTACATCTGGCAGTACCAAAACTGGAGCTGTTGTTAACCTCTTCTTCAACTCCACAAAACTTTCTTGACAGCTTGAGTCCATTGGAATGCCTTTCCCTTCATTATAAATTCCGTCATTGGCTTGGCTATCTTAGAAAAGTCCTTGATGAACCGACGTTAATATCCAGCCATCCCAAGAAAACTCCTTACTTCCTTTACGTTCTGCGGGGGTTTCCATTTTAGCACATCCCTCACTTTTCCGAGGTCAACCGATACTCCTCCTCTTGAGATTATATGACCCAAAAATGACACCACTTTCAACCAAAACTGAAACTTGTTTAACATGGCATACAATTGATGCTCCCTCAATTTCTGCAACGTAAGGCTCAAGTGTTCCTCGTGTTCCTTCTCATCCTTCGAGTATATCATAATATCATCAATAAACACCACAACAAATCTATCCAAGTACTCCATGAAGACCTTATTCATGAGGTACATAAAGTACACAGGTGCATTGGTCAATCCAAAAGACATCACGGTGTACTCATAAGATCCATATCGTGTTCTAAAAGCTGTCTTAGGTATGTCCGACGGTCTAATCTTCATTTGAAAGTATCCCGACCTCAAATCAATCTTAGAGAAGACACAAACACCCTTCAACTGATCAAACAAGTCTTCTATGTGTGGCAAGGTGTACTTGTTCTTGATTGTAACCTCGTTGAGAGCTCGGTAATCCACACACATCCTTTGGGTTCCATCCTTCTTGTCCACAAACAGCACGGGCGCTCCCCAAGGTGAAGAGATCGGGCGAATAAAAACCTTCTCAAGTTGCTCTTGAATCTGTAGCTATAGGTGCAGTTTCAGGTATTAAATCAATAACAAACTCAATGTCTCGATCAGGTGGCATACCTGGCAACTTGTCCAGAAAAACATCCAAAACTTCACACACCACCGGAATCTCCTCAATTGCAGTACCACCCATGTTATTCAGATCCAATTGCTTCGGTGCATGTTGAGTTGCTTCAAATTCCATGGTGATCCCTTCCTCATTGGTCAACTTTACCATTTTCGTGGCACACTCAATAACTCCATTGTGCTTCCTCAACCAGTCCATACCAAGTATAATGTCTAAACCTTGAGAATCCAAAACAATGAGGTTGGCGGAGAGGTCTACCCCCCTTATTATAAGGCTTACTTTTGGAAATATTATATCTGTCCTCATCTCTCCTCCAGGAGACTTAACCAATAGAGTAAACTTCATATGAGAGATAGGCAAACTATACTTAGCAACATACTTCGATGCATTGAATGAATGCGATGCTCTAGAATAAAATAACATAGTCGCGGGGTTGGAATTGGCGAGAAACATACCAATAACCATGCCATCCGCTTGCTGAGTATCCTCCATAGAGACATGGTTCACGTTGGCACGAGCAAAATTCTGTGGTCCACGGTTCCCTTGTGGCTATCCTCCATTGGGTCTTGGGTTTTTCCTCGGCGCATTGCTTCCTTGACCAAGGCCTGACTTAGGACATTGATGCGCAAAGTGTCAAGATTCTCCACAAGTATAGCACTTCTTAACTCCACCAGAATTTGGACGGACTTGATTTTGAACATTTGCACTAGGAAAATTAGCACGAGGTGCAAAAGGCATTGGAGGCCTAGGTGCTTGCATAACATGGCGCTGCTGCACAAACTGAGTTGGGCGTGGTGCATAGCCAGGGCGCTGTATAGGAGTGGAGGATCTGTAGTATGGCACAATAGGAGGCGCAAAACGAGGGCGCACATTACTTCCTTGTTGTTGTCCTTGATATGGCGCCTTCCTCTTGTTGTCTTGTTCCATCTCACGGATCTTGTTCTCGACCACGATTGCTTTGTCCACAAGCTTCTGGAAGTTGGCATAATCACAATTGAGCAATTGCACTTGAATCTCATTGTTGTGGTCTCTCATGAACAAATATTGCTTCCGACTGTCCCGGCTCACATCCTCAGGTGCATACCTTGAGAGTTGAGTGAACTTGTTGAGATATTCACTGACGCTTGATTTTCCTTGCCTCAAGTTCTCAAATTCTTGCCGCTTCAAAATCATAACTCCCTTCGGCACATAATGAGAACGAAAGATCTCTTTGAATTCGGCCCAAGTGATCCTCTCCTGATTCCCATGAGCACTGCAATATGAATCCCACCAATCCGCATCTGCTCCAACTAGTTGATGAGAAGCAAATAAGACCTTCTCCCGGTCACTACATTGGACAATAGCTACCTTATTCTCCACGTACTTGAGCCAATCATCCGCATCAATAGGGTCAGCGGTTTGAGCAAAAGTCGGCGGCCTAGTCCTCATAAATCTCCCAACCGGTTATGAGGGGGTCGGGGTGGCGTTGGAGGCATGTGGGGCTGATTGTTGATGTTACCAGCCTGCGGCTGTCCCATAGTTTGTATCATGGTCTGCATGAGCTGGTTTTGCATAGCCAGTAGCTGCTCAATATTGATAGCTCCATGAGCAAGAACTTGTCCATTGTTGTTCTGAGGTACTCCATGGTTCTCCTCCTCAACATTGCCATCCCCCTGGTTGCGAGTCCTCACCATTTGGAGAAAAGCAATAGATAAGAATTAGAAAACGTCCCCAACTATATGCATCAAGGGATATGAAACTAGACAACTAACTAGCCTACGTGGACATGGTAATGCTAAAGCATCCCAAAAATCCTTTATTAAGCACACAAGCAAACAATATATATAGCAAACAACACACCAAGCAAAACACATTAATTCCTTAGTGTTCCTATGTGCTCTAAAGTGTCCATTCTATCTAGGATGCATCCTACGATCAACCTGTGGATCTGATACCAATCAGTGACACCCGATTCCGAAAATGAACCAAGCGAACGCATATGTGTGCCCAGGATGTTCAACACACATACACGAGTGCATCACAAAAGAGTATACAGAAAATTACCACAGAACAAGATTAATTAACAAAATTTTATTACACAAACCATATTATCCTCGAATACAAACTCTATTGAATACCAATGACAATTTCAACTATTGCAGCGGAAATAGACTAAATAAGCAAACCAAACAGCTAGGCAACATATGCGATAGGGTATAGCGCAGCTCAAATCAACACCACAAGCAAAGCTGACGGTAGACACGGCCTAGAACGCCGCATTATCATCATTAAACTCCCAATCCTGACCTGCAACTGTTGGAGGGATTGCAAGAGTGAGTACATGTCGTACTCAGCAAGTGTGGAATGTATGACATGTGGCTGATTCAAATGACGAATATAATAATGGTTGGGTGCTGAAAAGTACATTAAAACATTTGGAAAAGCAATATATTCCATGTATGTAAATAGACCCATCATAAAATATAATTAAAATCATAGTACCAGTCCATATTCCATTTCCATCATCCATTTTTCCAGATTTCACCATTGCCAATAATCATATCCAATACCAGAAATTAATCCATAAAGAGCCATAACCATTACCAAACCATAACCATAATACCAACCATAACCATAATACCAACCATAACCATAATACCATCCCAAAGTCAATACCAAACCATCCCAAATACCATCCCAATACCGATTTTCCTCTAATCATGTGAGGGTCCAGGTTGCTCATAATCGGGAGCACGGATATCATGATAGTTTTAGACACACTCTGCAGAGGCTGTACCGCTTTACCAACGTGTTTGTGATTTCATCACATTTCGATGACTAGAACCTCTATTATACCATCTCACACTTCTGTCGATGTGTGTGGCCAAGAGATCACAAAATAGACTTTACAAAGGGATTACAAGCCTATTTAGATCTCACTGAGGTTTCACCGGTAGCGATGTCTCCAACTGAGCACATCTTCAACCAAGGGCCCCCTCTTGAGCCATTCGGATCCCAGGGTAGTCCCACCAATCATCAACAAACCCAATCCGACTACCCCTTCCCCGAGCATCCTTAATGGTCCAAATAGAACTCGTGAAGCCCTAATTAATCAGCTACGCCACACCCATACTTGGCCCCATGGTGGCACTGTAATCCTGAATGGTCGCTCCACGAACCGGTCCTTAGATCTAAAGAAAGCAAAACCACCATACATCCAACCCATCCACATAACAGGCTTGCTTAGATCACCCATTACCATATCATATTAACCAGTTCATGTTAACCATAATCTCATCCATGAATAATTAAATTTAGTGGTATAGTTGTTTTCCCATCCCAGTTGATTAAGTGAAGCAACAAGTAAAAAGCCCTTCCCGACTCTCTACCATATATTCCAGGTGACAAGGGTGGTCAACAAAACTAGTAAACTTCCTATCATAGGATTCCCATCAAATTGACACAAGCATGCAGTTTTGCAAACAAAACATTTATTATCAAAACAGGATCAATATGCTTCAAGGACACTTGCCTTGCTCTTGCGGTTGATTAGGGTCAAAGCCTTCAAACTCTTTGTGCTGTAGATCCTTCGCAGCACTCTCTAGTGCAAATCTGTCCAATCCACACAATAAACATACAAGACAGGAAACACAATCAAAGAGCGCACAAATATTACTCAATATGACATGACATGCATGATTGATGCAAATCTAAGGTAGAACTTATTAAGATTGCTTTCAATGGTCACTAACTAGTTCTAATAGATTTTAACAAGTTTATATGTGTTTGGATGTGATAAGATATAATTTTAGAATTAATTCAACCCAATTTAACCAGGAAGATCGGACTAGTCTGCTAGGGACCAGACAAGTCCGCACTCTGCGAGATCAGCAGATTAGGGTTTTCTAGATCGATGTGAATTTGGAGGTTAGGGGTCAAATTCACGTAAGAAAAAGAGAATAGAAGATATACCAGGTGTATAGAACTCCAATAAATCAAGAAACTTGGAGGTAGCACTTGGATCTCGATGATCTAGGGTTGATGATGAACTTGGAGAAGAATTGGTGATGAAAAACAAAAGCTTGGTGGAGATCTTGATCCTCTTTCATTTCCTCCTCTTCTTCTTCTTGCTTGGGATCTCCTCCTCCCTCCTCGGCGGTGGCTCTCCACGAACTAGGGTTTGGGTGGGGTGGAAAAGTGGCAAATAGATGTCAAGCCTAGGGGTGGGTGTGTTTATATAGAGGTGGAGGCTAGGGTTAGATGGATTTCGAGTTTGAGAGGAGTAGAGGCCGGTTTAGAGACTCACATGGGCTCTAAAAGAGTTAGGCACGACGTCCGTAGGCCCACTTAACGTGAACCCCAAGAAACAAGTCATAAAACAAAGGATTAATTCGGAGTCGCAAAATATCGGACAAGTCCGAAAAGGACCGGACTAGTCCAAACATGTCCAGAGAAAAAATCGAACAAGGCTGGCCTAAAATCGGACAAGTCCAACTTTAGTCAGAGAGGAAAATGGACAAGTCCACTGGAACACCAGACTAGTCCGGATAAGTCCAGGGACTTAGCAAATTTCAAGGATTCTTGGAATATTGGACTTGTCCGCACAAAATCGGACAAGTCCGAAAGTTTCCAGAGGCAAAATCGGACTAGTCCGCAGCAAAAACGGACAAGTCCGTTTTTAGTCAGAGAGAAATCGGACTAGTCCTCCCCAAAATCGGACTTGCCCGCACTTTTCAGCATTTTATGTGCGGTTTTGTTCCAAATCAATTTTAAATGTTCCAAATCAATTTTAAACTCATTCCACTTGATGTGGATTAATGTTAAACATGTATATGAATGTATGTAGGGCATGATGCATGAAAATGAGGGTGTTACAACTGAGGAGAGGTCTGGTGCTGCCACGTGTCCTGAAGCCGGACCTAGCCTCCCCGTAGGTGAGAGGTCCGGTGCTGCCACGCGTCTCAAGGACTCCAGACCTATCCTTCCCGCTGAGGAGAGGTCTGGTGCTACCTCCGTACCTAGCTTCTCCGCTGAGGAGAGGCCCGATGCCGCCACTGCGTGCCCCGCAGCTCCGGAAGGCAACATGTACACTCAAGACCGTATTAATGCGCCATCAACACAACATTAATGTGTCATCAAGACACCTTTCCGCACCATGAAGACCCATTAACATGTCATCAGGACATGTTAATGCACCATCAAGACCCATTAATGTGTCATCAAGGCACGTTAATGCGCTTTCAAGGCTAATTAACTTGGGGCCACCTGTCGGGCCCCAGACATAATGTAAGCTGCCGACCTTCACCTATAAAAGGACCAAGCAGCCTCGACAGAAAGGGGACACACTCTCATCTTGTTCATATGCATCTCACGCTCACCACGAGCTGAGTACGTGCAATACAACACAACCCCCCCCCCCTGTGGATGTAGGGTATTATGCCTCTCGGCAGCCCGAACCACGTAAAAATCCTCGTTTTCATTGTGCTCGTAGATTCAAGAAATTTGCCCTGTCTAAAAAGAACCTCCGCGGGCTGCTCCTCAGCAGGTCCGGGGGAAGTGCCGCAAAAACATCTTCGACAGTTCCAATCATATTTGAAGGCTAAAGGTCTTTCAAGCAATGTCTGTCAATTGCTGCGATCACTTGATCAAATGCCTCATTCCCTTTGCCCTTCATGTACTCCCAATCAATCCGTTGATTTTTAGCTACTGGAATTTTCATGCGAAGGTACACAATTTGGTAATAATCACAGTGAAATTCTCTCAAAAACTGTGGACCTGCTACCACCTTCTTGTGACTGTGTACGTCAATCTCCCTCAGCTTTTTAGCTTTGTCAACACCCTTTCAAGTGAAATCATCGTCATTGGGATGACGATTATGATCATGCATTGGGGTAGCAATTTCGAGTGGCCCAATCTGGCCCGAGGACAACGGTGATCCTTTGCCCTTGTCTTTACTCTTTCTGGCCTTGTATGTTTGAGTGACCACTTGTTTGCCTTTTTTAGAAGCTTTCTTAGTTGGTACTTTCCGTCGAGAGCTCGTGCCTGATGCTTCGACATCCTTGTCATGCCAAAACATAGTCCTTCATTGTTCCTGGATGTCCAATTAGTATTTTGAGGCTAGACGTGCCGCCTCAAGCTCCGGCTCACTAAACATGCTTTCATCTGAGCTCGACATGATGCCTGACACGGTGGAAGTGAATGAGAATAGAGATACAAGGTTGATTCAAAGAACTTAATGAAATCGACATAGTAGGCTTAATGTTGCCAACAATCGAACTTGTCTACAGGGAAACCCAGACTAGTCCTATGTTTATCATCATGAACCCTAGGTATTCCGAATTCATCAAATGTTCGAGGACATAGATCCATGTGCAGGAACATGATAATGTAGGTTACTCAGAGTCTATTGAAACCCTATAGAGTGAAAGAAGTGGCCTAAACCCTAGAAAAGGAATGAAAATGAGGGTTAGGTCTAGGATTTAGCAATATGTGATCAATGCTTGTAGTAGAACGGACCCTAAGGGAGGATAAGTCTGGGATGGACTTCAAAAAGTGCTTCCGATCCTCCTCCTTGAAAGAATCAAAGTTTTGTGTGACGAGAGCAAAAAATTTCCTTGAGAGCTGGAGAGAAGAGAGAGTCGAGTTAGGAGTGAGGAGGAAGAAGAGAGACTCAGGGAGAATCCAACAGTTAAGTCACGGGAACACCAAACTAGTCCGGAGAAGCGGACCAAGGACGGACTAGTCAAGATACCGGACTTGTCCAGTTTGAACCATAGACTAGTCCGTAGAAAACAAAGAGTTGAGGTAAGATTAACAGAGTAAAATTGACATATCACTTTTGGATGATGATTACTACATAGTTGTAGGGAATACCATTAATGGATATGATCAGCAAACACTTAATCATCAAACTATGGCCAAAAGCACAGGATTGACATGACACCGGACTAGTTCGGTGGATACCTGGACTCGTCCGGTCAGATAGAGAATGCAGATAAGAATTTTTATGTGGATTTGAAAGGATCCCTCGTGTTGGTCATATGGACATAGTTTTATCAAATATTCTTGGTAAATATGGTCAGTAATCAAACAACAATCATACTATGACATTAATTCACCTAGAATTAATATTTGAAATAGTTTTAGAGTGAAAATGAGACTGGAGATAACTTTTCGCAATCATGCTGATATTTTTAAGTTCTATACTCCTAGCAATCAGATATGCAACATTTGAAGCCTCATGTCGGAGCAGCTTGAAGCCTTGCATACAAATCATGTACTTGACATGATATTATGCCTAGATGCACACAAGTACAATAAATTACCAAACAAAGGTGATATACCATTTTAATATGACCTAGATGGACCAAGATATACTAGAGCCAAAAATATAATGGTATACCTCCTTCTTCATTTTCTTTGGCTGCCCCATGATCATTGCTCTCTTTTTATTGTACTCCTTGAGTCTTGTGATGATGGTCCAGGTGGAGATGAACTTGGACTTTTCATTGTACCCCACGAATATTTTATTTCCTCCAGTCATGTAGTTTATGCCTATCAAGCACCTCTTTGGATCCACCAGAGGAGGTACACCTACAAAATAGGATTATGCTTTGGTTCTAGGTACCCAAGCTTGCTTAGGTCGTTTGATGTTAGTGATAAGATATTTGGGCACCCACACACAAGATTTTGGACTCTTGTGGAGTGGCCCAACATACTTGGCATAAACATGGTTAAATTTATCTTTCATAAGAACATATGAGGCATTAAAGTCATAAACATAATGTTTCATCAATTTTCAGATTTTTCATGTAAGGAATGAACATATTCGGTGTTCTTAACTTGATTTGAGCTTTCCTTGAAAAAATCAATCAATTCCTTGTTATTCATTGGGTTTCTAGCGTTACGGTTTTCACCTGAGAATATCCAAGACCCTCCTTGATATTAGGAGCTCTAGTAACCGAGTATGCACTTTGTGCATACTTGATTTTCTCCTTATCAAAAATGCCACCTTTGGGTGAATTTTTTCTTTGTGCCACTTTAAGCTCACCTGTCAGGTCAAGAACCAAGTTAGCACAATTACAAGTTTTAAAGGGATGGACTCAATTTTTGGGGAAGGTGAGCTCTTCGAAGAGGAGGAAGCACTTTGCATGAGTGATTCTACTTGTACATTAAGATCCTTGTTAACTTTTGTCAAGTTAACAAGCTCATCCTTAAGTACAACATTCAAATCATTTAGATTTGAGCAAGTTTCCTTGCTTAAAGCTAGCTCACGCTCAAGTGCTTCTCTCTTTTCCCTTTCTAGCTCGAGAGTCTCTTGAACCTCAAAATATTTCTCCTTTTGAAGGATGAGCATATATTATTGTTACTTGATAAGGTCTCCCTTCACAAATATTTCATTCGACAACTTTTCCATTTTAGCTAATGCAGTTATACTTAAGCCCTTAAACATGTTTCCATTTTCATCATTGCTTTAGAAATCATCATCACTAGGGAATGTAAAGATAAAGGTCTAGATTTAACCTTTTTCTTACCTTCCTTGGCCATAGGGCAAGTGTCGTTCGAGTTTTTCCATCTTCCCAAATTTGGAAAGAGAGTGGTCTTCATGGAAGGTCTCTTGACAACAATTGTTGCCACCCTATCTTCATCTTCGAAGGAGGAGTCACCGTTTGAGTCCCATTCCTTGCCAAGATGTGCTTGGACAACTCGCTTATTCTTCTTGAATATTTTCTTGTCTTGTGGCTTTGTTTCCTTCTTTTTCTTGTCGTTTTCTTCATATGGGCAATCGACTATAAAGTGCCTATATTCAGCATAGTTGTGACAAGACCACCTTGTCCTAGACTTGTATTTGCTCTTGCTCTTGCCCTCAGTGTAGCTGTCACCTCTTCTCCTTCTCATCATTATTTTAAACTTTTCGAAGAGAACCATCTCTCCGTCATCTATGTCGGGGTCCGCATCGTTGCTATCTTCGTCGTCTTGCACCTCATAGGCTTTCTTGCCTCTTGGCTTGCATGTCGCCTTGAGGGCGATATCGTTATTCTTCGATGAGGTGAGTTTGGCAAGATTCTTCACATATTGAGCCTATCCTTCCATCATCTCATGATTTATGTTTTTCCCAAAAGCTCATCCGAAGTCATTTTGTGGAACCCCAGACTTTCACAAATCATGGAACATAAAATGACATTTTTGGGCATGAGTGCCCTAATCATCCTTTTGACCACTTCATGGTCTGTCCACTTCTTACTTCCGTATGCTCTAATCTTGTTGATTAGCATCTTCATCCGATTGTACATCTCTTGAGGATTTTCACCATCCTCTGGCAAACCTCCCTAGCTCCCCCTCAATCATTTCAATCTTCACTCCTCGTATGGAGCAATTTCCTTCATGCGCCGTCTTAAGGGTGTCCCATATATCATTGGCCACCTTTGATTCCATCAAACTTGTTAAACTCATCCTAGCTTAGTGAGGTGATCACAGCGACAGCTTGTGCACTGCAGTGGAGAGCTTGGGCTTGCTCCGGGGTGAGTTCATCGTCGGTGTATGGGATATCTATGCCTATACACACAATTTGCCAAAGATTGGGATTTAAAGAAATGAGATGCATTTTCATATTGTACTTCCACATTGTATAATCATTACTGTCGAAATGTGGAGGTCTCCCCATGGGAATAGAGAGATAGTGATTGTCAAAATCAAGATGCTCGTAGTTAAAAGGATATTGGGAGTAGCCTTGACGACCACTCCCTGTCGGCTTCTCGTCTTCCCTCTTGCACTTTTGGTTTGTTATCTTCTTTCTTAGAAGTGCCTTGAGTTGATGCAGTTCTTCATCGTCATGCTCATAATCTTTTAGCACATTTAGCATCTTTGTAGTGTGTTGAGATTCTTCATTGATGGGCTTCTCGGATGTTTGTGTTTCCTTTTCGTCGGCCATCGTCTCTCCGAGTGATTAGTCTCTTTATGGAGCGCCTTGCTTTCATACCAATTGAATGTTGCCTAGAGGGGGGTGAATAGGCCTTTGAAAATTTTCCTGAAACACTTAGCAAAACTGTTAAAAACCAAGAAGGTCAAACTAGTTCGGTGCGAGTAAGGACTACTCCGGTGAGAGTAAGCACAACTGTTAAATTAAGATCTCTTATATGTTTCTTTTGAATATCTCACAGCAGAATGTAATAAACTGTCCTAACAATTCTAGCAAGTGTTGGGTGAGTAATTTGCATGTTAAATGCGAAGTTAATTCAAATTACAAGATTGATCAACTTTAAACCCTAGATAATGATAATTGTTATAGAAAAGAAATGAAACACATGGGACACAAATTTTTATCGAGGTTTGATATCGCCAAAGAGAGATCTATGTCCTCGTTGAGGAGGCCCACACAGAGCCGGGTCTCTTCAAAACCTTTCCCTTGTCAAGTCACCACACAAGGCCGACTTGAGTTCCACTATCACGGGGTAATCACCAAGTTGGTGCGTCAACCTCACACGTTGAGGGCTCCCACAAGATTACAAACAAAAAATAGAGATCAACACACTCAAATAATTACACAATAATCGACAGTAGTGTGTGAGAAATCAAACCCAAGAACTCAATGTCGATGAAATCTTCACTCTCGCTTTCCCAATTGTCAACTCCAAAAGATTTTACTCTTAGGGCCTTAGAATGTGTGGAGAGGATTGTTTTTGTGCTCTTGGATGCAGTGGCGGCGCTAGGGTTCTTGGTTAGTTTTTAGGGGGTCGTGGATCACCTACTTATAAACATTTAGAAAAGTTACCGTTTGGATCGCAATGACTAGACTAGTCCGTTGTAGACCAGACTAGTCTGGTGTGCTGAGTCATTTTGACGTGCATAAATGCAGCACACTAGGAAACCCTAATTTTTGTGAGTGAACCAGACTAGTACGTTGGGGACCGAACTAGTCCATTTTTGTCCAAAAAAGAAATCGGACTAGTCCGCTCAACCACCGGACTAGTCCTCTTTTGGAACCGTGAGAAAACAGACTAGTCCACAATAAAACCGGACTAGTCCTCTTTGTGGTACTGTGAGAGACCGGACTAGTCCGCTATTTCTGCAACTTGAATTGTGTTATAGCCCAAATTCTTTCCGCAATGACTTGAGCTCTTGGGGGTGTATCTCTCACACACTTCCTATACATTTAGGACTACTTTTGCATCTTTTCTTCACTTGTTTTCTTCCCCTATTTGATTCTCATATTTTCACCTTTTTGCACGTTTTGTTCACTTGTGCTCTTCCCTTTCTTAAAATTCATTTTTTTACCTTTTTTACCTTAAGTTCCATTCTCCGAAACCTGCTCTCATCTCATCAAATTTTATTAGGATCTCACTTGTTTGTAATCAATCATCCAAAACCCACAAGGGTGTGCCTAGATCCACTTTCACTTATTCCTTCTCCTATTCATGGGTGGTTGAAATATAGAACATCAAATGGAGCAAGCATACCCTAGAGATCAAGTTCCACTCAAATTCCAGAGAGTTCAATTTAGATTTGAAGTACATCAATTTTATTGTCTCAATCACTCCATTGTGTCTAGTGGAAACATTTCCTCACCGAGGCCTTTTTTCTATACTCATCCTACCACTAAATAAGGCTTGTATGTGGAGCTTGGTAGGGAATGTAGTGGGCATATTCGTAACACATAATATTGCTATTTAAAAAAAGCAAGCCTTAGTTGAAATCAATTAAAACCTATTTGATTCAAGACTTATGCAATTGTGATGGAGTGGAAGTGGATGTGGATGTTTGAGATGACTCCTATTTATGTAGACTCTCTTATTTTGTAGGGATGAAACATGGCTACTTTTCTTTTTTTTTCTCATTTTATGATGTAAGCATGCATTTTTCTTTTTCTTTTTATTGTAGGCATGTCTTCTGCTCCCTTTTACGCAATAAACTTGGAGAGAGGACTAAGCATGAAGGGTATGAAGTTTATCATTTTATTGTGGAATCATAGTATGATTGAATTTTTGCTTACTTCTAGTGTAGAAGTATAGCATGTGCAAGTGAATTCTTGAATTCAAAAAGAAATGAATGATATCTCTCATTGGTCTATAATAGTTTGACTAGGCTCAATGTGAAGACAAATAGCATATGCATAAGGTCTATAAATGTAAAAATGTGATATGGATTTTATAGGTATTTCCAATCAAATGAGGGTAACTCAAATCTTTTTATAATTTCTCCGGAAATCTAAGTTTCACTTTCAAACTAGAAATAGCAGCCCTATCACTATATCATATCTCACAACAACTTATAACTGGATTAAGCTTTTGCTACACACAATTTATAAATCAAGGCAAAAGTAATTTTTAGTCAATGAAAGCAATATTTTAAAGAGTAGTAAGTTATAAACTAGGGATTTAGGAAAATTAAAACAAAACAACCATTCATCATTTCATCTATGTGAATTCTAAACCATTATTATCGCACATCTAATATTTTATTTGAAAGAAAATCTACTCTACTTTTTTTTGTATGCAAGGTGAATGGTGGATGAATGGAAAATAAATATGCAAGTGGGGTGATACAATTTACCTCAAGTGGGGGTCATCCCCCAAACTTGTCTTCAATCACATCCGTGACAAGGGTTGAACCCTTGATGATGGAAGTATGCCGCGAGATCGGCTTGATGTTATTGTAGCATGGAGTTGAAGTTGGTGAATTCAGTGTCCATGTGTTGTTACCAATCTTATGTACCTTGGACATGCTCAGGAAAGTGTTGTGGATGTCACCCGTCCTCATTTCTAGGCCTTCCATACGTCTCGTCGAAGAGGAATGACATCTTCTCATGGACGTTGGAGGCAAGCTGCTAGAGCTTGAAGTGGATTGGGATGGCTCCCACGCGGCACCTGGCCATCCATGCCAAGACGGTCCTTCCGTCTCATATGATAGAGGTTGAGTGCATTCGGGTGCATCACCAGTTGGGTTCTCTTTCTCTCTGTACTCATGGACGGTGGAGGTTGTTGGAGGCATGGCTGCTCTTCTTGCACGACTTTTTGTTACCTTGCAAGGTACATTACTTCTTCGGGCTTCCTCGATGGGAGAAGATCAATGGTTAGCCTCCGACATTTGTACAAATGATAATCCGGGTTCGGTAACCGAATTTCATTGACAAAGCCGGGATAAAAAACATCAAAGAGCCATCTTGATCATGCTTAAGGGTATGTCCTTGTACTAGGTAATCTTCATTATTTAATTCTTGTTCATTTTAGTTCATTCAACTCAAGTATATTCTAGTGCTGCTACTGTAGTAGCAACAGAGTAATCAATGAAGTGCATTCAATTGGCCATGTCCTTGAAATGTAGTCCAACCATTGTGTCATCATAGCAATAACTGGAGCAAATTTTATATTTTAAATCATGGCAAATTAAATTTTCATCTCATCATCATCCACTATTCTAACATCTCCTCTAGGGAACCTAGTCATAGCCACCCATCTATGCATGAAGTGTAAAGTAGGATTGTGCAAGTAGTTATTCCTAGGAGCACTACATTTGACCTTACTAGTCAATTATGCCAAAAACGTTGTTTATTGAACATAGGCAAAGTGTCTAAATCTAGCAAACAACGTTTATGGAATCCTAGGATTTCATTTAATTCTTTCGATAGGACGTTGTATTCTTTTTTGAAATAATCTAAAAGAAATACCATCAAATCCTATTATGAGGGTGCAAAGGAATTGCATGGAGAGAAGGTGTGAACCTTTCTCCTCTATGTGAGCAAAATTCTCCCATCCTAGTGCACGCCAAATGGAAAAGAATTCAGAATCCATACCTATTTTGGAGATCAAATCCGGTTCATAAGCTTTCGTATGAGAAAACTCACGATATGGAGGAGCTTCCAGGCTTTATCTTCAACTTCACTTTGAATGTCGAGGTCATTGTCGTGGAGAAGTTGTCGCGGCTTGCTCCTCTCACCATGGGAGTGTCCTCACATACACTCCTCCTTCGTGAACTCGGTGTAGCAATGGAAGACGGGCTGCACTTGAGTATCAACCATGACTTGAGCTTTGCAGGCTCCTTCTCTTCCCAAACAACCTCTTCATTCCTTTAATTGCTACAACATGCAAGAACACATTAAAAGCAAAAACTCGAAAGAGGTCATGTTAGTGAAAGTGAAACCCCCGACAAATTTTCCCTTTATGAACATGAGAGCAAATTGCAAATCCAAACAAAAGCAAATCCTTTTTTGTTGGATTTGAGTAAGAGTCCTTCAATGAAGAGCAAGAAAAACAATGTTAGAAAGAGTGACTTTGGGAGGTGTGAAATGAGGTGAAGGGTGATGAGGAGTGCTCCTCATTGCCACCATTTATAGTGTACAATCCCCAACGGTCACAAGGGAATCAAATGTAGCCGTTGGAGGAGAAGGAGGCAAAATGGCCCCTTCCCCTAGTTGGCCGAGTTGAAATGTGTGCCCCCGCTATTCCCTTTTTTGGCAGGTGGCTCCCCAACGGCTATAAATATAGCATGTTGGTGAAATGCCACATTTGTAGCTCAGTAAAATTGTTTTTCGAATAAAAACCCTTTTTCAAAACCCAACAATTTTCTTTTTGTGAAAAATAAAGAAATAAAAATAATAGTTGAGAATATAAGATTCTCAACTTGCTAAGAAAACTCAAATATGCATTGCGGAAAATCAAACTAAGTGGGGAAAATAAATGAAGAGAAAAGAAAAATCAAGGAAAAGATAACTACCAATTTAACCTATTGGCTAGGTCTCACCACCGTCCGATGAGATGGACATTCCTCCTTCTTCATTTCTTAGAATCCGAGCCCAAAGGGATAGGCTCGGACGGCTTGTCTTGCTTCTTCCGCCATTCCTTCTCTGGCGGCTTGGTATACTTTGGCCTTTGAGGAGGCCTAGACATCTCCATCTTCTTGGGGTGTCAATGTGGACGATAAAATGGGTTCTCCCATGTAGATTAATTTCCTCATGAATGCAATGAGCGGATCCACCTTTGGAGGTGTGACTTCGACCTCTTGAATGTGTTTGACATTTGGCCCATACTTGATATGAAACATGGAGCATTGCTCCTGCTTTGGGCGAAAGTTAAACTTTTCCTTGTTGCCATTGATATGGAAGTGGATTTCTCTAGCTCCCACATCCATGCGAGCCTTCTCGATGCTAAGGAAGGGTCGCCCAAGAATAAGCGGCATATCCTTCTCGACCTCCATGTCGAGAACCACGAAATCCACGAGTGTGAAGCACTTCCAGATTTTCACTAGAACGTCTTCAGCGATACCCGCCGGATAACAGACTGATGAATCAACCAATTGGATCCGCATTGGTGTAGGAGTAAGCTCCGTGAAGTTTAGCCGATCGAAGACCACCTTGTCCATTACACTCACACTCGCTCCAAGGACACAAATTGCCTTATCAAAGTAGTGAGCCCCAATTGAGCAAGATATGATGTGGTATCCAGGGTCCTTCATCCAATAGCCTTCCCGTAAAGAAATCATGTTGACATTTTCCACGTGAGGTTCGGGCTGTCCTGGCATCTTGCCATTCTCCACTAGTGGAACAACAGCTGCCAGTTGAGCCAACTAGTTTCCAACATCTTGTTGAAGCTTAGTTGATTCTTGAAGGGCGAGCATTGTCCTTCAATCTTGGCATTGATACTTTCTAGGGTCTTGTCATTAGTCAAAAGCTTCATGGATAATGCATCATTGATCTTCAATTAGCTAATGGAAACTCTCTCAAGTATGGTTGATTTCCACTGTTGCCATTATTGTTGTACCCTGTTTGAAAGAAAGGGAATGTGTCGGTACCCTATGTACCGGATACCCCTTGGGATTGCAAAGATCACAAGGAGACTCCATCTACCAGATTTGAAGACCTCCGAAGGCCCCACATGTCAGGCATATCCGGACCTGCTTACCCGACATGGTTAGTCCCAGGGCCGCCACGTGTATCATAAGACCAGAGCTATTGCCCACACATGGGAAAGCTCCGGACTAGATACTGGTATGGCATCCCCAGACCTAACCTCAGACAGAGGGAAGCTCTGGTGCTGACACGTGTCCAATAGCACCGGACCTACCCGTCCACTATGGTAAGCTCCGGAGCTGCCAAGTGGCTGAACCGCCGGACCTTCAACTTCAACAATCAGGCTGTTGGACCCCAACGGCTCCGGACCATCAAGGAGCAATCAAAGACTTCAAGACCTAATTAAGTGTCATTAATGCCATATTAATGACACATGATCGGATGGCCATTAATACCGGTAACGGCATTTTTAAGTCCTGTTACCGGGCTATTAAGGGTAATTAACCTCATTAATTATGTATCAAGCATGTGTAACCACCGGGGCCACATGTCGGGCCAGGCTAACGGTGTAAAGACCAGTCCTTGTACTATAAAAGTACTGGTCGACGATACACAAGGGATGGCTCCAGACCTCTTCTGGACTCCCTGACCTAGACGAGCTTATTCTTATGGAGCTTCTTCTAGACTTACACGCTCAATACAAGACCAACACACCCTGTGGAGTAGGGTATTACGCTCAGGCGGCCCAAACCACGTAAATCTTTGTGTTCACTTGTCATTCACCTTCTTGAATCTCTGCGAGCCGATTACCAAACTACAACTCCGCGATCTACCAACAGCAGTATCGGGAGATCTGCCGGATCGAAACACTGACAGTTGGCGCGCTAGGTAGGGGTGCACCCGAGATTTCAAGAATGGTGAACTCAGCTGCTGGATCATCAAACGGCAATCCTGCTGTTCAACCTGCTGGGGGCAATCCCTCCAACATGCAGCAACCAGCAGGTGCCACGGCTCTGGCAGGAGTCATGCCTCCACCGCCACCGCCTGCACCAGCACGTCAAGCTGGGCAACTTGATGGTGCACCAGCGTCGATCGCCGCATCAGCGAATAACAACAACCCTGAACACGCACTCCATGCAGCGTGTGCTCTCCTCCGACATCCACCACCTCCATGTGCATCCCAGGGTGCAATGGAGCACTGGGGGCTGATGTGGAGCATCTGGTTGTAGCAGCAGCCGACCACATCAGCAACCAAGGTCCTCCCCCTTTGGGGCGGGGCCCATTGCAGCGCTGGACTGTGTCGGGCAGACTTGGTTCGCACGCTTCCCAAAATAGGAGGTGTGCTGCGTCACAGCAAGTTACGTCACTACCTTCCGAGGCGCGACGCACTCATACGGTAACTAGGCTTTCAACTCATGACCTCCGGGCGGAGCTTGATCGCCATTACCGTCAACAGGACGGCCATGTCCATATCGAGCGTGCTCACGAAAGGCGAGAGGCTCGAGACAGTCCTGCTCCTGAGAGAGTAGGAGGAGATTGTTCTGCCCTGTCCATGCACCTATGCATGGTCAGATGGCCATAAAAGTTCCCGCCTCACCTGCCGGAGAAATTGGACGGGACTGTTAATCCCGCTGAGTTTCTCTAGATTTACTCCACCGTAATCCTTGGGGCCGGAGGTAATGAGTTCGTAATGGACAACTACTTCCAAGTGGCCTTGACTGGGACCGCCAAGTACTGGTTCATGAGCCTTCCTCACAACTCCATCAATAGTTGGGAGGAATTGTGCCAAAAGTTCACCGCTAATTCTGGGAGTTCATACACCCGACCAGGCACCGAACTGGACCTTTTTGCCGTCGTGCAGAAGGAGAGAGAATCCCTGCACTCATTCATCCAGAGGTTCTCCCAGGTACAAAACACTATTCCTTCTATCTCCAACGCCTGTGTTATCATGGCATTTAGACAGGGCGTACGAGATAAGAAGATGCTGGAGAAGCTGGCGATCAAGGAGATCACCAGCGTCACGGAGCTCTTCAGCTTGGCAGACAAGTGTGCCAAAGCTGCAGAGGGCCATGAAATGCACTACAAACCACCTCCGGAGGATGGTAAAAAATCCTCCAAAGGCAAAGCCACTACCTCCGGGAGTGGCAAAAGAAGAAAAAATCCAACGGCAAGAAGAAGACGTCGGCCGGCACATCTACTGTTGCAGCTGCTGCAGCTCTGGGTGGCCGGGGGCCACACCCCGAGAAATGACCTCGGTCGTCCTCTGAAGACGGTGGAAACTCCAAAGTGTGGTGTCCTAATCACAAGTCGAATAGCCACAACTTGGAATACTGTCGGGAGGTCCAAAACCTTGTCGAGTGCTACAACAAGCGCCGGGAAGAAGTTCCTTTCTGATAAAGGGAAGGAAAACAGAAAGTCGACGAAGCTCCGACTGAAGAGGAGTTAGGTTTTCAGGACCCCAAAAAGATCCTGAAGGATGTATACACCTCCGTCGACGATGACTCCAACGTCCCCGACAATGAACGTCAGAAGACCATGAACACCATCTTTGGTGGTTCGTGGGACATCACCTCCCGCCGTGTCCTCAAGACGATGCAACAGGACATGGCCTCAGTAGCTCCTACAGCCAGGGCGGAGCCTCATCGAAAGTGGATGGACACCACCATCACTTTTGATGCTTCGGACTGCCCTCAGAACATGATCGGAGCTGGTCAACTACCTTTGATGGTATCTCTGACCATCAATAACATTCAACTCCACCATGTAATGGTGGACGGAGGTTTTGGGCTGAACCTCATAAGCTTCGAAGCATTTGTCAAGCTTCAGCTTCGACCTTCGGACCTTCGCCCCTACCGACCTTTCTCCGTAGTAGGTACGGGGGCCATAACCCCACTCGGTGCCATTACTCTCCCCTTGGCCTTTGGGACTTGGGAGAATTATCGCACCGAGAAGTTGATCTTTGACGTCGCTCAGATCAACTTACCTTTCAACGCCATTTGGGGCAGGCCCACCTTGTACAAGTTCATGGCTGCTGCTCATTATGACTACCTGGTGTTGAAGATGACAACACCAGTTGGTGTTCTCCAAATCCCTGGAAACCGCACTGCCGAAGTAACTGCTCTGGAAGAACTTCATGAGCTTGCTACAGCGCAGGAGGAAGAATCCTGGCAGGAACAAGCTCCGAAACCCCTGAGCATTCGTCAATGAGGCTCAACCTCTGCACCTCGTGTGCAACCAAGCAGCGACACCGACATCCCCGTCAAAGTCGTCCTAATCGGATCCGATGCCGCTCAGACCACACGTATATCAGGAGGTATGAATGACAAATAGGAACTCACACTCATCACTTTCCTCCGGGCTAATGTCGACGTGTTTGCCTGGCAACCGTCACACATGCCTGGGATCCCTAGGGAAGTGATTGATCATAATCTGAAGATCTATCTTGATGCTCGGCCTGTGCACCAGAAGCATCGGAAGCAATCAGTAGAGCGACAGAACTTCATACGACAAGAAGTGAAGAAGTTGCTCGAAGCTGGATTCATCCGAGAAGTCTTCCACCCAAAATGGCTGGCAAACCCAGTCGTTGTACCCAATGCCGGCGGGAAGCTTCGGATGTGTATCTGCTACACAACACTAAATAAGGCATGCCCAAAAGATCCATTCCAACTACCTAGAATAGATCAGATAGTGGATTCCACCTCCGGGTGTGAATTACTGTGTTTCCTAGATGCATATTCTGGATACCATCAAATCAGAATGTCTAGGGAAGATGAAGAACATAATTCTTTTATCACAGTAGATGGATTGTACCGCTATAGTGCCATGCCATTTGGTCTCAAGAACGCAGCTTCAACATTTTTACAAGCTATGTACAAAACATTTGGAGAGCTCATCAGAGACGTAGTGGAAGTGTATGTTGATGACATCGTCGTCAAGATTAAGGACAAGATGTCACTCCTTGACACTTTGCATGCTGTCTTCGACAAGTTGCGAGTCACTAGCACGAAGCTAAACCCAGACAAGTGTGTCTTCAGTGTTAGCTCGAGAAGGCTCCTTGGTTTCCTGGTAAACCACCGGGGCATAGAGGCTAATCCGGCGAAGATTAAAGCTATTGAGGATATGCGGCCACTAGCCCGCATAAAGGACGTCCAGAAGCTGACTAGATGTCTAATCGCCCTCAGCCGGTTCATCTCAAGACTGGTGGAACGGGCGCTACCCTTCTTCAAGCTGTTGAGGAAGTCCGGACCATTCCAATGAACTGAAGAACCAGAAAAGCCATTTCAAGAGCTAAAGCAGCTCCTCACCTCTCTACCAACCTTGGTAGCTCCAAACCCTGGTGAGCCTCTGCTACTTTACATTTCGGCAACTGACGAAGTTGTCAGCATGGTCCTGGATGCGGAGAGATCAGGACCTTTACAAGCTCAGGAATCCAGACCCCTCTAGGAGGGTTCGGAGGTTCCTGAAGGTGAGTCTGCGTCCCAGCCCCGAGACTTGGATCTACAAGAAGTTACTACAGGAGATCTGGAGCCCTCCAGGAGGGTTCGGGTCGCTCCAGTAGAAGCTTCGGGTTCCTCCAACAAGGACCCGGTGGTCCCCAAAGCAGGTCTGGACCCCTCCGGGACGGTCCAGGTCGATGTGGAGGAAGCTCCAGGCCCCTCTACGAGGGTTCGAACAGTCCAGCGCCCAGTTTACTTCATCATCGAAGTACTACATGATGTCAAGACTCGATACCTAGAGGTGCACAAGCTCCTCTACACAGTTCTCATCGCCTCCAGGAAGCCTCGCCATTACTTCTAAGCTCACAATATCTCAGTGGTGACTTCTTATCCACTGCGTGCGTTCTTGCATATTCCCAACTCCACTGGGAACATTGCAAAGTGGGCAGCAGAATTGGCCAAATTTGATCTTGAATTCGTCCCAAGACAAGCAATCAAGAGTCAAGCATTGGCAGACTTCGTGGCGGAATGGACCCCCTCCACATCAAACCCTGGGGGCCCTAGTGAGCAGAAGTCGGAACTCAAGGCTCTGGTCTTCACCGAGCCTCACTAGGCCCTCTAAATCGACGGCTTCATGCAAAAGCAGGGGGTCGGAGCTCGAGTCCTTCTCCTCGCTTGGACTGGGGAGAAGGTAAAATACATGGTCCACCTTGACTTCAAGGCAACCAACAACATGGCGGAGTATGAAGCACTCATTTACGGACTAAAGGTGGCACTATCATATGGTGTCAAGTAGCTGTTGGTCAAGGGAGATTCGCAGCTCATCATTAAACAGGTGAATGGTGAATGCTCCTGTAACAATCCTCAACTAGTTGCTTATGTCCTTGAAGTCCAGAGGCTTCAGAAGGACTTCGAAGTCTTGGACTTCCATCATGTCCAGCGTGTCCATAATGCTGAAGCTGATGAACTATAGACGAAAGCGTCAATCGGAGCTCCGGCTCCTGACGGAACCTTCGTCCGGAGGTTGTCAAAACCCACAGCTCATCCTGCCGAACTGAGCGAAGGGGGCGAGACCAGCAGCCCGAAGCTGGCGTTCCCGATGGCCCTGTTACCATGGCAGCAATCAAGGGTCGTAGGTGCTGCCGGAAGCTCCGAGCAACCCAACACGCAAGACTCATATGCTCAAGCTAGCTCCGATGCATGGATCTCGGAGATCTGTAGCTAGTTGAAAGACAATATCCTTCCTGACGATGATGTATTCGCCGACCGGATAGTCAGATTGGCTAAAAGATACACGCTGGTAGGAGGGGATCTCTACCAGCACGGTGCCAACGGCTTCCTAATGCGGTGCATCACAAGGGAAGAAGGCTGCAAGCTCCTCGCAGAAATCCATGGAGGCGAGTATGGGAACCACACGTCTTCCCGCACGCTGGTCGGTAAAGCCTTCCGGCATGGCTTCTACTAGCCTACAGCGCTCCAGGATGCAACTGAGCTGGTGAAGAAATGCGAAGCATGCCAGTTCCATGCAAAGCAAATTCAAACACTGGCTCAGCCTCTACAAATGATACCTCCTACATGGACTTTTGCTGTGTGGGGGGATGGACATCTTGGGACCTTTCACAAGAGCCGTCGGAGGTTACAAGTTCCTGTATGTTGCCATTGACAAGTTCACCAAATGGCCAGAAGCAACTCCAGTTGTGACAATAAACAAGCAATCAGCTATCAACTTCTTGCAGTCCATCATATGCAGATTTGGAGTCCTGAACAAAATCATAACAGATAAATGGGACCCAATTCACAAGCTCTGCTTTCCAAGGGTACTGCGAAGACCTCGGCATCCAAGTCAGCTACGCCTTCGTAGCGCACCTGGCAAGCAATGGTCAAGTTGAGAAAGCAAATGAAGAAATCCTGAAAGGACTCAAGACGCGGACATATGAGCGCCTGAAAAAACATAGAGCCAACTGGATCGAAGAGCTTTCGCCCACTCTATAGGCCAACAGGACAACTCCAAACTGGTCAACTGGAGAGACACCCTTCTTCCTGGTGTACGGAGCTGAAGCAGTCCTTCCTCCGGAAATCACCTTGGGGTCGCTCCGAGTCCGGACCTCCGACGAAGACACGCAGGACCAGCTCCGGTGTGAAGACCTTGACCTCCTTGAAGAGGGAAGGTGCCGAGCAGCTGTTCAGAATGCCCGATACCGCCAAGCTCTTCGGCGCTATCACCAACGGTATGTTCACAGCTGACATCTCGAGGATGGTGATATGGTGCTATGGAGAATACAATCCAGAGAAGGGTTAAACAAACTCTTCCACAACTGGAAAGGACCCTCCCGAGTGATCAAAGTATCTCGCTTGGCAACCGACGATGGGACGCCGCTCCCTAATCCTTGGAACATTGAGCACCTCCGTAAGTTCTACGCTTAATATCACGGAGGTGAGTCTGTAATTACATGTGATGTATGTTATAGTGTCATTGTACAGAGTCGAGTAGCTCCTCCAGGGAGGGCAGCCGGACCTACCCCGTTACGTCCGCAACGTCCACGCAACACTTGTCACAGTCTCAGAACTAAAAGTGTAGCTAGCTACCTTGGGTCAAACGAGAAACAAAACACATTTAGCTTGGTTCCGTACCCTAAGAGTGTACTTGTTTCCCCTGTACCCCGGACCTATAATGAAAGACATCATTGTATGAAAATAGACTCCACATGCATTTACTTTGTACAGGCTCAATATTTTTTATTTTTCTTTATCTTGTCTATAACAAAGTTGTGCAGTTCTTAAGAAACTTTAGCTCGACCAGTTCATCTACAACATTGTTGATGGTCTACTCGCCTGAATGCCGCCAAGCCAATCTAGGGCCGGAGTGTGCTATCGACTTAGCCTGGTCATGCACCCTAAGTACGCCACTCTACCTACACCCTGGCAGGCCGAAGTAAGGCGAGTTCAAAAACGATTGTACCTGAAGGAAACAAGACGACGCTCTTGATTGTATTTAGAATTGTGTTCGACCTAAAACTTTCTCGGGAATAGTAAGCTGCAATGAAGTTATAGATAGGAAACGGATTTTACTGTTTTTCTTGACTTTAGTGTGCAGGAAAAATAAATATTTCATGATGATGGTGAATGAAGCCGGAGCTGCCAAAGCTCCGACATCCTCTAGGCGGATTGTGGTCGATGTTCAAACATTGACATCGAGCGTCGCTGGAGCTACTCATCTCCGGTAAATCTAGGGGGCAAGCTGTCAACGTGGAGAAAAGATGGTGGAAAGACTCTAAAGTGGAGTCTGCCATTGACACACCATGTGTTGACAGAGGTCACTGCCAGAGCAACCAAGCTCGGACACCCTAGAGGGCTAACCGTTGATGCTTTACGCGTTGATGGAGACTACTGCCGGAGCTACTAGGCTCCAACGATGGTCAATGCCGGAGCCACTAAACTCCGACAACCTCAGGGGGCCTACACTATCAAAGACTTTGGACCTACATTTTACAATTCGAAGCACGCAAGTCTTCAACAACTGTTACATCCTCTTGGTACATGTTCATAATCAAATCGTGTACATCTACCAGGGGGCCAAGTGAGACAAAGGTGTTGAAGACAAAAAATGAAATTCACAAAAAATTTGGATTTCATTCATCTGGAGACAAGAGATTACAAAATTGGAGAAGAAGAAAAGAGAATACAAGCGAGAGCTACAAAGAGATGGTTCTAGACCCTGTTGAAGAATTCGGCGACCATCTGGGCAACCCTCGACACATTGGCCCGGGCGGCTTCACCCTCTCCTTCGATGGGGCCTTCAAGCATCGGGTCCAGAGGGAATTATGGGTCCCGGCTGGTAGCACATCAGGATGAACTCTGCGACGTTCTTCGCCAGGGACTGTCTCTCAGTTTCCAGCTGGTCCGCGATGACATCGCCCATCTTGGTGAGCTTGTTGCCTACTGAACTCAGTGCCTCCAACGCCTGGTCCAGCTCTGGCTCTGGATCATCCGCACGCATGGGACTGAAGCCCATTGGCGTCAGCGCGTCATTGGCTTTGCCCAGGAAGTCCCAAACTTGTTGAGTCTCCGCAACCTTTGCACTTCGCATCTCCTCTAAGGATCTTTTGGCCGCCGCAAGCTCCAAGTTCTCCCGAGCAAGACGCTCCACCTCTTTGGCATTCTGCTGAATCTTTTCCACAACCTGCCTTTCCAGTTTACTGAGCTCTTCCTCCCGGAGGTGGATCTCATTCGGCGGTTGACCAGATCCTTCTCTCAGCCCCGCACATTCTTCTCCCTGGTAGCAATGGCATTCTCCTGCTTGTAAAGATCTTGACCTCGCTCCCAGGCCTTCTTCTCCCCTTCCTCGCAACGCTCCTCCAATTTCTTGGTGCGTTCTTCAAGTCTCTTGTCAGCCAGAGCTGTCTTTTGGACAAGCTCTTCCTCCCTCTTCACATGGTCGTCCCGCAGCTCCAAGAGTTTTTGCTCTTCATCTTCGAGCTTTCTCTCCCGCACCTCAAGAGCCTCCCGGCCCTTGACGAGACTATCGTGGATGGCGGCGAGCCTCTCCTGGCGGTCATCTGCTACACTATTAGCAGCTTTCGCCTGCTCGTAGATGGCCAGGGACTGGTTGTCAAGGGATTGCATCATGCTTTCCCTCTCATCCAATAGCTTACCCCAATACTCCAGGTGGACCTTCTACCTCTGCACCCACTCCTTGTCGTCAGCCAGCCTCAACTGTGCCAGCTTGGTCTCGAAATGGAGCCGGTTGTGCCACCTCCTAAGAGTTTGACACTCCTCCTCGAGGGCCTTGTTGCCGTGGTAGAAAGCCAGTTGGACCTGGCGAAGACTAGAGGAGGCGTTGTCAATAGACAACGATAGGAGGATCAGGTCCAGACCTGCCGAGGTCCTCTCCGCTAGCTCCAGTGGATCTTCAATGACAAAAATTGGGTCCCACTCTACAAGAGTGGTCCCCTAAGCTTCCACGGCACTAGGGCCATCCTCCGGGATAGCCTCGGCCGTCGCCGAGGAAGTTCCTACAGTAGAAGTTTCGACCTCCGGAATTGACTCCAAAGGTCCCGCCGCTAGGTCATCAACAACTGGCCCCTCAGGCGGGGGGGCCAGCAGCTTCATCTTGGCACCCTAGCTCAGCAGCGAGCACCTCTCGGATCACCACTTCCGAAGCAGGTGTTGAAGGTTCGGTCGGAGTAGAAGCTACTTCCGGCTCCAGCGTTGGCGCCTCCTCCGCCGCTGGCTCAGGTGCTGGTGCTTCGACCATCATGGGCTCAGGCGCTGGCACATTGACCATCATGGGCTCAGGTGCCGACACCTCTGCTGCAGAACCTCTTCGATGACCGGCTCTACAACCGGAACTACTGCAGCAACTGGCTCTACCGCCAGATCTTCCTCGACAACCGGCTCAAGCGCTGGAACTTCATCAACACCTAGCTCCATCGCCGAGACCTCATCAACCACCGGCTCTACTGTCGGGGCTTCAACAACATCCGTCTCTAGGGCCGGAATTGCAGCTACCTTCGGCTCTGTGGCCGGAGCGTCCAACATCTCAGCATCCAAGCCCAAAGCATCAACCTCCGGGGCTGGTGCCACTGGGACATCTTCATTCCCGTGGTCTGGCGCTACCACGAGAGCTTCTGGGGATGTGTCGAGGTCCAAGACCACGACAGCCAGCGCCGGGGCTGCCGTAGCCTCAGTCACCTCTTGGTGCGGCGCTGGAATTGGAGCTGGAGCTTCAGCCTGCACAGCCTCAACTCCTGCTGCAGGGACCGGCGCTTCAGCCCTTTTCTTAGGCACGCTGTGGATGAAGGATGAAGAAACTCAAAATACAGACATAACAATAAAACAACTAGGTGTGGTGAAAAATCAAAATTTACCTCGGAAGGCTTCCGCACTAGTTAGCACAGCACTTCTTTTTGGGACGCTCCGGACTGGCCCCAGCTTCCACTGGCGTGGTAGTGCCGGAAGGTCCCTCGGAGCTTGCTGCTGCTATCGGTGTTGCCTTGGTTGAGGCCCCCTCGACCAGGAAGGACCTCCGAACCCAGAGCCCTTAGCTGGCCCTAGTACCGGAGTCACTTGGCCGGAGCTAGCACCCCGGGAAGATGCTGCTGCCGGATTACATGCTGCCGTTGAAGACCTCCCCCTCCAGGGAGAAGGAGCCGCCGTAGAAGAAGCAGGCCTGGCGGACCTTCCGTCAGCATGCTTTAGCTTCCTTTTATATCTCGAGGTCTCGGAAAACTCCTTGCCCTTGCCTACAACTTCAGTTCTTGGCTTTGGGGCGGGAGCGGAGCCACCTTCAGGAGCTCTGGAGATCACCAACCCAGTGGTCGAACGTCTCTCAACGACACCAAGGTCGTCAAGCACTGGCATCATCTGCCGGAGCTCTCTGCTGAACTCTGCCTCCATGTTTAAAGGGAGGAATGCTTCCGGTGGAGCCAAATTTTCAACATCGATTTCGATGCCGTGCTCGAACATCTTGAGGTGGAACTCCAAAGTTGCACCCTCCATGTGGGCTTCAAACCGGTCTTGATCCGGTCGTTGTCCAGCATACTGTTCCCTCTTCTTCAGCAGAGCCCACTTGTTGGTCAGGAAGTTGCAAAACACCACCTGAGGAGTCACCCCTCCTTCCACGCACCGGTGGATCCTGGTCAGAGCAGGGTTGATGGCGTCCGACAACACCGGAGCTTCACTCCAAGCTACAGTGTCGACGTTGGGGAGGCCTTCGGGCAGCTCGAGCTTCTCATGCTCCTCCACCCTGATGACGATCCAATCCTTCTTCCAGTAGTCCCACTTCCCAGAAGGGAACGAACGCAAGTACATGAACGGGCACTTCATGCGCTTCACAAAATTGTAGAAGCCAAGGTACTCGTCACTCCTGCCGGTAGTGTGGACAGTGAAGAAGGTGCGGAAGAGCTCAACACAGGGTGGAATGCCCACCCACATCTCGCAGAAGTGGACAAAGATCGACACCAAGAGAATGGAGTGGGGGCCAAGGTGGTATAGTTGCAGACCATAGAAGTCTAGCAGCATCAACAAAAAAGAGGAGAAAGGTGGGATCAGTCCCACCATGGCGTACGCGGAGAAGTACACCATGTCGCCAGCGTGTTCCTTCTCGAACAGAAGCTTGCCAACGCGGACCAAGTGGTTGAAGAAGTCAGGAGACCACCCCATGAGGGCTCGGACCTTCTTCAAATCACCGTTGGTCTTCAGTTGGCTATGGCGGAGACCCAACTCCATCGCGGCACAGCGGGGCAAGAGATAGAAAACAAGAGAAAGTTTGGAGGGTTTGAGCGCAAGTTCAAATGAAAGGCGTAAAGAACCCCCAAACGGTGCGTGCTTTCCTTCTTAAGTAAGCCCCCGCGACGCTTGGATGGAAACCACAGAGGAGCCGACGATACCAGTCAAAAACTTCACCTTGCCAATGACAAGGGGGCCCGGGGCCACCCCGACGATCAAGTCGAGGTCCTTACCCCAAGCGAAAGGTTGTCATCATGAAAGGCGAGAAACCCAAAGGAGACAGCGTGACAGGGCGCGCGGAACCGATACGATTTTCGTATCAGGAACCAGCGACCTTCAATTGAGTGAGATCCGCACGCTGAGATATCACCTGCCGCATCCAGGATATGCCACGCGGTGGTGGATTAACTGCGAACTATCGCCAACGGCACGTCCGAAGACCCTTGAAGACACGACTCAAAAACCGAAGAATGGACCCACCTCCGGCGGAATGACTTCATCCAAAAGGTCTCTCCCGGAGGTGGGCCCAGGGGGCCACTGTCGGTACCCTATGTACCGGATACCCCTTGGGATTGCAAAGATCACACGGAGACTCCATCTACCAGATTTGAAAACCTTCTAAGGCCCCACATGTAAGGCGTATCCGGACCTGCTTCCCCGACATGGTTAGTCCCAGGGCAGCCACATGTATCATAAGATCGGAGCTATCGCCCACACATGGGAAAGCTCAAGACTAGATACAGATATGGCATCCCCGGACCTAACCCCAGACAGAGAAAAGCTCTGGTGCCGACACGTTTTCAACAGCACCGGACCTACCCGTCCACTACGGTAAGCTCCAGAGCTGCCACGTGGCTGAACCGCCGGACCTTCAACTTTAACAATGCGTCTGTTGGACACCCAACGGCTCCGGACCTTAAAGGAGCAATCAAAGACTTCAAGACTCGATTAACTGTCATTAATGCCATATTAATGACACATGATCAGATGGCCCTTAATACCGGTAACGGCATTGTTAAGGCCCATTACCAGGCTATTAAGGGTAATTAACCTCATTAATTGCGTATCAAGCATGTATAACCGTCGGGGCCACATGTTGGGCCAGGCTAACAGTGTAACGACCAGTCCTTGTACTATAAAAGGACTGGTCGACGATACACAAGGGACGACTCTAGGCCTCTTCTGGACTCCCTGACCTAGACGTGCTTCTTCTTTTGGAGCTTCTTCTAGACTTACACGCTCAATACAAGACCGACACACCCCGTGGAGTAGGGTATTATGCTCAGGCGGCCCGAACCACGTAAATCTCTTTGTTGACTTGTCATTCACCTTCTTGAATCTCTGTGTGCCCAATACCGAACTATAACTCCACGATCTACCAACAACAGTGTCAGGAAATCTGCCGGATCCAAACACCGACAGAATGGTTGGCCACACCTTTGACCTCTTTGATGATATACATTGTTGTTCCCATTGTTGGTTAGGTATAGGGCATCCTCAAGGGTTTCTGGGCAGCCATTGTCCAAAGTGCCCGTGTTGCCACAGACTTCACAGGTGATGTGAGAGTCTAGGGCATATGCATTGCCACATACGTCACCACCGGCTTGTCCATCAGTCTTTTTCATGAGGAGGTCCAATTTAGCAATGATCATGTCCAACTCTTTCAAAGTGTGCATGCCATGCTGTCTAGTATGGTGACGCTCGTCGCTCCAACCCATGTTTGATACCATCTTCTCAATTAATTATTTGGCTTTGGGCACCGTCAATGAGAAGAAGGCACCTCTAGCAGCAGCATCAACAAGGTCATGGGTGGAAGGGATCAGACCATTGTAGAAGTTTTGTATAATCAGTTAGTCATCCATCCCATTGTTTGGATAGGTCAGGATGTACTCCTGAAGCCTTTCCCAAGCCTCGGGAATAGACTCCCTGGCATCTTGCTGGAAGTTGCAAATTCTTCCACATAGGGCATTAGTCTTCCCCAACAAGAAGAATTTGGCAAGTAATGTTGTAGATTACTTCTCCAAGCGTCTACGACACTTTGGTTCACGAAGAACCACTGCTTCGCCCTCCCAAGAAGGGAGAACGGAAACATCCTAAGATAGAGGGCATCAGGAGATACGTCCTTGATCTTAAAAGTGTTGCAGACCACAAGGAGCTGTTGCAGGTGAGCACTTGCATCCTCGTTAACCTTCCCACAAAATGGTTTTGCTTGCACCATAATGACTAGGGCAGTCTTGATTTTGAAGTTCACATCTCCCTTGTAACATTGGGCCCAACAAGCACATTGTTAGCATAGGGAGCCGAAAACTCACGAAGGGTCTTCTGGTCCATTGGTGCAGTTGCGCTGGTTTGCTTTGTTGCATGAAGCTTCTTAGGAGTAGCGACACGAGGTCGATCTCTTAGAAGGGATTTGCGGTCTTCAACAAATTTTTTCGACAAGCGGAAACCAGACATACACTACCATGTTTTCACATGAAATACGAAAACAAAAAGGGTTATTCTACTAAAACCTACCTAGGGTCCTATCCTTTTCACTCAACTATGCGATACTTTAGCTGCCTTCCTCGGTAATGGCACCAGAAATGCTTGTTGACCTTTGTTACATCACAGATAAAAATCCGTAAGCACATGAAAACTATCTAAGTAGCATTTCCCCTTAAAGAGTATTCCCTAGGGTTTCATTTATAATTTCCCAATGGAAGGCTAAGTGAAAGTAAAGAATTATCAAATGAAGAGGGTAGATTGTTATAGGTATGGTTTCGGTGAGGATGGATCATAGATATGTGGAGGTAGTGTGACACACACAAGATCATTCTATTCTAAGGGGGGTGAATGGGTAAAAGAGGTATTAGGCTAAGAGTGAGGTAGTTACTCCTAAAATGCTTCTACTATACATATACATAGCCTATGTTAATTACTAATGAACATATCAATGGTGAATTCTTATGCTAAGCTGTTCAACACATCAGGCACGGGTTTACCCCTAGCAATACTAAGACGACTCCCGCAAAGAGCCTATGGCATAGACGAACGTGGAGGATTACAAGGATAGATAGGGCTGTCACCACCTACTTCCTACCACTTCAATCCGTAGGTCTACGAGATATCCAACGCTACTTAACTATCCTAGCACCATGCTAGCATATTGAGTAAATACCTTAGGAGCCTCGGCACAAGCCATCCTAAGGTGATGACTGACCTAAACATCCTTGAGCCAATGTTGAAACATAGCATAAGTTATTCATATTAACGTGATGATGTCATAACTATTTAGACTGCAGTGGGGATTTGTAGTGTTTATGATGATATAATGAGAATGTTATTGCATAATCATAAATACTACTACTAACACATACATGGAATCCACAATACAACAAGAAATGCTTAATCAAGTATATGAATAAAAGAAGACTAAAGATGACATCTTTATTATGAACAAAATCACAAATACAAATAGGAATATGATAGCCATACCTTTCCCAATTTGGAATTGGGAAGAGAAGGAGACTCCTTCTACTCCTTCCTAACTTGGACTATGGACTAGAGGCTCTCCTCTCTACAGCCTAAACTCCTCTAAACCTATGGAGAGTAGTGTATACAATAGAATGAATACTCAAGTTTGTGTGGAAAGTGTTGGTAGGGGGTCCTATTTATAGGTGGAGAAGGGTTAGTTAACACCACCAACTGCATGCGAATTAGTCCATCATCTTCGGGAAGCCGAGAGGAGCCAACACGTGTCGATTGATTGAGTTTGGCACCAGGACCTAGTCGGCCGACTAGGGTGGTCGTCCACCCCGTCAGAGCTCCGTTGGGGTTGTGTTTTCTCCTGTTCCCTGACAGGTGAGTCCCTCTCACTAACATAGGTGATACACCGTTGGATTGCCTCAGACACATCTGTTTGTGGGTCATTTTATCCATGTGGTGCCACATGTCGACACTTGATTGGCTGGAATGATATTTTGTAGGATTGTTCCCCCTCTTTTACCTCAGTTTGTGCATAAATTGTCTGCATGCACTATTTCTCCAAGGACCAGTGTAAATAGGTTAAATAGAAAGGTGATGTGTGCAAGAAATAGTATTGCTTCACATAATTGAGTTATATTGACCGGTGAAATTGGTATATAACAGCTGTCAACAACCAGCCAAAAGCTTCATAGACTGATATATGTCTTTCGGAATCTTATGACTTGTTGGAAGGAGATCACTGATCAACTTTAGGATACAATTGTAGCAATTGTTTGCAAAATTATACTTAGACTTCAACACCATAAGTCGTGTGACCACCTAGAGAACGGTCACATTGGTCCCCTCATGCAAATTTTCATCAGAGGCAGCAAGAAGCCTTTAAAGCTTCTGCACCTCCTCCGACGGTGGCTGCTCTTCATACTCTCGACCAACATCCGCCATCATATCATCCATCCGATCTTCACCCTCATTTTCGTACGACTCACTAGCATAATTCATATCCCCATGCTCACACCACATTAGGTAGTCGGGCATAAATGCGGGCTTGCAAAGGTGCAACATCATTTCAGACCTCTCTAGACGCCGACGATTCTGGTACCTGCTACACGAACACTTCACAAAATGAGAACCACTAGAAAATGCTTGGTTCATGAACACATTTGTGATATGAGCCCATTCCAAAGTGTGCGCACCAGTTGAACTCCATCCATCTTACATCACCTTACGGTCGTCACCCAATTTTCAGCTTATACATTCGATGCAGACAAATAATTATTAGTTTATTTTTATGTTATATGACGGCCCGTACAACTAGGCTGATAGGTCCTGTAACACCGTCATTTTCATCCATCATGCATTGCATACATTCTTATACATGTTTAACATTAAGCAACGAAAAAAGGAATAAGTTTAAAATGAATTATAATCAAACAAGCAAATAAAAAATCAGGCTCAGTACGGACTTGTGCGGATTTGTACCCCAGACTAGTCCGTCTAACTCTCTGTTGTTCTCCCCGGGTAAGGCAGACCTTTTTGGATTGTGCCCGAGACTAAACCGTTCAACCCTCTGATGTTAATCTGGAATTTTCCGTTAATGCTATGGACTAGTCCGGAAATGTTTCTGATGTTTTCCAAAGCCCTGCTTTGGACTTGTCCGGTTTAGCAACAGACTTCTCCGTTATACTCTATAAACAACCCCTCCTCTTACTTTACATCTCTTTGCCACTTTTGAATCACACCCAAAACCCTATCTCGTAGATAGCCACCGCCAAGGAGGAGAAGGAGATCCCAAGAAAGAAGAATAAGAGGAGGAAACAAAAGAGGATCAAGTGATGAGTAGGTTTAGGCTCGATCTTCCAAAAGGTAAGTCGATTGGAGTGGACAACTCGACGTTGATGATCCGCGGCACTCGAGCAGTTCGAATACTCCTGCAATCACTACACCACTGCTCCGTCGGTTATCAACCGTGTGGCACAAGCTTGACCTCGCTAGGAAGGCTAATCCCTGCAAGTGAACCGAGAACACAAGCAAGAACGTAGAAGACACGATGTGAAACTGAGAAGTTGGGGTCTCACAAACCGTAGAACAGCGAAATTGTTATTCTAAGCAAGACCCACCGAATATGACTGGCGGCTGCAATATTTAAAGGTTAGGGTCGGACAAAACACGATTAGATGCGTCCCTAGTAGGCTCTTACGGGATACAAGACCCAAATGCCTGATTCAGTGGCGCAGCAGCGGACAGAAATCTGGACCCGACTTGATTCCACGATTCCCAATGACTCCAGAAGAATTTTAGGTGGGACCAGAATCATTGGAAATTTATCTTCTCCTCTTTCTGTGCATATTTAGAACGTTAAAAATGGAGTGCATATGCCTCCTGGCCGTCCGTTTTAAGGTGGACTGCTCCTGGACTCCGAGTTGAACTCGAGTCCGAGTTGTAAACTGTTTCCATCTACTTGTGGACGTCCCAGCTAGTTCTCCACGCTCCCAAGGCCTCTTTACTTCACTTGTTGATCTTCATTATTCCTAATAACAACTAAATCATCACATAGCAATCTATTCTCAAACTCACATGCAAAAGAAGTTAGGAGCGAATTCACCTGCTGATTTATTAATCGTGGTCGTGCTCTTGTGATTGGTCCTTGCATTTCAATGTGTGTCTCTGCTGTTTTTATGTCCTCATCATCCTCCCCCTCTTGAATTGGAGTTGTCCTCGACTCAAGTTCATCTTCTTCCCCCAAGTATGGTCGCAAATCTGAAATGTTAAATGTAGGACTAACCCCAAAACCGGGAGGCAATTGAAGCTTATATGCATTATCATTAATCTTTTCAACAATCTTAAAGGGACCAGCAGCTCGTGGCATAATTTTAGATTTGCTCAAGTCGTGGAATTGCTCTTTTCTCAAATGTAATCACACCAAATCACCCGGTTCAAGTTTTACTTCTTTTCTACCTTTACTACCTGCAATCCTATACTTCTCATTCATCATTTCAATATTTTTCTTTGTAGTTTCTTGCATCTTAAGAATGAATTCAGATCGTTGTGTAGCATCCAAATTTATAGTTTTAGAAGGAGGGAAAGGTACTAAATCAATAGTAGCACGGGGATTGAAACCATACACTACCTAGAATGGACTTACCTTTGTCGTGGAGTGAACGGATTTGTTGTAAGCAAATTCTATATGTATTAAACACTCCTCCCACAACTTCAATTTTTTTTTTCAAGATAGCCCCCAACATAGTAGATAAAGTACGATTAACTACCTCAGTTTGTCCATCCTTCTGTGGGTGTCATGTAGTTTAAAACAGCAACTTGGTTCCCAATTTATACCACAAATTTCTACAAAAATTACTTCAATTTTTTGCATCATGATCAGAAAACAATGGTATTTGGCACACCATGTAAACGAACAATTTCCATCATAAATAAATCAGCAATGTGTAAGGCATTATCATTCTTATGACAAGGTATAAAGTGTGCCATTTTGGAGAAACGATCAACAACTACAAAAATAATATCCCCCCTCTTAGTCCTAGGCAATCCCAAAACAAAGTCCACAGAAATATCCTCCCAAGGTACACTAGGAACAGGAAGAGGCATATAAAGACAATGTGGGTTAAGGCGAGACTTAGCTTTATTGCAAGTAGTGCATCGTGACACGTAGCGCTCGACATCATGCCTCATGTTTGGCCAAAAGAAGTGTGTGGACAGCACGTCTTCAGTTTTCTTCACTCCAAAATGTCCCATCAAACCTCCTCCATGTGCTTCCTGCAAAAGTAATAGACGAACGGAGCTAGCTGGAACGCATAGCTTGTTAGCACGATAGAGGAGACACTCTCGCAGCACATATTTATTTTAAGTTCTTCCTTCTATACAATTTTGAAAAGCATCTTTGAAGTCCAAATCAGTAGGATATAATGCTTTTATTGTTTCCAAACCAAAGATTTTATGATCAAGATGGGACAGCATGGTATAATGCCTAGATAATGCATCGTCAATGACATTTTCTTCCCTTTCTTATGCTTAATGATGTATGGAAAAGACTCTATGAACTCAATACATTTAGCATGTCGTTTATTAATATTGGTTTGACACAGATACTTCAATGATTCATGATCGGAATGTATGACAAACCCCTTAGACCAAAGATAATGTTTCCAAGTTTGTAATACTCACACTAAGGCATACAATTCAATATCATAAGTGGAATAATTTAGATTAGGACCACGAAGTTTTTCACTAAAGAAAGCAACGGGTTTACCTCCTGGTATGAGAACGCCTTCAATATCAATGCCGCTTGCATCGCATTCTAGCTCAAAGGTCTTGTCAAAATCAGGAAGTTGTGGCAGTGGTGCTTGTGTAAGCTTCGATTTGAGAGCATCAAAAGCTTTTTGCTGCTGTTCTCCCATCGAAATGTCACTCCCTTCTTCGTTAGCACATGTAGAGGTGTTGCAATGGTGCTAAAATAATGCACAAAACGCATATAAAACCTGCAAGACCAAGAAAACTACGAACCTGCGTGACAGTTGTTGGGGCGTGCCAACTGGTGATTGCTTCAATTTTTGCCTCATCTATCTCAATTCCCTGCGAGGAAATGACATAGCCAAGAAACGAGACTCGATTGGTGCAAAAGACGCACTTTTCGAGGTTACCAAACAAACGTGCATCTCTCAAAATAGTGAAAACAACACATAATTGATGAAGATGTTCATCACATGACTTGTTGTAAATGAGGATATCATCGAAGTAAACCACCACAATTGTCCAATGAAAGCACGTAAAACCTCGTTCATTAAACGCATAAAAGTGTTGGGTGCATTAGTTAAAACAAAAGGCATGACTAACCACTCATAAAGTCCAAACTTGGTTTTAAATGCAGTTTTCTATTCATCTGCTAGTGCCATTCTAATTTGGTAATAACCACTACGCAAGTCAATATTTGTGAAGATGATAGCACCACTCAATTCATCAAGCATGTCATTTAAGCGAGGAATAGGATAACGATATCGAATGGTGATGTTATTAATCGCTCGACAATCAACACACATGCGCCAACTACCATCTTTCTTAGGAACCAAAAGAACAGGAACGAAACAAGGGCTAAGGCTTTCACGAATGTACCCGCGGTCCAAAAGCGTGAGACCTATGTGTGCTGAATACATTGTCTATGGCGATAAAAGTTTTGAATACTACGAAAACATCTTTTTAACAAGGTCCGATTTTAGGTCCGAGCTCCTGCAAGGTCCGACGATAGGTCCGGCTTATATTGGGTAAGCTCTGGCGCTAGGTCCTGCTAGCTTTGGTAAGCTCCAGTTCAAGGTCCGGTTAGCTTTGGCAAGGTCCGGTGCTTGATCGCAGTGTTTCTGCTTTTATCTTACAATGTTTCGAACTTGCTTTACACTTATGGAAAGGTTGCTTAGTATTCTTTTACTAAGTTTGTGGTGTGTTTTGGTGGTTAAGGCTGATATCGTTTTGCTATGGTTTGCAACATGCTTATGTGAGGTGCTCACGTAAGATGTTGTAGTTTTGAAACTAACAAGATTCCAGTCGAGGACTTGTGCTCGGAAGTATTTGTTGTTTATTCATGTGCATGTGTTGCTTGAGTTCAAGACATGGCTGGTGACAGGATCCATTGAACTAGTCTTAGGGAGAAGATAAGGTTCAACAACCAGGTTTAGGAGGAATTGTGGTTGAGTTGATCGGGAGGTTGCCCATCATGTTTGAATCAAGAACAATGCATATGAAGGTATCGTGGACGTCGTTGGAAGATGTTTACACGTATGCAAGGATTGCATGGACGCGGCTACATGTTTCTTTGGCGTGATGAAGAGATGTGGACGTAAAGAATTGGTCAGGAAGGTGCAACTGACTAGGTTATGGACTCAAGTTGCGGCTGAGTCGTGTTTGACTCAAATATGGAAAGTTTTGAGTTTGTTATGATAGGATTTCATGTGGGTCACGAATTTGAGTTGTTTTAGGAATGTGGGATACGTTCCTAAGGTGTTTGGAAGTCTTAACATTGCTTCTATCTGCATATAGAAGAGTCGTGAGCAGTTATGGAAAGTTTCGATTCATGATTTGAGTAGGATTAGAGTCCTAGTTGAGATTGGGTTGGCCTATGGGCTAGTTATATAAGCAAGGGAGGCCAGAGATCATGAGAGACGACTTTGGGGCTGTTCCTCTTGTGTTCTATTGAATAAAATTTGTAGTTGAAAGGAACTTTTGTGCCTTGTTCGCCCGACTTGTTCCAGACAATTTTTTCTCATCGAGTTTCTGCACAGCACTACCTTGTTTTGGTGGTTTTATCATAACTCAAGTTTTACAGATCCAATTGACGTGATTCTTTTTGGGTTGTCTTCCAAACTTGATTTTCTATCATCTGTGAAAACTCCAGGGTCATTGTATTTGTGGTTTATAATCCAGACGAGTTTCTTTGCAGTATTACAGAACTGTTTTTCTTGGATAGGATAGATTGACCTTTGTTCGATCTTTCGATCGTAACTTGAGTTTCTCTCTACGGATTTTAGTGATTCTTTTTGTGTCGTCTTCATGACTTGATTCTCTTGTATTTCTATTTCTTTTGTCACGGTGAAAGACGTTTAGATTAGTCTCACACACGATTTTTTTAACAGATCGTTTTTCTGCCAAAGGGGTTGGGATTTAAGTGTTTCCGCTGCGTAAGATTTTTAAATCTACTATTCAGCCCCCTCTAGTAGCTTTTCACGTGCTCTTCGATCCCACAATTGCTATCATAGCCGCGGTGCTCTAATCTTTGTTATTTGCACGTATTTTGACTAATTATTATGGAGAAATACTCTGCAAAACCTTTTGTCTTTAGTGGTATTGATTTTCAGGTTTGGAAGGCACGTATGGAAGCCTTCATCCAGGCTCAAGGCTTCGCGATATGGGAGAAGGTATACAAGCCTTACAAAGTGCCGTCAAATGATCAAGTTAGAACTACAAATCTGAGAGATGTCGACAACAACAACAGGGCTCGGAACTTGATCATACAAGGATTAACTCAAAGCGACTTCGACCGTGTTGCACACCTCCGATCTGCATATGATGTGTGGAAATCACATTTTGACTACCACGAAGGATACAACACGATCAAGGAGGTAAGGCAAGACATGTTCAAGAAAGAATGCATGTGCTTCGAGATGCAGCCTAGTGAGTCTATTGATGACCGTTTTGCTCGCTTTAATAAAATTCTCAGCAACTTGCGTAGTGTCAATGTTAATTTTTTAGATGCTGAAAATGCTAGGAAATTGTTAAGTGCATTAGATATGTGAATTTGGGAGATGAAAGTCACATATTTGTGAATCTACTGTCATGAGTACACTTACTCTAGATATGCTATATTCCAAGTTAAAAACTCATGAAATTGACATAATATCACGTAAGAACCCCAATAAGTCTATTGATTTCGTTTCTCAACGTGACATGCCAAGCTCCGGTCAATCTTCATCCTTTGGTACACTTGCTTTGTTGTCCTCTCTATCCCTTGAACAGATTGAGGAGTTTCGAGAGGAGGAGCTAGTACTTCTCTCTACTAGGTTCTCAAAAGCATTGCAAAATGTGAGAACTAGAAGCAGAGGAAGCTCCATACGTCAACAATATTTTGAATGTGGTAAGACGGGGCATTTTCGTTCAGATTTCCCTAACCTTTCAGGTCCTACTTCCCGGGATGAAAAGCATACGAGGACGAAGCACTCCTCTGCAAAAGATAAAAAGAAAAAGAATGGTTTTACAGGATGTCAATTGGTGAGCACTTTTATGTCCGCACTTCAAGAACATGGCTCAAGCAATGTGGACACTGGAAGTGATGAAGATGAAGATGATTTGGCAAACTTGTGCTTCATGGCGGGCAAATCAAGATCAAGTATGGAGGATGCAGAACACAATAGTGACAATGAAGAGGTATGTCCTACTTGCGAAGAAATGTGTGATGCTATTTATCGTGCCACTATTATAGTTAAGAAAAAGGACAAAAAGCTTAGGGATAGTGCTGCTAAAATTGAATCACTAAAATCTGAAATCAACCGTTTAAAAACATTGATTCCTAGTGATGATGCATGTCCCTCATGTGATTTAATATATCAACAATTGTCCTCATTAACAAGTGCGCACACCTCCACACTTGATAAACTCGAGTTAGAAATTGAAAAAAATAGAGAGCTTGCTGCACTTAATGATAAAAACTTGAAAGATGCCAGTTGTTCTACATTTGATTTGCATTGTTCTACTTGTGATGATCTTGATAAGAAACTACAAGATGCTATGAATGAAATTTCTATATTGAACAATGCTTTACGTTCTCATGAAGTTAAATTTTGTTCCAATTGCAAATTAAAAGGAAAAACTTCATGTGAAAATTTCCTTGATCTGTCCAATAAACTTGATAACATGCATAGGACATTAGATCGGTTTTGTAATGAGAATAAGAACTAAACTTGCTGCTCAATTCTTCCAAGTCTTGCAATGATAAACCTAGTTTAAGTTATGATTCTCGTGCTCATGCTAAGGCACATCCACCTAAAATTGTAAAGTCATTAGGAAGTGGTTTGATTAAAGCAGTTCTCAAACAAAAACAAGTGGCTTTCAAATCTGCAGGAGTGTTGTCTCATTCGATTTCAAATAAAAATGTTGCTTGCTCATCTAGACATGAACACAAAGTTAAATGTCATTGTACCTACTGTCAGATATGGTCACGTCATAGATTTTTGTCATAGACTAGCTAAACAAAAGAAAAAGGTAAGAATGATTGAGATCTCATAACTTTCATGCAAAATTTGCTGCACTTGCTAAACCAAATGATAGGAACATGCAATCTGCTGTGATAAGTCAAAAATATGCAAAGGGTTCTTCCAAACATACTGATGTTTGTTCTACACATGTAACATCTCGTAGGACAGTAGTTGGGTACAAAAATTCTCAAGCTTTGGCTCATAAACCTGTTGTTTTATCTCAGCTTTTGCGTGTTATTCCTGCTAGACGTCGTGTGACTCAGTACTTGTTCCTAAATGCCTTTTGACTAACCCCAGTATTGAGTCATTGACGTATTGTGCTTCTATGTAGGTTACACGCTTGAGGAAGGAGTACATTTGGATTGAGGATTCAGATTGCTCATGCCACATGACCGGTAACAAAGAATGGTTCTCCTACCTCTCTTTTGTGTCACGTGTAGAGAATGTTACTTTTGCCGATAATTCTTCAACTCCTATAATTGCTAAGGGTTCGATTAGAGTAAATAATCACTACACTTTGAAGGATGTGGCACTTGTTGAAAATTTTAAATACAACTTGCTTTCTATTTCACAACTGCTAGATGAAAACCTGAAATTATTTTCACTAAAAATTGCTGCAAAGTTGTAAATTTAAATAGTGAGCTTATTTTTAAGATGTCTCAGTTTGGAAGAGTTTTTAAAGCTGATTTTGATATGTCTTCCTCTAAGCATAGGTGTATAGTTGCTAATGATTAAAAGGACTTATATTTTTGGCATCGTAGACTTGGTCACGTTGGCTTTGATTATCTAACGCGTGTTAGTTCTCTTGATCGCATACGTGAGCTGCCCAAGCTTAAAGGGGGCAAAGAAATTGTTTGCTCTTCTTGTAGACATGCTAAGATGGTTGCAGGTTCAAATACTCCTCTCACAATGATCATGACAACTGAACCGGTCAACTTTTGAACATTGACACCGTAGGACCTTCACGCGTTCAATCCTTCGAAGGTAAATGTTATGTTCTTGTGATTGTTGACGATTATTCTAAATACTCTTGGTTTTAATTTATGGCATCTCAGAATGAAGCTTTTAGTCACTTTATAAATTTATTTCTTAGATTATCAAATGATCACCCAGGATCTGTAAAAGCAATTAGAAGTGATAACGGAACCGAACATAAAAATCAACATTTTGATCACTTTTGTGCTGAAAATGGAATAGATCATCAATTTTCTTCACCATATGTACATCAACAAAATGGTGTTGTAGAAATAAAGAACAAAACCTTAGTTGAGATGGCTAGGACTATGCTTGATGAATATCAAACTCCTAGGAAATTTTGGGCTGATGCGATTGCAACTGCTTGTTATGTCTCAAATTGTGTTTTCTTGCGCGCTAAACTAGGTAAAACACCATATGAGCTCCGGTTTGGACATAGGCCATGTGTCACACACATTCGGGTCTATGGATGCAAATGCTTTGTTAAGAAACTTGGTAATATTGATAAATTTGAACCTAGATCTGTTGATGGAATGTTTCTTGGTTATCCATCTCATACTAGATGCTACCGTGTGCTTTTACATGACACTAATAAAATTGTGGAGACTTGTGAGGTGTCTTTTGATGAATCTAGCCCAGGTAATAGCTCAGACATTGCAGGTCCAGGTCTATATTTGTAGGTGGAGAACATTTTCGTTGAAGATGAGGAAGAGTTGGAGCTGCTGCCCAAAAATTCAGCAGCTAATGACATTGTTCCAGCTCCTGATTTTGATTCACAGCCAGCACCGACGACCACCATTGCTGGTCTAGATCCTCCTCAAGTCACAAGCTCATCGATTTGTGCTGAAAATGGAGAAGAAGAAGCTTGTGAAGTTTCCACTTCCCTCCGGGTTTTCAAAAGTCATCCTCCACAACTAATTTTTGGAAGCTTGCACGAATGAGTAACACGGTCCAGGTTTTGCGATCCAAACTCTCATGCTCATTCTGCTTTTGTTGCTTCTTTTGAACCCAAAGATATATCACACACACTCACTAATGAAGCTTGGATTATTGCCATGCAAGAAGAGTTAGAAAATTTTGAAAGAAATAATGTTTGGAAACTTGTACCTCCACCTCATGGTCACACTTTAATTAGAACCAAATGGGTTTTTAAAAATAAACAAAGTGAGGGTGGGGTTGTGGTTAGGAATAAGGCTAGGTTGGTTGCTCAAGGTTTCACTCAAGTTGAAGTTCTAGATTTTGAAGAAACTTTTGCTCCTGTTGCTAGATTAGAAGCCATAAGAATTTTGTTAGCTTTTTGCTGCATCTAAAGGCTTAAAGCTATATCAAGTGGATGTTAAAAGTGCTTTTCTTAATGGCTACATAGATGAGGAGGTTTATGTCAAACAACCACCAGATTTTGAAAATCCAGATTTTCCTAATCATGTTTACAAACTGTCCAAAGCCTTGTACGGTCTCAAACAAGCCCCTAGAGCATGGTATGATAGGTTAAAAACATTCTTACTTGAAAAGCGGTTTACCATGGGCAAGGTTGATAAAACTCTTTTTGTGCTTAAGCATGGCAATGACTCATTATTCGTTCAAGTGTATGTGGATGATATTATCTTTGGTTGTGCTTCTCATGATCTTGTGTCCAAATTTTCAACTATGATGAGTTCAGAATTTGAGATGAGTATGATGGGAGAACTCACGTACTTTTTGGGGCAGCAAATCAAGCAAACCAAGGAGGGTACCTTTGTACATCAAATGTAGTATACAAAAGACCTTCTAAGGCGCTTCACCATGGACAAAAGAAAGTCTCTTCAAACACCAATGGGAACAGCAACAACACTTGAACTTGATGAAAATGGTGAACCCGTGGATCAAAAAGAAAGCATGATCAGATCACTTTCGTACCTCACGGCATAAAGACGGACATAAAATTCAGCGTATGTCTTTGTGCACGGTTTCAAGCCTCCCCACATGCTTCACATCGTCAAGCCCTCAAAAGGATTCTCAGGTACTTACATGGAACTCAAGAATTTGGCATTATTCTTCCTTCTTCCTCAGCCATTACTTTGAAAGCTTTTCAGATGCTTATTTTGAGGGTTGTAGGATTGATAGGAAAAGTACTTTTGATGCTTGTCATTTTCATGGTAATTCACTTGTTGCTTGGTCCTCTAGAAAACAAAACTCAGTTGCACAATCCACAGCTGAATCTGAATATGTAGCTGCTGCTAGTGCTTGCTCACAAATTCTTTGGATTGTTCAAACAATTTGACATTAGGTATCACTTTCTCCGTGATAATGTTGAAAAAGGAAACATTGTGCTTCACCATGTAGATACTGAACAACAATTGGCTGACATTTTTACAAAACCTTTGGATTTCACTCGCTTTTGTTACATCCATAGTGAAAATAGGGGTTATGCATCCTCATGGCTTAAATTGAGGGGAAGTTTTTCAAACTTGAGAAGTCTATGTGTGAATCTGAAATTAAAATAATATCAGCATAGTTTTATACATATATGACTTTGTGATTCCTTTTTCATGCCGAAAGTTATTACTACATTACTCGTGTTATACATTTTGTAGTTTTTGCCATGTCTAGCAATTCGAATAATTACACACACTAAATCTAGTCATGGTCGAACTTTCTTGCTGTTTCGAACTTGTTACATGCTCACAAGTGCTTTTAATCATAAAGAATTAATCAAGTAATCATGTCCCATGTTGAGTTTTTATGATCAAATATAAATTGAGGAAAGATCAAGAGAATATGCATGCATCACACTTCTTCTTTTGAGATGGCTTATCATTGAACTTAGATATGAACTTGGAAGAAGTTGTGTGTGACTAAAATCATGTCCTTAAGCTTCTGATTGTCAAATGACATAGGCTTGACTTGGTTGGTTAGAATAAGGTAGATGCAGCATATAATCTCTTGCAAATGTCATATGTTAAAAATTTGTGCTTTAAAAAATTGCAGCAACAAGTGTCATGCTTTCAGGTATTGAAATAGTTAAGTTTGTGAGATCATGACTTGCTTAAATTGAAAATTAAATTTGATCTCTAGCATGGCCTACACTACTTTATGTATGTCATTGTTGTGATAGTGTATGTTACTTGATAGTATGACTTGGATGAGCTTTGTTTTATATGTATATGTTATAATATGCTCATGACAATTAAAATTTCTCTTCTGTACCTTGCTGGATACAATGTCAAAGAGGGATAAATTGATCACACGTTGCACATATTCACAAGTGTTTTTTTGGCACGTTTCTTCTCAGGGGGAGAAGTATGCAAGGGGAAGAAATTTATTTCCATCTTATTTGATTTTCAAAAAGGGGGAGAAATTGTTTTCAATACTTTTCATGTGAACAAGACAATGTTCGGATTTTAAGTTGTGTGGCCAATGCATTAATCAAGGGGGAGATTGTGAGACCTATGTATGCTGAATACTTTGTCTATGGTGATAAAAGTTTTGAATACTACCAAAACATATTTTTAACAAGGTCTGACTTTATGTCCGAGCTCCTGCAAGGTCCGACGATAGGTCAGACTTATATTGGGTAAGCTCTGGCGCTAGGTCTGACTAGCTTTGGTAAGCTCCGGTGCTAGGTCCTGCTAGCTTTGGTAAGCTCCGGTTCAAGGTCCGGTTAGCTTTAGCAAGGTCCGGTGCTTGATCGCAGTGTTTCTACTTTTATCTGGCAATGTTTCAAACTTGCTTTACACTTATGGAAAGGTTGCTTAGTATTCTTTTACTAAGTTTGTGGTTTGTTTTGGTGGTTAAGGCTGATATCGTTTTGCTATGGTTTGCAACATGTTTATGTGAGGTGCTCACGTAAGATGTTGTAGTTTCAAAACTAACGAGAGTCCAGTCGAGGACTTGTGCTCGGAAGTATTGGTTGTTTATTCATGTGCAGGTGTTGTTTGAGTTCAAGACATGGCTGGTGATAGGATCCATTGAACTAGTCTAAGGGAGAAGATGAGATTCAACAACCAAGTTCGGGAGGAATTGTGATTGAGTTGATCGGGAGGTTGTGCAGCATGTTTGAATCAAGAACAATGCATATGAAGGTATCGTGAACGTCGTTGGAAGATGTTTGCATGTATGCAAGGAGTGCATGGACGTGGCTACATGGTTCCGAGGCGTGATGAAGAGATGTGGACGTAGAGAATTGGTCGGAAAGGTCCAACCGACTAGGTTATGGACTCAAGCTGCGGCTGAGTCGTGTTTGACTCAAATATGAAAAGTTTTGAGTTGGTTATGATAGGATTTCTTGTGGGTCACGAATTTGAGTTGTTTTAGGATTGTGGGATACAGTCCTAAGGTGTTTGGAAGTCTTAATATTGCTTCTATCTGTGTATAGAAGAGCATTGAGCAGTGATGGAAAGTTTCGATTCGTGATTTGAGTTGGATTAGAGTCCTAGTTGAGATTGGGTTGGCCTAAGGGCTGGTTATATGAGCATGGGAGGCCAGAGCTTGTGAGAGATGACTTTGGGGCTGTTCCTCTTGTGTTCTATTGAATAAAATTCGTAGTTGAAAGGAACATTTGTGCCTTGTTCGTCCTACTTGTTCCAGACAATTTTTTCTCGTCGAGTTTTTGCAAAGCACTATCTTGTTTTGTTGGTTTTATCATAGCTCGAGTTTTATAGATCCAAATGACGTGATTCTTTCTGGGTTGTCTTCACAACTTGATTTTATATCATCTGTGAAAATTTCAAGGTCATTAGATTTGCGGTTTCAGATCTACACGAGTTTCTTTGCAGTGTTCCCGAACTATTTTTCTCGGGTAGGACAAATTGACCTTTGTTCGATCTTTCGATCGTAACTTGAGTTTCTCTCGACAGATTTGAATGATTATTGTTGTGTTGTCTTCGTGACATGATTCTCTCTGATTTATATCTATTTTGTCATGGTGAAACACGTTTAGATTAGTCTCACACATAATTTCTTTAACAGACCGTTTTTCTGCCGAAGGGGTTGGGATTTAAGTGTTTTCGCTGTGTAAGATTTTTGAATCTACCATTCACCCCCTCTGGTAGCTTTTCACGTTCTCTTCGATCCTACAAAAAGATCTTGGACTTTTTGCTGAATTTCCTTAGTTTCCTCTGGATTCGCCTTGTATGCTGCACGATTTGGCAAACTTGCTCCTGGAATCAAATCGATCTTGTGTTCAATGCCTCTCATCGGTGGTATACCAGGGGGTATCTCGGAGGGTAACACATCTTCAAACTCCTGCAAAAGGTTAGCAACAGTAGGGGGCAATGCAATAGACAATTCATGAAGTGAAAACATGGCTTCTTTGCATACTAAAGCATAGCACACCCCCTTAGCATCAAATAAATCAGCAAGGTCAGATTTACTTGCGAGCAACGATGGTGATTTTAACTTAATGAATTGCTATTTTTCAGATTCTAGTTTTGTTGCTTTGCCATCATGAATTTTACTCTTCCCAAATGCACAATTTCAGCAGGAGTCATGGGGAGCAAAGTGATTTTCTTTCCCTTATGCATGAGAGTATATTTATTAGTTCTACCATGATGAATAGCATCTGTATCGAATTCCCAAGGACGACCCAATAAAAGAGAACAAGCATCCATAGGAACGACATCAAAATCAGCAAAATCATGGTAAGAACCAATTGAAAAATGTATTCTCGCTGTTTGTGTTACCGAACCTTACTGTTGTTGTTGAACCATTGAATGTGGTATGGATGAGGGTGTGCTCTTGTTGTCAAACCATGTTTCTTGACGACGTCCGTGTTCACCAAGTTTTTGCAGCTACCAACATCAATTATAGTGTGTACACGGCAGTCCTTGACCATGAGAAACATGTGGAAGAGGTTGTGTCGTTGTAGCTTGTCGTCGGTCTTCACTTTGGAGCTCAAGGCACACTGCACAATGATGCTCCTATAGGTCTCCATCACCGCTGTACCAAGTACCTCTTCTTCTATGTGTTCGTCATTTGGATCTGTAAAGTCAGTAGCAAGAGAATATTTATCTTCAACATCCGAAGTACTATCATACCCGCCATCGTCGCGTGATATGTATGCTCGTTTGCTCGGGCAATCTCTCATCATATGACCAAGTCCCTGGCAGCGGTGACACTTAATGTAGAAAGTACGACCCATAGAAGGAGTGGACGACAAAGGCTTGAATGATGTCGCCTTGCTGCCTTCTGGCACGCGATAAGGTGGAGCAGCAGGTATAGTTTGTTGGCCGCCATTGGATGGTGTAGTAGCTGCTCGAGGGGTCAAATATGGTGCTGTTTTGGATGGTGTAGACGTCAAACGCAGCGTGAAGTTGCTCCTCGTGCGTTGTTGCTGTTGTTGTCGGCCCTGCAATTCTTTTTCTGCCAACATAGCAGGCTGAAACAATCTGTTAACAATATCATATTCCTTGTAATCAACAATGTCCTGAATTTCACGCCTCACCCCCCATAAAAACAAGCTATTTTATCATCCATGTCCTCTACTATCCCACAACACAACATAACCTTTTGTAAATCTTGATAATACTCTTATACGGACATGTTACCTTGGTCTAAGCGCTGTAATTTTTTGCGAAGGTTCCACCGAAAAGATGGAGGAACAAATCGAACTCGCATAGATTACTTTAATCTATCCCATGTTGGAGGATTATTCTAGTTTTAACAAGTTCATTCCACCATATGATAGCAAATTCTGTAAACTCACTAGTGGATTGATGAACTCTATGTTGTTCAGGAACGAGATGGGCATTAAATTTTTGATCTACTGTCATCTCCCAATCAAGATAAGCCTCAGCATCATAAGCACCAGAAAAAAGAGGTATAGTAAATTTCACTTTAGCAAAAGGATCATCAGGAGGACGATTATAATTTTTATGATGATTATTACCTCCGATACCTCGACGATAAAGTTGTACTCTTGGCTGATTGTTGTGATCTTCCATATCATCATAAGTATTGTCTTCATCTCTTCCAGCAGGAGGCAACCGAGCCTCAAAAGTATTCATTCGAAGAGCAAGGTCATCAAGTTGGCGAGTCAAGTTCGCCAATGACTCCTCCGTTGCTGCGTTGTATTTGGCGAACATATTTGTCATGGTCTTCATCATATCATGTATCCCAGCATGTTGAACACATTCATCATCATTGTCGTCTCCCGCCATTGTTAGTAGGAAACAAAAGACAACAAAAATATGTTATCCCTATCAACTACAGTGACAATGTGAAAGGTGGAAGAAAAACAATCTCTCTAGCTGAAGCATCTTACCACACTCTTACAAGTGTTCTTACCAACACAGCAGGTGGTGTGGACAGTTAGATGAACCAATGAAGTGTGGGATGATTGCAAAGGTACCTGTTATGCTCAATAGAAAGGTGGAGCTTGGATGGCACAATATGGTGGCTAATAAGCAGGAAATCGTTAACAAGTAGACAAAGTTGAATATGTATTCAATGTAGGAAACTGTTGCTGGTCAACCAAGGGCTATAGGGCCTAGCACAACACAAGGAAGTAGCAAGATAAAAGGAAGACATAATGATATAACCAACAATCACAGCACAAGTAGTATAAGCCAAATGCTTTAATATGTGTGCTCTTCACTTTTTTTTTTCTTTTTTGTAATATTTTTTTGATATTTTTTCTTTACTCAGGAGCACGAAGATAGGAAGCACACAAATTTGCAGCTCAATTGGATGTAATATGCGGCCTATAGAAAATCAAGAAGATTCTTTAAAATTCGTGTTGAGACTTCGAAGGCCGGATAGCCTATCTTCTGAGGGGAATTTGGGCAATCTAATTTTGCCGAACGCGGCTACGCTGCGGAAAACAAAAAGGGTTATTCTACTAAAACCTACCCAGGGTCCTACCCTTTTCACTCAACTATGCAATACTTTAGCTGCCCTCCGACTAGCATCGGCTCTAGGTCCGACTAGCATCGGTAAGCTCCAGCACTAGGTCCGACTAGCTTTGGTAAGTTCCAGCGCTAGGTCCTGTTAGTTTTGGTAATCTTTGGTTCAAGGTCCGGCTAGCTTTGGTAAGGTTTGGAGCTTGATTGCAGTAGTTCTGCTTTTAACTTGCAATGATTCGTACTTGCTTTACATTGGTGGAAAGTTTGCTTAGTAATCTTTTACTATGTTTTTGGTGTATTTTGGTGTTTATGGCTGATATCGTTTCGCTATGGTTTGCAACATGCTTATGTGAGGTGCTCACGTAAGGTGTTGTTGTTTCGGAACTAACGAGAGTCAGGTCGAGGACTTGTGCTCAGATGTATGGGTTGTTTATTCACATGCAGGTGTTGCTCGAGTTCAAGACATTGCTGGTGACAGATCCATTGAACTAGTCTTAGGGAGAAGATGAGGTTCAATGACTAAGTTTGGGAGGAATTGTGGTTGAGTTGATTGGGTGGTTGCACATAATGTTTGAATCAAGAACAATGCATATGAAGGTATCGTGAATGTCGTTTGAAGATGTTTGCACATGTGCAAGGTGTGCATGGACGTGGCTACATGGTTCCGAGGCGTGATGAAGAGATGTAAATGTAAAAAATTGGTTGGAAAGGTCCAACCGAATAGGTTATGGACTCAGGCTGCGGCTGAGTCGTGTTTGACTCAAATATGGAAAGTTTTGAGTTGTTTATGATAGGATTTCGTGTGGGTCACAAATTTGAGTTGTTTTAGAAATGTGGGATACATTCCTAAGATGTTTGGAAGTCTTAAGATTGCTTCTATCTACAATATAAAAGAGTCTTGAGCAGTTACAGAAAGTTTTGATTCGTGAAATGAGTAGGATTAGAGTCCTAGTTAGTTTTGGGTTGGCCTAAGGGCTGGTTATATAAGCAAGGGAGGCCAGAGCTCATTGTGCACGACTTTGGAGCTGTTCCTCTTGTGGTTTGATCAATAAAATATTTAGTTTGAAGGAACTTTTGTGTCTTGTTTGTCCGACTTGTTTTCAGACAAGTCTTTCTCGTCGAGTTTCTGCACAGCACTACCTTACTTTGGTGGTTTTATCATAACTCGAGTTTTACAGATCCGATTGACGTGATTCTTTTTGGATTGTCTTCACAACTTAATTTTATATCATCTGTGAAAATTTCACGGTCATTGGATTTGTTGTTTCAGATCTACACGAATTTCTTTGCAGTGTTCTAGGACTGTTTTTCTCATGTGGGACAGATTGACCTTTGTTCAATCTTTCGATTGTAACTTGAGTTTCTCTCGACGGTTTTTCATGATTCTTGTTGTGAAGTCTTCGTAAATTGACTCTCTACAATAGATACTAGTTTTGTCACAGTTAAACATGTTTAGATTAGTTGCACACACAATTTCTTTAACAGATCAGTTTTGCTAAGTGGTGTTTTCGTTGCTTTCGCTGAAAAGTTTTAATCTACCATTTCCCCCCTCTAGTAGCTTTCCACGTGCTCTTCGATCCTACAATTTGTATCAGAGCCACAGTAATTTAATCTTTGTGATTTGCATGTGTTTTTGACTAATCATCATGGAGAAATACCCCACGAAACCATGTGTTTTTAGTGATATTGATTTTCAGGTTTGGAAAGCACGTATGGAAGGTTTCATCCGGGCACAAGGCTTTGCAATATGGCAAAAGGTGTAGAAGACTTACGACGTGTCGTTGAACGATCAAGTCACGGCTACAAACATAAGAGATGTCGACAACAACAACAAAGACCGCAACATGATAATACAAGGACTAAGTCAGAGCATCTTCAATAGTGTTGCACACTTCCGATCGGCGTATGATGTGTGGAAAGCACTTTGTGACTACCACGAAGGATCCAACACAATCAACAAATTCTGAGCAACTTGTGTAGCATCAATGTTAAATTTTCAGATGCTGAAAATGCCAGGAAATTACTAAGTGCATTAGACAAGTCAGTTTCGAAGATGAAAGCCACATCTATTCCCGAATCTAGTGTCATGAGTACACTTACATTATATGTATTATATTCTAAATTGAAAAATCATGAAATTGACATAATCTCACGTAAGAACCCCAACAAGTCTCTTGAATTTGTTTCTCAATGTGATATGCCTACCTCCAGCCAATCATTATCTAGCAATACACTTGCCTTGCTGTCTTCACTAACCCTATAATAGATTGAAGAATTTCTAGAAGAAGAGCTTGCGCTCATCTCTACTCGATTCTCAAAAGCATTGCAAAATGTGAGAACTAGAAGGAGAGGAAGCTCTGGAACTCAACGATGCTTTGAATATGGTAAGACAGGAAACTTAAGTACATATTTCCCTAACCTTTCAGGTCCTTCTACCCGTGATAAAAAGCAGAATAAAGTCAAGTCCTCTTCTGGCAACATCAACAAGAAAAAGAAGGATTTTACACGAAACAAACTGATAAACTGTTTCATCACCGCACTTCAAGAACTTGGCTCAAGTGATGTAGACATTGGAAGTGACGAAGATGAAGATGATCTGACACACTTTTGTTTCATGGCGGACAAATCAAGATCAAGTATGGAGGATGCAGAACACAACATTGACAACGAAGAGGTATGTCCTACTTTTCAAGAAATGTGTGATGCTATTTCCCGTGCACCTGTTATTGTTAAGAAAAAGGACAAAAAGCTTAAGGACAATGTTATTAATATTTAGTCACTATATTCTGAAATTAATCGTTTGAAACCTTGATTCCTAGTGATGATTCTTCTTCCTCATGCGAGTTAATATATGAACAACTGTCCTCCTTAACAAGTGCACACTCCTCCACTCTTGATAAACTTGAGTTAGAGATTGAAAAGAACAAAAAGCTTGCTGCACTTAATGACAGAAACTTAAAAGATGCTTCTTGTCCTACGATTGATTTGCATTGTTCTACCTGTAATGATCTTGAAAAGAAACTAAAAGATGCTATGAATGAAATTCCAATACGGAACAATGCTTTACGTGCTCATGAAGTTAAATATTGTTCTAATTACAAATTAAAAGGAAAAACTTCATGTGAAAACTGCCTAGAATTGTTTAAGAAACTTGATGACATGAATAGGACACTAGAAAAGTTTTGTTTTGGGAAAAAATCTAAACTTGCTACTGAATTCATCAAAATCTTGCAATGATAACCGGTTTAGTTTTTGATTCTTATGCTCATTCTAAAGCACATCCACCTAAATTGTAAAGTCATTAGGAAGTAGTTTGATTAAAACAGTTATTAAACAAAAAGAGGTGCTTTTTAAATCTGTAGGAGTGTTGTCACGTTTGGGTTCAAATAAACATATTGCATGCTCATCTAGACATAAAAACAAAGTTTAATTTTATTGTACCTATTGTGGTAGAGACGGTCATGTCATAGATTTTTGTTATAGACTAGCTAAACAACATAAAAAGGGAAAGACTGCAAGCTAGATCTTATAACTCTCATGCAAAATTTGCTGCACATACTAAACCGAATGTCAGGAACATGCAACCAGCTGTTATGAGTCTAAAACATTCAAAATTTACCTCCGGACCTTCTAGTTTTTCCATCAGAGCTACTGATTTTTGTTCTACAAAAGTAACACCTTATAGGTCAGTAGTTAAGAACAAAAAATCACAAACTTTGACTCATAAATCTGCTGTCTTATCTCAGCTTTCGCGTGTTTTTCCCGCTCCACGTCGTGTGACTCAGTACTAGATTCCTAAATGCATTTTGACTAACCCCAGTATTGAGTCATCATCGTATTGTTCTTCTATGTAGGTTACACGCTCGAGGAAGGAGAACATTTGGATTGTGGATTCAGGTTGCTCACGCCACATGACCGGTAACAATGAATGGTTCTCCTCCCTCTCTTTTGTGTCACGTGTAGATAATGTTACTTTTGTTGATAATTCATCAACTCCTATAATCGCTAAGGGTTCGCTTAGAGTAAATGATCACTACACATTGAAAGATGTGGCACTTGTTAAAATTTTGAAATATAACTGGCTTTCTGTTTCACAACCGCTAGATGAAAATCTGGAAAGTATTTTTACTAAAAATTGCTGCAAAGTTGTAAATTCAAATAGTGAGCTTATTTTTAACATGTCTCATTTTGGAAGAGTTTTTAAAGCTGATTTTGATATGTCTTCCTCTAAGCATAGGTGTCTAGCTGCTAATGATTCAAAGGACATATATTTTTGGCATCGTAGACTTAGTCATGTAGGCTTTGATCATTTGACGAATGTTAGTGCTCTTGATCGCATACGTGGGCTGTCTAAGCTTAAAGGGGACAAATAAATTGTGTGTTCTACTTGTAGACATGCTATGATGGTTGCAGGGTCACATTCACCACTCACAATAATCATGACAACTGAACCGGGTCAGCTTTTGCATCTTGACACCGTAGGACCTTCACGTGTTCAAGCTTTCGGAGGTCTCTTGGGTTTACTTTATGGCATCTAAGAATCAAGCTTTTAGTCTCTTTAGAACTTTATTTCTTAGATTATCAATTGATCACCCAGGATCTTTAAAAGCAATTAGAAGTGATAACATAACCAAATTTAAAAATCAATCTTTTGATCACTTTTGTGCTGAAAATGGAATAGATTATCAATTTTCTTTACCATATGTGCCTCAACAAAACGGTGTTGTATAAAGAAAGAATAGAACCTTAGTTGAAATGGCTAGGACTATGTTTGATGAATATCAAACTCCTAGGAAATTTATGGGCTGATGCGATTGCAACTGCTTGTTATGTCTCGAATCGTGTTTTCTCCCGCGCTATGCTAGGTAAAACACCATATGAGCTCCGGTTTGGACATAGGCCTAGTGTTACACACTTTCGGGTCTTTGGTTACAAATTCTTTGTTAATAAACATGGTAATCTTGATAAATTTGAACCTAGATCCATTGATGGCCTGTTTCTTGGTTATCCATCTCATACTAGAGGCTACCGTTTGCTTTTACTTGATACTAACAAAATTGTGGAGACTTGTGAGGTTTATTTTGATGAAGCTAGCCCAAGTACTAGCTCAAACATTGCAGTTCCGGATCCATATCCTTGGGGGGAGGGTATTTTCAAAGAAGAAGAAGAAGAAGAAGAAGAAGAAGAGTTAGTTATATTGCTTGATAGTTTCAAAGCTAACACTTGTCCAGCTCCAAACTTTGACAAGCTCCGACTACAATCTCTGCTAGTCCTGATCGTCCACAAGCCACAAGCTCATAAATCTGCGATGAACCTGGTGAAAAAGAAGCTTGTGAGACATTTGTTCCCCTACGGATTTACAACAATCATCCCCTACAATAAATAATTGGAAGCTTGCATAAACGAGTTACAAGATCCAGGTTTTTTGACCCCAACTGACCCCGATTCTCATGCTCATTCTTCTTTTGTTGCTTCTTTTGAACCCAAAGATATATCACACACACTCACTAATGAATCTTGGATTATTTCCATGCAAGAAGAGTTAGAAAATTTCAAAAGAAATAATGTTTGGAAACTTTTACCTCCACCTCAATATCACACTTGAATTGGAACTAAATGGGTGTTTAAAAATAAACAAAGTGAGGATGGGGTTGTGATTAGGAATAAGGCTACATTGGTTGCTCAAGGTTTCACACAAATTGAAGGTCTAGATTTTGATGAAACTTTTGCTCCTGTTGCTAGATTAGAAGCCATAAGAATTTTGTTAGCTTTTGCTACATCTAAAGGTTTCAAGTTATATCAAATGGGTGTAAAAACTGCTTTTCTTAATGGCTACATAGATGAGGAGGTTTATGTTAAGCAACCACCTTGTTTTGAAAATCCAAATTTTCTTAATCACGTTTTCAAACTGACTAAAGCCATGTATGGTCTAAAACAAGCTCCTAGAGCATGGTATGATAGGTTAAAAACATTCTTACTTGAAAAGGAGTTTACCATTGGCAAGGTTGATTAAAATATTTTCATGCTTAAGCATGGCAATGACTTATTATTCGTTCAAGTGTATGTGGATGATATTATCTTTGGTTGTGCTTCTCATGATCTTGTGTCCAAGTTTTCAGAAATGATGAGTTCAAAATTTGAAATGAGTATGATGGGTGAACTCAATTACTTTTTGGGGTTTCAAATCAAATAGACCAAGGAAGGTACCTCTGTGCATCAAACGAAGTATACAAGGGACCTTCTCAAGCGCTTCAACATGGACAAAAGCAAGCCTCTTCGCACACCAATGGGAACAACATCAACACTTGAACTTGATGAAGATGGTGAACCCGTGGATCAAAAAGAATATAGAAGCATAATCGGATCACTTTTGTACCTCACAGCATCAAGACCGGACATACAATTCAGCTTATATCTTTGTGCATGGTTTCAACCTTCCCCACGTGCTTCACATCGTGAAGCTGTTGAAAGCATCTAGGCCCCCATGAGGTATGGTTTCGATGATTAATGACAACCATTGGATTTAACTAATGAATTTGTGAATGCAAGGTCCCCATAATCACTAAATAAAATGAAATCAATATGTCACTGGAGACCCCTAACAATCAATGTATGAGAACAAATCAATGATATGAAGACAAGAAGTGAAAGATCTTATGTCAAAGTCATTCAACTTTAAATCGACAACATTCAATGCTTAAAGATCATCAGAAATGCCCTTGCAACAAATGTCAAAGAGGTCAATTGAGTAAGACACAAAAATTCACTTAGAAAGAACCCAAAGCAAACAAAATCAACTCACCGGATAACCCGATGATACCTCTGAACAACACATCGGTCGAGTTGGTTCAACTGAAGAAGAAGACCTCAGAACAAAGCACTCACCGGATCATCCGATGTGAATGGCTCAGCAACATTGGTCCATCTGTACAGTTTGCAATATCATTGGACCATGTGCAGCACCGGATCATCCGATGTACAGAGAAGCACACATCGGTCGATTACTCCAGTAAGCATCAAGTTTGAGAAAATTCTGGAGGAAGAGCCACCAGATCATCCGATGAGAAGACAGGATCAACATCGATCTAACAACGGTCATATCTGACACAACGACGTCAGCTAAAGTAACTTGACCGATGATAACTAAAGGGGAGACATCGGATCATCCGGTGTGCACAGTAAAGTTCTGTCAGCCTACTTTTCCAATGGCTATTTTGGGGAGGCTGGCTATAAATACCCCCTAATCCTGTCATTTCGCCAAGTCTTGATCACCACACACTATCAACACATCCACAAGCATTCAAGACCAAGAGCAATCACCTCCACATCATATCGATCACCATTACACCAAGATTCAGGCTAGAACTAGCTAGAGAAAGAGCTTGCGTGCCTCCATTCTGGGTGAGTGGACTCTCTAGGATAGTGAGAGAGCCTCAAGGGAGTGCCCTTGGTGTGTGTAACTGTGAGAAGACTTCCGGAGCTTACCAAGGCGTTTGTGGAAGCCCAGAGGGTCGAAGTTGTACAAGGCTTGAGCTCCACCTTGTCGAAGTTGGCAAACGGAGAGGAATAGTGAAGATCCCTCGTCTCGGTGACTTGGGTGTGGCAAAACCCTTTGGTGGGTGCCACAACGTGGATTTAGGAAGATCTTGACGATCTTGCCGAACCACGGGATAAATCCTCATGTCTCCTCGGGAGTTTGCATCCTTCTCCTTTTCCCTCACTTTTATGCATTTTATATTCCACGAAGTTTCTATCTACTAGAATGCATAGATAGTTTGCATAGGGAATTGGGCTTTAGAAATTAAGTTTTATTGCTAAGAATTTTTGAAAAGAAGCCCAATTCACCCCCCCTCTTGGGCATTCGGTCCTTACAATTGGTATCAGAGCAAGGTTGCTCATAGGATAATTCTAGCTTCACCGCTAGAGAGCTAAAATGGCCAAGGTTGGGGGTTCGGTTCCTATCTTCGAGGGAAAGAACTTTGCCTATTGGAAAGCATGCATGCGCGCTTATCTAGAGGCTATTGCTCCCGAAGTATGGGAAGCGACCCACGCAGGGTTTGGAGAACACAACTATCTTGGTGATCAAATTAAATGGGATGCTAAAGCTAGGAATGCAATCTATGAATGTATTAGTCAAGATGTATTTGCTAGAATTGCTAGTAAAGAAAAAGCTTGTGAAATTTGGGCTTGCTTAATAGAGATTCATGAGGGTTCTTCTAGAGTCAAGGAACTTAAATATCACATGCTTAAAGCAAAATATGATGAATTTAAGATGCTACCTCATGAAAATGTCAATGAGATGTTCTCTCGCTTAAATGTGCTTATTGAAGAAATAAATGCTCTTGACATTGCTTCTCTTGGCAAGGGACTCATCAACCGCAAGATCCTCATGCTCCTTCCCAAGCCAAAATACAACATCATCAACTCCATGCTCCAAAAAGAGTCACTAGACCACATTGAAGTTTCGGAGCTCATTGGAGAAATTCACGCTCTTGAGATGAGTGTGCTTGGGATGATGGAGCAATCATCCTCAAAAACAATTGCTCTAAAGGCCTCCACCAAGAAAACAAGCCTCAATAAGAAGAAGGTGGTTGAGCCTAGCTCAAGTGAAGAAGAGCAAGCATCAAGTGAAGATGATGATGATGAGCTTGCATTGATGATGAGAAAGTTCTCACGCTTGAACTCCAAGATTACCAAGAAGGGGTACACCTTTGATCCCAAGAAGAAAGTGTTTCTACCAAGGAGAGATGATCGCAAGACATGCTACAATTGTGGTGATCAAGGCCACATCTCCTATGATTTTCCAAAACCGGACAAAAGAAGAGAGAACTACAAAAGAAAGCATCGCAAGCTTGAAGAGAGTGATGATGATGAAGAAGAGGCCAAACCCAAACCAAGAGCCTTTGGGAAGAAGAAACATGACAAGGGCAAGAAGGCAAGACTCTTCCCAAAGAAGAGAAATGGCCCACAAAAGGTGTTCATGTGTGAGGCAAAAGAATGGGTCACCGACGAAGAAACAAGTGATGAAGAGAGTGAAGAGGAAGAAGAAAGCTTGGCCGGCCTCGCCATCGCCAACAATGATGATGCATCTCTTCATCCATCGCCCATGTGCCTAATGGCAAAAGGTAACACCAAGGTATGTGACGACTCTAGCGATGATGATCTTTCCCCCGATGATTTAACTTCTTTGATAAATGAATACCATGCTATCATTAAGAGGGAAAAGAGTAAGGTTAAAGTGCTTGAAGAAACTAGTGCTAGACTTGAGAGTGCTAACCTTGATTTGCTTGACAAGTATGAAAGCATACTCAATGAGCATGACATGCTCAAGTCCCATGTCAAGCAAATTGAGGAAGAAAAGGCTAAAATCAAGATAGATAATCATGAACTTAACTTAGCACACCAAACACTCTTGGAAGAGCACAACAAGTTAACACAAGAACATCAAACACTTAACCTGGCTCATGACATGCTTGATCAAGAGTTGAAAAATATGAAGAAGCAAACTCTTAATGATAACATATCCATTACTTCTCATGCCACTAATGCTTTGCAAGAGTCTTTGCCTTTGAAAGCTAATGCTAGGGAGAAGGACTTGTTGGAAGAAATTGAGAGTCTCCGCACTAGTGTGGCTAGACTTTCAGAAGGAGAAGTCAAGCACAAGGAAATCCTCTTCCAACAAGCAAAGGCCTTCAACAAGAGAGGACTTGGATCCTTCCCGGTGCCTAACAAAGGAAAGGTGCCCTCACCGGAGCTAGGAACAAGCTTTATCAAGGAAGTTGGTTCTTATTGCCAACATTGTGAGGTCACCGGCCACCACACAAGGGATTGTCCTCTTCCTAACCGACCTTCTCCAAAATTTCCTACTAACTACAAATCTACTTTCAATGATCATTATTATCTCTTGAGTAAAGTACATGGCAAGGTGAAGGCAAGGTTCATTGGCAAAGACATGAAGGGCATGAAGGGGAAGCTCCCCAAGCAACTTTGGGTCCCAAAAACACTTGTATCACACATACAAGGACCTAAGTTGGCTTGGGTGCCTAAAGTCAAAAATTGAATTCATGTGTGTAGGTGAACTACAAAGCCGGAGTAAAGCATTGGGTACTCGATAGCGGGTGCACTAACATATGACCGGCAATGATGGTATGTTCACCACCATAGAAAACCCCGACAATCATTAACAAGTCACCTTTGGTGATAACTCTAAGGGAAAGTGAAACAAGCCAAGACATAGTCTTCAAAGGATTTCGGCATGGACATCTCTAGCTAGTGGACTTCTCCAACAAGAATGCTAGCTTGACCACTTGTCTTTTCACTAAGACAAGCTTGGGTTGGATATGGCACCGACGCATAGAGCACATAGGGATGAGCAAACTCAAGAAGTCATTCAAGCTTGGGATGGTGACCGGCGTGAAGGATGTCACATTTGAGAAGAACAAGCTTTGTAGCGCTTGTCAAGCCGGGAAGGAAGTTGCCTCACACCATCCAATGAAGACAATGGTGTCAACCTCCAAGCCACTTGAACTACTTCACATAGACCTCTTCGGACCGTCCACATATCAAAGTCTTGGCGGTAACCTCTATTGTCTTGTTATTGTTGATGACTACTCTCGCTATGCTTGGACTTTATTTCTAGGTGACAAGAGTGAAACTACGGAAGTGTTCAAGACCTTCGCCAACTGCGCTCAAAGGGAATTTCAACTTTCCATCATCAAGGTCCGGAGTGACAACGGCACCAAATTCAAGAACTACAACATTGGGGAGTGGTGTGATCGTGACGGAGTAAAACATGAGTTTTCAGCCACATACACCCCTCAACAAAATGGTGTCGTTGAAAGGAAGAACAAGACGCTCATCACTCTTGCACGAGCAATGCTTGATGACTATGGCACGTCGGAGAAGTTTTGGGCCGAAGCAATCAACACGGCGTGCCATGCCGCAAATAGGGTCTATCTCCATCGACTACTTCAAAAGACCCCATACGAGCTTCTCATTGGTAGAAAGCCCAACATCTCCTACTTTTGAGTCTTTGGATGCAAGTGCTACATCTACTGCAAGAAAAGGCTCGGTAAGTTTGAAAGAAGATGTGATGTTGGTATATTCCTTGGTTATGCATCAAACTCAAAAGCATACCGAGTATTCAACCAAACCTCCGGTTTAGTTGAGGAAAGTTGTGATGTTGAGTTTGATCAGACTAATGGCTCCCAAGAGGAGAGTTTTGGTCATGATGAAATAGATGATGAGCCTCTACGAGAAGCCATGAAGAACATGACCATTCGAGATATCAAGCCCAAAGTTGAGGAGAGCCATGATCAAGGGGGAGCTTCAAGTTCCAACGACAACACCTCTATGGCGCCTTAAGTTGACGAAGAAGAGAAGGATGATCCATTGCCGACTCAAGACTCACAAGCACAACAACATCAAGAAGAAGAAGAAGTCCATGATCAAGTCCAACCAAAAGAGGAGCAACACGCATCACCATTGCCAAGTGCTTCACAACCACTTATGAGGCATGGACGCATCTCCAAGGCGCATCCAATGGACCAAATCATTGGAAGTCCGTCAAGGGGTGTAAGTACACGTTCTCGCCGTTTCGCTTCATTTTGTGAGCACTACTCGTTTGTTTCATGTGTAGAACCCACTCATATTGAGGAAGCACTCCAAGACCCAAATTGGGTGACGGCCATGCAAGAAGAACTCAACAACTTCATCCGCAATGAAGTTTGGGTCTTGTAGGAGCAACCCAAGGACAAAAACATCATCGGAACAAAGTGGGTGTACCGCAACAAACAAGACGAGAATGGCGTTGTGGTCCGCAACAAGGCAAGACTTGTGGCCAAAGGGTTCTCGCAAGTTGAAGGACTAGATTTTGGGGAGACATTTGCCCCGGTCGCCCGACTAGAAGCCATCCGTATACTCCTTGCCTTTGCATCACATCATAGTATTAGACTTTATCAAATGGATGTGAAAAGTTCCTTTCTTAATGGTTACATTAACGAGCTTGTTTATGTTGAACAACCTCCCGGGTTTGAAGATTCGAGGAATCCTAATCATGTGTATAGGTTGCACAAGGCGCTCTACGGGCTCAAGCATGCACCTAGGGTGTGGTACGAACGACTACGGGATTTCCTCATCATGCAAGGATTCAAGATCGGGAGGGTGGACACTACACTCTTCACCAAGGACATCAACGGAGATTTGTTCATTTGTCAAATTTATGTTGATGATATTATTTTTGGTTCAACTAACGAAGCTCTTAGCCATGAGTTTGGCAAAATGATGTCTAGGGAATTCGAGATGTCAATGATTGGGGAGCTCAACTTCTTCCTTGGATTTCAAATCAAGCAACTTCAAGAGGGGACATTCGTCTATCAAGAGAAGTACACCAAGGACCTCTTGAAGAAATTTGAGATGGGATATTGTAGCTCAAGAAGCACTCCAATGGCAACAAATTGTCATCTCGATGTGGATAAGGACGGTAAACCTATTGATCAATCTAACTACCGTTCCATGATTGGCTCATTGCTTTACCTTACCGCATCTAGGCCCGATATCATGTTTAGTGTATGCTTGTGTGCTCGCTTTTAAGCGGCACCTAAAGAATCGCATGGGAAGGCGGTCCTTAGGATACTTAGGTATCTTAAGGATACCCCTAGTGTGGGCTTGTGGTACCCTAAAGGTGCAAAATTCCATCTTGTGGGATACTCGGATTCGGAGTTTGCCGGATGCCGCGTGGATCGCAAGAGTACCTCCAGTGGGTGCCACTTGCTTGGGCGTTCCCTAGTATCTTGGTCAAGCAAGAATCAAAATTCCGTCGCCTTGTCCACGGCGGAAGCGGAATATATTACGGCCGGTGCATGTTGTGCCCAAATTCTTTATATGAAGCAAACCCTTTTGGACTTTGGTATTAAACTTGGTTGTGTGCCTCTCCTTTGTGACAATGAAAGTGCGGTTAAGATAGCTAAAAACCCCGTTCAACACTCCCGCACTAAGCACATTGATATTCGCCATCATTTCTTGAGGGACCATGAAGCTAAGGGAGACATCTCATTGTGAGGTGTTAGGTCCGAAGAACAATTGGCGGATATCTTCACTAAACCACTTGATGAGAAAAGTTTTTCTAGGTTAAGAAGTGAATTAAATGTGCTAGATGCATCAAACGTCATGTAAGTTGCCATGATCATGTAAGAATGCATGTCATATAGGTCTTGCCTAAATCTCAAAGGATAGGGGTGAGCAAGGGTTAGCTTGGGACAAAGGTTCTTTTGGGTTTTCCCAAGGTTTGGAGAGTGGCTCTCCATGAAGAAGCCTTTGAAAGGTTCAAACTTGGCAAGATAGATTTACTTTATGTCTTGCATGATGCTTGCCATATAGACCTGCACTCATATTTAAATTTCTTGCACTATAATTTGTTTGGCATTGCATACGGTGGATTGTCACAAAGGGGAACCCACCTCATGAGAAAGAGACTTGTTTGAAATGCAATATCTCAACTCATATAAGGTGGAAAGAACAAAATGTTAGGTGCGTTAATGCCTAGAGGAACATGCTTCAAAGAGATAGAAGTCTTCATACTCTAGCTCACAAAGCATGGGCCTTACATTTTATTTGGATGATTTCCTCCTATTTTTCTCCATGTTCCATTTGCTTTATGACCTAGCCAAGTTATTGGCATATTAATATTTTTGAGGGGTAAGGGGTTGCCCAAAAAGTCCTAAGACATGTGTTTCTCTTTGCTTGTTTGTTTGGTCAAAGGACATATATGGGATGTTTTTGTTCTTCTCTCATCGGATTATCCGATGCCTAGGTCAATCTCTCATCGGATCAATTGGTGTTCAATCTCCAAGTGCCAGTTCAGTCAGTATCTCAATTCAACTGACGAGTTCACTCTGAAAAACATCGGTCGATCCAGTGTTCACTCTTCTGGAACTGTGCCAAATTCCACCGATGCTACTTCCTCCCACGTCGGACCATCTGGTGTCAACATTCCTTTTTTGAATACCCTTACTGTGCCATTCGACCGATGATCCCAACCCTCAACGTTGGTCCATCCAGTGTCAATGGCGCTTTTATGAAAAACCTTACTGTATCATTCGACCGATGCTCCCGTCGTTCATCATCGGTCCATCCGGTGTTAAAAAGTCGGCTAGGGTTTGGGACCCACTATTTAAACGTTGTCTCGCCTCCGCCGGTTTCTCTCTCCCGATCTCGACGCTGCCACCGCCGATTCTCTCTCCCTTGCGCCACCGCCGCCACCGGACGCCGCCGCCGCCCTCCGGTCGCCACCGCCCGTTGTCGCCCGCCGCCTCCAAGCACCGCCGCAGCCGCCGCCTCACCTCCGCTGCAGCAGCCGCCGCTTCACCTCCGCCACAGCCGCCGCCGCTGCTCCACCAAGCGCCGTCGCCGCTCTCCCTCGCCACCACAGCAATGCCGCCGCCTCCTCTCATGCACCACCAGCCGCCCCACGCGCACACCTCGCCGTCGTGGTGCCTCCACGGTGACCAACCCGTCGCTAGGGTTTCCCGACCCGTTGATCTCCATATCGTTCCGTGCGCGTGACTTCGTCAACCTCACTCTTGATCATCGCAATGGCTCGCGACAAGAAAAACAAGGGCAAGGCCATCGCGGAGCCGACCGCAAAGAAGCAGTCAGAGGAGGAGAAGAAGGCATTGATGGCCGCTCGCGCCGCCGAGGAGCGTGAGCTTGGCCGAGGAGGATCGCTAAGGATCCGCGAGGCTCGTCCGAGGAAGCCTCCTGTGATCAATGACTCCGAGGCTGAAGAAGAGCCGGTAGAGCCTCTCGTCCGCCGGCGCTCAGCCCGGACCCGTGGGGGTCATCCCACAGCAACTCCACGTCTGAGACCGATGGCTGCCGATCGTCGTGAGGACAGGGAGGCCCAGCGAGCTATCTACGAGATGGACACCACTGTCCATGTCGATGAAGGAGTCCGGTTGACCGACTACCGGAAGATGAAGGCCAAGCAGCTTCGCAGACTCAAGTGGAGTGTGCTGCTTGAGGAGTGGTACCCGCAGCCCCGGGAAGCCCTCGTAGACAGTCAATTCTGGACTGTGACACAGGCGTCTCTCTACGAGACTTACAGACGCCGAAGCCACAAGTTGTTCCAGAACAACTTCCTGGACTGGGATCAGCTCGCTCTGGCTGCCGAGACAGAGATTCGACCTTATTTTGAGAGGTACAGAGGTCTGGTGCAGCTAGTGTCCTATGAGAGGAGTGCCTACGTGGAGGATTGGGTCCGCGTGTTCTACGCCACCCTCTACGTCTCTGAGGGCAGAAGATCGATTGATTTCATGTTCATGGGCCATCACTATCACCTGACGAGGCAGACGCTGGCACAGCTGCTGGGAGTGGACTTGCACGACACCTGCGTGCATGAGAGGGTCTACGATCTAGCAGATCCACCAAGGAGGCCACTCACTGGAGGAGTGGCACCACCGCTGGAGGAGATTCGTTCCCTGTTTAGTCCTACCTTCTCTCCTGACCAGCCGAGAGTACCAGCCTTGTTGACTCCAGCTGCGCGCACAGTGCACCTCGCCTTGCGCTGCACGCTCCTGCCGAGGTCTGGTTACTTGGAGGGGTTCACCAGTCTATAGCAGACTCTCCTGTTCTACATCATGAACGGGATGGAGTTCGACATAGTGGACGTCCTCATATGCGAGATGGAGGATGTGATCACAGACGGAGTGGGCATGATGAGGCAGCTCGTATATGGACACTGGATCAGCTACCTGCTCACCATGATGGTCCCTGAGGAGTCCGTCGTGCATGACCGCCTGACTGACAAGAGCGTCACACGGTTTAGCCACTACCGTGCTCTAGCTCCTGGAGACCGCCGCCTTGGCCGTCCAGTCGAGCGTCAGGTCAGGGCTCGTCTTTCTGATGAGGACTGGTTGGACTTGGAGAAGGAGGATGAGAGGCTAGCTGAGGCTGCAGCACAGGGTGAGGACCTGCAGCACATATGGTCCGAGAGCGACACCGACGACAGTGTTGAGGAGTACTTTCCACCTCCTCCCTCACCCAGGCAGCACGACGCGGAGGCTGGAGGCTCTACAGTGCCACGACCTACTCCACCTCCTGTCACTGAGGCACGGGTCACTCGGCCGTCAGAGATGACTTTGCTCCTCCAGCAGATGGTTGAGCAGCAGCGTCTCGACAGGCTGGCAGCTGAGCAGGCCCGAGCGGAGCAGGCTGCCCGCCTCCTTGAGCTCCAGCAGCAGCATCAGGAGATGCAACGTCAGATCGCCCGTGAGGGGCATGAGGACACTGACCAGCTGACTGGACTCATAGACCAGATGCACCAGCGCACCCTCCACCAGCAGCAGCAGACGCAGCAGGCAATGATGGGCATCCTGGGGTTGATCACCAACCTCTAAACCCAGACCGGGATTGCCCTCCCGTCACAGCTGCCAGGAGTCGCTCCACCACCACCAGTCCTGGCTCCAGCTGCCGCTCCGGTATCGTCTACGGCAATTCCCTCCTTCAGCATGTCTCCACTTCTGGCTCCTGGTGCTCCGTCTCACTCCCCGCTACCGGCTACGACCCTGTTCCAACAGACGTCGGCCTCCATCGTCAGTGCCCCTGTTCCAGTAGCTCCTACACAGCAGGCAACGACGGTGGCTCCTACGGCTCCGGCAGCTCCTTCTACCACTACTCCAACCAGCAGCTCCGACGACAGCAACGGTGACTAGTTCGTCATCGCGCCCAGTACTCAGGATCCTTAGGAACTCGGATCCCTTTTTGGTGTCTTGATGCCAAAGGGGGAGAAGAGTTAGAGGAGTCAGGGGGAGGTCTGTTTAGTCTCAGGGGGAGTGTCTTAGTCTCAGGGGGAGTCTTTCTTATGAGTTATCTTTTGTAATTTGGAGTTTATCTATATTATCTTTTGTAATTTGATGCTTCTACTACTCATTTGGTGTTCATTGAGTACTCTTATGTTAATTAATCGATTGAGCTTATTTGGTGTTACTCACTTATTCACACTTGAGTTATTGATTAATTTTGAGCTTTCAAATAATAAGTGTGATATCTTATATTCATTGCATATCCTTTAAGTTTCATTCCTTTAAGTTTCATTCTATCAAATTCATTACTATTGCGCTTTAAATTGTGGTGTTGTCATCAATCACCAAAAAGGGGGAGATTGAAAGCATCTAGGCCCCCATGAGGTATGGTTTCGATGATTAATGACAACCATTGGATTTTACTAATGAATTTGTGGATGCAAGGTCCCCATAATCACTAAATAAAATGAAATCAATATGTCACTGGAGACCCCTAACAATCAATGTATGAGAACAAATCAATGATATGAAGACAAGAAGTGAAAGCTCTTATGTCAAAGTCATTCAACTTTAAATCGACAACATTCAATGCTTAAAGATCATCAAAAATGCCCTTGCAACAAATGTCAAAGAGGTCAATCGAGGAAGACACAAAAAATTCACTTAGAAACAACCCGAAGCAAACAAAATCAACTCACCGGATCAACTGATGATACCTCAGAACAACACATCGGTCGAGTTGGTTCAACTGAAGAAGAAGACCTCAGAACAAAGCACTCACCGGATCATCCGATGTGAATGGCTCAGCAACATCGGTCCATCAGTACAGTTTGCAATATCATTGGACCAAGTGCAGCACCAGATCATCCGATGTACAGAGAAGCACACATCGGTCGATTACTCCAGTAAGCATCAAGTTTGAGAAAATTCTGGAGGAAGAGCCACCGGATCATCTGATGAGAAGACAGGATCAACATCGGTCTAACAACGGTCATATATAACACAATGACGTCAGCTAAAGTAACTTGACCAATGATAACTAAAGGGGAGACATCGGATCATCCGGTGTGCACAGTAAAGTTCTGTCAGCCTACTTTTCCAACGGCTATTTCGGGGAGGCTGGCTATAAACACCCCCTAATCTTGTAATTTCGCCAAGTCTTGATCACAAGACACAATCAACACATCCACAAGCATTCAAGACCAAGAGCAATCACCTCCACATCATTTCGATCACCATTACACAAGGATTTAGGCTAGAACTAGCTAGAGAGAGAGCTTGTGTGCCTCCATTCTGGGTGAGTGGACTCTCTAGGATAGTGAGAGAGCCTCAAGGGAGTGCCCTTGGTGTGTGTAACTGTGAGAAGACTTCCGAAGCTTGCCAAGGCGTTTGTGGAAGCCCGAAGGGTCGAAGTTGTACAAGGCTTGAGCTCCACCTTGCTGAAGTTGGCAAACGGAGAGGAATAGTGAAGATCCCTCGTCTCGGTGACTTGGGTGTGGCAAAACCCTTTGGTGGGTGCCACAACGTGGATGTAGGAAGATCTTGACGATCTTGCCGAACCACGAGATAAATCCTCGTGTCTCCTCAGGAGTTTGCATCCTTCTCCTTTCCCTCACTTTTATGCATTTTATATTTCGCGAAGTTTCTATCTACTAGAATGCATAGATAGTTTGCGTAGGGAATTGGGCTTTAGAAATTAAGTTTTATTGCTTAGAATTTTTGAAAAGAAGCCCAATTCACCCCCCTCTTGGGCATTCGGTCCTTATATCTGTCAAGACGATTCTCAGGTACCTACATAGAACTCAAGAATTTGACATTTTTCTTCCTTCTTCCTCAACCGTTAATTTGAAAGCTTTTTTGGATGCTGATTTTGGGGGTTATAGAATTGATAGGAAAAGTACTTCCGGTTCTTGTAATTTTTTTGATAATCCACTTGTTGCTTCGTCCTCTAGAAAACAAAACTCAGTTGCACAATCCACAACCAAATCTGAATATCTAGCTGCTGCTAGTGCTTGCTCACAAATTTTGGGGATTTTGGGATTTGGGATTTTTTGGTATTGGTTATGGAATGGTATTATGATTTATGGCAATGAATATGGTTAATGGTAACGAGAAATCTTGAATGTGGATGATGGTAATGAAATATGGATTGGTATTATGATAGCTACATGGTTTATGATGGGTTTTACTTCACATACACATAATATATTACTTTTCAAATGTTTTAATGTACTTTTTAGCACATAGCCTTTAGTATATTCATCATTTGAATCAGATACATATCATACTTTCCACACTTGCTAAGTACGACATGTACTAACCCTTGCTATTCCCCCCACCAACAGTTGCAGGTCAGATTTGGGAATATAACGTTGATAATGCAAAGTTCTAGGCCGTGTCTGCCATCAGCTTGCCTGTGGTTTGATTGGAGCTGCGCCATATCCCTTTTGCTGAGTTGCATAGTTGCTTATTTCATTTAGATCATAATTAGATTATTTCCACTGCATTAGTTCAAACATGTCATTAATGTTCATTAGAGCTATAATTTGAGATATTCTGAATTCTTTAATAAAAGTGCTTAATTAATCATGTTCTGTGGTAATTTTGTGTATATACTTTCGTGAAAGCACTCATGTATGTGTGTTGAATATCATGGGCACACACATGCGTTCACTTGGTTCTTTTCTCGGAACCGGGTGTCATAATTTACTTGACACTAACAAAATTGTGGAGACTTGTGAGGTTTCATTTGATGAATCTAGCCTAGGTACTAGCTCAATATTGCAGGTTTGGATCCATATCCGCAGGGGGGGGGAGTATTTTCATTGAAGATGAGGAAGAAGTGGTGTTGCTGCCCGAAAACTCAACAGCTAATGACATTGTTCCAGCTCCTGATTTTGATTCACAACCAGCACCGACGACCACCATTGTAGGTCAAGATCGTCATCAAGTCACAAGCTCATCAATTTGTTATGAATATGAAGAAGAAGATGAAGCTTGTTAAGTGTCTACTCCCCTCCGAGCCCTCAAAAGTTGTCCTCCACAACAAATCATTGGAAGCTTGCACGAACGAGTCACATGGTCCAGGTTTTGCATTTAATCTCTCACACTTATTTTGCTTTTGTTTCTTCTTTTGAATCCAAAGATATATCACACGCACTCACTAACGAATCTTGGATTATTGCCGTGCAAGAAGTGTTAAATTTTTTTAAAAGAAATAATGTTTGGAAACTTGTACCTCCACCTCAAGGTCACACTTTAATTCGAACTAAATGGGTGTTTAAACATCAACAAAGTGAGGATGGGGTTGTGGTTAGGAATAAGACTATGTTGGTTGTTCAATGTTTCACACAAATTGAAGGTCTAGATTTTGATGAAACTTTAGCTCCTGTTGCTAGATTAGAAGCCATAAGAATTTTGTGAGCTTTTGCTGCATCTAAAGGTTTCAAGTTATATCAAATGGATGTTAAAAGTTCTTTTCTTAATGGCTACATAGATGAGGAGGTTTATGTCAAGCAATCACCGGGTTTTTAAAATCAAGATTTTCCTAATCATGTTTACAAACTGTCCAAAGCCTTGTACGGTCTCAAACAAGCCCCTAGAGCAAGGTATGATAGGTTAAAAAAATTCTTACATGAAAAGGGGTTTACCATGGGCAATGTTGATAAAACTCTTTTTGTGCTTAAGCATGGCAACGACTCATTATCCGTTCAAGTGTATGTAGATGATATTATCTTTGGTTGTGCTTCTTATTATGTTGTGCCCAAGTTTTCAGCTATAATGAGTTTAGAATTATAAATGAATATGATGGGAGAACTCACGTACTTTTTGGGGCTGCAAATCAAACAAACATAGGAAGGTACCTTTGTGCATCAAACGAAGTATACAAGAGACCTTCTCAAGCGCTTCAACATGGACAAAAGAATGCCTCTTCGGAAACCAATGGGAAAAACATCAACACATGAACTTGAGGAAGATGGTGACCCAGTCGATCAAAAAGAATATAAAAGCATGATCGGATCACTTTTGTACCTCACGGCATCATGACCGGACATACAATTCAGCGTATGTCTTTGTGCATGGTTTAAAGCTTCCTCGCGTACTTCACATTGTCAAGCCATCAAAAGAATTCTCAGGTATTTACATGGAACTCAAGAATTTGGCATTTTCTTCCTTCTTCCTCAACCATTACTTTGAAAGCGTTTTCGATTGCTGATTTTGGGGGTTGTAGGATTGATAGGAAAAGTACTTCGGGTGCATGTCATTTTCTTGGTAATTTACTTGTTGCTTGGTCATATAGAAAACAAAGCTCAGTTGCACAATCCACAGCCGAATCTGGAACAAAGCTCAGTTGCACAATCCATAGCTGAATCTGAATATGTAGCTACTGCTAGCGCTTGCTCACAAATTCTTTAGATTGTTCGAACTCTTAAGGACTATGGGGTTGATCTAGATAGTGTTCCACTGTTTTGTGATACCACTAGTGCCATTTGCATTGCTAAAAACCCTTTGCAACATTCTAGAACTAAGCCCATTGATGTTAGGTATCACTTTCTCCGGGATAATGTTGAAAAAGGGAACATTGTGCTTCACCATGTAGATACTGAACAACAATAGGCTGACAATTTCACAAAACCTTTGATTTTCACTCTTTTTTGTTACATTTGTAGTGAAATAGGTGTTATGCATCCTCATGGCTTAAATTGAGGGGGAGTTTTGAAACTTCTGAACTTTATGTGTGAACCTAAATTTAAAGTAATATGAGCATAGTATTTCATACACATATGACTTTGTGATTCCTTTTACATGCTGAAAGTTCTTACTACATTACTCATGTTATACATTTTGTAGTTTTTGCCAAGACTAGTAATTAGAATTATTACTTATACTGAATCTGGCCACAGTCGAACTTTCTTGCTGTTTGAACTTGTTGCGTGATCACAAGTGCTTTTAATCATAATGGATGAATCAAGTAAGCAACTCACACGTTGAGTTTTATGAACAAATATAAATTGAGAATAAATCAATAGAATATGCATGCATCGCACTTCTTATTTTGAGATGGCTTATTATTGCACTTAGATATGAACTTGGAAGAAGTTGTATATGACTAAAACCATGTACTTAAGCTTCTGGTTGTCAAATGACATAGGCTTGGCTTGGTTGGTTAGAATAAGGCAGATGCGCATATGATCTAAATTTGTGCTTTGAAAATAATAAAATGCAGCAACAAGTGTCATTCCTTCAGGTTTTGAAATAGTTAAGTTTGTGAGATCATGACTTGCTAAAATTGAAAATTACATTTGATCTCTAGCATGGCTTACTTTATGTATCTCATTGTTGTGATAGTGTAAGTTACTTGATAGTATGACTTGGATGAGCTTTGTTTTATATGTTCCTTGCTGAATACATTTTCAAAGAGGGAGAAGTATGCAAGGCGGAGAAGTAAGTATATGAAAGCATCTAGGCCCCCATGAGGTATGGTTTCGGTGATTAATGACAACCATTGGATTTTACTAATGAATTTGTGAATGCAAGGTCCCCATAATCACTCAATAAAATGAAATCAATATGTCACTGGAGACCCCTAACAATCAATATATGAGATCAAATCAAGTATGTGAAGACAAGAAGTGAAAGCTCTTATGTCAAAGCCATTCAACTATAAATTGACAACATTTAATGCTTAAAGATCATCAGAAATGCCATTGCAACAAATTTCAAAGAGGTCAATCGAGCAAGACACAAAAAGTCACTTAGAATCAACTCGAAGCAAACAAAATCAACTCACCGGATCAACCGATGATACCTCAGAACAACACAACAGTCGAGTTGGTTCAACTGAAGAAGAATACCTCAGAACAAAGTACTCACCGGATCATCCGATGTGAATGGCTCAGCAACATCGGTCCATCAGTACAGTTTGCAAGATCATTGGACCAAGTGTAGCACCGGATCATCCGATGTATAGAGAAGCACACATCAGTCGATTACTCCAGTAAGCATCAAGTTTGAGAAAATTCTGAAGGAAGAGCCACCGGATCATCCGATGAGAAGACAGGATCAACATCGGTCTAACAACGGTCATATCTGACACAATGACGTCAGCTAAAGTAACTTCACCGATGATAACTAAAGGGGAGACATTGGATCATCCGTTGTTCACAGTAAAGTTCTGTCAGCCTACTTTTCCAACAGCTATTCCGGGGAGGCTGGCTATAAATACCCCCTAATCCTGTCATTTTGAAAAGTCTTTATCACCAGACACTATCAACACATCCACAAGCATTCAAGACCAAGAACAATCACCTCCACATCATTTTGATCACCTTTACACCAAGAATTAGGCTAGAACTAGCTAGAGAGAGAGCTTGTGTGCCTCCATTCTGGGTGAGTGGACTCTCTAGGATAGTGAGAGAGCCTCAAGGGAGTTCCCTTGGTGTTTGTAACTGTGAGGAGACTTCCGGAGCTTGCCAAGGCGTTTGTGGAAGCCCGGAAGGTTGAAGTTGTACAAGGCTTGAGCTCCACCTTGCCAAGGGAGGCAAACGGAGAGGAATAGTGAAGACCCCTCGTCTCGGTGACTTGGGTGTGGCAAAACCCTTTGGTGGGTGCCACAACGTGGATGTAGGAAGATCTTGACGATCTTGCCGAACCACGGGATAAATCCTCGTGTCTCCTCGGGCGTTTGCATCCTTCTCCTTTCCCTTACTTTTATGCATTTTATATTCCCCAAAGTTTCTATCTACTAGAATGCATAGATAGTTTGCGTAGGGAATTGGGCTTTAGAAATTAAGTTTCATTGCTTAGAATTTTTCGAAGAAAGCCCAATTCACCCCCCTCTTGGGCATTCGGTCCTTACAATTGGTATCAGAGCAAGGTTGCTCATAGGATCATTCTAGATTCACCGCTAGAGAGCTAAAATGGCTAAGGTTGGGGGTTCGGTTCCTATCTTCGAGGGCAAGAACTTTGCCTATTGGAAAGCACACATGCACGCTTATCTAGAGGCTATTGCGCCCGAAGTATGGGAAGTGACCCACTCGGGGTTTGGAGAACACAATTATGTTGGTGATCAAATTAAACGGGATGCTAAAGCTAGGAATGCAATCTATGAATGTATTAGTCAAGGTGTATTTGCTAGAATTGCTAGTACAGAAAAAGCTTGTGACATTTGGGCTTGCTTAATAGAAATTCATGAGGGCTCTTCTCGTGTCAAGGAATTAAAATATCACATGCTTAAAGCCAAATATGATGAATTTAAAATGCTTCCTCATGAAAATGTCAATGAAATGTTCTCTCGCTTGAATGTGCTTATTGAAGAAATCAATGCTCTTGACATTGCTTCTCTCGGCAAGGGACTCATCAACCGCAAGATCCTCATGCTCCTTCCCAAGCCAAAGTACAACATCATCAACTCCATGCTCCAAAAAGAGTCACTTGACCACATTGAAGTTTCAGAGCTCATTGGTGAAATACACGCTCATGAGATGAGTGTACTTGGTATGATGGAGCAATCATCTTCAAAGACTATTGCTCTAAATGCCTCCACCAAGAAAACAAGCCTCAAGAAGAAGAAGGTGGTTGAGCCTAGCTCAATTGAAGAAGAACAAGCATCAAGTGAAGATGATGATGATGAGCTTGCATTGATGATGAGAAAGTTCTCACGCTTGAACTCCAAGATTACCAAGAAGGGATACACCTTTGATCCCAAGAAGAAAGCTTTTCTACCAAGGAGAGATGATCACAAGACTTGCTACAATTGTGGTGAACAAGGCCACATCTCCTATGATTGTCCAAAACCGGACAAAAGAAGAGAGAACCACAAGAGCAAGCATCACAAGCTTGAAGGAAGTGATGATGATGAAGAAGAGGCCAAACCCAAGCCAAGATCCTTTGGGAAGAAGAAACATGACAAGGGTAAGAAGGCAAGGCTCTTCCCAAAGAAGAGAAATGGCCCACAAAAGGTGTTCATGTGTGAGGCAAATGAATGGGTCACCGATGAAGAAACAAGTGATGAAGAGAGTTAAGAGGAAGAAGAATGCTTGGCCGGCCTCGCCATCGCCAACAATGATGATGCACCTCTTCATCCACCACCCATGTGCCACATGGCGAAAGGTAACACCAAGGTATGTGACGACTCTAGCGATGATGAGCTTTCCCCTGATGATTTAACTTCTTTGATAAATGAATATCATGCTATCATTAAGAGGGAAAAGAGTAAGGTTAAAGTGCTTGAAGAAACTCGTGCTAGACTTGAGAGTGCTAACCTTGATTTGCATGACAAGTATGAAAGCATACTCAAAGAGCATGACACGCTCAAATCCCATGTCAAGCAAATTGAGGAAGAAAAGGCTAAAATCAAGACAGATAATCATGAACTTAACTTAGCACACCAAACACTCTTGGAAGAGCACAACAAGTTAACACAAGAACATCAAACACTTAACCTTGCTCATGACATGCTTGATCAAGAGTTGAAAAATATGAAGAAGCAAACTCTTAATGATAACATATCCATTACTTCTCTTGCTACTAATGCTTTGCACAAGTATTTGCCTTTAAAAGCTAATGCTAGGGAGAAGGACTTGTTGGAAGAAATTGAGAGTCTCCGCACTAGTGTGGCTAGACTTTCAAAAGGAGAAGTCAAGCACAAGGAAATCCTCTTCCAACAAGCAAAGGCCTTCAACAAGAGACGACTTGGATCCTTCCCGGTGCCTAACAAAGGAAAGGTGCCCTCACCGGAGCTAAGAACAAGCTTCATCAAGGAAGTTGGTTCTTATTGCCAACATTGTGAGGTCACCTGTCACCACACAAGGGAGTGTCCTCTTCCTAACCGACCTTCTCCTAAATTGCCTACTAACTATAAATCTACTTTCAATGATCATTATTATCTCTTGAGTAAAGTACATGGCAAGGTGAAGGCAAGGTTCATTGGCAAAGACATGAAGGGCATGAAGGGGAAGCTCCCCAAGCAACTTTGGGTCCCAAAAACACTTGTATCACACATACAAGGACCTAAGTTGGCTTGGATGCATAAATTAAAAAATTGAATTCATGTGTGTAGGTGAACTACAAAGCCGGAGGAAAGCATTGGGTACTCGCTAGCGGGTGCACTCAACATATGACCAGCAATGATGGTATGTTCACCACCATAGAAAACCCCGGCAATCATGAACAAGTCACCTTTGGTGATAACTCTAAAGGAAAGGTAATTGGGTTAGGTAAAATTTCTATTTCTAATGACTTATCTATTTCTAATGTTTTGTTCATTAAGACACTTAGTTTCAATTTACTTTCTATTGCACAATTATGTGATCTTGGACTATCATGCACATTTAGCAAAAATGATGTTGTTGTGAGTAGTGAAACAAGCCAAGACATAGTCTTCAAAAGATTTCGGCATGGACATCTCTACCTAGTGGACTTCTCCAACAAGAATGCTAGCTTGACCACTTGCCTTTTCACAAAGAAAGGTTTGGGATGGCTATGGCACCGACGCATAGCGCACATAGGGATGAGCAAACTCAAGAAGTCATTCAAGCTTGGGATGGTGACCGGCGTGAAGGATGCCACATTTGAGAAGAACAAGCTTTGTAGCGCTTGTCAAGTCGGGAAGCAAGTTGCTTCACACCATCCAATGAAGACAATGGTGTCAACCTCCAAGCCACTTGAACTACTCCACATGGACCTCTTCGGACCGTCCACTTATCAAAGCCTTGGAGGTAACCTCTATTGTCTCGTTATTGTTGATGATTATTCTCGCTATGCTTGCACTCTATTTTTAGGTGACGAGAGTGAAACTCCAGAAGTGTTCAAGACCTTCGCCAACCGCGCTCAAAGGAAATTTCAACTTCCCATCATCAAGGTCCGGAGTGACAACGGCGCCGAATTCAAGAACTACAACATTGGGGAGTGGTGTGAATGTGAAGGAGTAAAACATGAGTTTTCGGCCATATACACCCCTCGACAAAACGGTGTCGTTGAAAGGAAGAACAAGACGCTCATCACTCTTGCAAGAGCAATGCTTGATGACTACGGCACGTCAGAGAAATTTTGGGCCGAAGCAATCAACACAGCGTGCCATGCCGCAAATAGGGTCTATCTCCATTGACTACTTCAAAAGACCCCGTACGAGCTTCTCATTGGGAGAAAGCCCAACATCTCCTACTTTCGAGTCTTTGGATGCAAGTGCTACATCTACCGCAAGAAAAGGCTCGGTAAGTTTGAAAGAAGATGTGATTTGTGTATATTTCTTGGTTATGCATCAAACTCAAAAGCATATCGAGTATTCAACCAAACCTCCGGTTTAGTTGAGGAAAGTTGTGATGTTGAGTTTGATGAATCTAATGGCTCCCAAGAGGAGATTTTTGGTCATGATGAAATAGATGATGAGCCTCTCCGAGAAGCCATGAAGAACATGACCATCGGAGACATCAAGCCCGAAGTTGAGGAGAGCCATGATCAAGGGGGAGCTTCAAGTTCCAACAACAACACCTCTATGGCGTCTCAAGTTGACAAAGAAGAAAAGGATGATCCATTGCCAACTCAAGACTCACAAGCACAACAACATCAAGAAGAAGAAGAAGTCCATGATCAAGTCCAACCACAAGAGGAGCAACACGCATCACCATCGCCAAGTGCTTCACAACCACTTATGAGGTATGGACGCATCTCCAAGGCGCATCCAATGGACCAAATCATTGGAAGTCCGTCAAGGGGTGTAAGTACATGTTCTCGCCATTTCGCTTCATTTTGTGAGCACTACTCGTTTGTTTCATGTGTAGAACCCACTCATATTGAGGAAGCACTCCAAGACCCAAATTGGGTGATGGCCATGCAAGAAGAACTCAACAACTCCATCCGCAATGAAGTTTGGGTGTTGGAGGAGCGACCCAAGGACAAGAATGTCATTGGAACAAAGTGGGTGTACCGCAACAAACATGACGAGAATGGCGTTGTGGTCCGCAACAAGGCAAGACTTGTGCCCAAAGGGTTCTTGCAAGTTGAAGGACTAGATTTTGGGGAGACCTTTGCCCCGGTCGCCCGGCTAGAAGCCATCCGTATACTCCTTGCCTTTGCATCACATCATAGTATTAGACTTTATCAAATGGATGTGAAAAGTGCCTTTCTTAATGGTTACATTAACGAGCTTGTTTATGTTGAACAACCTCCCTGGTTTGAAGATACGAGGAATCCTAATCATGTGTATAGGTTACACAAGGCGCTCTACGGGCTCAAGCAAGCACCTAGGGCGTGGTATGAACGACTACGGGATTTCCTCATCATGCAAGGATTCAAGATCGGGAGGGTGGACACTACACTCTTCACCAAGGACATCAACGGAGATTTGTTCATTTGTCAAATTTATGTTGATGATATTATTTTTGGTTCAACTAACGAAGCTCTTAGCCATGAGTTTGGCAAAATGATGTCTAGGGAATTCGACATGTCAATGATTGGAGAGCTCAACTTCTTCCTTGGATTTCAAATCAAGCAACTTCAAGAGGGGACATTCGTCTATCAAGAGAAGTACACCAAGGACCTCCTGAAGAAATTTGAGACGGGAGATTGTAGCTCAAGAAGCACTCCAATGGCAACCAATTGTCATCTCGACGCGGATAAGGACAGTAAACCTATTGAGCAATCTAACTACCGTTCTATGATTGGTTCATTACTTTAACTTGCCGCATCTAGGCCCGATATCATGTTTAGTGTATGCTTGTGTGCTCGCTTTCAAGCGGCACCTAAAGAATCGCACAGGAATGCGGTCTTTAGGATACTTCGATATCTTAAGCATACCCCTAGTGTGGGCTTGTGGTACCCTAAAGGTGCAAAATTCCATCTTGTGGGATACTCTGATTCGGACTTTGTTGGATGCCGCGTGGATCGCAAGAATACCTCTGGTGGGTGCCACTTGCTTGGGCGTTCCCTAGTTTCTTAGTCAAGCAAGAAGCAAAATTCCGTCGCCTTGTCCACAGCGGAAGCAGAATAAATTGCGGCCGGTGCATGTTGTGCCCAAATTCTTTATATGAAGCAAACCCTTTTGGACTTTGGAATTAAACTTGGTTGTGTGCCTCTCCTTTGTGACAATGAAAGTGCGGTTAAGATAGCTAAAAACCCCGTTCAACACTCCCGCACTAAGACATTGATATTCGCCATCATTTCTTGAGAGACCATGAAGCTAAGGGAGACATCTCTTTGAGAGGTGTTAGGTCCGAAGAACAATTGGTGGATATCTTCACTAAACCACTTGATGAGAAAACTTTTTCTAGGCTAAGAAGTGAATTAAATGTGCTAGATGCATCAAACTTCATGTAAGTTGCCATGATCATGTAAGAATGCATATCATATAGGTCTTGCCTAACTCTCAAAGGATAGGGGTGAGCAAGGGTTAGCTTCGGATGGAGGTTCTTTTGGGTTTTCCCAAGGCTTGGAGAGTAGCTCTCCCTGAAGAAGCCTTTGAAAGGTTCAAACTTGGCAAGATAGATTTACTTTATGTCTTGCATGATGCCCGCCATATAGACTTGCACTCATATTTAAATTTCTTGCACTATAATTTGTTTGGCATTGCATACGGTAGATTGTCACAAAGGGGAACCCACCTCATGAGAAAGAGACTTGTTTGAAATGCAATATCTGAACTCATATAAGGTGGAATGAACAAAATGTTAGGTGCGTTAATGCCTAGAGGAACATGCTTTAAAGAGATAGAAGTCTTCATACTCTAGCTCACAAAGCATGGGCCTTACATTTTATTTGGATGATTTCCTCCTATTTTTTCTCGATGTTCCATTTGCTTTAAGGCCTAGCCAAGTTATTGGCATATTAGTATTTTTTAGGGGTAAGGGGTTGCCCAAAAAGTCCTAAGACTCGTGCTTCTCTTTGTGTTTTTAAGTCAAAGGACATATATGGGCAGTTTTAGAATTTCAGTAGTCATCGGATTAACCGATGCCTAGGTCAGTCCCTCATCGGATCAATTGGTGCTCAATCTCCAAGGGCCAGATCAGTCAGAATCAGAAATCAACCGATGAGTTCAATCTGAGAAACATCGAAGCATCCGGTGTTCAATTTTCTGAAGTCCTGCAGAATTCGACCGATGATCGACCCTTCAACGTCAGATCATCCAGTGCTTAAGAGGTTTTTGGAACAATCTCTCTGTTGAACTCGACCGATCCTCCGCCCAGGTGTGCATCGGATCATCCGATGTTCTTGCCGTGGCTAGGGTTTGCCCGTACCTATTTAAAAAAAATTTCACCCGCCTCCCAGTTTTCCTTTCCTCTCTCCCCGACGCCCTCACCTCTTCTCCGCCGCCGCTCCGCCGCCACCGCTCCGAGCCGTCCACCCACCACCGCCGGTCGCCGCCGCCGTCCTCCGGCCCGCTGCTGCCGTCCTTCGGCCGCCACCATCGTCGCTCGGCCGTCGCAGCCATCCCAAGGCCGCGCCGCCCTCTCCCTCGCCACGCCGCCGTCTCTCCTCTCCACCACAGTCGCGCCACCCACTCCCTCGCCGTGCCGCCGCCTCTCCTCTCCACCGCAGTCGCTGGTGCCGCCTCCCTCACCGCGCCGCCATCTCACCATCACCGCATCACCTCTTCTCGCGTCGATCGCCATCGTCGCCGTTAGGGTTTCATCGCCCTTGCAGATTCGTTGTCATTGTCAACCCTAGCAGGCAATCTCATCGCGATGGGCCGCGACAGGAAAGGCAAAGGCAAGGCTATTGAGGAGCCTGCCGCAAAGAAGCAGAAATTGTCGAAGGAGGCTCGACGTGCAGAGTTGGCCGCTCGTGCCGCTGAGGAGCGTGAGCGCAGCCATCACGGATCCCTTCGGATTCGCGAGTCTCGGCAGAGGCAGCAGCAGCCACAGATTCAGCCTGTGCCGCCCGGGGACTCATACGAGGAGGAGCCTGAGGTGCCGCCACTCGTTCGCCAGCGCACCGTCAGGACCCGTGGAGGAGGTCAGACCCCAGCCGCGAGTCAGCGCCCCACTGTAGCTGACCGCGAGGAGGATAGAGCGGCCGATAGAGCCGTGTACGAGATGGACACAGCTGTCCGAGTTGCCGATGACGTCCGATTGACAGATTACAGAAAATTGAAGGCAAAGCAGCTTCGGAAGCTCAGATGGACAGCCTTGCCTGAGGAGTGGTTCCCGTAGCCCAGGGACACTCGAGTGGACCCTCGCTTTTGGACCCTGACACAGGTGTCGTTGTACGAGACTTACAGACGTCGGGGCCATAAGCTATTTCAGCACACTTACATCGACTGGAATTAGTTAGCAGCAGCAGTCAGCCACGGGATCAGACCTTACTTCGAGAGATACAGAGGACTCGTGGAGCTGTTGTCTCACCAGAGGAGTGCTTACATGGAGGAGTGGGTCAGAGTGTTCTACGCCACACTCTACGTCTCAGAGGGCCGCAGGTCGATCCACTTCATGTTCTTGGGGCAACGTCACGACTTGACGCGAGCGAGACTGGCTCACCTGCTAGGTGTGGACCTTCACACCACCTGTCTGCACGAGGTTGTCTACGGAGGGGCTGACCCACCGAGGAGGCCACTGACTGGAGGAGTGGCACCGCCTTTTGAGGAGATCTGGGGACTGTTCGCTCCACCGTTCACACCTGACCAGCCGAGGGTCCCTGCCTTGCTCACTCTAGCTGCTCGCACCGTTCACCACATCCTTCGACGTACCCTTCTGCCCAGATCAGGATACTTGGAGGGATTCACTAGCCTGCAGCAGACTCTCCTGTTCTACGTCATGAACGGGATGGAGTTTGATATTGTGGATATCCTTATCTGTGAGATGGAGGACGTGATCACTGACGGAGTCGGGATGCTGAGGCAGTTAGTGTTTGGACACTGGATCAGCTGTCTGCTCTACCTGCTAGCTCTAGAGGGTTCTCTAGCTACTACTCCCCTGACTAAGCTACACGTTACTCGGTTCAGCCACTACCGAGTTCCCGCTCCTGGAGTCCGCCGCCTTGGCCGTCCAGTCGAGCGTCAGGTCAGGGCTCGTCTTTCTGAGGAGAACTGGTCGGACTTGGAGAAGGTGGATGAGAGGCTAGCTGAGGCAGAGGAACAGGGTGAGGACCTGCAGCACGTATGGTCCGAGAGCGACACCGACGACAGTGTCGAAGAGTACTTCCCTCCTCCTCCCTCACCCAGGCAGCACGACGCGGAGACTGGAGGCTCTATAGTGCCACCACCTACTCCACCTCCCGTCACTGAGGCATAGGTCACTCAGTCGTCAGAGATGACTTCGCTTCTCCAGCAGATGGTTGAGCAGCAGCGTCTCGACAGGCTGGCAGCTGAGCAGGCCCGAGCAGAGCAGGCTTCCCGCCTCCTTGAGCTCCAGCAGCAGCAGTAGGAGATGCAGCATCAGATCGCCCGTGAGAGGCGTGAGGACACTGACTGGCTGACTGGACTCATAGACCAGATGCACCAGCGCACCCTCGAGCAGCAGCAGCAGACGCAGCAGGCGATGATGGGCATCCTGGGGTTGATCACCAACCTCTACACCCAGACCGGGATTGCCCTCCCGTCACAGCTGACAGGAGTCGCTCCACCACCTCCAGTCCTGGCTCCAGCTGCCGCTGCGGTGTCGTCTACGCCGATTCCCTCCTTCAGCATGTCTCCACTTCTGGCTCCTGGTGCTCCTTCTCACTCCCCGCTGCCGGCTACGACCCTGTTCCAGCAGACGCCGGCCTCCATCGTCAGTGCCCCTGTTCTAGCAGCTCCTTCACAGCAGGCACCGACGGTGGCTCCCACAACTCCGGCAGCTCCTTCCACCGCTACTCCAGCCAGCAGCTCCGACAACAGCGACGGTGACCAGTTCGTCATCGCGCCCAGTCTTAGGATCCTTAGGCACTCGGATCCCTTTTTGGTGTTTTGATGCCAAAGGGGGAGAAGAGTTAAAGGAGTCAGGGGGGGGGGAGAGCTTAGTCTCAGGGGGAGTGTCTTATCTCAGGGGGAGTGTCTTAGTCTCAGGGGGAGTCCTTCTTTTGAGTTATCTTTTGTAATTTGGAGTTTATCTAATTATCTTTTGTAATTCAATGCTTTTGCTACTCATTTGGTGTTCATTGAGTACTCTTATGTTAATTAATCGATTGAGCTTATTTGGTGTTACTCACTTATTCACACTTGAGTTATTGATTGATTTTGTGCTTTCAAATAATAAGTGTGATATCTTGTATTCATTGCATATCCTTTAGGTTTCATTCCTTTAAGTTTGATTCTATCAAATTCATTACTATCGCGCTTTAAATTGTTGTGTTGTCATCAATCACCAAAAAGGGGGAGATTGAAAGCATCTAGGCCCCCATGAGGTATGGTTTCGGTGATTAATGACAACCATTGGATTTTACTAATGAATTTGTGAATGCAAGGTCCCCATAATCACTCAATAAAATGAAATCAATATGTCACTGGAGACCCCTAACAATTAATATATGAGACCAAATCAAGTATGTGAAGACAAGAAGTGGAAGCTCTTATGTCAAAGCCATTCAACTTTAAATTGACAACATTCAATGCTTAAAGATCATCAGAAATGCCTTTGCAACAAATGTCAAAGAGGTCAATCGAGCAAGACACAAAAAGTCACTTAGAATCAACTCGAAGCAAACAAAATCAACTCACCGGATCAACCGATGATACCTCAGAACAACACATCGGTCGAGTTGGTTCAACTGAAGAAGAAGACCTCAGAACAAAGTACTCACCGGATCATCCGATGTGAATGGCTCAGCAGCATCGGTCCATCAGTACAGTTTGCAAGATCATTGGACCAAGTGTAGCATCGTATCATCCGATGTATAGAGAAGCACACATCGGTCGATTACTCCAGTAAGCATCAAGTTTGAGAAAATTCTGGAGGAAGAGCCACCGGATCATCCGATGAGAAGACAGGATCAACATCGGTCATATTTGACACAATGACGTTAGCTAAAGTAACTTCACCGATGATAACTAAAGGGGAAACATCGGATCATCCGGTGTTCACAGTAAAGTTCTGTCAGCCTACTTTTCCAACGGCTATTTTGGGGAGGCTGGCTATAAATACCCCCTAATCCTGTCATTTCGAAAATTCTTGATCACCAGACACTATCAACACATCCACAAGCATTCAAGACCAAGAGCAATCACCTCCACATCATTTCGATCACCTTTACACCAAGAATTAGGCTAGAACTAGCTAGAGAGAGAGCTTGTGTGCCTCGATTTTGGGTGAGTGGACTCTCTAGGATAGTGAGAGAGCCTCAAGGGAGTGCCCCTGGTGTTTGTAACTGTGAGGAGACTTCGGGAGCTTGCCAAGGCGTTTGTGGAAGCCCGAAAGGTCGAAGTTTTACAAGGCTTGAGCTCCACCTTGCCAAGGGAGGCAAACGGAGAGGAATAGTGAAGACCCCTCGTCTCGGTGACTTGGGTGTGGAAAAACCCTTTGGTGGGTGCCACAACGTGGATGTAGGAAGATCTTGACGATCCTGCCGAACCACGGGATAAATCCTTGTGTCTCCTCGGGCGTTTGCATCCTTCTCCTTTCCCTTACTTTTATGCATTTTATATTCTACGAAGTTTCTATATACTAGAATGCATAGATAGTTTGCGTAGGGAATTGGGCTTTAGAAATTAAGTTTCATTGCTTAGAATTTTTCGAAGAAAGCCCAATTCACCCCCCTCTTGGGCATTCGGTCCTTACAGTATAGGGGGAGAAATTTATTTCTATGTCATTTGATTTTCAAAAAGGGGGAGAAATTGTTTTCAAAACTTTTCATGTGAATAAGCCAATTTTCGGATTTTAAATGGTGTTGCCAACGCTTTCATCGAGAGGGAGATTTTGGGACCTATGTTTGCTGAATATATTGGCTATGGTGATAAAAGTTTTGAATACTACCAAAACACCTTTATCAACAAGGCTCGATGATAGGTTCGGCTTGTTCTGTGTAGCTCCAGCAAGGTCCGACTAGCTTTGGTTAGCTCCCACTCTAGGTCCGACTAGCTTTGATAAGCTTTGGCACTAGGTCCGACTAGTTTTGCTATGTTTCGGCGCTAGGTCCTGTTAGTTTTGGTAAGCTCCGGTTCAAGGTCCAGTTAGCTTTGGCAAGGTTCGGAGCTTGATTGCAGTGGTTCTGCTTTTAACATGCAATGATTTGTACTTGCGTTACATTGATGGAAACTTTGCTTCGTAATTTTTTACTAGTTTTTTTGTGTGTCTTGGTGGTTTTGGCTGATATCGCTATGGTTTGCGACATTCTTATGTGAGGTGCTCACATAAGGTGTTGTGGTTTCAGAACTAACGAGAGTCAAGTTGAGGACTTGTGCTCCGAAGTATCGGTTGTTTATTCATGTGCAGGTGTTGCTTGAGTTCAAGACATGGCTGGTGATGGGATCCATTGAACTAGTGTTAGGGAGATGATGAGGTTCAACAACCAAGTTTGGGATGAATTGGTTGACTTGATCGGGAGGTTGCGCAACTGGTTTGAATCAAGAACAATGCATATGAAGGCATCATGGACGTCATTGGAAGATGTTTACACATGTGCAAGGAGTGCATGGACATGGCTACATGGTTCCAGAGCATGATGAATAGATGTAGACGTAAAAAATTAGTGAGAAATGTCCAACCGACTAGGTTATGGACTCAGGCTGCAGTTGAGTCGTGTTTGACTCAAATATGGAAAGTTTTGAGTTGGTTACGATAGAATTTCATGTAGGTCACGAATTTTAGTTGTTTTAGGAATGTGGGATAGGTTCCTAAGGTGTTTGGAAGTCTTAATATTGCTTCGATCTGCGTATAGAAGAGTTTTCAGCAGTTATGGAAAGTTTTGATTCGTGAATTGAGTAGGATTAGAGTCATAGTTAGTTTTGGGTTGTCCTAAGGGCTGGTTATCTAAGAAAGGGAGGGCAGAGCTCGTGGTGCACGACTTTTGTGTTGTTCTTCTTGTGGTTTGATCAATAAAATTTGTATTTTGAAGGAACTTTTTTGCCTTGTTCATCCGACTTGTTTTTAGACAAGTTATTCTCGTCGAGTTTCTGCATTGCACTACCTTGCTTCGGTTGTTTTATCATAGCTCTAGTTTTACAGATCCAATTGACTTTCAGAACATAATTTTATATCACCTATGAAAATTTCATGGTCATTGGATTTATTGTTTCTGATCTACACGAGTTTCTTTGCAGTGTTCGAGAACTATTTTTCTCAGGTAGGACATATTGACCTTTGTTCGACCTTTCGATCGTAACTTGAGTTTCTCTCTATGGTTTATTGTGATTCTTGTTGTGATGTCTTCGTGACTTGATTTTCTACAATCTATACCAGTTTTTTCACAGTTGAACACGTTTAGATTAGTTGCACACATGATTTCTTTAACAGATCAATTTTCTGCCGAGGGGTGTTTTCGTTGCTTTCGCTGATAAGTTTTAATCTACCATTCACCCCCCTCTGGTAGCTTTACACGTGCTTTTCGATCCTACAGCCTTACACCAAAGGAAGTGTATTTGCATAAGGGAGGTTTTTTAGTCGCCGACGTGTGATGAAATTACAGACACATGGGTAAAGCGGTATAAACTTTGCAGAGTATTAAAACTATCATCATAGCCGTGCTCCCGGTTAAGAACACCTGGAAGACCTACATGATTAGATGGTTTTTGGGATTTGGGAAGTTTTGGTATTGGTTATGTGATGGTATTAAGATTTATTGCAATGGATATGGTTAATGGTAATGAGATATCTAGAATATGGATGATGGTAATGAAATATGGACTGGAATTATGATAACTATGTGGTTAGTGATGGGTTTTACTTCATATACATATAATATATTGCTTTTCAAATGTTTTAATGTACTTTTCAGCACTTAGCCTTTATTATATTCGTCATTTGAATTAGCTACATGTCACACTTTCCACACTTGTTGAGTACGACATGTACTCACCCTTTCTATTCCCCCCACCAATAGTTGCAGGTCAGATTTGGGAGTATAACGTTGATAATGCGGAGTTCTAGGCCGTGTCTGCCATCAGCTCGCCTGTGGTTTGATTGGAGCTGCGCCATATCCCTTTTGCTTAGCTGAATAGTTGCTTATTTCATATAGCTCATAATTAGATTATTTCCACTATATTAGTTCAAACTTGTCATTAATGTTCATTAGAGCTGTAAGTTGAGATATTCTGAATTCTGTAATAAAAGTGCTTAATTAATCTTGTTCTGTGGTAATTTTTTGTATATCCTTTTGTGAATGCACTCGTGTGTGTGTGTGTGTGTGTGTTGAACGTCCTATGCAGACATATGCGTTCACTTGGTTCTTCTCTCAGAACCGGGTGTCACGAATTGGTATCAGAGCCACAGGTTGACCGTAGGATGCATCCTAGATAGAATGGACACTTTAGAGCACATAGGAGCACTCAGGAATTGATGTGTTTTTGCTTGGTGTGCTGATTGCTATCTATTGTTGCTTGTGTTCGTAGTAGAGGATTTTGGGATGCTTTAGCATTACCATGTCCACATAGGCTAGTATAGGTAGTTGCTTAGTTTCATATCCCTTTATGAATTTAGTTGGGGACGTTTTTTAAATTCTTATCTCTTGCTTTTCTTCACATGGTGAGGACTCGCAACCAGTTGGATGGCAATGACGAGGAGGAGAACAATGGGGCACCTCAAAACTACAAAAGACAAGGACATGCCCAGAGAGCTATCAACCTTGAGAAGCTATTGTCTATACAAAACCAGCTCACGTAGACCATGACACAGACTATGGGACATTTGCAGGCTGGCAACAACAACTATCAGCCTCACATGCCTCCACTGCCACCCCCACCTCCTCATAATCGATCGGTAGAGTTCATGAGAACCAGGCTGCCGACTTTTGCTCAAGCTGCTGACCCTATGGATGCCGATGATTGTCTCAAGTCTGTGGAAAAGAAGCTAGCTATTGTCCAATGCAGTGATTGGGAGAAGGTGCTATTCGCATCTCATCAGCTTGTTGGAGCAGTTGCCGATTGGTGGGACTCTTTGTGCAATGCCCATGAGAACCATGAGAGGATTACTTGGGCTGAGTTCAAGGAGAGCTTCCGTTATCATTATGTGCCCGAGGGTGTTATGATCTTGAAGAGGCAAGGAAGATCGAGTGTGGTGAATGCCTCAATAAATTCAGTCAACTCTCAAGATATAGCCCTGAAGATGTGAGCCAGGACAGCCGGAAATAATACTTGTTCATGAGGGGCTTGAACAATGAGATCTAGGTACAATTGCTCAACTGTGATTATGCAAACTTCCAGAAGCTAGTGGAAAAGACAATTGTGGTGCGGAACAAGGTTCGTGAGATGGAGCTAGATAACAAGAGAAAGGTGCCATATCAAGGACAACAACAAGGAAGCAATGTGCACCCTCGCTTTGCACCACCCAATGCGCCTTATTACAGCTCTTCTGCTCATATACAATGCCCTGGTTATGCACCGCGCCCAGCTCAGTTCGTGCAGCAATTCCCTGTCATGCAAGCACCTAGGCCTCCAATGCCTTTTGCACCTCGTGCCAATTTTCTTGGTGCAAATGTGTAGAATCAAGTCTGTCCAAATTCTGGTGCAATTAGGAAGTGCTATACATGTGGAGAAGAAAAACACTTTGCAATTCAATGTCCTAAGTTAGGCCTTGGTCAAGGAAGCAATGCTCCAAGAAAGAACCCAAGACCCAATGGAGGAACGCCACAAGGGAACCATGAACAACTAATTTTGCTCGTGGTAATGTGAACCATGTCTCTGTGGAGGAAGCTCAACAAGCGGATGACCTGGTTATTGGTAAGTTTCCTGCAAACACCAACCCATCGACTATGTTATTTGATTCTGGACCATCACACTCATTCATTGCATCGAAGTATGTTGCCAAGTATAGTTTGCCTATCTCTCACATGAAGTATACTCTATTGGTTAAGTCTTCTGGAGGAGAGATGAGGAAAAAGATAGTATGTCCAAAAGTAAGCCTTAGAATAAGGGAGATAGACTTCTTTGCCAACCTCATTGTCATGGATTCTCAAGTATTGAACATTATACTTGGTATGGACTGGTTGAGGAAGCACAATGGAGCTATTGAATGTGCCACAAAGATGTTGAAGTTGACCAATGAGTAAGGGATCATCGTAGAATTCGAAGCATCTCAACACGCACCAAAGCAATTGGAGCTGAACCACATGGATGGTGCCACAATTGAGGAGATTCCAGTGTGTGTGAATTCTTGGATGTGTTTCCGGATGAGTTGCTAGGTATGTCACTTGATCGTAATATCGAAATTTGTTATTGAGTTAATACCTGGAACTGCACCTATAGCTAAGAGGCCATATAGTATGCCTCTTAAGGAGTTAACGGAGCTCAAGAAGCAAATTCAAGAGCAACTAGAGAAAGGGTTTTCTTTTTGTGGATAAGAAGTATGATCACACAGGATGTGTGTGGACTACTGAGCTCTCAATGAGGTGACCATCAAAAACAAGTACACCTTGCCACGCATAGAAGACTTGTTTGATCATATGAAGGGTTCTTGTGTCTTCTGCAAGATTGATTTGAGGTCAGGATAGACCATCGGACATAACCAAGACAGCTTTTCGGACACGATATGGATCCTATGAGTATACAGTTACGTTGTTTGGATTGACAAATGCACCTGCATACTTTATGTATCTCATGAATAAGGTCTTCATGGAGTACTTGGATAATTTCATTGTGGTGTTCATTGATGATATCATGATCTACTGGAAGAGTGAAGAGGAACATGAGGAACATTTGAGGCTCACAATGCAGAAATTGAGGGAGCATCAATTGTATGCCAAGTTCAGCAAGTGCCAATTTTAGTTCAAATAGGTGTCATTTTTGGGGCATATCATCTTCAGAGGAGGAGTATCGGTTGACCAAGGAAAAGTGGAGATGTGCTAAAGTGGGAGCCACCGCAAAACGTAATGGAAGTACGGAGTTTTCTTGGAATGACTGCATATTATCATCGATTCATCAAGGACTTCTCCAAGATAGCCAAGCCCATGACAGAATTGCTAATAAAGGGGAAAATCTTCCAATGTACTCAAGCTTGTTAAGAATGTTTTGAGGAGTTGATTAAAAGGTTAACCCTGACCCCCGTTTTGGTTTTTCCGGATGTAAGCAAGGGTTTTGATATCTATTGTCACACATAGAGACAAGGACTTGGATGTGTGCTCATTCAAGAAGGTCAAGTGGTTGCCTATGCATCGAGACAATTGAAGAAACATGAGCAGAATTATCCAACGCATGATTTGGAACTTGGAGCCATGGTAAATGAATTGAAGATTTGAAGACACTATATCTGTGGACATAGGTGTGAAATTTATACGGATCACACGATTTTAAAGTATATTTTCACATAAATGGATCTGAATTTGAGACAACGAAGATGGTTGGAGCTCATCAAGGACTATGATGTGGGGATCAACTATCATCCAGAGAAGGCTAAGTCGTCGATGCTTTGAGCTGGAAAGGAGTAAGTCATCAACTCACGGTTCGAGAATTTCTATCCGAGTTATGTAAGAAGTTTGAATGGTTGAATCTCGAATTTGTGAATGAGATGGCAATAATAGAATTAAATCCGACCTTGGAGCAAGAAATTTGAGAAGCACAAAAAAAGGATGAGGAAATTCAAGAGATCAAGGAAAGGACCCAAGAGGTAAGGGAATTCAAGTTTGCTGAGGATGATCATGGTACCTTATGGCTTGGTAAAAGGATTATCATGCCTAATGTGAAGCATATTCGGGAGACAATATTAAAAGAGGCAAATGACTCACCTTACTCATTTCATCTCGGTTGTAAAAAGATGTACAAGGACTTGAAGACATGTTATTTGTGGGCCAACATGAAAAAGGATATAGCTGAATATGTAGCGTTGTGTGATGTGTACCAACGAATGTAGGGGAAATATCAATGGCCAGCTGGATTATTGCAACCATTAAAGATTCGGAATGGAAGTGAGAAGAAATTGGGATGGAATTTATAGTTGGTTTACCATGTACCAAATCCAATTATGACTCCATATGGGTAATTGTGGATTGTTTGACCAAGACAGCTCACTTTATTCCTGTCAATACCACATACACCTCCACGAAGCTGGCAGAGTTGTATACAGAGCATATCGTGTGCTGACATGGAGTACCAAAGAAGATTGTATCAATAGAGGTTCTCAATTTATCTCTAGGTTCTGGGAGAAACTACATGAAGCATTTGGAACAAAGTTGAATTTCAGCTCAGCATATCACCCTCAAACGGATGGACAAACTAAGAGGACCAATCGGATTTTAGAGGATATGTTAAGAGCACGTGCCTTGAAGCATGGAAGAAGTTGGGACAAGAGCTTTTCGTATGTGGAATTCTCATATAACAATAGTTACCAAGCAAGCTTGAAAATGTCACCCTATTAAGCACTGTATGGGAGGAAGTGTAGGACACCTTTGTTTTGGAATTAGACCGGAGAGAACCAAATATTTTGACCTGATATGTTGCAAGAAGCTAAAAAACAAGTTCGTATCATCCACGAAAATTTGAGGGCTGCTCAATTAAGGCAAAAAGGCTATGCGTATAATAGGCGAAGAAACCTAGCATTTGAAGTGGGAGACTTCGTCTACCTTAAAGTGTCACCCATGCAAGGTCATGAGAGGTTTAATATCAGAGGCAAGGTAGCACCTAGATACATTGGACCATTCAAGATTTTGGACAGAAGAGGAGAAGTAGCATATAAGTTGGAGATGCCAGCTAACTTAACAGATGTTCATGATGTCTTTCATGTTTCCAAGCTCAAGAAGTGCTTAAGGGTACCAGAAGAACAAGTGTCAATGGAAGAGTTAGAACTAGAGGCAGATTTGACGTATGCCGAGCAACTGAACAATATCTTGGAGACAAAGGAGAGAGACACAAGAAACAAGGTGATTCGATGGTGTGTGTAAAGTGCAATGGAAGCATCATACCGAAAAAGAAGCAACTTGGGAGCTGGAAGATGATCTCAAGAAGGAATTTCCCTATCTTTTCTCTTCCGCGTCGAATCTCGAGGGCGAGATTCATTTTAAGGGGGGTAGGTTTGTAACACACTCATTTTCATGCATCATGCATTGCATAAGTTCATATACATGTTTAACATTAATCAACATAAAAAGGAATGATTTTAAAATGAATTTAAAGCAAACTGGCACTCAAAAGTTCTAAGAAGTGCATACTAGTACGTTTTTGGTGCAGACCAGTCTGATTTCTCTCTGACATACCTCAGACATGTCCGTTTTAGCTGCGGACTAGTCCGGTTTCGTCTCTGTACAATTTTCGGACTTGTCCGGTCCTTTGCAGACTAGTCCGGTATTCCGATTCCTTGAAATTTTGCCAAGTCCCTACACTTGTCCGGACGTGTCCGACATCAAGCAGTCTTGTCCGGTTTCCTCTCTGTCTTAGTTCGTACTTATCCGATACAGTCCATACTTGTCTAATCTCTCTCTGTCTAATATTGGACTAGTCCAACATTGCGTGGACTTGTTTGGTGATCGCGATTGTGAGTTGATCTGTTGTTCCACGATGTGTTTTTGGGTTTTACCTTAAGTGGGCCTAAGGACATCGTGTATCACACTTTTGGATCCCATGTGGGACCCCACACCGGCCTCCACCCCCTCTAAAATCGACCTCCGTCGAAACCCTAGCCCTCCACCTCTATATAAACAACCTGACCTCTTAACTTTACATCTATTTGCCACTTTTGAATCACACCCAAACCTTCGCTCATGGATAGCCGCCGCCAAGGAGGAGAAGGAGATCCCGAGCAAGAAGAAGAAGAGGAAATGAAAGAGGATCAAGTGATCAAGATCTCAATCATGTTTTCGTTCTCCGTGAACATGTCACCTTCAATTTCTCATCATGAACACTAGATCGTCAAGATCCAAGTGTTGCCTCCAAAACCCTTGGTTCATTGGAGTTCTAAAGACCTGGTATACCTTCTACTTCCTCTTTCTCATGTGAATTCAACCCTGTTTCTCCAATTTCATGTCGATCTAGAAAACCCTAATTCACTGATTCTGCGTAGGGCTGACTAGTCCGACCCTACGGCGGACTTGTTCGATCCCCAAATTCGTTTAATATTGATTTATTTACAATTTGATGTAATATCAACATGAATCTATGTAAACTTGTTAATAACCATTGTAAATGATTAGTGAACATTAAAAGCAACCCATTAACTAGTTTTGCTTCACATTTGCATTAATCATGCATGTCATGACATATTGAGTAAAATATGTGCACTTATTGATTGTAATTCTTGTCTTGTATGTTTATTGCGTGGTTAGACGGATTTGCACTAGAGAGTGCTGCGGAGGACCTCCAACACTAGAAATTTGATGTCTTTGACCCTAACCAAACTCAGGAGCAAGACAAGTGTCCTTGAACATATTGATCATGTTTTTTACAATAAGTGTTTTGTTTTTAAAGCTGCATGCTTCTGTTAATTTGATGGGAATTCATATGATACGAAGTTTACTAGCTTTGTTTAACCACCCTTGTCACCTGAAATACATGGTAGAGAGTCGAGAAGGGCTTTTTACCTTTGCTTCGCTTAATTAATTGGGATGGGAAACCAACTATACTATTTAATTATGCATTAATGAGATTTTTGTTATATGAACTGGTTAATATGATATGGTAATGGGTGATGTAAGCAAATCTGGTATGTGGATGGGTTGGAATACATGGTGGTTGCTTGCTTTTGTTCTAAGGACCGGTTTATGCGCGAATATGCTAGGACAATAGTGGCACCACGAGGCCAAGTATGGATGTGGCATAGCCGATTAATTAGGGTATTGCTAGTACATTGCGGATCATTTGGCGCACTAGGAAAGGGGAGTCGGATTGGGTTTGGATTTGTGGCCGGACTTCCTGGGATCCGAATAGCACAAGAGGGGCCCTTGGTTAAAGATATGCTCAGTTGGAGGCATCGCCACCGGTGAAACCTCAGTGGGTCCCTACATGCTAGTAGTCCCTTTGTAAAGACTATTTTGCGATCTCTTGGCCTTACACCAAAGGAAGTGTATTGGCATAAGAGAGGTTCTTTAGTCGCTGATACGTGATGAAACCACAAACACATGGGTAAAGCGGTACAAACTATGCAGAGTAATAAAACTATAATGATAGTTGTGCTCCCGGTTAAGAGCAACTAGATGACTTACATGATTACAGGGGTTTTGAGATTTGGTTTGGTTTGGTATAGGTTATGGGATGATATTATGATTTATGGTGATGGATATGGTTAATGGCAATGAGAAATCTTGAATATGGATGATGGTAATGAAATATGGATTGGTATTATGATAACTACATGATTTATGATGGGTTTTACTTCAATACACATAATATATTGCTTTTCAAATGTTTTAATGTACTTTTTAGCACTTAGCCTTTAGTATATTCGTCATTTGAATCAGCTACATATCATACTTTTCACACTTGCTAAGTACAACATGTACTCACCCTTGCTAAGTACAACATGTACTCACCCTTGCAATTCCCCCACCAACAGTTGTTGGTCGGATTTGGGAGTATAACGTTGATAATGCAGAGTTCTAGGCCGTGTCTGCCATCAGCTTGCTTGTGGTTTGATTGGAGCTGCGCCATATCCATTTTGCTTAGCTGCAAAGTTGCTAATTTCATTTAGCTCATAATTAGATTTTTTCCACTGCATTAGTTCGAACTTGTCATTGATGTTCATTAGAGCTGTAATTTGAGATATTCTGAATTCTGTAAAAAAAGTGATTAATTAATCTTGTTCTGTGGTAATTTTGTCTATGTCCTTTTGTGAATGCACTCGTGTATGTGTGTTGAACGTCATGGGCAAACACATGCGTTCACTTGGTGCTTTTATCGGAACCGGGTGTCACATTTTACTTGACACTAACAAAATTGTGGAGAGTTGTGAGGTTTATTTTGATGAAGCTAGCCCAGGTACTAGCTTAACATATTGCAGGTCCGGATCCATATCCGCAAGGGGGACTATTTTCATTGAAGGTGAGGAAGAAGTGGTGCTGCCGCCCGAAAACTCAGCAACTAATGACATTGCTCCAGCTCCTGATTTTCATTCACAACCAGCACCAACGACCACCATTGTTGGTCCAGATCGTCCTCATAACAAGCTCATTGATTTGTGATGAATATGAAGAATAAGAAGAAGCTTGTGTAGTGTCTACTCCCCTCTGAGCCCTCAAAAGTCATCCTCCACAACAAATCATTGGAAGCTTGCACGAATGAGTCACATGTTCCAGGTTTTGCGATTTAAACTCTCACACTCATTCTGCTTTTGTTGCTTCTTTTGAACCCAAAGATATGTCACACGCACTCACTAATGAATCTTCGATTATTGCCATGGAAGAACTGTTAGAAAATTTTGAAAGAAATAATGTTTGGAAACTTGTACCTCCACCTCAAGATCACACTTTAGTTGGAACTAAATGGGTTTTTAAAAATCAACAAAGTGATGATAGGGTTGTGGTTAGGAATAAGGCTAGGTTGGTTGTTCAAGGTTTCACATAAATTGAAGGTGTAGATTTTGATGAAACTTTTGCTCATGTTTCTATGTTAGAAGGCATAAGAATTTATTTAGCTTTTGTTGCATCTAAAGGTTTCAAGTTATATCAAATGGATGTTAAAAGTGCTTTTCTTAATGGCTACATAAATGAGTTTTTAAAATCAAGATTTTCCTAATCATGTTTACAAACTGTCCAAAGCCTTTTACGGTCTCAAACAAGCCCCTAGAGCATGGTATGATAGGTTAAAAAAATTCTTACTTGAAAAGGGGTTTACCATGCGCAAGGTTGATAAAACTCTTTTTGTGCTTAAGCATGGCAACGACTCATTATTCGTTCAAGTTTATGTGGCTGATATTATCTTTGGTTGTGCTTCTCATGATCTTGTGCCCAAGTTTTCAGCTATGATGAGTTTAGAATTATAAATGAATATGATGGGAGAACTCACATACTTTTTGGGGCTGCAAATCAAGCAAACATAGGAAGGTACCTTTGTGCATCAAATGAAGTATACAAGAAACCTTCTCAAGCGCTTCAACATGAACAAAGCAAGCCTCTTCGGACACCATTGGGAAAAACATCAACACATGAACTTGAGGAAGATGGTGACCCAATCGATCAAAAAGAATATAGAAGCATGATTAGATCACTTTTGTACATCACTGCATCAAGACCGGACATACAATTCAGCTTATGTCTTTATGCATGGTTTCAAGCTTCCCCACGTACTTCACATTGTCAAGCCGTCAAAAGAATTCTACGGTATTTACATGGAACTCAAGAATTTGGCATTTTTCTTCCTTCTTCCTCAACTGTTACTTTGAAAGCTTTCAAAGTAATGGTTGATGAAGAAGGGAGAAAAATGTCAAATTCTTGAGTTCCATGTAAGTACCTGAGAATCCTTTTGACGGCTTGACGATGTGAAGCACATGGGGAAGCTTGAAACTGTGCAAAAAGACATACGCTAAATTTTATGTTCGGTCTTGATGTCGTGAGGTACAAAAGTGATCCGATCATGCTTCGGTATTCTTTTTGATCTACGAGTTAACCATCTTCATCAAGTTAAAGTGTTGATGTTGTTCCCACTGGGGTCCGAAGAGGCTTGATTTTGTCCATGTCAAAGCGCTTGAGAAGGTCCCTTGTATACTTCGTTTGATGCACAAAGGTACCTTCCTTGGTTTGCTTGATGTGCAGCCCAAAAAAGTAAGTGAGTTCACCCATCATACTCATTTCAATTTCTGAACACATCGTTGCTGAAAACATGGACACGAGATCATGAGAAGCACAATCAAAGAGAGTTTACGCAATCGAATAACCTTGTTTCTTGTGACCCTCTCCTTGGTTTCCAAGATTTTGACGGATTGCTCGGCATAAGTCAAATCTTCCTCTAGCTCCAATTTTCCCATTGGCACTTGTTCTTCAGGTACCCTTAAACACATCTTGAGCTGGGAAAAATGAAAGACATCATGTACATCGGAAAGATGAGCTGGCATCTTCAACTTATATGCTACTTCTCCTCTTTGGTCCAAAATCTTGAATGGCCGAATGTATCGAGGTGCTAGCTTGCCTCTTATGTTAAACCTCTTGTGACCTCTCATTGGTGACACCTTAAGGTAAACAAAATCTCCCACTTCAAATGCTAGTTTCATTCTCTTACTATCCGCATAGCTTTATTGCCTTGATTGAGCAACCCTCAAGTTTTCACGAATAATCTGGACTTGCTTATCAGCTTCTTGCAGCTTGTCAAGTCCAAACACTTGATTCTCTCCTGTCTCATTTCAGAACAATAGTGTCCTACACCTCCTCCAATATAATGCTTCATATGGTGACATTTTAAGCTTGCTTGATAACTATTATTATATGAGAATTCCGCATACGGCAAGCTCTTGTCCCAACTTTTCACATGCTTCAAAGCACAAGCTCTTAACATGTCCTCCAAAATCTGATTGATCTTCTCAGTTTGTCCATCCGTTTGAGGGTGATATGTTGAGCTGATATTCAACCTTGTACCCAAAGCTTCATGCAGCTTTTGTCAAATCCTAGAGGCAAATTGAGAACCTCTATCCGACACTATCTTTTTCAGAACTCCATGCAAATGTACTATTCTTACCATATACAGTTCAACTAATTTCTCTCCATTAAAGGTGGTCTTGACGGGAATAAATTGAGCTGACTTAGTTAATCGATACACGATAACCCGAATTGAGCCATATCTGAACTAAGTACACGGTAAACCAACTATAAAGTCCATACCAATTTCTTCACACTTCCATTCTGGAATCTGCAATGGCTGTAATAATACAGCTGGCCTTTGATGTTCCGCCTTGACTCATTGGCACAAATCACACAATGCTAGATATTCGGCTATGTCCTTTTTCATGCTAGCCCACCAATAACATGTCTTCAAGTCTTTGTACATCTTTGTACAACCAGATGAATTGAGTATGGCGAGTCATGTGCCTCTTTTAGTATTGTCTCCCGAATATGATTCATATTAGGCACGGCAACCCTTTTTCCAAGCCATGAGGTACCGTGTTCATCCTCATCAAATCTGAATTCCCTCCCCTCCCTGGTCTTTTCCTTGATCTCTTGAATTTCCTCATCCTTTGTCTGACCATCTCGAATTTCTTGCTCCAAGGTCGCATTTAACTCCATTATCCCTACCTCTTTCACAAATCTGAGATTCAACCAATCAAACTCCTTACATAACTCGGATGACAACTCTCGAACCGTGAGTTGATGACTTACTCCTTTCCTACTCAAGGCACCGTCCACTACATTAGCCTTCACTGGATGATAGTTGATTCCAACATCATAATCCTTGATGAGCTCCAACCATCTTTGTCGCCTTAAATTCAGATCCATCGGTGTGAATATGTAATTGAGACTCTTATGATCCGTATAAATTTCTCATCTATGTCCAAGGATATAATGTCGCCAAATATTCAATGCATGTATCACGGATGCAAGTTCCAAATCTTGTGTTGGATAATTCTGCTCATGTTTCATCAATTGTCTCGATGCATAGGCAACCACTTGACCTTCTTGCATGAGAACACATCTAACTCCTTATCTTGATGCATCAAAATAAATATCAAAACTCTTGCTCACGTCCGGCAACACCAAAATTGGGGTTGTTGTTAACCTTTTCTTCAACTCCTCAAAACTATCTTGAAAGCTTGAGTCCATTGGAAAGCCTTCCCCTTCATCAACAACTCGGTCACGGGCTTGGCTATCTTTGAAAAGTCCTTGATGATCCTACGGTAATATCCAGCCATCCTAAGTAAATTCCTTATTTCCTTGACATTCCGCGGTGGCTCCCATTTCAACACATCCCTCACTTTTCTTGGGTCAACCGATACTCCTCCTCCTGAGATTTTCACGTGCTCTTTGATCCTACACCTATGCTACTTACCATAATTTTACGCTATATCAATTGGACATCAAAAGTGCACTCCTCAACAGTCCTGTCAGGGAAGAGGTGTACGTGGAGCAACCACCAGGTTTTGAAGATCAAGAGTACTCCAACCATGTGTACAAATAGGATTGCCTCAAACAAGCTCCCTGAGCTTGGTATGAGTGCCTTAGGGATTTTCTCACTCAAAATAGTTTTAGAATATGTATACATTGTTCACAAAGCATTTTGATGGTCATCCATTTGTATGTCAGAATTATGTTGATGACATCATTTTTGGATCTACTAATGAATCTTTTTGTGAGGAATTCAGTAAAATTATAACAGGCAGATTCGAGATGTTAATGATGGGCGAATTAAAGTTCTTTATGGGGTTCCAAGTGAAGCAACTGAATGAAGGCACCTTTATTTGCCAAGCCAAGTACAAATAGGATTGCCTCAAAAAGTTCAATATGGACAAAGCCAAGCCCATCAAGACTCCACAAGTGGATCAAAAGGTATATGGTTCTATGATAGGATTGCTACTTTATTTATGTGCATCTAGGCCTGATATCATGCTTAGTGTTTGTATCTGTGCAAGATTTCAAGCCTCACCTAAAGAGTGTCATTTAGTGGTTGTAAAAAGAATCTTAAGATTCCTTATTCACACACCCAACTTGGGCTTTTGGTATCCTAAAGGGTCCAAGTTCAACCTCATAGAATATTCTGATGCTGACTATGCAGGCTGCAAAGTCGATAGAAAAAACACCTCAGGAACCTACCAATTTCTTTGCAAATCCTTAGTTTTATGGTATTCTAAAAGCAAAATTTCATTGCTCTTTCCACAGCCGAAGTGGAGTATGTCACAGCTGGTAGTTGTTGCGCACGACTACTTTGGATGCGACAGACTCTAAGGGATTACGGTTACAATCTGAATCGTATTCCACTCCTATGTGATAATGAAAGTGCCATAAAAATTGCAAACAATCCAATAGAGCACTCATGAACAAAACACATATATATATGTCATCATTTTCTAAGAGACCATTCACTAAAAGGTGACATAGTAATTTCACATGTTAGAACTAAAAAACAATTAGCAGACATATTCCACAAGCCAGTTGATGAAAAGAGATTTTTCAAGCTTAGAAACTAACTAAATATTCTTGATGCTTGAAATGTGGCTTCAAACACTGCATACCTAGTTGACGCTTCAAACATTACTTATTTTGCAAAAATTTACCCCCTTATCTCGATTTTCTCTCAAAAACTATTCTAATTACTGAATCTTGGTGAATTATGGCCATTGTATGATTGTTGATTGCTTACTGGTCATATTCATCAAGATCCTTTATGAAATGATGTGCTTTAGATCACTATTAGATCATATTCATAAAAATCACTTTGATCTAATTCAATTATGTCTAGCTGGTCGGCACCAGACTAGTCCGTTTCTAGTGACTCGTTCATCTCTAATATGGTGTACCGGACTAGTCCGCTATTGTCGGGCTTAACCCTAGCCGACCGCCAAAACCCTTCTTCTTCCTCTCACAATTGCCTTTAAACTCTCTCTCCTCAAGCTACAGCACCCAAGGCGATTTTTACTTTGATCCACCAAAAATGAAGGTTCTTCAATGGGAATGTTCACCCTCGGTGTGAAGCATCCCTCCTCCACACTAATTCGGAACTCGCTCGGCTGCTCTGTCCTCAAATATTCAATTTTTGGTAAAAATCAATCCCTAACCCTAGTTCTCATCTTTCCTCAATTCTTGCTTACTTTTCTTGATTCTTAGGGTATTCATTGCATTATTGTGTGTATTCCTATTGTCCTTCTACCATTTTGTATGACTCTGAGTTAGATTAGTTGAAATAAGAAGTTAGAGTTCATAAGTCAAACCGCAGTAGTTCGATACATGGCGCAGATAAGTCCGGTGCTCCGGACAAGTCCGCACCCAGAAATCGGACAATTCAAGGCCCTTGACAGTTTGAAACTCAAATTCTTGCCTCCACAAAGCCTCATTCTCATTCTTACCACACATTGTACTCTCTATGTTGGGCACGATGTTGTCAGCATCGGATGATAGCATGTTTGACTTTGAAGCCGACCATGATCGTGAGAGAGTGGCCAGGGCAAACGAACTGAGAACCAAGATGCGCCTTGACCATAATGCAAATGATTCTCCTCCTGAATCTATGGTCCCAAGAAAGAGGAAGGTGACAATGAAGAATCCATCAAGCAAGGATGGTGCCAGTGATAGCTCAATGGCACCAAGGAGAGGCACTAGCAAGGGCAAGGGACTTGCTAGTGGACCTATTGGTCCCCTAAAGATGAAGGCACCTTTGCAGTGCAACAGGCAGCCCTCTGAAGATGATTTCTATGGAAAAGGCAATGATTTGGCTAACAAGCTCCAGAAGATCAAACTTTATGAGCGGCTGACCCAAGGTTCTGGAGTCACTTCCATGCAGACTATTATGAGCATGTGTACAAGAAGATGAGAAATCTAGTGCTTGCGAGTTCGTGGGTGGATGTAACATATTTGCAATCAAAGAACTGCCAGGCCTATCATGAAGTCTTAGAGGCTTTGGAGAGACATGGAGTGAAAGATCTTCTCTCTTTTCAATACAACTAGAACAATGAGGTCATCACCCAATTCTATTCCACTCTCTACTTCTCGGGTGATGACGAAGAAGGACTCACTTGGATGACACGTGGATCCAAATACAGTGACACCGATGAGGAGTTTGCCATGATACTACATCTCGAAGACGCTTTGGAAAATGAGCTTGTGATTCACAACTTGAAGCCTTTGGAGAAGGATGAGCTAGCTTTCCTCTATGACACAAGAATGCCATACAAGCCAGCTAGCACAAAGTACTTGAAGCCATTCTTTGCGGTGCATAACAGACTATTGAGGAAGACTATCGCTCCAAAGGATGGAGATGCAGGGACAATTTAAGGAACTCTAAGGAGCTTGGTGAAAGTGATAAGCGAGAGAGGGACCTTCAATGTCTTTGACTGTATTTACAATGACATAGTGAACATCTCAATCATGTGTGGCTATGCACTATACATCATGTTTATGATTGAGAAGATAACCAACCTTGAGTTTGTCAAGGATGTTGAGCATGACGGTCTCAAACCTCAGAAGCCCACAACCTATAGTGTTCCCTCTGCACCTGCCTCACCAACAAGGGAATAAAGATCAAAGCCAGTAAATTAAGGCACAAGGGCTCCAGCTGCTACATCTGCTCCTCCACCCTCCAGAGTGTCCTCCAGTGGAGTTCTAAAGATGCTTTCCTCCAGTTTTGCATCCTGCCGCAAAGTGGATGTTAAGAAACACAAAGAAAGTTTGACAAGGAAGAGGCACCAGAGGTACAAGAAGGCAAACATCAAAGCTATATGTGAGAAATTGGAGATTGAGCAAGTGGGATCTCCCATATCTCCGAATACTCTAAAGAGAACTACACAAGCATGGCACCTCTCACGGAATAGGAATTGGCCTCTTTTGGACTTGCAGGTGTCTCCATTCCTCCTCCTTAGCATGATCATGAATCTGAATATGAAGACAAGGACAAGACTGTGAGTGAGAGATGGAGTGATGGAGAGTAACTTCCCTCAATTTTTCCCTTTTTGGTGGCTTGATGCCAAAGGGGGAGAGATAGAGACCAGTAGTCTATTTATGAGCCTTAAGGACTAGTGATCATGGACATGTATCTCTTTTATGTTTTAAGCTTCAAACTATTAAAATCTCTATTTGCATGATGTCTATTTTGTTTAATATGGATGTGCGATGGTTGTTTATTATAACTGTTGTATTTTCAAATATGCACATCATAATATATGCTCACACAAACTATATAGGCACCCCGCCATAAAGTGCATATATGTGAGAAATTTATTCTTGCTCATATGTCATTCTCATATATGCACACTTTATGAAAAATTATTTTTACTATTAATTGTGAAATCTCAGTTGGTTGTCATCAATCACGAAAAGGTAAAGATTGAAAGTGCATCTACGCATTCCCTTGTGGGTTTTGGACGATTGATGACAAACAAATGAGATCCCAATGAAATGTGTGGAGATGAAAGTAGGTATATGAAGAATTGAACTTATAGTGCACAAAAAGGTGAAAAATGAGAAATGAGAAAATAAAAGCCCAAATGATCAATGGAAGAGCAAAGTAGGTGTTAATGTATAGGATGTGTGGGAGAGACACATCCCAAGAGCTCATAACTTTGTGTAGAGGGTAAGGGCTAAAATCAACAATTAAGCAATTCACTAAAGCACCGCACATGTCCCTTCACGAGCGTACTGGTCCGACACACTTTTTGTTCTCACATGGACAAGTCCGGAACAGAAATGGACAAGTCCGATCAACACACTGTTCCCACTCAGATAAGTCCGTACATGTGTCGGACAAGTCCGTTCAACTTTTTGGTGTTTTGCCAACATAATGCATATCACTTTGCATCGGACAAGTCCGTCTAATTGCGGACTAGTCCGATTGAGTTTCTGGAGTCATCACGTGCAAGTCCGGTTATCTTTCTGTTCCGATGCGGACAGGTTTGATTACATCACACAAATTAGGGTTTCAGGTGTGCTGCACTATTCAGTCAAGTATTACACAGCACACCAGAATAGTCCAATCCCTAGAGCGGACTAGTCCGACTGTCGGGATCCCTAACGGTAACTTTTTTAGAAAGTCAATAAATAGTTGATCCACGACCCCACGACAAAAACTAAGAATCCTAGCGATGTCATACGTCCCAAGAGCACAAAAACAATTCTACCCACAAATCTAAAGCCCTAAAAAGTTAAATCTTTTGGGAATCAATTTGGGAAAGGGAAATTATCTTCTACGTGTTGTTGAGCTCCTAGAGTTTGAATCTCTCATACACTCTCGCATCTATTGTACATCATTTGAGTGTATTTGATTCATTTTTCTCGCTATAATTTTTTGGATCCCTCAAGTTGTGAGGTTGCCCCGTTAACTCGGTGATTACCCAGGGACAATGGAACTCAAGTCGGCATCTGTGGTGACTTGAAGGGGTAAATGGTTGATTGAGACCTTGCTCTTTGTGGGCTCCTCAACGAGGAGTTGATCTATTTGGTGATATTGATCCTCGGTAAAAATCCTTGTCTCGTGTGTTCTAGTTCTTCATTTTTGCAATCGTCAACATCTAGGGCATAGGGTTAATCAATCTTGCAACTTGTATTAATTTTGTATTCCACGTGCAAATCACTCATCGTAATCACTTACTCTAGTTGTTAGGATAGCTTACTATTTTCCGCTGCTAAATCGTTCGAGAAAATTACATTGAGTGTTAATCATTCGTAGGCATAACTAGAACAACAGACTAGTCCGTATCCTACACCAGACTAGTCTGACCCTCCTGTATTTGACATTTCAGTTAAGTGTTAAAGGAAAAGTTTCAATGCCTATCCCCCCTCTAGGCCACATTCAGATTGGTAGGTGGGTCCATGCCTCATCCCCACGTGAATTGATTTTGAATCCCCTCCGATACGCCTAGGAATGGGTTCATGGATCTATGTGATGCCTCATGTCCTCGCGTGATTGGTTGGGGTGGCACTTTTCAAGTTTGCTCCCCTCATTCATCATCAATTTTGCATAAAGAATCCTGCATGCACTGTTTCTCCAAGTATAGCTGGAAATATGTCACATTTAAATAAAATGTGTGTAAGAAATATTTATTCCTTCACATATTTAAGTTATATTGATGGTTGAAATTGGTATATAATGACCGTGAACAAACTCCCCCATGCCTACCTTTGCTCGTCCTGAAGCAAAGATGAAGACTTATGTTGTTGATCAAGAGTTGCTACAATGTTCTTTTCATCAAAAGTACCAAGTGTACAACAAAATATTCTACCTTTCATTGGATAAAAAGGCCATGTTACCCCACCCATTTTCTTAGTTATTATGGGGCTTATGCCTCATCCTTTTCTTCTGTGGTTGAAAGACAGAAAAACAAAGTGAGCATCATCACCTCATGTTTAAGTTCCACTCAAATTTCTGGAGAATTTTAAGTGGTGTTTGAATTTGAGTTCCTCAATTGATGCACTCAATCACTCCTATGTGGAAAGTGGTATTTGTATCCTCACCAAGGCAATTCCTTTCTTGTCCTACACATAAATAAGGTTTATATGTGGAGCTTGGTAGGGATCAAGAGTAAGCATATTTGCAACATATTCATTGCTAAGTCAAAAGAGTAAGCCTTAGGAGAGAGTGAATGATTCTTTTGATCACGATTTGTGCAAGTGTGATGGGATGTTTGCGGAGTGGAAATATGAAGAGGACTCCTTTGTTTGCACTCTCTTTATTATGAGGATGAAACATAGCTACTTACTTTTTTTTTCTCACGCTATTGTACATGAGGATGCAGCTTTCTTTTTCTTTTCTTGTAGCCACTTCTACTCCTCTTTCCAAATATTTCGAAGAGAGTATTATGCATGAAACTAATGGAGTGTCTTTTGATGCTGGAATGGTATATGGAATTTGGGTAACTTCTAGTGTAGAAGCTTAGCATGTGATCGTGAAATCTTGATCGTAAAAGCGTGAAAAGATTCTCACATAGGTCTATACTAGTTTTACTAGGCTCAATGTGAAGGCAAATAGCATATGCATAAGGTTTATCAAATCCAAATCATCATTTGGCGTTGGTAGGAATTTCTATCAAATGAGTAACTTCTATTTTAGGTTTTCTCCGAAAAATTAAGTTTCACATTCAACTAGGAATTTAGCAGCTCTTATCACTCTATCATATCCCACAACAACATAGAATTGGAATTAGCTTTTGCTACCCACAATTTCCATGTTTTAAGGCATTAATATTCTAAGTCAATACACGAGATATTTGGAGAATACTAAGTTTTATACAGGGGGCTAGAGAAAATCAAACAAAGCAACTATTCATCAATTTCAACTTTTGCAAAGTAAATAAATATTCTTACCGCACATCTTTTATTATCCTAACATATACTACATTATTATTATTTTTTTAGATGCAAATGTGGTGGAAAGAAAGAATAAAATAAAGAAATGCAAATGGGATGTGAGACTAGTTATCTCAATTGGGGGGTTCTCCCCCAAGCTTGTTCTTCTCAATCTCCATGATAAGGGTTGCACCCTTGTTGACAGAAGTAGGCCATGATGTCGGCCTGTTGTTTTTGCAGCGTGGTGTTTACGTTGTTGAAATCAGCTTAGATTTGTTGCTGCTAGTTGTGGCTACCTTGGATGTGGTCTTGAAGTGTGCTGAGGATGTCACACGTTATCACTTCAAGGTCTCCCATCAATTGAGTTATGCCATTCCTTCACTAAGGCCACGAGAACCTTGGGCCAAAATGGAACAACGTGTACTCATTGGTGGAGGAGGCAAACTACTAGAGCTTGAGTTGGAACGATGTGTACTCATCTCCCTCTGGTGGTAGTCCACTCTTGCCACGACGATCCACCGGCCTCATACATTTGAGGTTGGGTCGAACCGGCTTCGTGTGACCCTGCAAGAAACATTACTTCTACAAACCTCTTCGATAGGTTGAAGAGCAATGGTTAGCGGCCTGCACTTGTATAAATTAAAATCTGAGTTAGGTAACCGAATTTCGTTTATATAGCCGAGATAGAAAAAAACTAAGGATCCATCTAGATCATGTTTCAGTGTGTCTCTTTGCACTATTTCGTCCTCATCTATAAGATGACGGCTTGTTGAAATATATTCAATTGAAACATTTTCTAAAGGCCCTAATTTCATAGCAATGCAGGTAAATAATGAAATGCATTCAATTTGTCCCTCATTTTAGTGTTTTCTAGCCATTGTGACATCATAGCCTTGATATGAGCAATTTTTATCTTTCTAACATGGCATAAAGGGTCCTAAGTCAACCTTCGGTCACAATCCTAACATCTCCTCTAGGAAACATAGTCATAGCCACCTAGCTATGCATGAAGTGTAAATTGGATTTTGCATGTGGCTATTCGTAGGACTCTAACATGCTACCTTACTAGTCAATTCTTGCCAAAAAATTTTGTTCATTAAATTCAGGCAAAGTGTCTAAATCTATTAAACAAAGTCTATGGAAGACAAGGAGTTCAGTAAAAATTCTTTCCATAGAATAAAGTATTCTTTTCAGGAAAACCTAAAATAAATATCTTCAAGTCCTACTTTAAGTGTGTATAGGAATTGAGTATTGAGGAGGCGTGAACCTTCCTCGTCTATTTTACCATAATTATCCCATCCTAATGCATGCCAAATGGTAAAGCATTCGAAATCCATAACAATTTTGGAGAGTAACGTCACATTGTAAGCCTTCGTTTAAGCAAACAAACAATTTTGAAGGAGGTTGTAGGCTTGTCGTTCAACATCATCCCTCAAGTCGAGGTCGTCATCATTGAGAAGGTGGAGTGGAGCGTCGTCTTCTTCTATCGGGACATCATCGCACCTCTCCACTGTGGACTTGGTGTAAGCTCGGGGGAGAGGTATGAGATTGAGTTCCTCCCATGGCTTGAGCTTGATAAAGGTCCCTTCCTTTTCCCAAACAACTTATTCATGCTCTTCACGGCTGCACAACTTTAGAACAAACTAAATAAACTCAAAACGGATTACGTTAGTGAAAACAAAATAAAAATCCCGGGGAAAAGTTTTGTCAACTTGAGATCAACTTGAAAATTTAGATGGGCGCAGCCGAGATTTATAGGGGAGGAGGCCTGCTGAAAGGTTGGAAGGTGATCCCCTTTGGAGGAAAGCCATTTAGGGCATTAAACAGGGACATTATGGCTGAATTTTGAATTGGCGGCAAGATTCTCGGGCTCCACTGGGCGTGCGGCTGAGAAAGGGGACGGACCTGACATGTGGGCCTCAGCACGCAGAGAGAAGGAGAAAGGGATGGAGGTGCACGCGAGTTGGACTTGGGCCGGCGGTGTGCGAACTCGGCCGGGCGAGGGAATAAAAGAAAGAGAGGGGGGTGAGGGGAGAGATGGGCCAGGTGAAGGGTTTTGGCCCAGGTGGGGTTTTCCCCTTTTTTTCCTTCCCTTTTAATTTGATTTCACATTCAAATTATAAACAACTTTCTATCAACTTTTGAATTCAAAAATCACTCAAATGCAAAAAACAATCATTATCTCTAATATATTTCTATTGTTTACATTTGTTTTTAAACTTAGGGTGTCACAACTCTACCCCCTTAAACGGAATCTCGCCCCGAGATTCTAATGGTTGGAAAGCTAATTACTAGGTTTTTTTATCAATCGACAAGTTACCCAATTAGATTATATTTCCTTTTAATATTTTTTTCTAACCATTTATTCTAAATTTTTCGAAGTTTAAAACTACCCACAATGTAAGAATAATACGAGAATCTTGTTTAAACATTTTAATAAAATGTTTCATAGCCACACAATTTTACACCTCGTTACTATGTACATTTTATCATTATTATTATTGTTATTATTTTCTTGATTTTAATATCAACAAAATTATTACGTAGGCCCGGTGCTACTACGTGTGGTAAGGTTTTATATTTCTTTTCTAGATTTTATTTGAGTTCAACACATTCTCTAGCATTTATAATTTGCATTTTTCACGCAAAACACTCATGATGAAATACGTTGAATTGGTTTAGTTTAAAAGTATTAACACACAAAAACACATATTATTTTGTTCTACATTATTATTATTATTATTATTATTAATAATAATAATAATAATAATAATATTATTTACAATTTGTCCTAACTTCCATCGTGGCTTAAAATCTTGCATTATCATGATGTACAATTATTACTATTATTGTTATTATTATTTTCATATATATTTTAATATTATTATTATTGTATTTATATATTGAGTTTGTTATCAAGGCTAATAAATATTTAACAGGGTGATACATTGTGTGATTGAGTTTTCTTCGTCATGCCTTAATTATATTTTAATTCAAACTTTTTCTAGAAATTGAATTTCTTTTTAATAAATAAATGATTATGATAGAATATGCCGATTAGTAAAATTTAGAACTATTAGCACACAACCACACACATTATTATTATTATTATTATTATTATTATTATTATTATTATTATTATTATTATTATTATTATTATTACTACTACTACTACTACTACTACTACTACTACTACTACTACTACTACAACTATTATTATTATTATAACTATTATTATGTTATTTTACATTAATATTCTTGTTCTTATTTATTATTTTGAATTTGGCCTAGTTTCCATTGTGATTTAAATTTTTAAGTCTTTCACTTCAAATGCATTGTCATGATGAATAAATTAATAATTTTATTATTGTATTATTATTATTATTTCTTTTCTTTTTGGTAAATGTTAGGGTTACAATATCACTTATGATTTATGATTATTTATTGAGATATAGAAAATGAATTCTAGTGGATAGGAATCTGGCAGGTTGGTTTGAAAGGTATGGTGCAGTACGCACGAGACCCGAGATTGAGGTTTGGACCTCGCCGGATTCTAAGGACCGGTTTATGTTTTTCATAAATGCTACTCAGTGGAAAGAAGATCAAGCGAAGATAAGTTTCTATTGAAGACAATGCATTGAAGGTCACGTTGCTGCCAGTCGATTTTGCCTGTGGTTGCTCTAGAGTTTTCCTCTTCCGCTGCTATTTCAAAACTCTTTTTAAGGTATAAATGTTGTTTGCATTCGATATAGAACTGTTTATCACTATTTGTCGTACATGTATGGTGAAACTGATCCTGGCATACATGTATTTTGTAGCTGGTTTTATTCTTAATAAAACCGGGTGTGACATCGCACAAGCCTCCGCACCCAAGACATCAAATGGAGAGAAGCCGCCTGACCAACGAAGAAGACACCCGCTTGCTCCAAACTTGGCGAAGGGGTGTCTTCAGGAGGGAGCAGCCTGATAGGGAGATAGAGCATATGAGGGAAGGAAGACGTTTGATTTCGAGAGATGACGATCCTCGTCTGCCTCAAGTTCGCCGATTGGGAGATTCCAGGCGGGAGGAGCCTGTTATGGGGTCCAGGCGGAAGGAGCCTCCTCGAAGATTTGAAGACGAGTTCCCTGGAAACTCGCGGCTTCGTCCGCGTGTCTCTGAAAAGGTGGCGACCATGCTAGACGAAGTAGCTAGACGAGAGTTGCTGTTAAGGAATCGTGCACTACTAGTCATAGAGAAGGTGCCCTCGGGGTTACATACAGAGACGAACTCAAAGAAGCAATTGTTTGCCACTTTGAGCTCCGTGAGTATGAGTTTCAAATTTTCGTTGCTCGCCAGAACCTTTTTTAGTACTGTTTAATAGAGAAACATTAAGGGATCTAGTCTCTGAAAGGCGTCGCATCATTGAAGGCCCTTATGAGTTTCGCTTTCATTCCTGGGATAAAGCTGCTCATGGAATTAGTTCTTTCATACGCTATCATATCAAGCTCAGTCTGGAGGGTATCCCTCAACACGCTTGGTTTGAATACGTTGCAGCAAAGATACTTGGTGACTCATGTGCAATCGATCATGTCGCTTCTTCATCCAGACAAGCTGAAGATTTGCGTGTATATGCTTGCTAAGCGTACTGTCGGGATCCCAATAAAATCCCGCAAGTGGTATATCTCACATTGGCGAACCAATCCGTACAGCCAGGACAAGAGGCCCAAACCCATTATACATGGCCTAGGGCACTGCAACAAGGCAACGTGTACAAAATTCTTGTACACATTGATTATATTGAAGACCTCATGTTATATTATTACCCATATGAAGATCTCGATGCGGAAGGAAGAGTGCAAATGAGAGAATTTACGTGGCAGTATGGAAGGTTGGATGAAGATATGGAGGACGAGGTTGTCCAGCCTCTAGGTCCAGCTTGCCACCCTGCTACTGTACATCGTCGCCACCCAAGGGATGATGATGATCATGATGAAAGGGACCGTAGATCTCACCCTCTCCCTTTGCTGGAAAGGATGGCAAGGTGGATGGAAGGAAAAACTTCTACAAGTAGAGGCCGTTCCCTAGACAGGAGTCGCAGAGGAGAATGACAGAGAAGTGCCCCCCCCCCCCCCAAAGGTCGGCATAATAGGGCTCAGAGTCGTTCCCCTCCACCAGGCCGTATAGGAGAATCGCCTAGTGAGGAAAGAGCCTACATAGAGCTCTGGAAGGTCAAAAGTACCGACACTGATCTAACATCGGAGAGGTCTTGTACTGCATGGGATTTTGGCTATGGTAAAGCCAGTGTTATCTTCCTCACAAGCAGACTAATGTAATTGAAATCACCCCAACTGAAGACTTTGAGATGATTAGTGAGTTCTCTGAAATGCCTTATGAAGTCTTCCCGGACACTATTACCTCTGATGCCATTGTCATACCACTCACAGCAACGCTTCCAGTAACCACTGCTACTCAACAGGCCCTACCCCTAGCAAATCAGAATGGTGTGACTGAATTGGAGAAAGAAGGTATATCCACTGAAGTTCAGAATGTTACAAATGTGCGGAGCCAGGAATCTTCAGAGGTACCAGATGGTAACAATATAGGGGGGCCAGTGTTGGAGCCAGATCAGGAAGGAGACATCGTTAATGAGCAAAATATGGAAGTGTCCACCTTTGAAGATGAAGTCTCTAAATCCCTTACTCAGCCATTGCCCCCCACACCAACTTCCAACTCCCTACCTCATCCTCCTTCTGAAGATGGCACCAGCAAGCAGGTTATTATAGAAAGACACAGCCCTCATCTGAACGCAAAATTCAAAAAGCAAAAACCTGCAATGAAGCTTGCTCAGGAATTATTGGCAAAAAAATGGGGCCTCCTGAAGGCGGATGAAATGATGGATGATTCAACACTCAAAAGGTACATGAACCAGTACAAGAAGCCCCTGTCCCCTGCTGCCCTACAAGCTATCTCGGCCTTAACAGTGGTAGCGGAAAGGAAAAAGAAATTAAAAACCAAGACGGTCAAAAAAGGGGGAAGCGGGTTCAAGAAAGTGAAGAAACCCCTGGAGGAGGAATTGGGTTCGACAGCTTGAAGGTCCGCCCTCCTCTGTCGAAGTCTAATAGTAGTGTCTCTTGTTTTCTATGAATTTAAATATAGTTAGGGTGGGTGTGGAGTATTTTGGAGTTCTTGGTCCATCACCAAGAAGTCTGTATCCTTGTTGAAAGACGCTGGCCTTCTAGTGCTGCACATCAAGGGAGAAAGCCTGCATTGGTGTTTGCCTTTAGAAGAGCATTTTGGTTTATTTTGGAACGGCCGTAGGATGTGTTTCCTTGTCCAGTTAATGTTTACCATAGTCTTGTGTGCAACCAAGAAGCTTAGGGTGCCTGCTGTGACATGACCCAATTTGGATGTTGCTTCGGAGTCGTGTTGTATGTTTATTAATAATTGATCCGGTTCTAAGTTACTCCATCCTTTCATGGAATGTGCGCGGGTTGAATAACCTGGCCAAACAGATGGAGGTGCAGCAACTTGTGCAAATACATAGACCAATGGTAATATGCCTGCAGGAAACAAAACTGATGGAAGTAACACAGCAAATCATAAGAAACACATTAGGACCATTCTACGAAGATAATTTTGGCTTCCTGCCAGAGCAAGGAATGAGGGGGGGGGGGGGTATTATTCTGTCTTCCAGAATGAGCCATATTAGTCTCCCCAACTTCACCACCACGCTCTACACTATCACTGCAACTATCACGGATAATAGAACTCCCTTTATATCATCCATCACAGGAGTATATGGCCCACAACAGGACTGGGAGAAAAGAATTTTTCTAGCAGAAATGAGACAGTTGAAAGCAAGAGTGCAGCCGGCATGGGTGATTATTGGAGACTTTAATATGATATATATGGATGAGGATAAAAGCAATGACAGAATCAACCGACGGCTGATGCTAAATTTCAGAAGAACGATCAATCATCTGGAGATCAAGGAAGTTCCTTTGCTTGGAAGAAGGTTTACCTGGACGAACGAGCAGGACCAGCCAACGATGACACGCATTGATCGTGCTTTCACAACTGTGGGGTGGGGGGAAGTTTACTGTAACCCAATACTCCAACCCCTTTCGTCATCGGTGTCTGACCATTGTCCCATCCTCTTACAACACATGTCTGATCATGTTAAGAGCAATGCATTCAAGTTTAAAAATCATTGGCCAAACATGCCAGGCTTTCTGGAGTGTGTTCAGCAAGCATGGAATAAGCCAGTTCAGTCAAGGTACAACCCCATGATGGTCCTGCATATCACATTAACAAGAGTAGCCAAAGCCCTTAAATTATGGTCCAAGACATTGATTCCACTTGGCAGGCTGACAATGGCTATATGTCGAGAGATAATGCAAAGATTGGATGAAGCAATGGAGCTCCGTGAACTGACCAGTGAGGAAAGGGACATAAGAAAGCTACTCACAAGTAGGCTACTCGGGTTGACAGCCATAGAAAAAACAAGGGCTAAACAAAAATCTCGCCTTACATGGATCAGGGAGGGTGATGCTAACACAAAATATTTCCACATCATGGCGAATATAAGAAAAAAAGAAGAACTTCATTCAAAGCCTAGAAAGGGGTAATGTAGTCTGCACCACCCAGGAAGAGAAACATGAGATAATACTTGAACACATCAAAAACCATATGGGCACACATCATCCCAGAAGTCGAGGCTTCAAATTGAACAATCTTAGATGGCATCCAAGGAATCTGCAACCTTTGGACCAGCCGATTTCAGAAGAGGAAATAACAAAGGAGGTCCGAGCTATGCCCAAAGATAAGGCTCCAGGCCCGAATAGTCTCAATGGAACCTTTCTGTATCAGTGTTGGGAGATTATCAAACAGAAATTTCTTAATGCGGTTGATCAATTTAATTGTCTAAACCAGCAATGTCTGCAGTTTTTAAATCAAGCTCTGGTGGTGCTCATTCCTAAAAAGATGGACTCCAGAAAGGTATCTGATTATAGACCTATTAGTCTTACCCACATCTTTGCAAAGGTGATCTCAAAAGTATTAGCCAATAGACTAGCACCAGAGCTGGACCAGATCATCTCAATGAATCAAAACGCTTTTATAAAAAAACATTACATACATGATAACTTCATGCTGGTACAACAAACCATCAAACACCTTCACAGCAAAAAAAATTCCTGCCATGTTCATAAAACTAGACATATCTAAGGCATTTGATACGGTTAATTGGGCCTTTCTATTGGACACAATGGCACATCTTGGATTTGGACAGAGATGGTGTGGATGGATCTCTGCCCTATGGGGAACATCTTTGTCTCAAGTGCTGCTCAATGGTGACCCAGGGCAAAGAATTATTCACGCTTGGGGGGTTCGCCAAGGCAACCCTCTGTCGCCCATGTTATTCCTCTTAGCCATGGAACCCCTTCTCAAGCTTTTTCAGGTGGCGTACACACGTGGGCTGTTGGGAGCTTTACCTGGTCTACAGAAACATCTTGGAGTATCCCTATATGTGGATGATGCAGCAGTTTTCATCCGTCGACAAAACAGGACCTGCTAATGACAAAAAGAATCCTCAATATATTTGGGCAAGCAACGGGATTAATTACCAATATGAAGAAATTGAAAATATATGCTATCAGATGTTCAGAAGAGGTACGATAGGAGATTAGCACTTTGAATCATCGTATGATTGATTTCCCATGCCAGTATTTGGGATTGCCGTTGCACGTAAGAAAGCTGCCCAAATCAGCATATCAGCCCCTAATTCAGAAAGTTGCAAATAGACTCCCGGGATGGAAACATAATCTGTTATCCTATGCAGGCAGGGAGGTCCTCATAAAATCGGTGTTAACAGCCACACCAACATACTTCATGACGGTGCATAAATTACCATCCTGGGTAATTAAAGAAATTGACAAATTCCGCAGGTCCTTCCTGTGGAGGGGTGAGGATCCAGATAAGGTAATGGGTGGGCATTGCCTAGTCAAGTGGAAGCTGTGTATTCGGCCAAGAAGGTGGGGAGGACTGGGTATCAAGGATCTCGAAAAATTTGGACGCGCACTTCGGCTAAAATGGCTTTGGCATTCTTGGGATGAGCGAGATAGGCCATGGAAGACAATGTTGAAACATCAGAATACAAGTGACCACTACTACAAAAAGCCTTTTTACAGGTGCCTCAAATTTTCAAACACAGGCGGTCCTTAAAAATATGCGACTGTGATGACGAATGATATAATAACCACCTGTGATGAAAGAACAACACAAGCGGATTTTAAAGAACAACCGTTTGGGTAAATACATGATCTTCACAGACGGTTCTTAATTAAGAACTGCCTATAATGCAATTAACTCACTGGCGGATTTTAAGAAACAACCGTCTGGGTAAATACTTGATCTTCATAGGCGGTTCTTAATTAATAACCGCCTATAATGTAATGAACTTCACAGACGGTTCTTAATTAACAACGGCCTGATAAGATCATGTATTTTCAGTGGCGGTCATTGTTTAAGAACCGTATGTAATATAATGAACTTCACAGACGGTTCTTAATTAACAACGGCTTGAGAAGATCATGTATTTTCAGTGGCAGTCATTGTTCAATTATCACAAGCGGTTTTCATTGAAATTACAGCGATGTAGTCGTTGCAATTATCACAACCGTATGTAGTGATTGCAGGGAAAATTGTACCAGGAAAAAACACAGATGAGCGGATACTTTTACAGTAATGCATTATAGGAAATGCTCGATCACCAGTGAGGATGGCTTAATTGTGATAATACACCATTAGAGGCTTTACAATTGTTCAAAGATAATTTCTTTACACACTGAGAACAAAAATCATGCTACATTCATTGTAGATCGACGATGAAGCTCCCATCAATCAATCTAAATTGTACCGTCCCGATTGCTCCCGAACACGTCTCTTATATTCCGCTGGATCCTGAAAATAATGACATTATTTAAATTAACAAATGTCGAAGGAGGAATGAATAACCTACATTGGTCACTAAGTAAAAGTGTCATCTAACCTTGATAAGTAGATTATAGCAATCATTTTCAACATCAGGCATATTTGGCTGATGCATCAAACGCTGAACTTCAAGTATTATAGTTTTGATTGTAAAAGCACTGCACCACCCCTACAAAATATAATTTAAGCAATATAAGAAACCAGTTCAAATAAGTTTGACAACAATTATAAGTAATAATTACATGAACAAAATAGGTCTATCTTATAGTCTCTTGATCAAGAATCCCGATGCAGGGTGCTCCTGAACGATGGACATTTGGGTGGAAGAACCCAATTGGAAAGGCACATCTTGGAGGCACCAAGGGATAGTCCTCAGAGAAGGAGATCGTCAGGGGGTAGTAACCATCTTCCCATTCAGTCTGCAAAAGAAATTTATTAATAGGAGGACGATGGTTAAACTCATATTGTGCTTGTTCTTCATGACTTACCCCTTCTTTACCGGGGACGATGCACTGCCACTTCAATAAATCTCCCGATTCAGGCTACGCAGAGAAACCCTACGCGGAGAAATTGAAAATACCAAAAACAAACAAGACGGAAAAACAAACTACAGTTAAGTTCATCAGTCCATTACAGATACATATGTATATACAACCATGCGACCAGTGTGCCATATGTACATACATGGGGATGGTTCTTGCGCCACGCCAAGTGCTCCTCCTTCAATCGGCTACACGCCCGAGACATCATTATCTGAAAGACCAAACTTCCAAACTTCCAAATTATTGAGTCCAAATGCATATGTACACAAATGCAAAAGAACACAATCCATATACCAACATTGTTCTAAGTTGATTTCAGAAGATACAAATATATACAATATATATCATCTCGCATTGCTATATACATTTTTCCAGCATTGACATCTTCGCGCATATATGGTTTCAAATTCTTTTTAATGCTTCTCTCTACGCGCTTGATGTTTTCTGGTTCAGTGAAAAGGTACATCTCTTCATACTGATTATATTTCTCTTCACTATCTCCCACATTCTCAACCCCAACAATATTTTGCTTTCCAGAAACAACTACGTGCAACTTCTCAGTTTTTGAATCTTGAACATAAAAAACTTGTGCAACATTATCGGCGAGAACCACATGTCATCTTTGTAACCCACTTTATTCAAGTCTACCAGTGTCAGCCCGTAATTGTCCAATTTCAAACCATCAGGATGTTTGACCCATTGGCACTTAAATACGGGCATTACCATTATTTCACCATAATCGAGTTCCCATATTTCCTCTATGAACCCGAAGTATGTGGTCTTCTGCCCTTGTGAATCATAAGCCTAAATACGAACACCACTATTTTGTGCAACACTCTTATCGTCTTTTCCTTTAGTGTAAAATGTGTAACCATTGATGTCATATGCTTGCCATGATATTACCAAAGCAGATGGGCCAGAAGCTAACTTCTTCATTGTTGCCTCTTCTATAGTGTTTCCGTATGATATATTTTTGTCCATTAACCATTCAGTGAAACATCTTCTGTGCTCTTTCATGATCCAGTCCTCTGTGCGGTCTTGGTTTTTATCACGAAGCTCAATTTGGTGTTCTTCGATGTACGACTCAGCTATTGCGAGCTGTTGTAGTACACCAAAATGTGCACGGTGTACATTCTTGTAATCTTGAACAATAAAAGTTTTCTTGCCCACTTTGCCTCTCCCACGTAGTCTACCCTCATGTACTGGTATAGGCACACCTATCGATTTTCCATCTTTGATGTAATCAGCGCAACCCTCAATCACTTCGTCAGTGGTGTATCCTTCCATAATTGAACCCTCTGGGTGAGCACGGTTCCGCACATAACCTTTTAATACTCCTAAATATCTCTCCAACAAAAACATATGATGTAAATATAGTGGCCCCAATGCTTTTATCTGATTAACAAAATGTATGATTAGGTGTACTTGCATATCAAAAAAGGATGGTGGGAAACACATCTCAAGCTTGCACATTGTCTCGACGATGTATGTTTTCAGATAGTCTAAATCTTCACGTGCTATCACCTTTTGCGATACTGCATTGAAGAAGTAACACAAACGTTTGATGATAACTTTTATATGCTCAGGTTTGATTACTCTTATTGCAATGGCAAGGAAAACTGTCATCATCATGTGACAGTCGTGAGAATTATAACCGAATAAAGACAAGTCTTTCATCGATACTAGTTTGCAGATATTGGATGAGAAACTCGTGGGCACTTTGATCCCACACAAGCATTCACAAATTGCTTTTTTCTCTTCTAGCGTCAAGTTGTAGCTGGCTGGGGGAAGGTAATGCTTCCCGTTCGCCTTTTCTACTGGATGAAACTCTGGTCTCAAATCAAGATTTACTAGGTCCATACATGAATTTAATCCGTCCTTTGTTTTCCTCAGCATGTCCAGCAAGGTCCCAATGATGCTGTCAAATACATCCTTTGTAACGTGCATCAAATCAATACTATGGCAAAATTCCAGATTCTTCCAATGTGGAAGATACTTGAAAAAAAAATTGATTGTTTCTTGAAAGCCATGTCAGTTGTATCATCCGAAGATGTACTTTTCTTTCTCTTAATTCCTTAACTATTTTTCCTTACCGAAAGCAATATGAATGTTCTTGACCATTTCAAACACAAGTTTTCCACTGTAAGGTTTTAGTGCAGTATCTTTTTCGATTTTGTTATCAAATTGTTCTTTCATCTTCCTATACTTGTGTGTATCTGTCAAGAACCATCGATATCTCATGTACACCGTCTTTCTGGATGAAGTGAGGTATAGAAATCTAGTTCTATCCATGCACCTAACGCAACCTTTCTTCCCTTTCATTTGTTCCGATAATGTAAATAGTTCGGGATAATTATGCACGGTAACGAATATCATTGCTCTTAGCGTGAAATACTCCCGCTTGTACTCATCCCATGTACGTACCCCGTCATTCCACAATGTCGCCATATCTTCCATTAAAGGTTCCAAGAACACATCAATTTCAATGCCGGGTTGTTTCGGACCTTGGATAAGAACAGATAATAAGATATATTTCCTTTTGTGACACAACCACGTCGGTAGATTGTACATCGTTAAGACCACGGGCCATGTGCTGTGTATGCTCCTTTTTTCACCAAACGGATTGATTCCATCTGTACCCAAGGAAAACCTCACATTTCTGATTTCCTTCACAAATTCTGGATACTGAATATCAAAATTTTTCCACTGTGTTGCATCACCAGGGTGTCGTATATGTTTTTCATTCTTCCTGCGTTGCTCGGAATGCCAACGCATAAGTTCAACCTCGCTAGGGTTTGAGAACAAATGCTTCAAGCGATCAATTACCGAAAGGTACCACATCACCAAGGCATGAATTTTTCTCTTATTCTTCCCGTCTGCATCGCCAGAAGTATCGTCATTGTCACCTTCAGGACCAATAATAAACTTCTTATTCTTCTGAGTCTTTTTCATGTTGGTAACATACTGGTGATTGTAGTCCTTCTTATATCTACTGACACCACAAATGGGGCATCTAGTTGCGAGCTCATGCTCTTTGCAATACAGAATACAATGGTTCACACAAGCGTGTATTTTTGTCACGCCTAGCGCCATCGGGCAAAGAAGTTTCTTCGCTTTATAAGTGCTTCTGGGCAGTTTATTTGGATTTGGAAGAATTTCTGCCAGAAGATTGAAAAGATCAGAGAAACTACAATCGAACCATCCGTGCGTAGCTTTCAACTTTAGTAATTCCAAGACTGCACGCAATGTAAAAAACTCTTTATCACAACCGTTTGATTCATCATATAAAAGCTCTGTCGCCGCATTCTGCAATGTCTCCATTTTACTTAAACCTTTGCTTGCTCCTATAGAAGTCAGTACATATGGTTCAATGTGACGCAACATCTCCTCACAATCGAACTCATCATCATTATCACTAGCTTGATTGTCACTAACATCATCGATATGAACATTATCATCTTCTGAGCCTCTCTCATCATCTTTATCCACATCATGTGTATCTAACTCACCATGCTCTGTCCATATTGTGTAGTTATTTTTGAAATCTCTTTTCACCAAATGAGATTGGATTACTATAGTATCCGTCCAAGCAATCTTATTTTCGCAGTCGATACATGGACATAATATGTCATCTATCTTTTGCAACTCCGCATGTCTCTTGGATGCTTCAATAAAATTTGCAACATTATGAATGTACATAGGATCGGGTCTTGGCATGTTATACATCCACGCTCGACGGTCCATGCTTCAATAATAGAATTTTTGTCAGATTTACAAAATTTGGCAACAAATATTCTCTAAAGGTCTTCTATAAAATGAATTTACAGAGACGTAACAACTATGATTAGGGCGACTAATGTAGGTGACAGGCGACGTCTTGAGGCGGACGGAGTCAAAGGGGGAAACAGACCCAGCAGCATGGGCTAGGTCTGGGTAGATCTGGGTGGCATCTTATATATATTACAATAGCATCTATTAATTAAACATCATATTCATGTCACATAATAGGTACAAAAAGGAAACAATCCATATAGTCCATACATCAATATACCAGAACACAATCCATACAGTGCTTACACATGCAAAAGGACAAAATCCATATACCAGAACACACAAAACTAATAGCTTATCATCTAATGAAAATATACAAAGAAAAAATAAGGAAACTACATTTACCTTGCAAAGGCGTCAGCACGGTGGGGAGGCGTCAGCACGGTGGGCCGGTTGGGTGGAGAAGTGGCGGTGCGGGGTTGAGCGGTGGCGCGGCAGTATGGGCTGGGCGGCGGAGCGGCGTAGGGGAAATTCAACAGCCTTGCGGCATCAATATAAATTCTCCAGGGTTGCGTTTTGACTGCGGTGAGGGGTCCTTATATAGACATCTGTTTTTCACAAGCGGTTTTTAACTTTATCTCAGGCGGGTTTTACATACCAACCGCCTGAAAAGATATTTAATCAAGATATTAATTAAGAAGTAAATATCTTCACAGGTTGTTGGTACTTAATAACCGCCTGAGAAGATGTTTATCTCAGGCAGGTATTACTTACCAACCACCTGAGATAATGCCAACTGAACAAAATATTTTTAAAACTTGTATAGCTGACATTGTAATGTTTTGGTAAATATCAAATTAATTTTTACTCACATATTATTCACATTTGTGTATCTCATAAAAAAAAGTTCCTTCACTCAAAATTGTTGGTATGAACATATTTGTATAATTTATACATGTATGAATTTTTTTAATTTTTTTAAAAGCATTCCAACATGTCAAACTTCAAATTATCCACCATTCTAACTAAATGCTCATATACATATGAGCATTTAGAGCACATTCACTTGATTGAAATCCAGAAATTCTAACACACCAGTATTCATTGACACGAATGACACATATATATTACAAAACACAAGAAATATGTACAAGAACATAATTGAAGCTAAACATGTACAAGAACTCCTAAAACTACACTACGGCCCCACCTCCTCCGCCCTCCCTGCCAACTTCTCAAACCACGCCAAGCGGTCCTCCTCCGACTCGTCGTCGTCGTCGCCATGGTTGTGGTCGCCGTCGTCGCCGCCGTCGTCATCGTCGTCATCATCATCATCGTCATCATCATCGTCGTCGTCGTCATCGTCCTCCTCCTCCTCCTCCTCCGGCGACGATGCAGCAGGAGATTGGGTCGGCCGCTCCGGCTGAGCCGATTGCTCCGGCTGTACCGGTGGCTCCGGCTGCACCGGCGGTGGAACGCGCTGGGCATCATTCACCCTCTCGGGGGAGCTGCAGCGTATCCGCTTGCAGTGTGGCTGCCTCGGCGGGCTAGGAGGCGGATGGTTGGCCATGGCTGTGGTGGTTCGTCGGCGCTGGCCTAGGAGGTGGAACGATGGAAGAATAAGAAAGGATTGCAAAAGTTCTGTGCCTGTACATAACCGACGACGCGCCTTATATATGGTCTGTGCGGAGTAGACGAGGGAGTGGTTTGTTTCCCGCGCATTGAACTCTTTGCAGACCTCGTGCGGCGCATAATTAAACCACTGTGGAAGACGATCTTCAGAGATCCTTCCGTCTCCCTGGTATCCATGTGGAAAGTCGCGCACGCGTCCCTGCACCACGGCTTCTTAACTTCTCCGCAGACCTCGTGCAGCGTGTCAGTTAATTAACATCTTCTTAGGCCGTTAATTAACTTATTGTAGTTTCAAAAATGTTTATCTCAGGCGGGTATTACTTACCAACGGCCTGAGATAATTCCCGATACTGTTCTTCAGTTTCCTTATCCCTTGCTTCTTTTTTATTTAGATTCCAATATAAATACTCAAACATGTTTAGATTCTGCAAATTGTGTCCAAATTCGATGATTCTTTCTTCTACATTTGTATAAAATTAACATCTACCACCTGAACAAAATATTTTTAAAACTTGTATAGCTGACATTGTAATGTTTTGGTAAATATCAAATTAATTTCTACTCACATATTATTCACATTTGTGGATCTCATAAAAAAGTTCTTTCAATCAAAATTGTTGGTATGGACATATATGTATAATTTATACATGTATGAATTTTTTTAAAAGCATTCCAACATGTCAAACTTCAAACTATCCACCATTCTAACTAAATGCTCATATACATATGAGGCATTCATCAAACTATGAACATACATTGATTCAAAAAATTTTTAAAAAATCTGAAAAAATTCATAGAGGTTGGTATGATGATTAAAAATGTCCACTGAAAAAATAAATGAAAAAAGCATTATATCCACCAAGATAGAAAAATGAAAAATAGCATTTGTTGTATGTTTTTTATGTTCTGACCAATTTCAAAGGATTTATGAAGTGAAATTTAATGGTAACCTTTACTTATCAATACTATTACAAGAAAGTGGATTTTTGCCTTTTTAAAGGACCACATTTAATCAAGAATATTAATTAAGAAGAAGTAAATATCTTCACAGGCGGTTGGTACTTACCAACCGTCTGAGAAGATGTTTATCTCAGGCGGGTATTACTTACCAACCGCCTGAGAAAATTCCCGATACTGTTCTTCAGTTTCCTTATCCCTTGCTTCTTTTTTATTTAGATTCCAATATAAATACTCAAACATGTTTAGATTCTGAAAATTGTGTCCAAATTCGATGATTCTTTCTTCTACATTTGTATAAAATTAACATCTACCACCTGAACAAAATATTTTTAAAACTTGTATAGCTGACATTGTAATGTTTTGGTAAATATCAAATTCATTTCTACTCACATATTATTCACATTTGTGTATCTCATAAAAAAAAGTTCCTTCAATCAAAATTGTTGGTATGGACATATATGTATAATTTATACATGTATGAATTTTTCAAATTTTTTTAAAAGCATTCCAACATGTCAACTTCAAACTATCCACCATTCTAACTAAATGCTCATATACATATGAGGCATTCATCAAATTATGAACACACATTGATTCAAAAAAATTTAAAAAAATCTGAAAAAATTCATATAGGTTGGTATGATGATTAAAAATGTCCACTGAAAAATAAATGAAAAAGACATTATATTCATAAAGATAGAAAAATGAAAAATAGCATTTGTTGTATGTTTTTTATGTTTTGACCAATTTCAAAGGATTTATGAAGTGAAATTTAATAGTAACCTTTACTTATCAATAATATTACAAGAAAGTGGATTTTTGCCTTTTTAAAGGACCACTTTAATCAAGAATATTAATTAAGAAGAAATAAATATCTTCACAGGCGGTTGGTACTTACCAACCGCATGAGAAGATGTTTATCTCAGGCTGGTATTACTTACCAACCGCCTGAGATAATCTTCTTCTGAGACGTGTTTTAATTAACAATGAACACACTACTCATTCATTTATACAAGATGCACAATATTTACACAAGAACACACAAGAACACACAAGATACACAAGTAATATTCAATCACATAGATGAACAAAGATAGATTTCATTCATTAATAATATTTACAAAACAGAAGCAACTAAAAACAACAAAGAGAAAAACTAATTAAATCCTACACCTACTCCTACTCCTCTTCCTCCTCCTCCTCGTCCTCCGGTGGCGACTCCGGCACCGGTGCAACAGGAGGTAGGGCCGGCTGCACCGGCTGCACCACCGGTGCAACCCTGAGGTTGCTAGCCATCGCCTCCACCAGCGTTCTACGGCCCTCGGGGCCAAGAACTTGGGCCATCGTCGCGAACAGAATGTCAAGACGATCAGCCACTCCCGTGAAGGCGTAGAGGTAGTGGCCCATGGTACCCATTCCAGGATACTCTGGAAGGGTACCCAGCCCCAAGGCACTCATGGCGTGAGACGTATTGTTGTACGCCTCTCGCGCCATGAGGAGGCGCTGCTCGGTGTTGATCTTCTCGGGGGAGCTGCAACATAGTTTCCTGCAAGGTGGCTCCCTCGGAGGGCTTGGCGGCGGAAGGTCGGCCATAGTGGTGTTGGGTCGTCGGAGCGAAGGAAGACAAAGAAAACAAGAGGATTCAAAGTGAGCGATGCGCTTGTGGAGAACTAACGGGTGATAGCGCGTCTTTAAGGCCGCGCGGAGTGGAAGATGGAGCAGTTGGTTTACCGCGCATTGAAAGGTCACGCCTCGGGGAAAAGAAAGGTCGTGCACGGTCGTCGACACGTCTTCATAGACGGTTGGTGAGGGGTCTTTATGTAGGCGTTCATCAAATTGTGAACACATATTAATTAAGAAGAAGTAAATATCTTCACAGACCCATGTTTATCTCAGGCGGGTGTTACTAACCAACCGTCTGAGATAATTTTATCTTCTCAGGCGGTTGGTAAGTAAGACCCGCCTGAGGTAACAATCTTCTCAAGCGGTCGGTACTTAAAATCCGCCTGAGAAAATGGGAGTCTATATATACCCCTCGGCAGCGTTGGAAAAACCTAACCCGGGTGAAACACTTAGATGTCGTTAGGCTGCCAAAATTTTTTTTGCTGCCAAGAGTTCGCCCTCGTGAGTTCCAGGTACGCTGCCAAGCTTCGCCGTCGCCGAGCTTCGCCGTTGCCGCCGAGCTTCGCCCTCGTCACTTCCAGGTACGCCGAGCGAAGCCATTGCCGTCGCCGCCGAGCTTCAAGGTAAACCCTAAACCCTTCAACCTTCCATCCTCCTTCGCCGTGCCGCCTCCCTTGCCGCCCTCGCCACCGCCTTGCATATCCTTGGTTAGGGTTCGGGAATTGGAAAATGGTAGGCATCCTTGGTTAGGGTTCGGTGGAATTCGACAAACTGTCAAGTTCGGTGGCATCTTTGGTTAGGGTTCGGTGGGAAGGCATCCTTGGGTTGTCGGTGTACTTCAATCAATTCTACGCAGCAGCAGTTCTAGCAACACGTACAATAAACATATATGTATCTTACCCTTTGGAGAATGATATATTACTATGTTGAATAATTCTTGCTGATAGTGTACCTGTTATATGACTATGAGTTTGTTTATTGAATAGCTTATTCAATCATGATGATATGAAGAATTACAGAAGGATTGCATGCGTTAAAACAATTATATATCCCATTATTGAACTCAGCTTAATATTAAGGCATTTTACAGGAAAAAAGTTTATGTACCCATTTATGATTTGTTAGCACCATTTGTATCAAACTAGATATATTGGGACTTCATTTTTGTTGGATGATTTGGGTATCTAGTGCACCTAGTAGAGGAGTCGAACTTGGACTTTGGACAAAGTTGCGGAAACACCAGTCTAGGGGTATATGATTGTTCTAGATAAAGCAGATTTCGTCCTTAACGATATTAGTAGAGTCCTACTCTGAATAGAGTTAGGAGTCAGATTCAGTTTAGGAACCAGTCCTAGTCCTAGTACGAATTGAGTTACAATCCATATAGTATTTGGAGTCACATGAAGGGAGATTTCAAAAACAAGCCCCCAACCCCTCGACCTGGTTAATCCCATCCTATCAGAAATATGCCTTTCATGATGGCTGAACCTGCTGCCATGATGAGCCCATTTGGTGCGGCCGGGCACACCGGGATTAGATTTTGGCGGATCTTTCTGGATTCCTGATTCGTTTGAGAATGTGGGTCTTTTATCTTTTTTTACCGTGCAAATCCCACGGTTGTAGAGATGATCGCTGAAAAAGAGTGTCTCTTCTCGCCTGCAGCTACTGTGGATGAAGCTAGCCTATTTAGAACAAAAAGATAAAATTGCCATTACTGGTGATCAACTTTAACATGCTTTTCACCCTCGCAATGTATAGGAACCTTTTGGTCAGTCGCCTTAAACCCTAGAATGCCTTATCAAAACCTAGAATGCTTCCATCTTTTTCTTCATGCAACACTTTATGTAGAGTTAATATGCCATTTATTAGATTTTTTGTCTTATTAGATCTAGCATGGAAAGCCCTAAGAAGACTGGTCCTGGTAGTAACAACAAAGAAGACAATATGGAGTTTACTGACTCCAGCAATTCAGGCTCCTATCACAGTCCATCGGATCCTTTTCCAAATATAAAAATTAAAAAGACTTCAGTGGATCTAGACCCGGAATATGATCCTGCCGACGAGGTATGGATCACGAATCTTAACTTCAGCAGTTCAAGTTAATGTTGGTTGTCAAGTATACAAAGTCTTATAATTTTTTCTACCTAGATTAATCGCAAAGACAATGAGGTGACATCGGCTCCTAAAACCGCAGAAGGTTCTCCAATGGATGAATCCTCAGCTTCACTCAAGCGGAAACGAGGGCAACGAGGTCCCAATAAGGGTCCATTGGACCGCATCATGTACATAACAAGGGTCGGTCCAGGTGGGCTTCCCCAAGAACCACTGGATTCAGTTACCTAGTACCGTAATGCATGCGGTTTTCTTGTTAGGGAGGTTGTGCCAATCACAACCGAGAATTGGAGGAAATTACCCGAGCAGACCAAGAATGAGTTGTGGGAAAAGATAAAGAAACAATTCAAGTTCCCGAAAGGCATAGAAGAAGCTGTAAAGAAAGCAACATTGGTCTCTTGCGGCAAGAAGTTTCGATGCTGGAAGAGTGAAATGAATGCTTATGTTAAGGCCGATAAGGTCCCTAGCCCGAGGAAGATGGGAAAAATCACATAAGCTCAGTGGCAAGAGTTTGTTCGTCAAAAGAGCACACCTGATGCTAAAGCTCTAAGTGCAACTAGGTCAGAGCTTGCAAAAAAGAACAAATACCATCATCGCTTGGGGTCTGCCGGATATGCCCCCAAAGTCCAGAAATGGAATAAGATATTAGACGAAATTACCAGTAAGGGCAATCCTCACCCATTAGAAGGGTGTGATGAGCGAACCCAACGCTGGGTCTTTGCTCGGTCTGGTTTGACCAGCGAGGGCAAACTTGAAAAGCCCGACTCTCTGAATGAAGTAGAGGATAAAATGAAAGAAGTAATTGAAAAGCAACAGAAGGGTCTCTTCAAGCCGAAGAGGGAGAATGACCAACTTACCGCTATCTTAGGAAACCTTGAACACAGCAGACGGGTTCGAGCGGTCTCTTCTCAGATGTCTTGGCTAGATGGTTTCCCTAAAGATAAAGACACATATAGAAGACGTGAGAAGTTTGAGAAAACACTTGATGAAACGATTGCTCAAAAGGTCAAAGAAAATATGCAAGAAATAATGGAGCAACTTAGACAATCAGGACAATTAGTGGCACCGAGTACAGTGATGGTTTTGGTGCAAAAGGAGCAATTAGTATCTCCAACTGCCTACCCTAGCAGCGTTGGTTCCGTGCCAGGCTCAGGGTCAACCCATAAGTTCCTTGTCAATGATATTGCTAATGACAAATCTTGTCGTCTTCTTGTCCCGATAGGCAGAGCAGGGAACAAAACCAAATAGGTTGCCACTGCTATGGCAAAGCCTTATCCTGCCTTCAACGGGAATCCACTTCCGTTGTATTATGATGTGGTGCAAGTTCGTCATATCATTGATAATGATTATGAAGATAATGAAATAGACCACGTCACACCTGAGGGGATCGCGACTCTGGGGCAGGCTATCAACCAATTAATCCTTTGCACCGACGCGATATCGTGTTGGACGATGAGACAATTTCTAGCCCCGTCGCATCTCCAAATACTGCAACCCCATCTTCTAAGGCGAAAGTGCATGAAGAAGATCCACTCCCAGTCCGGGAAGATCCACTCCCCCTATGTCTCAGCAAGGATGATATCCAAGAGCAAAAAGTTGGACAACAGCTTCAAGCAGTACCAGAGCAAGCTGTTGCTAGTAAAGAGCAACCAGTTGAGCAACAGCTTGAAGTAGTACTAGAGCCAACTGCTGGGAGTAAAGAGCAATCAGTTGAACAACAGGTTCAACAACAAGCTAGTGTCCAACTTCCAACGACTACTCCTCGATCATCAGTGCCTATCAAAGCTAGCTCATACAAAATTAATAAACCTTCATCAGAAGTGTCAAAGTATTTGGAAGGTATGAAGTAAAATGTTAGAAAATCGAGTGCATCTCGTTCTTCTCATGAGCCATCATTAGGAGATATCGAGGAGTGGGAAGAAGATGGTGTCATGTATAATTGGCGGACGACTTTAGTTAAACCAGGAGTTCCAATATACAAGCTTGAGGATGTTCCTCCTGAATTTAAGAATGGGAAGCCGTTCATGACATCCGTACAACTTAGCAAAAAACCCGTCCAACTCAGAAGAATGCATGAGTGGTACATCACTGCCAGCACAAAATATGGTCTTAATTGCGTCACATTTTGTATTCCAAAAGAAGCATTCTGGAGCACTGGAGTAGATAGACGAGTCATTTTATTTGAAGAGTTGCATGCCCTTTTCCATTGGGGCATGCTCGAAATCAACCTGCTGCTCGTCTGGTGCTTGTAAGTGCTCTAATATTTTGTATTTGCTTTTCTTACTACACGCATACGCATTTCATGAGATTATAACAATTCTGGACTTCTTCAATAGGATGCAATACATGGATAACAAAAAGTTGGAGCACAAGACAAGTATCCTTGACCCTACTAGGATTGCAAAGTCGCTATTCAACGTCCAGGCGAATCGAGACTCAGGACAGTACAAACACATGAACAAAAGAGATTTTGAAAAAGCAATTGCAAAACTTAAGAAGGATAGAAAGACAGAAGTTGCAGCTTACATAGGACATGCGATGTTTAACTTTGTCAGAGATGGCAAGGACTTCGTAAAGGCTCCGTACCACTTTGAAGAATGGCCGGTTTGTAGAAGTATTCCTGATGGAGGAGCCGACAGGATTGCTTCTGAACTCTGTCAGTTCATTCATCACAAAATTTTGCACAAAATAGGGAGGTTCTTTGATAAGAATGGTGCAGCAGCTGATGTGCCAGAACTTTGCGACTATGCCAATAGAAACAGTTTTTAGTGAAAACTTGTAAACTTTGAGATGAATTGTATCTGTAACTTGTACATATGTATATTGTTTTAGTTAAATTGGCTTCTGTGATAATAATATTGTTGACTTTTGTTCTGTGATGATATTGTTGTTTTTTGTTCTATGCTTATATTGAATTGACCTGGAAATTAGAAATAACAACAGTAGTACTGCATAGGTTATACCTTATCACAGGCGGTTATTAACCACCGACTAGGCATGACTGTGAAAAACAATTATCACAGGCGGCTAGATACAAGTAAAGAACCATATGTGATAACCTAATTTTCACAGGCTGTGACTGTTATGATAGAAACAGGCTGCGTTAAAGGGTCTTCACAGACGGCTGATGTAGGTAAATGTCCGTATGTGATAACACCATTATCATAGACGGTTAGTTAAGCTTCAATACCCATCTGCGAAGACAAATTATCATAGGCGGTTAGTTATGATTCAATACCCGTCTGTGAAGACACATTATCATAGGCAGTTAGTTATGCTTCAATACCCGTCTGTGACAAGACATTTATCACATGCGGTTATATATGCTGCACGACCCGCCTATGATAAAGTATCTTCACAGGCGGCTAGCCTAAGTAAAGAACCGCCTATGATAATGTGTCTTCACAGGCGGCTAGCCTAAGTAAAGAACCGCCTATGATAATGTGTCTTCACAGGCAGTATCACTTCTGCACCTGTGAAATTGCGGATTATCACAGACTCTTCGTTTCAGGCGGTTTTAAAAGCCGTTTGTGATAATAGGTTTGGAGCCGCCTGTGATGAGGCTTATTGTAGCAGTGGACAGACATCTTTTCTTTGCATCTACGTCCATCAATATCGGCAATGGAAGAGACACTCCTTTCTAGGAAGGCAATTGGCTGCATGGTCAGGAACCCAGAAATCTGGCACCAACACTCTTCCGATATGCGCAGTACAAAAATAGAAGTGTCGCAAAAGAGTTAACAAACTACAATTGGATCAGAGGACTTACCTCACTGCATGGTGAGGATATCATCGATGAAATTGTACTGTTGGCTTCAGCACTGGAAGGATTCACATTGAAAAATGAAAGAATAGAGTCCAATGGTGGTGGACATCCAATGGAGCTTTTTTGGTGGCATCAGCCTATGAGGTTTAGTTTGCTGGAAGCATAAGGAGCACGTGGATTGCTGCTATATAGAATGCGAAAACAAAACCCAAGTGTCGGTTCTTAGCATGGTTGGTAATGCACAAACGAACACTCACAGCTGACTTGCTGGCCAAAAAGGGCTGACCATCTAACCCCAACTGCTCCCTATGCTTCTGCTTTCCTGAGACGGCATATCATCTTCTCTGCCAATGCAACTTTACTGAAGCTGTTTGGCTCAAGGTTTCGGACTCGCTGCAGCTTCGTGCGGCACTTCAGACGCTGGTTACAGAAGGAACAACATAATGGCTCCTCTATATGGAAGAAGCAAGTTCTCACAATAGAAGGATGTTTTTTCTCGGTCTTCTAATCTCCTTCTGGTGGGAAATTTGGAAAGAGCGTAACTGTCGCATTTTCCAAAACACAAAAATTTCTCATCTCCAAGTGGCCTCCATAATTCTAGATGAAGTGAACATCAATGCTAGAGTGGAGTGAGAGTTTGGAAGGTCGTGCATTTGTATTTTGTGTTCTTAAGGTCCTCGGACCACTGCTTTTGTATTGGTGACTATCAAGTAGTTTGTAATAGGATCTTTCTCTCTTAATGAATGGCAGAGCTCCTGCCTTATTTTCAATATATATATATATATATATATATATATATAACTGGTACAAAAAAGGAGCACACTTTCAACACCGGTCAACTTTACGAACCGGTTTTGATTTGCTCCATGCAGTACTGGATGATGTTATGAACCGTTAAATAAAATCTGCTCACTTTCTGTGTCAGTTCTTTTTTCAGAACCGGTAGTGATATAGTAGAAAAGCAGAACTTGTTCTTCTGAAACTTGTACGAACATCAATCATATAGACACCATTGCTTAAGGCATTCAGATATACTCTCTCCCGGGAATTCTTAAGCGAGTTATTCCTTCAATATTTCTTGATCCATCCTTTAGGCATGGGAACACCTTTCACTTATGGAGAGGAATACGGACAACCGAAGGTTGATTCTACATGCATACCATTGCCTCCGTAGCTGGGCCTGCTTGTAGTCCCTCAACCACTCGCAGCTCGACTTTTAGTTCGCACCACTCAATACTACCACCAGTTCTGTTCATAATGTTTAGGAATGATGTCCTGGTCAGTACAATGAAATACTTTGCTTCAGATACCATTCAACAGAGGCTAGGTTTACCTGCAATATAATCAAGGGGATCAGTGCACTAAAATCGACCTAAGGTTAACACAAATCTATGAAGCACACATTTGGAGTACCTAACAAGGCGAAACACGAGGCTTCCCAGATCACACATTGAGGCAAAAAAAAGGTTTTATGTCTTTTTTAATCAGAAAATAAACTGAATAAACACCCACCCCGACAATTGGGACCCACGTGTAGCACAGAACAAGAACATGTAGAGTTACTTGTCTTTCTACAGGGTTTGGAGTGATAGCAGTGAGTAGAGACTTGGACTCCCTATACGGCACCTCATGGAACAAAGCCCAAATATGAAGTCCTAATAAATATCAAAGACTGGAAGGCGTCTGAGCTGACACAAGGGCCACATGTCCTAGACAAATTGTCAGACGTCCGCACCTGTGACGACTGGTCGCCGAAAGACAATAAATACAATCACGCCATAAGATCCTTCTATGGGATGATGACGCATGAGGCATCACCATAATTGCATATTCAAGTGACATATAGCGGAAATAAAAGCAAGTTCGTGTCATACATTAAAGTTTAGTTTCGTTTAGCAAAATAAAAGTGTATACGTCAATTACGATTCAAGCGCACTACATCACTCCTTCTAGACATACAGCAAAAGCAACACGTGTAGCCCATGCTCGTATTACACTAGCATCACACAATCAAGCCAGCGGCGACTCAGGCTCCCATTGTGCCATCCATCCCTCGGGCAGTGGTGCAATATTAGGGAAACCCTTGTTTGCATTAAGTTCACAAGTATGAGGTTCACCTGAAAAGCATAAGCAACAAGCTGGCAAGCTACTAAGCTTAGCTAGACTTACCCGATAAAATAAATTACTAGAGGTCTAACTAGTATGCAAGGGTCATAAACAAGTGAAAAGGGTATTTTGCATAAAAGCATTACTAGTTTGATCAATATCATCTTTTAGCCTCAAGTTAACAGTAAATGGAAAACATAAATTTAATTAGCACCAATATCTAAACATACAAGAGTTGCAACGAATTTGAAATTTAGAGAACATAACCATCAAGTTTAGACATTATGCAAGTAGTTACTATGCGACAACACAGTAAACAAGCGGACTCCTTTTTACCGCGAGTGAGCGGCGATTCGAACCAATGTTTTTATTCTGCAGAACATAACCCGAAAATATGACACATACGCACTTTTGAAGACACACGGCGCACTCACTCAAGTCGTATGTGGCAACGTTTCCCACATCGCCTAATGCCAAAAAAAAAAGATGACCGGCCCAGACAAAGGGTTCCCCAAGTGATGCCACGGACATACTCCGTGTAGGATTACCTATTGTCCTCTCAACGCCTAACCAAGGCCGGTCAGAGGATCATTCGACACGAGGCTCCTTGTACGTCAGTTTACTAGTTCCAATAATGCTAGCATCCTTGTAGTATAACAATCAATACTTATTCAAACGGCTGACTATGATATGGTCCTCAATCGACATGAGCAAGCCTATGCATACGACATCCATGTACCGCTGCCCTACATGCTCGCCCAGTCTCAAATTTCATTAAAAGATGATTATTCCACATAAACCCTCATGTGGATGCCATACTCCCATCAGTAGTCCCCACTTACACATTCCTAGTGGTAGAACATGGCGATTAGGATAGCATGGGTAGGTTCTAAATCCCATTCAAACCTGAGGTTTTATGGTCATGCAAGTGGGTTTCATCCAGCACCTAACTTAATGCACATAAAACAAATAAAACATTCAAACATATGAGATTATATGAAAGGACACAATTCAAGGATTATGAGCAAAACCGGGGCTTGCCTTGCTCTATGCTAGTGCTTAAGTTAAGATTCAGCTGAGATTTCTCCTCCTCTTGAATCACCTCGTTGAGCTCCACGAACCATATGTTATGCCATGAATGCAAAAGAAGTTAATCGACAACATAGTCATGTATGCATAACATGATGAATTTATGTGGGATATGTTTTGTATAAAATGAACAAAATAAGAATGATTAGAGAATCTCTGATTGTTAAGGAGTATAACGAATTTAAGTATGCAACGTGTAATTCTTTTCTTAAGCACTATGAATATTAATTCTGTATCAAGGTTCATTAATATAATTTTATGATACATTATGCCAAAACTGAGATTAAACCATTTTGGTATGCGAAATGGTTATGAACATTTTTCTACAAGCTTCTGGGAGTATATAAAGACTCTGGTAAAGTTTGAGGCTAAACCATCTAAGTGTGGCCCCAAAATAAAGATAATGAACTTCTATGTCTCATTATGTCACACCCCATTATACATAAAGTAAAACAGGGCCAACCTGCATGTATGCCAGGATCAGTTAATCATACATGCATGACAAAATATGGTAAACAGTTCTATATCATATAAAACAACAATTAAATACCTTATAACAATTACGAGCACAGCAGCGGAAGAGGAAAAAAACAAGCAGGGCACGCCACAGGCAAATCGACTGGCAGCAACGTGACCTTCTAGACTCCATTTTCAATTGATCATCTTTTACCTGAGAAGCATGACATGTACAAAAAGAAAAAGGAAGCAAGTACGTGTGAGTACCTAATGTACTCAGCAAGTGTGGGAAATTATGACATGCGTGTTATTCAATGAGGAAAGGCTGACACAGGTTAAGCCTTTATGCATCCTTAATTTCCTATGTTGACATTAGCATCCTATTTACTAGGTGAATGATCCATATAACCAATAATAGTATAAATTGTCGGGTGACACCACCCGAATCACCACTGTCCAAGTTACCCACCTGGAAACCAACTCACCGGGTTAAACCACCCGGCTACCAACCAAACCAGTCCCATCCAATCTGAACTAATCAAGGCAATACTACCAGGCGCGCTCGTGACCGTGAGCCCGACTATCTAGATAGATTTATAGTCTGCAGAGTTTGTACCACTTTACCCACATGTTGTGATTTCATCCCCTGTCTCCAGGTGGACTAAGAACCTTCTTTATGCTGGTGAGGGCAAATCACACTTCACACTGCCTAAGGTGTGTGGCCAGAAGGTCACAAAAGAGCCATTACAAAGGGTCTCCCAACAAGTACAAGCACTCTAAGGTTTCACTTACCACGACATACTGGAGTACACCCTCCAACGTGGCAGCCCCCTCTTGAGCCTTGCGGATCCTAGAGCGGTAAATCCTCGAAACTCGTTCCCTGCACAAAGCCACTGCCCATACTTATTGAAAGATCTCCTAATTAATTGGCTAAGCTCGTCATGTGGTGGCACGGTAATGCCTGGTCGCAATGTCACCAAGGTCCTTAGAATCTAGAACAAGCGCCAACACAATGAACCCGAGTCTCGTGCGTACTGCACCCACCACTCAATCCTGCCTGTCTAGATTCCTATGTATTATATATATATGTATATATATAAAGCCATATCCATCCAATAAATGATATTAAAAGTAATATATCAAGTTATCATTACCACCCAACTAAAGACAGCAGGGCTAAGCATAAACACATATCCAAATCTCGAACGTACCACCCGAACCCAGTGATAAAGAATAATATAGAAATCTAAGTAAACTTCCTAACATAGGATTCAATTTAAGACTTGCATGCAACTAATTCTATATACGTCCTTAATATTTCCTAACCGGTGCAAAGTGGTCGAGGGCACTTGCCTTTTCTTTATTTCATGTGGCTGCTCAGTCTTCTAGGTAGAATGCTCAATCTTCCAAGTCATCACGTCACAACACGATCAGGGCACAACACATGTAAGCTACCTAAAGGGAGATACATAAATGCATTCAATAACATTACACCATACAAGCAAAACAAGTGATAAAGAGTATTACACAAATATCCTACAGTTTAACGAGAGCCTGCGCACGATAATGGCTTAACACAATGTTACGGGTGATTTATCATGTTTAACAATGTTCAAATAACTTGCATAAAATAATGATTAAGATAATAAAATAGGCTTCTATGGCAATTCATCCATTTTAACATAGAACATGTATTTATGTTATCATGCAAGCAATAATGGAGTAAGCCAAGGTTGTGAGATATTTACAAATACAATAACATATTTCTATACATTTCCTAGGTCATGAATTATTTACCATACATGAGAATATATTTTATTATCTACTTACAATATTAATATGTCGCAATGAATATTCACTATGCACTTCACGGATTAGAATCATTCCAAATATGTAAAAACATACCTTATTATGCACTACAACATTTATGAACATTAATAGATATTTTATGAGGGCCACATATTACTAATACATCATTTTCTAGAGTTTACGCAAAGGATCAACATGTTATAATGTCATTTATACATGATTACAGCAGGTTCATGTGAAAATAGCAAGTTAACAGGTTCTTTATGTAAATTCAGAATTAAGCTAAGACTTTTATTTATGAAAACATACTACTGTATGTGCTAAGATGTAAAAACAGTAAACCAGAAGGTCTAAATGTCACTTTATCTTATTTACAGGGGCACACATGAATAAACAGTGCATTAAAGGGGCTCATTGAAAACATTCAAAACATACCAGGGGATAAAATATACAGATCAGCATGAATCAGGGGTGCTAGAATAAAAACAGAACATTACAATGGCTTTTATGCGAAAAACATACTACTGTAGTGGTTAAAAAGGCTATTTCTAATCATTCCAGTGGGTTCCATATGAAATCTACTCATTCATGTTGATTCCAGGGGCTAGACAGTAAAGTACAAGGGCTCATATGTGTTTTAGTGCAAAAACGTAGGGACCAAAGCGAAAACAGTGAAGGGGTACGACAGAATATAACATGGGCCATGGGATTTTACTTGGACGGTCTAGATCTAATGCATAGAAGGGGTATGCGGATTCTAATCACGAACATTCGTACACGATCTAATGGTTGGGAACAAAAGAATCAAGGGCTTCTTCCACCTCTGGACACTGCGGCGGGGCCGCCGTGGGCGCAGCCCCCGACCTCGCCAGAGCACACGCGCTCAACCGCAATACTGCCCTAAGCTCGGATCTAACGACATGAATCGGAAGAGGAGGACAACATGATCTCACCTAGGGGGTCATTGTGGACCGGGAAGGCGTGAAGGAGGGATCGCAACAGCGAAGGGAGAGAGGTGGCGTCGGTCACTGTCGGGAGGGCATCTGGGTTGCCGATCTTCAAATCTAGCTTGTCAGGGAGCGTCAGTGTGGCGGGACCAGCATGATCCAAGGGTCAGCGCGGAGTGTAGTGGACAGGAACAGAAAGACGACGGTCAATGACGGCCATACCTCGTCGGTCTTCGTCGGGCCGCCATTCCGGTGGGGATATCTTGGCGCCACCATGCCCGAGAGGTGTTCCAGAGCAAGGATAAGGTTATTAGGAAGTTAGATCCAAGGAAAATCGAAGGGGGATGTCAAAACAACAGAGACGGCACAGCGACTTACTAGAACTCGGTGAGATCCAAGGTTCTAGTGTCGATTCGCGATGGGAAAGGTTGTGGGTTGCTCCTAGGGTATGCGCGTATCCAACCTTCGTGTTGGTTCGACCCATCGTCGATGGCTCTGAGCGGATCGTGCGGGCCGGAGGCGGCTCCATGGAAACGCGCAGTGGTGGCTACGAATGGCTCGGGTCCAGCAGGGGAGCGGCTAGGGTTTGAGAAGGATTTTTAGAAGGAGGTTGCGTGCACCGCAAGAAGGTGGGATCCAGATTCGGCGGGCGACTATTGGAATCCGCAAGGGGGAGTCGCGGCATCCGTGCCACGGCGCGGCGCTCACGCGATTTGCGTGAACCGCACAGAGAGGGAGACGTGAGCGAGGGGAAAGCTGCTGGTGGGGCCCACACGACAGTGAGGGAAGGAAAAGACCAAAAGGAGGTGGGGATCCCATGCACTGGAGGAGGGCCGACAGAAGAGAGTTGAGAAGGCGCCGACAGGTGGGTCCCACTGGTCAGAGGGCAAAAAGAGGATCCAAGGCTCCGTTGGGCTAGGCCACTGATAAATGAGGTGGGTTGCTGGAAAGAAAAAAGAAAAAGGAAAAGAAAATGGGTTTGGCCCCAGGAGAGGTTTTAAGAGGATGAAGGATTTTCTTTTTATTTGAATTGCTCTCTTCTTTAATTGAATTTTAGATTTCAAATTCAAACCAAATCGCTAGCAAGTTTTATAAATTAAATTTTAACTTCAAAGCACACACACATGCATGCACTCACTAGAATTCAATGCACAATTCCAAACAATATCTTGATTTAATTTCTTTCCTACTTAAATTTTAAATGTTTAAATTATTATGAATTCAAATTTGCTTGTATGTTAAATTTGGGGTGTTACAAATCTACCCCCTTAAACGGAATCTCACCCCGAGATTCAAAAGCGCGGGACAAGAAGAGAACTAGGTTTTATGCCATTTGCTAAATAATTTATTTCTTGTTATAGTTAATTTTTCAAACAAATATTTGAACACTCAGAAGCAATATAAGGATCACACAAATGCAACAATTCAACATGGCAAGTTGGTACAAAATAATTTTAGGAAAACATTTCACTAAAACATAAACTTTCTTTATAACAATTAGGGATTGCATTTCTAATATGAAAACACTATGAATTAAATGTTAATTATTTTTAAACTACAAATATCACACACTAGATAACATTAAGTTAGAATATTATTCCTGCTTCCTAAATTTTAAATTTTGAGTTTACCAAAAATTTAAGTGTGGTTTCAGAAATAAAGCATGTTAATCAAATGCATTTTAAAATATGGAATTCAAAATTTTATTTGGTTTTCTATTGAGATATACTAGTGTTACAAGATTTAAGATTTGATTGGTGATGGGCTACCCCCCTTAAACAAGAAAAGCCATATTTTATGTTTTCGTTTGTTATCAATTTGCAATACATCAATCAGCGTTTACTATTGTCGTTGTGCCAAGGTATAGACTTCACTCACTAAACAAAAAGACGAACTAAACGAGCAAATCTAACAAATCTTCAAGCAGTGTTCTTCTCGCTTCTGGCTATCTTCTCACGTAGATCTTGAAACTGCGATGGTCGAGCCGAATCTTTGTCTCCACAAGCGGGCTCAAAAAGGAAGTCTCACGAGTCCATTCTAACTAAGGTCACGTGCCTAGAGTTGATATATAGCTCTGATACGACCTTGACACACCCCATTTTACATAAAGTAAAACAGGGCAAACCTGCATGTATGCCAGGATCAGTTGATCATACATGCATGACAAAATATGGTAAACAGTTCTATATTGTATAAAATAATAATTAAATACCTTAAAACAATTATGAGCACAACAGCGGAAGAGAAAAAAACAAGCAGGACACGCCACAGGCAAATCGACTGGCAGCAACGTGACCTTCCAGACTCCATCTTCACTTGATCATCTTTTACCTGAGCAACATGACATGTACAAAGAGAAAAAGGAAGCAAGCATGTATGAGTACCTAATGTACTCAGCAAGTGTGGGAAATTATGACATGCGGGTTATTCAATGATGAAAGGCCGACACGGGTTAAGCCTCTATGCATCCTTTAATTTCCTATGTTGACCTTAGCATCCAATTTACTAGGTGAATGATCCATATAACCAATAATAGTATAAACTGTTGGGTTACACCACCCGAATCACCACTGTCCAGGTTACCCACCTGGAAACCAACTCACCGGGTTAAACCACCTGGCTACCAACCAAACCAGTCCCATCCAGTCCCAACTAATCAAGGTAGTACTACCAGGCGCTCTCGTGACTGTGAGCCCAACTATCTAGATAGATTTATACTCTGCAAAGTTTGTACCACTTTACCCACATGTTGTGATTTCATCCCCTGTCTCCAGGTGGACTAAGAACCTTCTTTATGCCGGTGAGGGCCAGCCACACTTCACACTGCCTAAGGTGTGTGGCCAGAAGGTCACAACAGAGCCTTTACAAAGGGTCTCCCAACAAGTACGAGCACTCTAAGGTTTCGCATACCACGACATACTGGAGTACACCCTCTGACGTGGCAGCCCCCTCTTGAGCCTTGCGGATCCCAGAGCGGTAAATCCCCGAAACTCGTACCCTGCACAAATCCATTAACCATACTTATTGAAAGATCTCATAATTAATTGGCTAAGCCGTTCCATACCGTCATGTGGTGGCACGGTAATGCCTGGTCGCAATGTCACCAAGAATCGGTCCTTAGAATCTAGAACAAGCGCCAACACAATGGACCCGAGTCTCGTGCGTACTGCACCCACCACTCAATCCCGCCTGTCTAGATTCCTATATACTATATATATAACCATATCCATCCAATAAATGATATTAAAAGTAATATATCAAATTATCACTACCACCCAACTAAAGACAGCAGGGCTAAGCATAAACACATACCCAAATCTCGAACATACCACCCAAACCCAGCGACAAGGAATAATATGGAAGTCTAAGTAAACTCCCTAACATAGGATTCAATTTAAGACTTGCATGCAACTAATTCTATCTACATCCTTAATATTTCCTAACCTGTGCAAAGTGGTCAAGGGCACTTGTCTTTTCTTTATTTCATGTGGCTGCTCAGTCTTCTGGGTACAATGCTCAATCTTCCAAGTCTTCACGTCGCAACACGATCATGGCACAACACATGTAAGCTACCGAAAGAGATATAGAGAAATGCATTCAATAACATTACACCATACAAGCAAAACAAGTGATAAAGAGTATTACACAAATATCCTACGGTGTAACGAGAGCCTACACACGATAATGGCTTAACACAGTGTTACGGGTGATTTATCATGTTTAACAATGTTCAAGTAACTTGGATAAAATAATGATTAAGTTAATAAAATAGGCTTCTATGGCAATTCATCCCTTTTAACATAGAACATATATCTTTGTTATCATGCAAGCAATAATGGAGTAAGCCTAGGTTGTGAGATACTTACAAGTACAATAACATATTTCTATACATTTCCTAGGTCATGAATTATTTACCATACACGAGAATATGTTTTATTAACTACTTACAATATTAATATGTCGCAATGAATATTCACTATGCACTTCATGGATTAGAATCATTCCAAATATGTAAAAACATATCTTATTATGCACGACAACATTTATGAACATTAATAGATATTTTTTGAGGGCCACATATTACTAATACATCATTTTCTAGAGTTTATGCAAAGGATCAAAACGTTATGATGTCATTTATACATGATTACAGCAGGTTCATGTGAAAATAGCAAGTTAACAGGTTCTTTATGTAAATTTTGAATTAAGCTAAGACTTTTATTTATGAAAACATACTACTGTAGGTGCTAAGATGTAAAAACAGTAAACCAAAAGGTCTAAATGTCACTTTATCTTATTTACAGGGGCACACATGAATAAACAGTGCATTAAGGGGGCTCATTGCAAACATTCAAAACATACCAGGGGCTCAAATATACAGATCAGCATGAATCAGGGGTGATAGAATGAAAACAGAACTTTACAATGGCTTTTATGCGAAAAACATACTACTGCAGTGGTTAAAAAGGCTATTTCTAATCATTCTAGGGGGTTCCATATGAAATATACTCATTCATATTAATTCCAGGGGCTAGACAGTAAAGTACAAGGGCTCATATGTGTTTTAGTGCAAAAACACAGGGACCAAAGCGAAAACAACAAAGGGATATGGCGGAATATAACATTGGCCATGGTATTTTACTTGGACAGCCTAGATCTAATGCATAGAAGGGGTATGTGGATTCTAATCACGACCGTTCGTACGCGATCTAACAGTTGGGAACAAAAGAATCAGGGGATTCTTCCACCTCTGGACACTGCGATGGCGCCGCCGCGGGCGCAGCCCCAGACCTCGCCATAGCACACGCGCTCAACCGCAATACTGCCCTAAGCTCAGATCTAACGACATGAATCGGAAGAGGAGGACAACACGATCCCACCTAAGGGGTCATTGTGGACCGGGAAGGCATGAAGGAGGGCTCGCAACGGCGGAGGGAGAGAGGCGGCATCGGTCACAGCGGGGGGGGGGGGGGTGTCTGGGTCGCCGATCTTCAAGTCCAGCTTGTCCGGGAGCCTCATGTGGCGTGATGAGCATGATCCAAGGGTCAGCGCGGAGTTTAGTGGACAGGAACGGAAAGACAACGTTCAATGGCGGCCATACCTCGTCGGTCTTCATTGGGCCGCCATTCTGGTGGGGATATCTCGGCGCCACCATGCCCGAGAGGTGTTCCAGAGCTGGGATAAGGAGATTAGGAAGTTAGATCCATGGAAAATCGAAGGGGGATGTTGAAACAATAGAGAAGGCAGAGCGACTTACCGGAACTCAGCGGGGTCCAAGGTTCCAGCGTTGATTCGCGATGGGAAACGTTGTGTGTTGCTCCTAGGGTATGCGCGTATCCAACCTTCGTGTTGGTTCGACCCATCGTCGAAGGCTCTGAGCGGATCGTGTGGGGCAGCGGTGGCTCCATGGAAACGCATAGTGGCGGCTACGAATGGATCGGGTTCAGCAGGGGAGCGGCTAGGGTCTGAGAAGGATTTATAGAAGGAGGCTGCGTGCGCCGCAAGAAGGTGGCATCTAGATTCGGTGGGCAATTATAGGAATCCGCGAGGGGGATCTGCGGCGTCCGTGCCACGGCGTGGCGCTCACGCGATTTGCGTGAATCGCACAGAGAGGGAGACGTGAGGGAGGGGAAAGCTACTGGTGGGGCCTGCACGACAGTGAGGGAAGGAAAAGACCAAAAGGAGGGGGGATCCCATGCACTGGAGGGGGGGCCGGCGAAAGAGAGTTGAGAAGGCCGCCAACAGGTGGGACCCACTGGTCAAAGGGCAAAAAGAGGATCCAAGGCTCCGGTTGGGCTGGGCCACTGATAAATGAGGTGGGCTGCTGGAAAGAAAAAAGAAAAAGGAAAAGGGAATGGGTTTGGGCCCAGGAGATGTTTTAAGAGGATGAAGGATTTTCTTTTTATTTGAATTGCTGTTTTCTTTAATTAAATTTTTGATTTCAAATTCAAACCAAATCACCAGCAAGTTTTATAAATTAAAATTTAACTTCAAAGCACACACACATGCATGCACTCACAAGAATTCAATGCACAATTCCAAACAATATCTTGATTTAATTTCTTTCCTACTTAAATTTTAAATGTTTAAATTATTATGAATTCAAATTTGCTTTTATATAAATTTGGTGTGTTACACATTATGCAACTTTTTTAATGAACACAGTTCTAAAAGAGAAATGAAGCTGAAATGCTTATGGTAGTCTAGCCTATAGAGATGGAGCATGCTGTCAAAATTTGGCCTAAATCCAAGCATCAGGGGGCCCACAATTAAGATAATTGTGTTTAGAGAAACTAAATCACCAATAAAATAATATAGGCTCTCACGACAGGAAAATTGTACAGCATGGTAGAGTATGTTTTGTGGACTCAGTAAAATTTGTTTCACAATTTTTGGAGTCTCCAACAATTAGTTATGGATTTTTGAAGTTGGGACAAAGCTCTGAAATTTTTTTGGCCGAAAATCAATGGGAAAATGAGGTGGGTGGCTGACTGGTGAGGCCCAGGGGCCTTTCTTTTTCCTCCAGCCAGGGCACATACGGGGAGGTGGGAGCTCGCCGGAGCAGCTCGCCCTAGCCCTGGATGACCTTCCCCTCGGTCGATTAGGGAGGCTCTACGGTTTTGAGGGGTGATGAATCCTTTAGTAACGTTTTTTTGAGCCGAGGACGGCGGCAACAGGAGCAGCGGTGGCGACAGTGGGTTGCTCGACTCCGGCAGCGCATCAGCCAAGAGAGCGGGGATGAGGGTAGCCAGAGGGCTGGAAGACTTCATGACGTGATGGGAATCACCACTGTGAACCACAACTGGTGCAGCATGGCGAGGAAGAGTGGCGCGTCGTGCGGCCATGGCGGCTCCTGACGGCGGCGACAAAAACTCAGATTGCGGCATGAGGATTTGGTCATTTGCCCTAGAGTTTAGTCGGCAAGCCTTGCCGGCCTGTGAAGCATCTATACATGGACTATGATGGCGAATAGAGCAGCAACGATGACATATTTGACCCGATTCCAACGGTTGGCCGATGAGACGAAAATGGGGAAAACTCAACCTCGGTGCAAGCTGGGAAAAGAGAATGGAGTGGCTTACAGCCTTCGTCGTGGTGGGATTGACTTGTAGTGAGCCTTGACGCGATGTGAGGATGGCAGGATGTGACGCCCGGTTCCGAAAAATGAACCAAGCTAACGCATATGTGTGCCCAGGATGTTCATCACACATACACGAGTGCAATCACAAAAGAGTATACAGAAAATTACCACAAGACAAGATTAATTAACCAAATTTTATTACAAAAACCAGATTATCCTCGAACACAAGCTCTAATGAATATTAATGACAAGTTCAACTAATGCAGTGGAAATAAACTAATTAAGCAAACTAAACAGCTAGGCAGCATAAGCAATAGGGTATAACGTAGCTCCAATAACACCACAGGCAAAGCTGACGGTGGACACGACCTAGAAGTCCGCATTATCGCCATTAAACTCCCAATCCTGACCTGCAACTGTTGGGGGGGGGGATTGCAAGAGTGAGTACATGTTGTACTCAGCAAGTGTGGAAAGTATGACATGTGGCTTATTCAAATGTCGATAATAATAATGGTAAAGTGCTGAAAAGTACATTAAAACATTTGAAAAGCAATATATTATACGTATGTGAAGTAAACCCATTATAATCATAAGTAATACCATAATACAAAATCTGAATTCATTACCATCATCAAAATTTCCAGATTTCGCCATTGCCAATAACCATATTCAATACCAGAAATAAATTCATAACCAGCCATAACCATTACCAAACCATAACCATTACCAAACCATAACCATCCCAAATCCCAATACCGAGTTCCCTCTAATCATGGAAGTTGTCCAGGTGCTCATAACCGGGAGCACGGCTATCATGATAGTTTTATTTAACTCTGCAGAGTTTGTACCTCTTTACCCACGTGTTTGTGATTTCATCACCCGTCGGCGACTAAAGAACCTCCCTTATGCCAATTACACTTCCTTTGGTGTATGGCCAAGAGATCACAAAATAGCCTTTACAAAGGGATTACTAGTCTATTCAGACCCCACTGAGGTTTCACCAGTGGTGATGTCTCCCGCAGAGCACATCTTCAACCAAGGGACCCCTCTTGAGCCATTCGGATCCCAGGGTAGTCCCACCGATCATCAACAAACCCAATCCAACTACCCCTTCCCCGAGCATCCATAATGGTCCAAATAGCACTGGCAAAACCCTAATTAATCAGCTATGCCGCACCCATACTTGGCCTCGTGGTGGCACTGTAGTCCTGGCTTATTCTCGCATGAACCGGTCCATAGATCTAAAGCAAGCAAAACCACCATAACATCCAACTCATCCACATACCAGGCTTGCTTAGATCACCCATTACCATATCGTATTGACCAGTTCACATTAACCAGAATATCATTGAAGCATAATTAAATGTGTAGTGTTGTTTGCCATCCCAATTAATTAAGCGAAGCAAAAAGGTAAAAAGCCTTTCCCGACTCTCTACCATATATTGCAGGTGACAAGTGTGGTTAAACAAATCTAGTAAACTTCCTACCATAGGATTCCCATCAAATTGACACAAGCATGCAGTTTGCAAACAAAACATTTATTTAAAAATAACAGGATCAATATGCTTCAATGACACTTGCCTTGCTCTTGCTGTTGATTAGGGTCAAAGCCTTCAAACTCTTGATGCTGTAGATCCTCCGCGGCACTCTCTAGCGCAAATCCGTCTAATCCGCACAAAAAACATACAAGACAAGAAACACAATCAAAGAGTGCACAAATATTACTCAATATGATATGACATGCATGATTGATGCAAATGCAAGGTAGAACTTGTTAATTGATTGCTTTTAATGATAACTAACTAGTTCTAATAGCTTTTAACAAGTTTATACAGGTTTGGATTCGATTATATCAAATTTTAGAACCAATTCAACACAATTTAACCAGAAAGATCGGACTAGTCCGCTAGGGACCGGACAAGTCCGCCCTCTGCGAGATCGGCGGATTAGGGTTTTCTAGATCGACGTGAATTTGGAGATTAGGGGTTCAAATCACGTAAGGACAAGAGAATAGAAGGTATACCAAGTGTTTAGAACTCCAATGAATCAAGAAACTTGGAGGTAACAGTTGGATCTTGATGATCTAGGGTTGGTGATGAACTTGGGAATGAATTGGTGATGAAGAACGAAAACTTGCTGGAGATCTTGATCCTCTTTCGTTTCCTCCTCTTCTTCTCCTTGCTTGAGATCTTCTCCTCCCTCCTTGGTGGTGGCTCTCCACGAACTAGGGTTTGGGTGGGGTGGAAAAGTGGCAAATAGATGTCAAACCAAGGGGTGGGGTTGTTTATATAGAGGTGGAGGCTAGGGTTAGATGGATTTCGAGTTTGAGAGGAGTAGAGGCCGGTTTAGAGTCCCACATGGGCTCTAAAAGAGTTAGGCACGACATCCCTAGGCCCACTTAACGTGAAACCCATGGAACAAGTCGTAAAGCAAAAGATCAACTCGAAGTCACGAAATATCAGACAAGTCCGAAAGGGACCGGACTAATCCGAAGTTGTCCAGAGAGAAAATCGGACAAGTCTGGCCTAAAATCGGACAAGTATGACTTTTAACAGAGGGGAAATCGGACAAGTCCGCTGGAACACCGGACTAGTCCGGAAAAGTCCAAGGACTTAGCAATTTTTTTAAGGATTCTTGGAATATCGGACTAGTCCGCACAAAATCGGACAAGTCCGAAAGTTTCCAGAGCCAAAATCGGACTAGTCCACAGCAAAAACGGACAAGTCCTTTTTTAGCCAGAGAGAAATCGGACCAGTCCTCAGTAAAATCGGACTAGTCCGCACTTTTGTGCATTTTAAGTGCGTTTTTGTTCCAAATCAATTTTAAATGCTCGGAATCAATTTTAAACTTGTTCCTCTTTATGTGGATCAATGTTAAACATGTATATGAATGTATGCAAGGCATGATGCATGAAAATGAGGGTGTTACAAACCTACCCCCCTTAAAATGAATCTCGCCCTCGAGATTCAACGCGAAAGAGAAGAGATAGGGAAATTCCTTCTTGATATCATCCTCTAGCTCCCAAGTTGCTTCTTTTTCTGTGTGGTGCTTCCATTGAACCTTACACCATCTAATAACCTTGTTCCTTGTGACCCTCTCCTTAGTTTCCAAGATTTTGACCGGTTGTTCTGCATAAGTCAAATCTTCCTCTAGTTCCAATTCTTCCATTGGCACTTGTTGTTCCGGTACTCTCAAGCACTTCTTGAGCTGGGAAACATGAAAGACATCATGCACGTCTGAAAGATGAGCTGGCATCCCCAACTTATACGCTACTTCTCCCCTTTTTTCCAAAATCTTGAATGGTCCAATATAACGAGGTGCTAGCTTTCCTCTTATGTTAAACCTCTTATGACCCCTCATTGATGACACCTTGAGGTAAACAAAATCTCCCACTTCAAAGGCTAGTTTCCTTCACCTATTGTCCGCATAGCCTTTTTGCCTTGATTGGGCAGCCCTCAAGTTTTCACGAATTATTTGGACTTGCTTTTCGGCTTCTTGCAACACATCTGGACCACATACTTGAGTTTCTCCTGCCTCATTCCAGAATAAAGGTGTCCTACACTTCCTCCCATAAAGCGCTTCATATGGTGACTTCTTCAAACTTGCTTGGTAACTATTATTGTATGAAAATTCTGCGTATGGCAAGCTTTTGTCCCAAATTTTCCCATGCTTTAAAGCACAAGCTCTTAACATGTCCTCTAAAATCTGATTGGTCCTCTCGGTTTGCCCATCCGTTTGAGGATGATATGCTGAACTAAAATTCAATCTCAATCCCAAGGCTTCATGCAATTTTTGCCAAAATCTGGAGGTAAATTGAGAACCTCTATCCGAAACTATCTTCTTAGGGACTCCATGTCGACACACAATATGCTCCATGTATATTTCGGCTAATCGTGCAGCTGTATATTTGGTCTTCACAGGGACAAAATGAGCTGACTTGGTTAAGCGATCCACAATTACCCAAATTGAGTCATACCCGGACTGAGTACGTGGTAACCCAACTATGAAGTCCATTCCAATTTCTTCCCACTTCCATTCCGGAATCTTCAACGGTTGCAATAATCCGGCTGGGCTTTGATGTTCCGCCTTGACTCGTAGGCACACATCACACAATGATACATATTCAGCTATGTCCTTTTTCATGCTATCCCACCAATAGCAAGTCTTCAAGTCTTTGTACATCTTCGTACAACCAGGATGAATTGAGTAAGGTGAGTCATGTGCCTCATTTAATATTGTCTCCCGTATGTGCTTCACATTAGGCACAACGATCCTCTTTCCAAGCCTTAAGGTAACATTTTCATCCTAGTCAAATCTGAATTCTCTCCCTTCTTTGGTTCTTTCCTTGATTTCCTTGATCTCCTCATCTGTGGTTTGTGCCTCTCGAATTTCTTGCTCCAAGGTTGGGTTTAAATCCATCATCTGCATCTCATTTACAAACCCGAGGTTTAACCTTTCAAACTCCTTACATAACTCGGATGGTAACTCTCGAACTGTGAGTTGGTGACTTACTCCCTTTCTACTCAAAGCATCGGCCACTACATTGGCCTTCCCCAGATGATAGTTGATCCCCAAATCATAATCTTTGATGAGATCCAACCATCTTCGTTGCCTCAAGTTCAGATCCGTTTGTGTGAAAATATACTTCAAACTCTTATGATCCGTATAAATTTCACACCTATGTCCAAGAATATAGTGTCTCCAAATCTTCAATGCATGTACCACGGCCGCGAGTTCCAAATCGTGTGTGGGGTAATTCTGCTCATGTTTCTTCAATTGTCTTGATGCATAGGCGACCACTTGACCTTCTTGCATCAATACACATCCAAGCCCTTGTCTTGATGCATCGCAATAAATGTCAAAACTCTTGCTTACATCCGGCAATACCAAAACTAGGGCTGTTGTCAACCAATTCTTCAACTCCTCAAAACTCTCTTGACAAGCTTGAGTCCATTGGAATGCATTTCCCTTCAATAGCAACTCTGTCATAGGCTTGGCTATCTAGGAAAAGTCCTTGATGAATCTACGGTAATATCCAGCCATCCCAAGAAAACTCCTTATTTCCTTGACATTTTGCGGCGGTTCCCACTTCAACACGTCCCTCACTTTACCAGGGTCAACCGATACTCCTCCTCCTGATATGATATGACCCAAAAATGGCACCTCTTTCAACCAAAACTGACACTTGTTGAACTTGGCATACAACTGATGCTCCCTCAATTTCTGCAACGTAAGCCTCAAGTGTTCCTCATGTTCCTTCTCATCCTTCGAGTAGATCATAATATCATCAATAAACACCACAACGAACTTATCTAAGCACTCCATGAAGACCTTATTCATGAGGTACATAAAGTAGGCAGGTGCATTCGTCAATCCAAAAGACATCACGGTGTACTCATAAGATCCATACCGTGTCCTAAAAGCTATCTTGGGTATGTCCGATGGTCTAATCTTCATTTAAAAGTATCCCGACCTCAAGTCAATCTTAGAGAAGACACAAGCACCCTTCATCTGATCAAACAAGCCTTCTATGCGTGGCAAGGTGTACTTGTTCTTGATTGTTACCTCGTTGAGAGCTCGGTAATCCACGCACATCCTTTGGGATCCATCCTTCTTGTCCACAAATAGAACGGGCGCTCCCCAAGGCGAAGAGCTAGGGCGAATGAAACCCTTCTCTAATTGCTCTTGAATCTGCTTCTTGAGCTCTGCTAATTCCATAGGAGGCATCCTATACGGCCTCTTAGATATAGGTGCAGTTCCAGGTATTAAATCAATAACAAACTCAATGTCTCGATCGGGTGGCATACCTGGCGACTCGTCCGGAAAAACATCCAAAAATTCACACACCACTGGAATCTCCTCAATTGTGGCACCGTCCATATGATTCAGCTCCAATTGCTTCGGTGCGGTTTGAGATGCTTCAAATTCTACGGTGATCCCTTCCTCATTAGTCAACTTCACCGTCTTTGTGGCACACTCAATAACTCCATTGTGCTTCCTCAACCAGTCCATACCAAGTATAATGTCCAACCCTTGAGAATCCAAAACAATGAGGTTGGCGGAGAAGTCTACCCCCCTTATTCAAAGGCCTACTTTTGGACATACTATATTTGTCCTCATCTCTCCTCCAGGAGACTTAACCAATAGAGTAAACTTCATAAGAGAGATAGGCAAACTATACTTGGCAACATACTTTGATGCAATGAATGAATGCGATGCTCCGGAATCAAATAACATAGTCGCGGGGTTGGAGTTTGCGAGAAACATACCAATGACCACATCATCCGCTTGTTGAGCATCCTTCGTTGAGACATGGTTCACGTTACTACGAGCAAAATTCTGCTGTCCACGGTTCCCTTGTGGTTGTCCTCCATTGGGTCTTGGGTTTTGCCTCGGCGCATTGCTTCCTTGACCAAGACCTGACTTAGGACATTGATGCGCAAAGTGTCCAGCTTCTCCACAAGTGTAGCACTTCTTAACCCCACCAGAATTATTGGGACGAGCTTGGTTTTGAACATTAGCACCAGGAAAATTAGCACGAGGCGCATAAGGCATTTGAGGCCTAGGTGCTTGCATGACAGGGCGCTGCTGCACAAACTGAGTTGGGCGTGGTGCATAACCAGGGCGCTGAGCAGGAATAGAAGAGCTGAAGTGAGGCGCATTGGGTGGCGCAAAGCGAGGGCGCACATTACTTCCTTGTTGCTGTCCTTGATATGGCGCCTTCCTCTTGATTTCTTGCTCCATCTCACGGATCTTGTTCTCAACCACAATTGCTTTGTCCACAAGCTTCTGGAAATTTGCATAGTCACAATTGAGCAATTGTACTTGGATCTCATTGTTCAAGCCCCTCATGAACAAGTATTGCTTCCGGCTGTCCCGACTAACATCCTCAGGCGTGTACCTTGAGAGTTGAGTGAATTTATTGAGATATTCACTCACACTTGATCTTCCTTGCCTTAAATTCTCAAATTCTTGCCTCTTCAATATCATAACACCCTCGGGCACATAATGAGAACGAAAATTTTCCTTGAATTCGGCCCAAGTAATTCTCTCTTGGTTCTCATGAGCATTGCAATAAGAATCCCACCATTCCGCAGCTGCTCCAACTAGTTGATGAGAAGCAAACAAGACCTTCTCCCGGTCACTACATTGGACAATAGCTAGCTTCTTCTCCACGGACTTGAGCCAATCGTCCGCATCCATAGGGTCAGCAGTTTGAGCAAAGGTCGGCGGCCTAGTCCTCATAAACTCTCCCAATCGGTTATGAGGAGGCGGGGGTGGCGGTGGAGGCATGTGGGGCTGATTGTTGATATTGCCAGCCTGCAGCTGTCCCATTGTTTTATCATGGTCTGCATGAGCTGGTTTTGCATAGCCAATAGCTGCTCAATGTTGATAGCTCCCTGAGTAGATCCTTGTCCGATGTTGTTCTGAGGCACTCCATTGTTCTCCTCCTCATCATTGCCATCCCTCTGGTTGCGAGTCCTCACCATCTGAAGGAAAGCAATAGGTAAGAATTAGAAAATGTCCCCAACTATATGCATCAAGGGATATGAACTAAACAGCTAGCTACACTAGCCTAGGTGGACATGGCAATGCTAAGGCATCCCAAAATCCTTTATTAAGCACACAAGCAAGCAATATATATAGCAAACAGCACTCCAAGCAAAAACACATCGATTCCTGAGTGCTCCTATGTGCTCTAAAGTGTCCATCCTATCTAGGCTGCATCCTACAGTCAACCTGTGGCTCTAATACCAATCTGTGACGCCCGGTTCCGAAAAATGAACCAAGCTAACGCATATGTGTGCCCAGGATGTTCATCACACATACACGAGTGCAATCACAAAAGAGTATACAGAAAATTACCACAAGACAAGATTAATTAACCAAATTTTATTACACAAACCAGATTATCCTCGAACACAAACTCTAATGAATATTAATGACAAGTTCAACTAATGCAGCGGAAATAAACTAATTAAGCAAACTAAACAGCTAGGCAGCATAAGCAATAGGGTATAACGCAGCTCCAATAACACCACAGGCAAAGCTGACGGTAGACACAGCCTAGAACTCCGCATTATCGCCACTAAACTCCCAATCCTGACCTGCAACCGTTGGGGGGGATTGCAAGAGTGAATACATGTCGTACTCAGCAAGTGTGGAAAGTATGACATGTGGCTTATTCAAATGTCGATAATAATAATAATGGTAAAGTGCTGAAAAGTACATTAAAATATTTGAAAAGCAATATATTATACGTATGTGAAGTAAACCCATTATAATCATAAGTAATACCATAATACCAAATCTGAATTCATTACCATCATCAAAATTTCCAGATTTCACCATTGCCAATAACCAGATTCAATACCAGAAATAAATTCATAACCAGCCATAACCATTACCAAACCATAACCATCCCAAATCCCAATACCGAGTTCCCTCTAATCATGGAAGTTGTCCAGGTGCTCATAACCGAGTGCACAGCTATCATGATAGTTTTATTTAACTCTGCAGAGTTTGTACCTCTTTACCCACGTGTTTGTGATTTCATCACCCGTCGGCGACTAAAGAACCTCCCTTATGCCAATTACACTTCCTTTGGTGTATGGCCAAGAGATCACAAAATAGCCTTTACAAAGGGATTACTAGTCTATTCAGACCCCACTGAGGTTTCACCGGTGGCGATGTCTCCCGCAGAGCACATCTTCAACCAAGAGCCCCCTCTTGGGCCATTCGGATCCCAGGGTAGTCCCACCAATCATCAACAAACCCAATCCGACTACCCCTTCCCCGAGCATCGATAATTGTCCAAATAGCACTGGCAAAGCCCTAATTAATCAGCTACGCCGCACCCATACTTGGCCTCGTGGTGGCACTGTAGTCCTGGCTTATTCTCGCATGAACCGGTCCTTAGATCTAAAGCAAGCAAAACTACCATAACATCCAACCCATCCACATACCAGGCTTCCTTAGATCACCCATTACCATATCGTATTGACCAGTTCACAGTAACCTGAATATCATTGATGCATAATTAAATGTGTAGTGTTGTTTGCCATCCCAATTAATTAAGTGAAGCAAAAAGGTAAAAAGCCTTTCCCGACTCTGTACCATATATTCCAGGTGACAAGGGTGGTTAAACAAATCTAGTAAACTTCCTACCATAGGATTCCCATCAAATTGACACAAGCATGCAGTTTGCAAACAAAACATTTTTTTAAAAATAACAGGATCAATATGCTTCAAGGACACTTGCCTTGCTCTTGCTGTTGATTAGGGTCAAAGCCTTCAAACTCTTGATGCTGTAGATCCTCCGCGGCACTCTCTAGCGCAAATCCGTCTAATCCGCACAATAAATATACAAGACAAGAAACACAATCAAAGAGTGCACAAATATTACTCAATATGATATGACATGCATGATTGATGCAAATGCAAGGTAGAACTTGTTAATTGATTGCTTTTAATGATAACTAACTAGTTCTAATAGCTTTTAACAAGTTTATACAGGTTTGGTTTCGATTAGATCAAATTTTAGAACCAATTCAACACAATTTAACTAGAAAGATCGGACTAGTCCGCTAGGGACCGGACAAGTCCGCCCTCTGCGAGATCAGCAGATTAGGGTTTTCTAGATCGACGTGAATTAGGAGATTAGGGGTTGAATTCACATAAGGACAAGAGAATAGAAGGTATACCTGGTGTTTAGAACTCCAATGAATCAAGAAACTTGGAGGTAACACTTGGATCTTGATGATCTAGGGTTGGTGATGAACTTGGGGATGAATTGGTGATGAAGATTGAAAACTTGGTGGAGATCTTGATCCTCTTTCGTTTCCTCCTCTTCTTCTCCTTGCTTGGGATCTTCTCCTCCCTCCTTGGTGGTGGCTCTCCACGAACTAGGGTTTGGGTGGGGTGGAAAAGTGGCAAATAGATGTCAAACCAAGGGGTGGGGTTGTTTATATAGAGGTGGAGGCTAGGGTTAGATGGATTTCGAGTTTGAGAGGAGTAGAGGCCGGTTTAGAGACCCACATGGGCTCTAAAAGAGTTAGGCACGACATCCCTAGGCCCACTTAACGTGAAACCCAAGGAACAAGTCGTAAAGCAAAAGATCAACTCGAAGTCACGAAATATCGGACAAGTCCAGAAGGGACCGGACTAATCCAAAGTTATCCAGAGAGAAAATCGGACAAGTCTGGCCTAAAATCAGACAAGTCCGACTTCAAACAGAGAGGAAATCAGACAAGTCCGCTGGAACACCGGACTAGTCCAGAAAACTCCATGGACTTAGCAATTTTTTTAAGGATTCTTGGAATATCGGACTAGTCCGCACAAAATCAGACAAGTCCGAAAGTTTCCAGAGCCAAAATCGGACTAGTCCGCAGCAAAAACAGACAAGTCTGTTTTTAGCCAGAGAGAAATCGGACTAGTCCTCAATAAAATCAGACTAGTCCGCACTTTCCTGCGTTTTAAGTGCGGTTTTGTTCCAAATCAATTTTAAATGCTCCGAATCAATTTTAAACTTGTTCCTCTTTATGTGGATCAATGTTAAACATGTATATGAATGTATGCAAGGAATGATGCATGGAAATGAGGGTGTTACACAGGAACAAGCTGACGATGGTGACAATGACGCGGCTAGGGTTTTGCCTTGCGGGTGCGTGCAAGCTGGACCAAGACAGACGGGATTGTGAGCGAGTGGGTGAGGACGCAGCGCAGTAACTCAGCAGCTGGCTGGTCGGAGGGGGTGCATTGCAGCCGTTCTCTGCGAGGTGGACGTAGGAGGAAGAGAACAGAGGGAGAATAGACACTGGCAGGTGGGTCACAGGTGGAAGTGAAATAAAACAGCTGTTGTTTCAGACAGTTTTGTAGTGAAGATACATGTTTCAAAAAGGGGAAACTCCTAGCAAATGATCTCCATATATTCTGAAAATTTTAAAGTGGCTTACAGCCATCCCAAACTATAATATGAAACATCAAACTCCAATCTTGGATGAATTCAACAGTGGTTTTTGAATTTTTCAAAAGCTTACATGCATTTTAGCCAAATGGCATGGTTTTTGTCCAGAATTTTGTGAAGTTTGAGATTTGAGCTTTACGTGTTACATGGTGAGCCTGAAGCAACATATAGCTGAATTGATGGAAGATAATGCACTATGCAATGGTTGATGAAGTAATGACATGGAAATTCACACATGTTTGATTATGTACCCACAAGATTACAAATGTTGATTGAATTCTTTTACTGAATTAACCAAATGCTAGGTAAAATAATTTGACAAGATGAAATGAGAAATTGTGGTGTGTGACAGCACCGACCACCCAAGCCGATTTGCGTACACCGCACATAAGTTCAGTTTCATCTTGCAAGTTTACGGCCCTGTTTGGCATAGCTGAAACTTGTTACTTAAGCAGCTTGTATGAAAAGCTGGTGGAAAGCAGCTTCTGCTTATGTCCTGCTTTTAGTTTATTCTGAGAAGCAACTGAACTAATAAGCTGTTACAGAAATTTCCTGTTTGGCACAGCTTTAGATTATTTTTATGAAGAAGCTGCAGCAGAAGTTGTACCAAACAGGGCGTACATTTTGTGTGCCAAGCTCCCAGATGAACTTACTTTAACACAACTTCTGTAGTCTACCGCTGGCCAGGGACTGCCGCCATGTTGCGCGGCAGGGTCCTCTACGTCTGCCTGTTGTGCTTCGTTCACACGTGGCCCTGGCCTGGCTTTTTCTGCTGCAGTAGACCCAAATATTCAATCCTTTTCTTGCTCAATTTGAACTCTTAAGTAATCTTTTTTGTGATATATGGACAAAATATTTTTACCTAAGTTACTAAGGTTTAATGGGGCTATATTACATGTGCCCACGATTTTGATTTCCCAAATCATCATACATTGAGGGGAACAAAAAAATAGATAAAGCTTATTTTTGTCTTTTTTTATCTTAGAAAATATTAAAAAGAATAAAGTGAATTTTATTGTGGGACTTTTAAATAAAAATAATCTAAGAATTTTTTGATATTTTTAAATTTCTTTACATGAATGTGTGTTTAACTTTTAGTAAATGACATATATTAGGAGATCTTGAGTCAAATGAACGGGAGTATGAACTTACACAATTGTTAGTGTATAAAAAAATTTATACAAAATTTATATGTGTATATATATCGAATATGAACACTCACAGGAAATGTGGGTACCAAAAAGTCACTGTAGGAAAACGCATATAGGGCGTCGGCCTTGTAAACGTCGGTTGTGCACTAAAACCGACGTACATAAACTGTGAACGTCGATTGACCGACGTATATAGCCGACGTCACAAATTTGACGTCTTTAATATTTAAAAGCGTCGGTCCCGACACTCTTAGGGACTTAAAGCTGCCGGTGAGGACGGACGCACATAAGAGTAAGACCGCCAGCCTCAGAACCGACGCATTTAAAGCTCATAAATGTCGGTTTCCTGGACAAGTCGATAGCCTTAAGGTATGTATGACCGTCGTCCAGGTTGAAATCGACGGCCTTAAGGTCCGTATGACCATCGACCAGATTGAAATCGACAGTTTTAATCAGCTTATAACCGTCAGCCACGTGGAGAATCGACGGCCATAGTACTTGTCGGAGTTTGGTTCCGGCAATTCTTCCGGTACTACCGTTGGCAGCCCACGGAGTTTGTAGTTTGGTAGTGGGCGCGCAGAGATTCAGAACATGATGGCAAATTGACACGAGGATTTACGTGGTTCGTGCCGCCTAAGCGTAATACCCTACTCCACGGGGTGTGTAGTTGTTGTATTGAGCATCTGAGCACTTGTGAGCGTGTGTCAGAGCCCAGTCTGGAAGAAGTCTCTTGTTTATCGCTTGGCCAGTTCTTTTATAGCACAAGGACTGGTCGTTACATTGTTATCGTTGCCCGACATGTGGCCCTGGTGTTTATTGATGCTTAATACACAATTAATGAGCTAAATTACCCTTAATAGTGTGGTAACGCGCCTTGAGAGTGTCGTTACTAGTAGTAAGGGCCCTCCGATCGTGTGTCATTAAGATGGTATTAATGACACTTAATCGGGTCTTGAAGTCTTTGATTGCCCCTTGAAGGTCCGAGTGGTTAGGGGTCCACCAGTCTGCTTGTTGAAGTTGAAGGTCCGACAGTTGGACGCGTGGGAGCTCCGGAGATTACCATTTGTGACGGGTAGGTCTGGTGCTGTTGTACACGTGTCAGTATCGGAGCTTTCCTCTGTCGGGGGTTAGGTCTGGAGGTGCCGCACAAGTATTTAGCCAGGAGCTTTCCCATGTGTGGGATGCAGCTCCGGTTGTAGGATACACGTGGCAGCACGTGGGGCCTTCGGAGGTCTTCAACTCAGATAGGTGAAGTTCCTTTGGTCTTTTAGCAGTTCCAAGGGGAATTCGGTACGCAGGGTACCGACAGTGGCCCCCTGGGCCCACATCTGGGAGAGACCTTTTGGACGAAGTCGTTCTGCCGGAGGTGGGTCCATTCTTCGGTTTTTGAGCCGTGTCTTCAAGGGTCCTTGGATGTGCCATTAGCAGTAGTTCGCAGTTAAACCATCGCCGCATGGCATATCCAGGATGCGGTAGGTGAGATCTGAGCGTGCAGATCTCATGCAATTGAAGGTCGCCGGTTCCCGATACGAAAACCGTATCAGTTCCGCGTGCCCTGTCAGGCCGCTGCCCTCGGGCTTCCCGCCTCTCATGATGACAACTGTTCGCCTGGGGTAAGGACCTCGACTTGATCGTCGGGGTGGCCCCGGGCCCCCTTGTCATTGGTAGGGTGAACTTTTTGAACTGTATCGTCGGCCCCTCTGTTGTTTCCATCCAAGCGTTGCGGTGGCTTACTTAAGAAGGAAAGCGCGCACCGTTTGGGGATTCTTTATGCCTTCATTTGAACTTGCGCTCGAATCCACCAAACTTTAGCCTGCTTTTCATCTCTCGCCCCGCTGTGCTGCGATGGAGTTGGGTCTCCGCAAGAGCCGTCTTAGGACTGATGGTGATTTGAAGAAGGTCCGGGCCCTCATGGGGTGGTCCAGTGACTCTTTCAACCACCTGGTCCACGTCGGCAAGCTTCTGTTCAAGAAGGAGCGCACTGGCGACATGGTGTACTTCTCCGCGTACGCCATGGTGGGACTGATCCCACCCTTCTCCACTTTTGTCTTGATGCTGCTGGACTTCTATCGTCTGCAGCTGTACCATCTTGGCCCCCACTCCATTCTTCTGGTGTCAACCTTTGTTCACTTCTGCGAGATGTGGGTGGGTATTCCGCCCTGCGTTGAGCTCTTCCGCACCTTCTTCACCATCCACACCACCGGCAAGAGTGATGAGTACCTTGGCTTCTATTACTTTGTGAAGCGCAAGAAGTGCCCGTACAAGTACTTGAGGTCGTTTCCTTCTGGCAAGTGGGACGACTGGAAGATGGATTGGATTGTCATCAGGGCAGAGGAGCATGAGAAGATGGAGCTGCTCGAAGGCCACCCCAATGTCGACACTGAAGCTTGGAGCGAAGTTCCGGTGCTATCAGACGCCTTCAACCCTGCTCTGAACAGGATCCACCAATGTGTGGAAGGAGGGGTGACTCCCTAGTAGGTATTCTACAACTTCCTGATCAACAGGTGGGCTCCGCTGAAGAAGAGGGAGAAGCTCGCCTGGGCCCTCAATAGCGTGATGGACGATGACCGGATTGAGACCAGTTTGAAGTCCAACCTGGAAGGCGCAGCTTTGGAGCTTCACCTCAAGAAGTTCAAGCATGACATCGTCGTCGAGGGCGATGACTTGACTCCACCGGCGGCTTTCTTCCCTCTGAACGTGGAGGTGGAGTTTAGCAGGGAGCTTCGGCAGAAGATGCCAGTGCCTGACGACCTCGGTGAAGTTTAGAGGCGTTCGACTGCCGGGTTGGCGATTCCTGGAGCTTCCGAGGGTGGTCCCGCTTCCGCCCCAAGACAGAGAGGTGAAGTTGTGGGCAAGGGCAAAGAATTGGCCGAGCCCTCGAGCCATAAGAGGAAGTTGAAGAACTCTGACGGGAGGTCCGTTAGACCTGCTCCTTCCCCAGCAGCTCCTTCTCCCCGAAGGGGGAGGTCTTCAACGGCAGCAATCACTCCAGCATCTCCCCGGAACGCTAGCTCCGACCATGTGGCTCTGGTACCAGGGCCAGCTGAGCGCTCTAGGTCCTAGGGTCCATCTCAGTCGAGGGGGCCGCAACCAAGGCAACACCGATGGCGGTAGCAAGCTCTGGGGAGCCTTCTAGAGCTACTACGCCAATGGCGTTAGGGTCCGGCCCCGAGCGTCCGGTGAAGAGGTTCCGCGCTAGCTGGAGCGAAAGCCTTCTGAGGTAAATTTGATTTTTTACCTCAGCTTATTGTTTATTATTGTAACTATGTTTGGAGTTTCTTCGTCCTTCATATATAGAGTGCCCAAGAAATGGGCTGAAGCTTCGGTTCCTACAGCAGCAACTGGTGTTGTGCATACGTAGGCTCTGGCTCCAGTTCCAACGCCGCCCAAAGAGGTGGCTGAGGCCGCGGTAGCTCTGGCGCCAGCTGTCGTGGTCCTTGACCTCGAGTCATCCCTTGAAGCTCCCGTGGTAGCGCCGGACCATGAGAATGAAGATGTACCAGTGGCACCAGCCCCTGAGGTTGAAGCTCCGGGTTTGGATGCTGAGATGATGGATGCTCCGGCCTAAGAGCTGAAGGTAGCTACAGTTTCGACCCTAGAGCCAGATGTTGTTGAAGCCCCAGTAGCGGAGCCGATGTTTGATGAAGCCTTGGCGGTAGAGCCGGTGGTTGATGAAGTTCCGGCGATGGAGCCGGTTGTCGCAGAAGTGTTGGCACCCGAGCCAATGGCGGTCGAAGCACCAGCGCCTCAACTGGCGGTGGAGGAGGCGCCAGCGTCAGAGCTGGAAGTGGCTTCACCTCCTGTCGAACCTTCAACGCCTGCCCCGAAGGTGGTGGTTCCGAAGGTGCCCGTGCCTGAGCCAGGGTGTCAAGATGAAGCTGTTGGTCCTCTGCCTGAGGGACCAGTTGCTTATGACCTGGCAGCGGGACCTTCAGAGCCGACTCCAGAGGTAGAAACTTCTACTGCAGGACCTTCATCGGCGGCAGCCGAGGCTGTCCCAGAGGGCAGCCTGTAATGCCCGATTCTGAAAAAATGAACCAAGCTAACACATATGTGTGCCCAGGATGTTCATCACACATACACGAGGGCATTCACAAAAGAGTATACAGAAAATTACCACAGAACAATATTAATTAACCAAATTTTATTAAACAAACCATATTATCCTCGAATACAACCTCTAATGAATATTTATGACAAGTTCAACTAATGCAGCGGAAATAAACTAATTAAGCAACTAAGAATACTAAGCATAAGGGATAGCGCAGCTCCAATAACACCACAGGCAAGCTGACGGTAGACACGGCCTAAAACTCCGCATTATCGCCATTAAACTCCAAATCCTGACCTGCAACTATTGGGGGGGGGGGGGGTTGCAAGAGTGAGTACCTGTCATACTGAGCAAGTGTGGAAAGTATGACATGTGACTGATTTAAATGACGAATATAATAATGGCTAAGTGCTGAAAAGAACAGTAAAACATTTGAAAAGCAATATATTATATTTATATGAATCAAACCCATCATAATCATAAGTAATATCATAATACTAGTCCATAACTCACCATCCTCATCAATAATTCCAGATTTCACCATTCGCCAATAACCATATTCAATACCAGAAATTAATCCATAACCATAATACCAACCATAACCATCCCAAATCCCAATTTCCCTCTAATCATGGAAGTTGTCCAGGTGCTCATAACCGGGAGCAGGGCTATCATGAGAGTTTTATTAGACTCTGCAGAGTTTGTACCACATCACCCACGTGTTTGTGATTTTATCACCTTTCGATGACTAGAACCTCTATTATGCCATCTCACACTTCCATCGGTGTGTGGCCAAGAGATCACAAAATAGCCTTTACTAAGGGATTACTAGCCTATTTAGACCCCACTGAGGTTTCACCGGTGGTGATGTCTCCTACAGAGCATATCTTCAACCAAGGGCCCCCTCTTGAGCCATTCGGATCCCAGGGTAGTCCCGCCAATCATCAACAAACCCAATCCAACTACCCCTTCCCTGAGCATCCTTAATGGTACAAATAGCACTGGCAAAGCCCTAATTAATCAGCTACGCCGCACCCATACTTGGCCTCGTGGTGGCACTGTAGTCCTGGCTTATTCTCGCATGAACCAGTCCTTAGATCTAAAGCAAGCAAACCACCATACGTCCAACCCATCCACGTACTAGGCTTGCTTAGATCACCCATTACCATGTCATATTTAACCAGTTCATGTTAACCATAATATCATCCATGCATAATTAAATTGAGTGGTATAGTTGTTTCCCATCCCAGTTGATTAAGCGAAGCAAAAGGTAAAAAAGCCCTTCCCGACTCTCTACCATATATTCCAGGTGACAAGGGTGGTCAAACAATGCTAGTAAACTTCCTACCATAGGATTCCCATCAAATTAACACAAGCATGCAATTTTGCAAACAAAACATTTATTTTAAAACAGGATCAATATGCTTCAAGGACACTTGCCTTGCTCTTGCGGTTGGTTAGGGTCAAAGCCTTCAAACTCTGGATGCTAAAGATCCTCCGCGGCACTCTCTAGCGCAAATCCGTCTAATCCGCACAATAAACATACAACAAGAAACACAATCAAAGAGTTCACAAATATTACTCAATATGACATGACATGCATGATTAATGCAAATGCAAGGTAGAACTTGTCAATATATTGCTTTTGATGATCAATAACTAGTTCTAATAGCTTTTGACAAGTTTATACAGGTTTGGAGTTGATTAGATCAAATTTTAGAATTAATTCAACACAATTTAACCAGAAAGATCGGACTAGTCCGCTAGGGACCGGATAAGTCCGCACTCTACGAGATCAGCAGATTAGGGTTTTCTAGATCGACGTAAATTTGGAGATTAGGGGTCAGATTCACGTAAGGAAAAGAGAATAGAAGGTATACCAGGTGTTTAGGACTCCAATGAATCAAGAAACATAGAGGTAACACTTGGATCTTGATGATATAGGGTCGGTGATGAACTTTGAGGTGAATTGGTGATGAATAACGAAAGCTTGATGGAGATCTTGATCCTCTTTCATTTCCTCCTCTTCTTCTTATTGCTTGGGATCTTCTCCTCCCTCCTTGATGGTGGCTCTCCACGAACTAGGGTTTGGGCGGGGTGGAAAAGTTGCAAATAGATGTCAAGCCCAGGGGTCGGGTTGTTTATATAGAGGTGGAGGCTGGGGTTAGATGGATTTCGAGTTTGAGAGGAGTAGAGGCCGGTTTATAGTCCCACATGTGCTCTAAAAGAGTTAAGCACGACGTCCCTAGGCCCACTTAACATGAAACCCAAGAGACAAGTTGTAAAACAAAAGATCAACTCGGAGTCACAAAATATCGAACAAGTCCGGAAAGGACAGGACTAGTCCGAAGTCGTCCAGAGAGAAAATCGGACAAGTCTGGCCAAAACTCTGACAAGTCCGACTTTAAACAGAGAGGAAATCGGACAAGTCCGCTAGAACACCAGACTAGTCTGGAAAAGTCCAAGGATTTAGCAATTTTTCAAGGATTTTTGGAATATCGGACTAGTCCGCACAAAATCGGACAAGTCCGAAATTTTCCAGGGGCAAAATCGGACTAGTCCGCAGCAAAAACAGACAAGTCCATTTTTGGTCAGAGAGAAATCGGACTAGTCCTCAATAAAATCGGACTAGTCCGCACTTTCCTGCATTTTAAGTGCGGTTTTGTTCCAAATCAATTTTAAACTCGTTCCTCTTTATGTGGGTTAATGTTAAACATGTATATGAGTGTATGCAAGGCATGATGCATGAAAATGAGGGTGTTACAAACCTACCCCCCTTAAAATGAATCTCGCCCTCGAGATTCGACGCGGAAGAGAAGAGAGAGAGGGAAATTCCTTCTTGAGATCATCTTCTAGCTCCCAAGTTGCTTCTTTTTCAGTGTGGTGCTTCCATTGAACTTTATACCATCTAAGAACCTTGTTCCTTGTGACCCTCTCCTTAGTTTCGAAGATCTTAACCAGTTGCTTGACATAAGTCAAATCTTCCTCTAGTTCCAATTTCCATTGGCACTTGTTCTTCCAGTACTCTCAAACACTTCTTGAGCTGGGAAACATGGAAGACATCATGCACGTCTGAAAGATGAGTTGGCATCTCCAACTTATATGCTACTTCTCCTCTCTTGTCCAAAATCTTGAATGGTCCAATATAACGAGGTGCGAGCTTGCCCCTTATGTTAAACCTCTTATGACCTCTCATTGGTGACACCATGAGGTAAACAAAATCTCCCACTTCAAAGGCTAATTTTCTTCTCCTATTGTCTGTATAGCCCTTTTGTCTTGATTGGGCAGCCCTCAAGTTTTCATGAATTATTTGCACTTGCTTTTCAGCTTCTTGCAACACATCCGGACCAAATACTTGAGTTTCTCCTGCCTCATTCCAGAATAAAGGTGTCCTACACTTCTCCCGTATAGCGCTTCATACGGTGACATTTTCAAGCTTGCTTGGTAACTATTGTTGTATGAAAATTCTTCGTACGGCAAGCTTTTGTCCAATCTTTTCCCATGCTTTAAAGCACAAGCTCTTAACATGTCCTCTAAAATTTGATTGGTCCTCTCGGTTTGTCCATCCATTTGAGGGTGATATACTGAACTAAAATTCAACCTCGTTCCCAAAGCTTCATGCAACTTTTGCCAAAACCTGGAGGTAAATTGTGAACCTCTATCCGACATGATCTTCTTTGTGACTCCGTGTTGACACACAATATGCTCCATGTATATTTCGGCCAATTGTGCAGTTGTATATTTGGTCTTCACAGGGAAAAAATGAGCTGACTTGGTTAAGCGATCCACAATTATCGAAATTGAGTCATACCCGGACTGAGTACGTGGTAACCCAACTATGAAGTCCATACCGATTCCTTCCCACTTCCATTCTGGGATCTTCAATGGTTGTAATAATCCAGCTGGCCTTTGATGTTCTGCCTTGACTCGTTGACACACATCACACAACGCCACATATTCAGCTATGTCCTTTTTCATGCTATCCCACCAATAGCAAGCCTTCAAGTCTTTTGTACATCTTCATACAACCGGGGTGAATCGAGTATGGCGAGTCATGTGCCTCCTTTAATATTGTCTCTTGGATATGCTTTACATTAGGCACAATGATTCTCTTTCCAAGCCATAAGGTACCATGTTCGTCTTCATCAAATCTAAATTCTCTCCCTTCTTCGGTCCTTTCCTTAATTTCCTTGATCTCTTCATCTGCGGTTTGTGCCTCTCGAATTTCCCGCTCTAGGGTTGGGTTGAACTCCATCATCTCCATCTCATTTACAAACCCGAGGTTCAACCGTTCAAACTCCTTACATAACTCGAATGGTAACTCTCGAACTGTGAGTTGATGACTTACTCCCTTTCTACTCAAAGCATCGACCACTACATTGGCTTTTCCCGGATGATATTAGATCCCCAAATCATAATCTTTGATGAGCTCCAACCATCTCCATTGCCTCAAGTTCAAATCCGTTTGTGTGAAAATATACTTCAAACTACTATGATCCGTATAAATTTCACACCTATGTCAAATAATATAGTGCCTCCAAATCTTCAATGCGTGTACCACGGCCGCGAGTTCCAAATCGTGCGTGGGGTAATTCTGCTCATGTTTCGTCAATTGTCTTGATGCATATGCATCCACTTGGCCTTGTTGCATGAGCACACATCCAAGTCCTTGTATCGAGGCGTCGCAATAAATATCAAAACTCTTGCTCACATCTTGCAATACCAAAACTGGAGCTGTTGTTAACCTCTTCTTCAACTCCTCAAAACTGTTTTGGTAAGCTTGAGTCCATTGGAAAGCCTTTCCCTTCATTAGCAACTCCGTCATTGGCTTGGCTATCTTGGAAAAGTCCTTGATGAATCGACGGTAATATCCAGCCATCCCAAGAAAACTCCTTATTTCCTTGACATTTTGCGGCGGTTCCCACTTCAACACGTCTCTCACTTTTCCAGGGTCAACCGATACTCCTCCTCCTGAGATGATATGACCCAAAACGACACCTCTCTCAATCAAAACTGACACTTGTTGAACTTGGCATACAATTGATGCTCCCTCAATTTCTGCAACGTAAGCCTCAGGTGTTCCTCATGTTCGTTCTCATCCTTCGAGTAGATCATAATGTCATCAATAAACACCACAACAAACTTATCCAAGTACTTCATGAAGACCTTATTCATGAGGTACATAAAGTAGGCAGGCACATTTGTCAATCCAAAAGACATCACGGTGTACTCATAAGATCCATACAGTGTCCTGAAAGTTGTCTTGGGTATGTCCGATGGTCTAATCTTCATTTGAATGTATCCCGACCTCAAAACAATCATAGAGAAGACACAAGCACCCTTCATCTGATCAAACAAGTCTTCTATGCGTGGCAAGGTGTACTTGTTCTTGATTGTTACCTCGTTGAGAGCTCGGTAATCCACACACATCCTTTGGGTTCCATCCTTCTTGTCCACAAACAGCACGGGTGCTCCTCAGGGTGAAGAGCTTGGGCGAATGAAACCATTCTCTAATTGCTCTTGAATTTGTTTCTAGAGCTCCGCTAATTCCATAGGAGGCATCCTATACGTCCTCTTAGCTATAGGTGCAGTTCTAGGTATTAATTCAATAACAAACTCAATGTCTCGATCAGGCGGCATACCTGGCAACTCGTCCGGAAAAATATCCAAAAATTCACACACCACCGGAATCTCCTCAATTGCAGCACTATCCATATGATTTAGCTCCAATTGCTTCAGTGTGGTTTGAGATGCTTCAAATTCTACGGTGACCCCTTCCTCATTGGTCAACTTCACCATCTTCGTGGCACACTCAATAACTCCTTTGTGCTTCCTCAACTAGTCCATACCAAGTATAATGTCCAATCCTTGAGAATCCAAAACAATGAGGTTGGCGAAGAAGTCTACCCCCCTTATTCTAAGGCTTACTTTTGGACATACTATATTTGTCCTCATCTCTCCCCCAGGAGACTTAACCAATAGAGTAAACTTCATATGAGAGATAGGCAAACTATACTTGGCAACATACTTCGATATGAATGCGATGCTCCAGAATCAAATAACATAGTCGTGTGGTTGGAGTTGGCGAGAAACATACCAATGACCACGTCATCCGCTTGTTGAGCATCCTCAGTAGAGACATGGTTCACGTTGCCACGAGCAAAGTTCAGCTGTCCACGGTTCCCTTGTAGTTGTCCTCCATTGGGTCTTGGGTTTTTCCTCGGCGCATTGCTTCCTTGACCAAGGCCTGACTTAGGACATTGATGCGCAAAGTGTCCAGCTTCTCCACAAGTATAACACTTCTTAACTCCACCAGAATCATTGGGACGAGCTTGGTTTTGAGCATTTGCACCAGGAAAGTTAGCGCGAGGTGCATAAGCCATTGGAGGTCTAGGTGCTTGCATGACAGGGCGCTGCTGTACGAACTAAGTTGGGCGCGGTGCACATCCAGGGTATTGAGCAGGAAAAGAGGAGCTGTAATAGGGCGCATTAAGTGGTGCAAGGCGAGGGCGCACATTACTTACTTGTTGCTATCCTTGATATGGCACCTTCCTCTTGTTGTCTTGCTCCATCTCACGAATCTTGTTCTCAACCACAATTGCTTTGTCCACAAGCTTCTTAAAATTGGCATAATCACAGTTGAGCAATTGCACTTGAATCTCATTGTTGAGGCCTCTCATGAACAAATATTGCTTCCGGCTGTCCCGGCTCACATCCTCAGGCGCATACCTTGAGAGTTGAGTGAACTTATTGAGATATTCACTCACGCTCGATCTTCCTTGCCTTATGTTCTCAAATTCTTGCCTTTTCAAAATCATAACACCTTCCGGCACATAATGAGAACCGAAGCTCTCCTTGAATTCCGCCCAAGTGATCCTTTCTTGATTCCCGTGAGCATTGCAATAAGCATCCCACCAATCCGCAGCTGCTCCAACGAGTTGATGAGAAGCAAATAGCACCTTCTCCTGGTCATTGCATTGGACAATAGCAAGTTTCTTCTCCACGGACTTGAGCCAATCATCCGCATCCATAGGGTCAGCAGCTTGAGCAAAGGTCGGTGGCCTAGTCCTCATAAACTCTCCCAATCGGTTGTGAGGAGGCGGGGGTGGCGGTGGAGGCATGTGGGGCTGATCGTTGATGTTGCCAGCCTACAGCTGTCCCATAGTCTGTATCATGGTCTGCATGAGCTGGTTTTGCATGGCTAAAAGCTGGTCTCCTCACCATCTGGAGAAAAGCAATAGGTAAGAATTACAAAGCATCCCCAACTATATGCACCAAGGGATATGAAACTAAACAACTAGCTAGCCTACGTGGACATGGCAATGCTAAAGCACCCCAAAATCCTCTATTAAGCACACAAGCAAACAATATATATAGCAAACAACATTCCAAGCAAAAACACATCGATTCCTGAGTGCTCCTATGTGCTCTAAAGTGTCCATTCTATCTAGGCTGCGTCCTACGGTCAACCTGTGGCTCTGATATCAATCTGTGACGCTCGGATCCAAAAAAAATGAACCAAGCTAACGCATATGTGTGCCCAGGATGTTCATCACACATACACGAGTGCATTCACAAAAGAGTATACAGAAAATTAACACAGAACAATATTAAGTAACCAAATTTTATTAAACAAACCATATTATCCTCGGATACAACCTCTAATGAATATTTATGACAAGTTTAACTAATGCAGCGGAAATAAACTAATTAAGCAACTAAGCAAACTAAGCATTAGGGATAGCGCAGCTCCAATAACACCACAGGCAAGCTGACAGTAGACACGTCCTAGAACTCGGCATTATCGCCATTAAACTCCAAATCCTGACCTGCAACTGTTGGGGGGGGGGGATTGCAAGAGTGAGTACATGTCGTACTCAGCAAGTGTGGAAAGTATGACATGTGGCTGATTCAAATGATGAATATAATAATGGCTAAGTGCCGAAAAGTACAGTAAAACATTTGAAAAGCAATATATTATATTTATATGAATCAAAACCATCATAATCATGAGTAATATCATAATACCAGTCCATAACTCACTATCCTCATCAATAATTCCAGATTTCACCATTCGCCAATAACCATATTCAATACCAGAAATTAATCCATAACCATAATACCAACCATAACCATCCCAAATCCCAATTTTCCTCTAATCATGGAAGTTGCCCAGGTGCTCATAACCGGGAGCACGGCTATTATGATAGTTTTATTAGACTCTGCAGAGTTTGTACCACTTTACCCACGTGTTTGTGATTGCATCACCTTTCGATGACTAGAACCTCTATTATGTTGTCTCACACTTCCATCGGTGTGTGGCCAAGAGATCACAAAAGAGCCTTTACAAAGGGATTACTAGCCTATTTAGACCGCACTAAGGTTTCACCAGTGGCGATGTCTCTTACAGAGCACATCTTCAACAAAGGGCCCCCTCTTGAGCCATTCGGATCCCAGGGTAGTCCCGCCAATCATCAACAAACCCAATCCAACTACCCCTTCCCCGAGCATCCTTAATGGTCCAAATAGCACTGGCAAAGCCCTAATTAATCAGCTACACCGCACCCATACTTGGCCTCGTGGTGGCACTGTAGGCCTGGCTTATTCTCGCATGAACCGGTTCTTAGATCTAAAGCAAGCAAACCACCATACGTCCAACCCAACCACATACCAGGCTTGCTTAGATCACCCATTACCATGTCATATTCAACCAGTTCATGTTAACCATAATATCATCCATGTATAATTAATTTGAGTGGTATAGTTGTTTCCCATCCCAGTTTATTAAGCGAAGCAAAAGGTAAAAAAGCCCTTCCTGACTCTCTACCATATATTCCAGGTGACAAGGGTGGTCAAACAATACTAGTAAACTTCCTACCATAGGATTCCCATCAAATTGACACAAGCACGCAATTTTGCAAACAAAACATTTATTTTAAAACAGGATCAATATGCTTTAAGGACACTTGCCTTGCTCTTGCGGTTGGTTAGGGTCAAAGCCTTCAAACTCTTGATGCTGAAGATCCTCCGTGGCACTCTCTAGCGCAAATCCGTCTAATCTGCACAATAAACATACAACAAGAAACACAATCAAAGAGTGCACAAATATTACTCAATATGACATGACATGCATGATTAATGCAAATGCAAGGTAGAACTTGTCAATAGATTGCTTGAATGATCAATCACTAGTTCTAATAGCTTTTAACAAGTTTATACAGGTTTGGAGTTGATTAGATCAAATTTTAGGAGTAATTCAACACAATTTAACCAGAAAGATCGGACTAGTCCGCTAGGGACCGGACAAGTCCGCACTCTGCGAGATCAGCAGATTAGGGTTTTCTAGATCGACGTAAATTTGGAGACTAGGGGTTAGATTCACGTAAGGAAAAGAGAGTAGAAGGTATACCAGGTGTTTAGGACTCCAATGAATCAAGAAACTTGGAGGTGACACTTGGATCTTGATGATCTAGGGTTGGTGATGAACTTTGAGGTGAATTGGTGATGAAGAACGAAAGCTTGATGGAGATCTTGATCCTCTTTCGTTTCCTCCTCTTCTTCTTCTTGCATGGGATCTTCTCCTCCCTCCTTGATGGTGGCTCTCCACGAAATAGGGTTTGGGTGGGTTGGAAAAGTGGCAAATAGATGTCAAGCCCAGGGGTGGGATTGTTTATATAGAGGTGGAGGCTAGGGTTAGATGGATTTCGTGTTTGAGAGGAGTAGAGGCCGGTTTAGAGTCCCACATGGGCTCTAAAAGAGTTATGCACGACGTACCTAGGCCCACTTAACGTGAAACCCAAGAAACAAGTCGTAAAACAAAAGATCAACTTGGAGTCACGAAGTATCGGACAAGTCCGGAAAGGACTGGACTAGTTCGATGTCGTCCAGAGAGAAAATTAGACAAGTCTGTCAAAAATCAGACAAGTCTAACTTTAAAAAGAGAGGAAATCAGACAAGTCCGCTGGAACACCAGACTAGTCCGGAAAAGTTCGAGGACTTAGCAATTTTTCAAGGATTCTTGGAATATTGGACTAGTCCGCACAAAATCGGACAAGTCTGAAAGTTTCTGAGGGCAAAACCGGACTAGTCCGTAGCAAAAACGGACAAGTCCATTTTTAGTCAGAGAGAAATCGGACTAGTCCTTAGTAAAATCGGACTAGTCTGCACTTTCCTGCATTTTAAGTGCTGTTTTGTTCCAAATAATTTTAAACTCGTTCCTCTTTATGTGGGTTAATGTTAAACATGTATATGAGTGTATGCAAGGCATGATGCATGAAAATGAGGGCGTTACACGGCCCTAGTGCCGTGGAAGCTCAGGGGACCTCTCTTGTAGAGTGGGACCCGATTTTTGTTATGGAGAACCCGCTGGAGCCAGCGGAGAGGACCCCGACAGGTCCAGAGCCAATCCCTTTGTCGCTATCTATCGACAACGCCTACTCCAGTCTTCGTCAGGTCCAGCTGGCCTTTTACCACGACAGCAAGGCCCTCGAGGAGGAGCGCCAAACCCTTAGAAGGTGGCGCAACCGGCTCCAATTCGAGACCAAGCTGGCGCAGTCAAAGTTGGCCGACGACAAGGAGTGGGTGAAAAGGGAGAAGGTCCAATTGGAGTACTGGGGTCAGCTGCTAGATGAGAGGGAAAGCATGACGCGATCCCTCGACGACCAGTCCCGGGCCATCCACGAACAGGACGTGGCTGCTAATGAAGCAGTGAATGAACGCCAAGAGAAGCTCAATGCCATCCACGACAGCCTCGTCAAGCGCCGGGAGGCTCTTGAGGAGTGGGAGAAAAAGCTCGAAGATGAAGAGCAAAAACTCCTGGAGCTGCGGGATGACCTCGTGAAGAGGGAGGAGGATCTTACTCAGAGGCTGACTTTGGGTAACAAGAATCTCGCGGAGCGCACCAAGAAGCTGTAGGAGCGCTGCGAGAAAGAGGAGAAGAAGGCCTAGCAGCGAGGACAGGACCTCACCATTAGGGAGAATGAAATTGCTGCCAGGGAGAAGAAAGTGCGGGGCCGGGAGAAGGACCTTGTCGACCGCTGGAACAAGATCCACCTCTGGGAGGAGCTCGGTAAACTCGAAAGGCAGGTTGCTGAAAAGATTCAACAGAACGCCAAAGAGGTCGAGCGCCTTGCCCGGGAGAATTCGGAGCTTGCGGCAACAAAGAGATCCTTGGAACAGATGCGAGGCTCAAGGGCTGCGGAGTCCCAACAAGTTTGGGACTTCTTGGGCAAAGCCAATGACGCGCTGACACCGATGGGTTTTAGTCCCATGCGTCCAGATGATCCAGAGCCAGAGCTGGACCAGGCGTTGAGCTCGGTAGACAACAAGCTCTCCAAGATGGGCGATGTCATCACAGACCAGCTGGAAATCGAGGGACAATCCCTCGCGAAGAACATCGCAGAGTATATGCTGACGTGCTACACAAGCTGGGACCCTCACTTCCCACTGGACCCGGTGCTTGAAGGCCCCATCGACGGAGAGGGAGAAGCCACCAAAGCCAGCGTGTCAAAGGTTGCCCAGAAGGTTGCCTCATTCTTCCATAGGGTCTAGGACTCTCTCTTTGTAGCTCCCGCTTGTATTTTCTCTTCCTTTTCCAATTTTGTAATCTTTTGTCTCCAGACTAATGAAATCTAAGAATTTTATGAATTTCATTTTTTGTCTTCAACACCTTTGTCCCACCTACCCCCCTGGTAGATGTACACAATTTGATTATGAACATGTACCAAGAGGATGTAGCATTTTGTTGAAGGCTTTCGTGCTTCGAACTTGTAGTTTGTAGGTCCAAAGTCGTTGATAGTAGGGCCCCCTTGAGGTTGTCGGATCTTAGTAGCTCCGGTAGTGACCCTTGTCAACACGTAGAGAGTCGGCAGTTAGTCCTCTGGGGTTGTCGGAGCTTGGTAGCTCCGGCAGCGACCACTGTCAACACGCGGTGCATCGACAGCAGACCCCACTGGGGAGTCTTCCCACCATCTTTTCTTCACGTTGACAGTTGGCCCCTTGGATTTGCCAGAACTTTGTAGCTCCGGCGATGTCTACTATCGATGTTTGAAACATCGACAGTAGACCACGTTAAGGGGTGTCGGAGCTTTGATATCTCCGGCTTCATCCACCATCATCATGAGGTCTTTATTTTTCCTGCACACTGAAGTCAAGAAAAATAGTAAAATCCATTTCCTATCTATAACTCGTTTGCGGCTTACTATTATCGAAAGAAATGTTTAGGTCAAACGCAATTCCACATACAATCAAGTGCACTGGCTTGTTTTCTCCAGGTCCGATTGTTTTTGGACTCGCCTTACTACGGCCTGCTGGGGTGTAGGTAGAGTGGCGTACTTAGGGTACAGGACCAGGCTAAGTCGATAGCACACTACGGAACTAGATTGGCTTGGCGGCATTCAGACCAGTAGACCATTAACAATGTTTAGACCCAGAAGAATTGACAATGCAACTTGAAATATATATGAATTGGTCAAGCTAAGGTTTCTTAAGAATTGCACAACTTTGTTATAGACAAGAAAGAGAAAAATAAAAAAGATTGAGCCTGTACAAAATAAATGCACGTAGAGTCTGTTTTCACACAATGATGTCTTTTATTATAGGTCCGGGGTACAGGGGAAACAAGTACACTCTTAGGCTACGGAACCAGGCTAAGTGTGTTGCGTTTCTCGTTTGACCCAAGGTAGCTAGCTACACTTTTAGTTTGGAGACTGTGACAAGTGTTGCCTGAACTTTGCGGACCTTCCGGGGAAGGTCCGATCCTGAAGGAGCTACCCGACTTTGTATAATGACTCTATAACATACATCACATGTAACTACAGACTCGCCTCCGTGATATTAAGCGTAGAACTTACGAAGGTGCTCAATGTTCCAAGGATTAGGGAGAGGTGTCCCATCCTCGGTTGCCAAGCAAATGCATCCGAGACGCGATACTTTGATCACTCGGAAGGGTCCTTCCCAGCTGGGGGAGAGTTTGTTTAACCCTTCTCGAGTTTGTATTCTCCGTAGCACCAGATCGCCTTCCTCGAGCTGTCGGTTGTGGACATGCCTTTGGTGATAGCGCCGAAGAGCTTGGTGGTATCGGGCATTCCGAACAGCTGGTCGGCACCTTCCCTCTTCAACGAGGTGAAGTTCTTCACGCCGGAGCTGGTCCTGCAAGGCATCATTGAAGGTCCGGACCTGGAGTGACCCCAAGGTGATTTTTGGAGGAAGGACTGCTTTAGCTCCGTAACCAGGAAGAAGGGTGTCTCTCCAGTTGACCGGTTTGGAGTTGTCCTGTTGGCCCACAGTGTGGGTGGAAACTCTTCGATCTAGTTGGCTCCATGTTTTTTCAGGCGATCATATGTGCGCGTGTTGAGTCCTTTTAGGATTTCTGCATTTGCTCTCTCAGCTTGGCCATTGCTTGCCGGGTGAGCTACTGAGGCGTAGCTGACCTGAATGCCGAGGTCTTTGCAATGTCCTTGGGATGCAGAGCTTGTGAATTGGGTCCCGTTGTCAGTTATGATCTTGTTTGGGACTCCATATCTGCATACGATAGACTGCAAGAAGTTGATAGCTGATTGCTTATTTATTGTCACACTTGGAGTTGCTTCTGGCCACTTAGTGAACTTGTCGATGGCAACGTACAGGAACTTGTAACCTCCGACGGCTCTTGGGAAAGGTCCCAAGATATCCATCCCCCACACAGCGAATGACCATATAGGAAGTATCATTTGTAGAGGTTGAGTTGATGTGTGAATTTGCTTTGCATGGAAGTGGCATGCTTCGCATTTCCTCACTAGCTCGGTTGCATCCTGGAGTGCTGTAGGCCAGTAAAAACCATGCTGGATGGCTTTACCGACCAGCGAGCGGGAAGACGCATGATTCCCACACTCGCCTCCATGGATTACTGCGAGGAGCTCGCAACCTTCTTCTGTTGTAATGCACCGCATTAGGACGCCGCTGGCACCATGCCGGTAGAGATCCCCTTCTACAAGCGTGTATCTTTTAGCCAATCTGACTATTCGGTCAGCGGATACATTATCTTCAGGAAGGAAATTGTCTTTCAAGTAGCTCCAGATCTCTGAGATCCATGCATCAGAGCCAACTTGAGGATTTGAGTCTTGCGTGCTAGGTTGCTCGGAGCTTCCTGCAGCACCTACGACCCTTGATGGGCGCCATGGTAACAGGGCCATTGGGACCGCCAGCTTCGAGGTGCTGGTCTCGCCCCCTTCGCTTAGTTCGACAGGCTGAGCTGTTGGTCTTGACAATCTCTGGACGAAGGTTCTGTCTAAAGCTGGAGCTCCGGTTGAAGCTTTTGTCGAGAGTTCATCGGCTTCAGCGTTATTGAGATGCTGGACATGGCAAAGATCCAGGATGTCGAAGTCCTTCTGAAGTTTCTGGACTTCAAGTAGGTATGCAGCTAGTTGAGGGTTGTTGCAGCAGCATTCACCTTTGACTTGTTTTATGATGAGCTGCGAATCACCCTTTACCAACAGCTGCGTGACACCATATGATAGTGCCACCTTGAGCCCATAGATTAATGATTCATACTCCGCCATGTTGTTGGTCGCCTTGAAGTCAAGGTGAACCATGTATTTGACTTTATCCCCGGTCGGAGCGAGGAGAAGGACTCCAGCTCCGGCCCCCTGCTTTAGCACGGAGCCGTCAAAGTAGAGAGTCCATTGAGGCTCGGTGAAAACCGGAATCTTGGGTTCTGGCTTCTGCTCACTGGGGCCCCCTGGATTTGATGGAGAGGGGGTCCATTCCGCCACAAAGTCCACCAATGCTTGACTCTTGACCGCTTGTCTTGGGAGGAATTCAAGGTCGAACTTAGCCAATTCTGCTGCCCACTTTGCATTGTTCCCATTAGAGTTGGGGTTATGCAAGATTGAACACAGTGGATAAGAAGTTACCACTGAAATCTTGTGAGCTTGGAAGTAGTGCCGAAGCTTCCTAGAGGCAATAAGAACTGTGTACAGCAGCTTATGCACCTCCAGGTACCGAGTCTTGTCGTCATGGAGTACTTCGCTGATGAAGTACACTGGGCGTTGGACTGTCCAGACCCTCCCGGAGGGGCCTGGAGATTCCTCCTCATCAACCCAGACCCCCTCCCCCCCACCCGGAGGGGTCCGGACCTTCTTCGGGGGCCTCTTGATTCTTGCTTAAAGAACCCGGAGCTTCTTTTGCAGTGACCCAGACCTTCCCGGAGGGGTCTGGATCTTGTTGCTTAGCAACAGCAACTTCTTCATTTGAAGGAATTTGATCCTCTGGCATCTCGCCTTGAGGATCCAGGTCTGGGAGCTGGGACCCAGACTCGCCTTCAGGTAGATCCGAACCCTCCCAGAGGGGCTGGATTCCTGAACTAGAGATGGTTCTGGTCTTTCCGCAACCAGGACAATGCTCACAACTTCATCAGTTGCTGAAATGTAAAGCAGAAGTGGCTCACCAGGATTTGGAGCTACCAAGGTTGGTAGAGTGGTGAGGAGCTGCTTCAGCTCCTGGAATGCCTTTTCTTCTTCTTCAGACCATTGAAATGATTCGGACTTCCTCAATAACTTGAAGAAAGGTAGCGCTTGTTCCGCCAGTCTGGAGATGAACCGACTAAGGGCAGCTAGACATCCAGTCAGCTTCTGGACATCCATGATGCGAGCTACTGGTCGCATGTCTTCAATAGCTTTAGTCTTCGCCGGATTTGCTTCTATTCCTTGGTGGTTCACCAGGAATCCAAGAAGCTTTCAGGAGCTAACCCCGAAGACACACTTGTTAGGGTTCAGCTTCGTGTGTGTGACTCACAACTTGTTGAAGACAGCTTGCAAGGTGTCAAAGAATGACTCCTTGTTCTTGATCTTGATGACAATGTCATCGACGTACACTTCCGCTACATCTCTGATAAGCTCTCCGAAAGTTTTGTACATAGCTCGTACAAACGTCGAAGCAACGTTTTTGAGACCGAATGGCATGGCAGTGTAACAATATAATCCATCTACTGTGATGAAGGAAGTATGCTCTTCATCTTCCCTCAACATTCTGATTTGAATCGCCCATTATGACTACTTGGTGTTGAAGATGCCAACACCAGCAGGTGTTCTCCGTATCCACGGGGATCGCACCGCCGGAGTGACTGCTCTGGAAGAACTCCATGCGCTTGCTACAGCGCAGGAGGAAGAATCCAAAAAGGAGCAAGCTCCGAAACCCCCGAGCATTCATCATCGAGGATCAACCTCCGCACCTCGCGTGCAACCAAGAAGCGACACCGACATTCCCGTCAAAGTCGTCCAAATCGGTACCGACGCTGCTCAGACCACCCGTATATCGGGAGGTCTGAATGACAATTAGGAACTCGCGCTCGTCACTTTCCTCCGGGCTAATGTCGATGTGTTTGCCTGGCAACCATCACAAATGTCTGGTATCCCTAGGGAAGTGATCGACCACAATCTGAAGATCTATCCCGATGCTTGGCCTGTACATCAGAAGCCTCGGAAGCAATCAATAGAGAGACAAAACTTCATACGTCAAGAAGTGAAGAAGTTGCTCGAAGCTGGATTCATTCGAGAAGTCTTCCACCCGAAATGGCTGGCAGACCCAGTCGTCGTACCCAAGGCCGGGGGGAAGCTTCAGATGTGTATCGACTACACTACACTAAATAAGGCATGTCCAAAAGATCAATTCCCAATACATTGAATAGATCACATAGTGGATTCCACCTTCGGGTTTGAATTAATGTGTTTCCTAGACGCATATTCTGGGTACCATCAAATCAGAATGTCTTGGGAAGATGAAGAGCATACTTCCTTCATCACTGAAGAAGGATTATATTGTTACACTGCAATGCCATTCGGTCTCAAAAATGTTGTTTTAACGTTTGTACGAGCTATGTACAAAACTTTTGGAGAGCTTATCAGAGATGTAGTGGAAGTGTACGTCGATGACATCGTCGTCAAGATCAAGAACAAGGAGTCATTCCTTGACACCTTGCAAGCTGTCTTCGACAAGTTGCGAGTCACACGAACGAAGCTGAACCCGGACAAGTGTGTCTTCGGGGTTAGCCCCAGAAAGCTTCTTGGATTCTTGGTGAACCACCGAGGAATAGAAGCAAATCCGACGAAGATTAAAGCTATTGAAGACATGCGACCACTAGCTCGCATCAAGGACGTCCGGAAGCTGACTGGATGTCTAGCTTCCCTCAGCCAGTTCATCTCAAAACTGGCGGAACGAGCGCTACCCTTCTTCAAGTTATTGAGGAAGTCCGAACCATTTCAATGGTCTGAAGAAGCAGAAAAGGCATTCTAGGAGCTGAAGCAGCTCCTCACCACTCTACCAACCTTGGTAGCTCCAAATCCTGTTGAGCCACTTCTGCTTTACATTTCGGCAACTGACGAAGTTGTCAACATGGTCCTGGTTGCGGAAAGACCAGAACCATCTCCAGTTCAGGAATCCAGACCCCTCCGGGAGGGTCCAGAACTACCTGAAGCTGAGTCTGGGTCCCAGCTCCCAGACCTGGATCCTCAAGGCGAGATGCTAGAGGATCAACTTCCTTCAAATGAAGAAGTTGCTGTTGTTGAGCAACAATATCCGGACCCCTCCGGGAAGGTCGGGGTCACTACAGAAGAAGCTCCGAGTTCTTCAAGCAAGAACCTGGAGGTCCCCGAACAAGGTCCGGTCCCCTCCGGGAGGGTCCGGGTAGATGAGGAGGAAGCTCCAGGCCCCTTGGGGGGGGGGGGGGGAGGGGTGGTCTGGACAGTCCAACGCCCAGTGTACTTCATCAACAAAGTACTCCATGACGCCAAGACTGAGTACCTGGAGGTGCATAAGCTGCTATATGTAGTTCTTATTGCTTCTAGGAAGCTCCGACACTACTTCCAAGCTCAGAAGATTTCAATGGTAACTTCTTATCCACTGCGTTCAATCTTGCATAATCCCAACTCTTCTAGAAACATTGCAAAGTGGGCAGCGGAACTGGCCGAGTTCGATCTTGAGTTCGTCCCAAGACAAGCAATTAAGAGTCAAGCACTGGCTTACTTCGTGGTGGAATGGACCCCCTCTCCATCAAATCCTGGGGGCCCCAGTGAGCAGAAGCTGGAACCCAAGGTTCCGGTCTTCACCGAGCCTCACTGGACTCTCTACATCGACGGCTCCGTGCAAAAGTAGGGGGCTGGGGCTGGAGTCCTTCTCCTTGTTCCGACCAGGGAGAAGGTCAAATACATGGTTCACCTTGACTTCAAGGCGACCAACAACATGGCGGAGTATGACGCACTAATCTATGGGCTCAAGGTGGCGCTATCATATGGTGTCAACCAGCTATTGGTAAAGGGTGATTCGCAGCTCGTCATAAAACAAGTCAAAGGTGAATGTTGCTGCAACAAACCTCAACTAGCTGCATACCTACTTGAAGTTCAGAAGCTTCAGAAGGACATCGATGTCCTGGATCTTTACCATGTCCAGCGTCTCAACAACGCTGAAGCCAACGAACTATCAACGAAAGCTTCAACTGGAGCTCCGACTCCCAATGGAACATTCATCCAGAGGTTGTCAAGACCAACAGCTCAGCCTGCCGAACTGAGCGAAGGGGGTGAGACTAGCACCTCGAAGCTAGCGGTCCTGATGGCCCTATTACCACGGCATCCATCAAGGGTTGTAGGTGCTGCACGAAGCTCCGAGCAACCCAGCACGCAAGACTCAAATACTCAAGTCAGCTCCGATGCATTGATCTTGGAGATCTGGAGCTACTTGAAAGACAATTTCCTTCCTGAAGATAATGTATCCACTGACCGGATATTCAGATTGGCTAAAAGATACACACTGGTAGAAGGTGATCTCTACCGGCGTGGTGCCAACAGCGTCCTAATGCGGTGCATTACAAGGGAAGAAGGTTGCAAGCTCCTCGCAGAAATCCATGGAGGCAAGTGTGGCAACCGCGCGTCTTCCCGCATGCTAGTCGGTAAAGCCTCCCGGCATGGATTTTACTGGCCTACATCACTCCTGGATGCAACCGAGCTAGTGAAGAAATGTGAAGCATGCCAGTTCCATGCAAAGCAAATTCACACACCAGCTCAACCTCTACAAATGATACCTCCTACATGGCCATTCGCTGTGTGGGGGATGGATATCTTGGGACCTTTCCCAAGAGCCGTCGAAGGTCACAAGTTCCTGTACATTGCCATCGAGTGGCCGGAAGCAACTCCAGTTGTGACAATAAACAAGCAATCAGCTATCAACTTCCTGCTGTCCGTCTTATGCAGATTTGGAGTCCCAAACAAGATCATAACTGACAACGGGACCAAATTCACAAGCTCTGCATTCCAAGGATATTGCGAAGACCTCGGCATTCAAGTCAGCTACGCTTCTGTAGCTCACCCAGCAAGCAATGGCCAAGCTGAGAGAGCAAATGCAGAAATCCTAAAAGGACTCAAGACGCGCACATATGAGTGCCTGAAAAAACATGGAGCCAACTAGATTGAAGAGCTTCAACGCACACTGTGGGCCAACAGGACAACTCCAAACCGGTCAACTACAGAGACACCCTTCTTCATGGTGTACGGAGTTGAAGTAGTCCTTCCTCCAGAAATCACCTTGGGGTCACTCCGGGTCAGGACCTTCGACGATGCCACGCAGGACCAGCTCCAGCGTGAAGACCTTGACCTCATTGAAGAGGGAAGGTGTCGAGCAGCTGTTCAGAATGCCCGATACCGCCAAGCTCTTTAGCGCTATCACCAAAGTCATGTTCACATCCGACAGCTCGAGGAAGGCAATCTGGTGCTACGGAGAATACAAACTAGAGAAGGACCCTTCCGAGAGATTAAAGTATCCCGTCCCGGATGCGTTCGCTTGGCAACCGAGGATGGGACACCTCTCCCAAATCCTTGGAACATTGAACACCTCCGTAAGTTCTACGCTTAACATCACGGAGGTGAGTCTGTAGTTACATGTGATGTATGTTATAGAATCATTGTACAAAGTCGGGTACCTCCTCCGGGAGAACAGTCGGACCTTTCCCGAAAGATGCGCAAAGTTCAGGCAACACTTGTCATAGTCTCAAAACTAAAAGTGTAGCTAGCTACCTTGGGTCAAATGAGAAACGCAACACACTTAGCCTGGTTCCGTACCCTAAGAGTGTACTTGTTTCCCCTGTACCCTAGACCTATAATGAAAGACATCATTTTGTGAAAACAGACTCCACGTGCATTTATTTTGTACAGGCTCAATATTTTTTATTTTTCTCTTTCTTGTCTATAACAAAGTTGTGCAATTCCTAAGAAACTTTAGCTCGACCAATTCCTATATAGTTCAAAGTTGCATTGTAAATTCTTCCAGGTCTAAACATTGTTAATGGTCTACTCGTCCGAATGCCGCCAAGCCAATCTAGGTCTGGAGTGTGCTATCGACTTAGCCTGGTCCTGCACCCTAAGTACGCCACTCTACCTACACCCCGGCAGGCGAAGTAAGGCGAGTCCAGAAATGATCAGACCTGGAGAAAACAAATTGGCGCACTTGATTGTATGTAGAATTGTGTTCGATCTAAAAGTTTATTTCAGGAATAGTAAGCCGCAAACGAGTTATAGATAAGAAATGGATTTTACTATTTTTCTTGGCTACAGTGTGCAGAAAAAAAAGAACTCATGATGATGGTGGATGAAGCTGGAGCTATCAAAGCTCCGACACCCGCTAAGGTGTTCTACTGTCGATGTTTCAAACATTGATAGTAGACATCGTCGGAGCTACAAAGTTCTGGCAAATCCAGGGGGTCAACCATCAATGTGAAGGAAAGATGGTTGGAAGACTCCCCAGTGGGGTTGCTGCTGGAGCTACCAAGCTCCAACAACCCCAGAGGACTAACCGTCGATGCTCTACGTGTTGACAAGGGTCACTGCTGGAGCTACTAAGCTCTGACAACCTCAGGGGCCCCCTACTATCTACGACTTCAGACCTACAAACTACAAGTTCGAAACGTGCAAGTCTTCAACAAAATGCTATATCCTCTTGGTACATGTTCACAATCAAATTGTGTACATCTACCAGGGGGCCAAATGGGACAAAGGTGTTGAAGACAAAAAATGAAATTAATAAAATTCTTGGATTTCATTAATCTGGAGACAAGAGATTACAAAATTGGAGAAAAGAAGAGAAGATACAAGCGGGAGCTACTAAGAGAAAGTCCTAAACCCTATGGAAGAACGAGGCGACCTTCTGGGCAACCTCTGACACGATGGCTTTGGCGGCTTCTCTCTCCGTCGGTGGGGCCTACAAGCACCAGGTCTAGTGGGTAGTGAGGGTCCTGGCTCGTGTAGCACGTCAGCATGTACTCTGGGACGTTCTTCGCCAAGGATTGTCCTTCGGTTTCTAGCTGGTCTGCGGTGACATCACCCATCTTGATGAGCTTGTTGCCCGCCGAGCTCAACGCCTGCAATGCCTGGTCCAGCTCTGGCTCCGGATCATCTGGACGCAAGAGACTAAAACCCATCGGCGTCAGTGCGTCATTGGCTTTGCCAAGAAGTACCAAACTTGTTGGGAATCCACAACCCTTGAGCCTCGCATCTCTTCCATGGATCCTTTGGTTGCCGCAAGCTCCAAATTCTCCAGGGCAAGGCGCTCGACCTCTTTAGCATTCTGTTGAATCTTTTCAGCAACCTGCCTTTTGAGTTTACCGAGCTCCTCCTCCCGGAGGTGGATCTTGTTCTGGCGGTTGACCAGGTCCTTCTCCCAGCCCCGCACTTTCTTCTACCCGGCAACAATTTCATTCTCCCTCGTGGTGAGGTCCTGTCCTCGCTGCCAGGCCTTCTTTTACTCCTTCTTGTAGCGCTCCTTCAGCTTCATGGTGCGCTCCGTGAGACTCTTGTCACTCAGAGTCAGCCTCTGAGTAAGCTCCTCCTCCCTCTTCACGAGGTCATCCCGTAGCTCCAGGAGTTTTTGCTCTTCATCTTCGAGTTTTTTCTCTCGCTCCTCAAGAGCCTCCCGGCGCTTGACGAGGCTGTCGTGGATGGCGCTGAGCTTCTCTTGGCATTCATTCGCTGCTTCTTTAGCAGCCATGACCTGTTCGTGGATGGCCCGAGACTGGTCATCAAGGGATGGCATCATGCTTTCCCTCTCGTCCAGCAGCTGATCCCAGTACTCCAACCGGACCTTCTCCCTTTTCACCCACTCCTTGTTGTTGGCCAGCCTCGTCCTCGCCAGCTTGGTCTCGAACTGGAGCCGGTTGCGCCACCTCCTAAGGGTTTGGTGCTCCTCCTCGAGGGCCTTGCTGTCGTGGTAAAAGGCCAGCTGAAATTGATGAAGGCTGGAGCAGGCATTGTCGATGGACAACGACAAAGGGATTGGCTCCAGACATGCCGGGGTCCTCTCCGCTGGCTCCAGCGGGTTCTCCATTACAAAAATCAGGTCCCACTCTACAAGAGAGGTCCCCTGGGCTTCCACGGCACTAGGGCCGTCCTCCGGGATAGCCTCGGCCATCGCTGAGGAAGGTCCTGTAGCAGAAGTTCCTACCTCCAGAGTCAGCTCCGAAGGTCTTACCCCCTGGTCATCAGCAACTGGTCCCTTAGGCGGGGGTCCGACAGCTTCCTCTTGGCACCCTGGCTCAGGCGCGGGCACCTCCGGAACCACTACCTCCGGGGCAGGTGTTGAAGGTTCGGTCGGAGCTAAAGCCACTTCCGGCTCCGATACTGGCGCCTCCTCCACCGCTGGTTCAGGAACTGGTGCTTCGACCGCCATTGGCTCGGGCGCCGGCACTTCTTCGACAATTGGCTCAGGCGTCGTAACTTCATCAAGACCGGGCACCGCCACCGGAACTTCATCATTTGCCGGCTCTACCGCCGGGGCTTCATCAACCACCGGCTCTGCTGTCGAGGCTTCAACAACATATGGCTCTAGGGCCCGAACTGTGGCTACCTCCGGCTCTGAGGCTGGAGCGTCCATCATCTCAAAATCCAAACTCGGAGCTTCAACCTCCAGGGCTGGTGATGCTAGTACATCTTCATTCCCGTGGTCTGGCGCTACAACGGGAGCTTCAGGGGATGAGTCGAGGTCAAGGACCACGACAGCTCACGCCGAAGCTACCGCGGCCTCAGCCACCTCTTGGGCGGTGCTGGAACTGGAGCTAGAGCCCCTATCTGCGCAGCATTAGTTGCTTCTATAGGAACCGGAGCTTCAACCCCTTTTTTGGGTACCTTGTGAATGAAAGATGAAGAAACTTAAAATGTGATTACAACAAAACACAATCAACTGAGGTAAAAAATCAAATTTACCTCAGAAGGCTTCCACTCCAGCTAGCGTTAAACCTTTTCACCGGATGCTCAGGGCCGGACCCTGTTGCCACTGGTGTAGTAGCTCCGGAAGGCTCCCCGGAGCTTGCTGCTGCCGTTGGCGTCGTCTTGATTGAGGCCCCCCTCAACTGAGAAGGACCTTCGGACCTAGAGCCCTCAGCTGCCACTTGTACTGGAGCCACATGGCCGGAGCTAGCGTCCCGAGGAGATGCCGATGCTGGAGTGGTTGCCGCCGCTGAAGACCTCCTCCGCTAGGGATAAGGAGCTGCAGTGGAAGGAGCATGTCTGATGGACCTCCCGTCAGAATGCTTCAACTTCCTCTTGCGGCTCGAGTGCTCGGCCAACTCCTTGCCCTTGCCTATGACTTCAGCTCTTGGCTTCGGGGCGGGAGCAGGGCCACCTTCAGAAGCTCTGGGGATTGCCACCCCGGAGGTTGATCGCCTCTCCATCAGGCCCAAGTCGTTCAACAATGGCATCTTCCTCCGGAGCTCTCTGCACTCCTCTGGGATCATATTCAGAGGAAGGAAGGCCGCCGGTGGAGACACGTCGCCAGGGCCAATGTTCTCAGACTAGAACTTCTTGAAATGGGTCTTGAAGGCTTCACCGGTCAAGTTGGTGCCCGAACCAACCTTGATGTGGTTGGTATCCATCTCACTGTTGAAGGCCCAGGCAGGTCACCCCCTAGCCTTTAGCGGGGCCCACCTGTTCGTCAAGAAGTTGTCGAAGACCATCTGAGGGGTCACCCCACCGTCGACGCACTCCTGGATTCTATCAAGAATGGGCCTGTACTCCCTCGACAGCTCCAGCACGTCACTCCAAATCTCGGTGTCGTCGCGTGGGAGGCTTTTAGGCAGTTCCAGGCCCTCGTTTCCCTCGACGGTGATGACCACCCAGTCTTTCTTCCAGTCGTCCCACTTGCCGGAAGGAAAGGACCTCAAGTACTTGAGGGGGGAGTTTTTCCGCATCACAAAGTTGTAGAAGCCGATGAACTCATCCTTCTTCCCGGTGGGGTGGATAGTGAAGAAAGTCCAGAACAACTCCCACCCACATCTCGCAAAAGTGGACGAAAGTCGCCACCAGCAAGATCGAGTGGGGGCTGAGATGGTGGAGCTGCAGACCATAGAAATCAAGCAGCATCAAAAAGAAAGTGGAGAAAGGCGGGATCAAACCCACCATGAAATACCCAAGGAAGTACACCATATCTCCAGCTCGCTCCTTCTCGAAGGGAAGCTTGCCGTAGCGAATGTCGTTGTTGAAGGAGTCGCTGGACCAACCCATGTAGGTCCGGACCCTAGACAACTCCTTCTTGCTCCCAATGCGACTCTTGGGGAGTCCCAACTTCATCGTAGCACAGTGGGGCGAGAGATGAAAAGCAAGCAAAAGTTTGGAGGATTCGAGCGCAAGTTCAAATGAAGGCGTAAAGAATCCCCAAATGGTGCGTGCTTTCCTTCTTAAGTAAGCCCCTGCAACGCTTGGATGGAAACCGCAGAGCGGCTGACGATACAGTTCAAAAACTTCACCCTGCCAATGACAAGGGGGACCGAGGCCACCCCAACGATCAAGTCGAGGTCCTTACCCTAGGCGAACAGCTGTCATGATGAAGGCGGGAAGCCCGAGGGCGGCGGCCTGACAGAGCGCGCGGAACCGATACGGTTTTCATATCGGGAACTGGCGACCTTCAATTGCGTGAGATCCACACACTCAGGTCTCACCTGCCGCATCCTGGGTATGCCACGCAGCGATGGTTTAACTGCGAACTACCGCCAACGGCATATCCAATAACCCTTGAAGACACGACTCAAAAACAGAAGGATGGATCCACCTCCGGCAAAACGACTTCATCCAATGGGTTTCTCCCAGAGGTGGGCCCAGGGGGCCATTGTCGGTACCCTTTGTATCGAATCCCCCTTGGGAGTGCAAAAAGAGCAAAGGAACTTCACTTGTGTGAGTTGAAGACCTGCGAAGGCCCCACCTGTCATACGGGACCGGACCTGCCTCCCTTATATGGTTAGTCCCGGTGCTGCCATGTGTATATTGCAACCGTAGCTACGTCCCACACATGGGAAAGCTCCAGGCTAAATACCTGCGCGGCACCCCCGGACCTAACCCCCGACAGAGGGAAGCTCCAGTACCGACACGTGTACAACAGTACCGGACCTACCTATCCCACACGGTAATTTCCGGAGCTGCCACGCGTCCAACCGCCGACCTTCAACTTCAACAAGCAGACTGGTGGACCCCCAACGGCTCGGACCTTCAAGGGGCAATTAAAGACTTCAAGACCCAATTAAGTGTCATTAATACCATCTTAATGACACACGAGCGGAGGGCCCTTAATACTAGTAACGGCACTGTCAAGGCGCGTTACCACACCGTTAAGGGTAATTAAGCTCATTAATTGTGTATTAAGCATTAGTAACCGCCAGGGCCACATGTCGGGCTAGGCTAACGATGTAACGACCAGTCCTTGTACAATAAAAGGACTAGTCGAGCGATACATAGGGAGAGGCTGGCAGACTCGGCTCTAATACACGCTCACAAGCGCTCAGATGCTCAATACAACTACTACACACCCCGTGGAGTAGGGTATTACGCTTAGGCGGCCCGAACCATGTAAATCCCCCGTGTCAACTTGCCATCGTGTTCTAAATTTCTGCGTGCCCACAACCGAACTATAAACTCCGCGGGCTGCCAACGGTAGTACTCGGAGAATTGCTGGAACCAGACACCGACAGTTAACTGTCAGAGTCTGGTTCCGGCAATTCTCCCGGTACTACTGTTGGGAGTCCATGGAGTATGTAGTTCGGTAGTGGGCGAGCAGAGATTTAGAACACGATAACAAATTGACACAAGGATTTACGTGGTTCGGGCCGCCTAAGCATAATATCCTACTCCACGGGGTGTGTAGTTGTTGTATTGTGCGTCTGAGCACTTTGTGAGCGTGTGTCAGAGCCGAGTCTGGAAGAATCTCTTGTGTAGCGCTCGGCCAGTCCTTTTATAGAGCAAGGACTGGTCGTTACATCGTTAGCCTGGCCCGACATTTGGGCCTAGCGGTTATTGATTCTTAATACACAATTAATGAGCTTAATTACCCTTAATAGTGTGGTAACGCACCTTGACATTGCCGTTACTGGTATTAAAAGACCTCTGATCGTGTGTCATTAAGATGGTATTAATGACACTTAATCGGGTCTTGAAGTCTTTGATTGCCCCTTGAAGGTCCGAGGCGTTAGCGGTCCACCAGTCTCCTTGTTGAAGTTGAAGGTCCGGTGGTTGGACTCGTGGAAGCTCCGAAGCTTACCATTTGCGACGGGTAGGTCCGGTGCTGTTGTACACGTGTTAGTACCGGAGCTTCCCTCTATCGGGGGTTAGGTCCAGAGGTGCCGCACAGGTATTTAGCCAGGAGCTTTCCCATGTGTGGGATGTAGCTCCAGTTGCAGGATACACGTGGCAGCACCGGGACTAACCATAGAAGGGAGGCAGGTCCAGTCCCAAATGACACGTGGAGCCTTCGGAGGTCTTCAACTCAGACAGATGAAGTTCCTTTGGTCTTTTTGCAGTCCCAAGGGGTATTCGGTACGCAGGGTACCGGCAGTGGCCCTCTGGGCCCACCTCTGGGAGAGACCTTTTGGACGAAGTCGTTCTGCCGGAGGTGGGTAAATCCTTCAGTTTTTGAGCCGTGTATTCAAGGGTTCTTGGATGTGCCATTGGCAGTAGTTCGTAGTTAAACCGTCGCCACGTGGCATATCCAGGATACGGCAGGTGAGATCTGAGCGTGCGAATCTAACGCAATTGATGGTCGCTGGTTCCCAATACGAAAACCGTATCGGTTCCGCGTGCCCTGTAAGGCCGCCGCCCTCGGGCTTCCCACCTCTCATAATGACAATGTTCGTCTGGGGTAAGGACCTCGACTTGATCGTCAGGGTGGCCCCGGGCACCCTTGTCATTGGCAGGGTGATGTTTTTGAACTGTATCGTCAGCCTCTCTGTGGTTTCCATCCAAGCGTTGCGGGGGCTTACTTAAGAAGGAAAGCACGCACAGTTTGGGGATTCTTTACGCCTTCATTTGAACATGCGCTCGAATCCTCCAAACTTTAGCCTACTTTTCATCTCTTGTCCCGCTGTGCTGCGATGGAGTTGGGTCTCCGCAAGAGCTGTCTTAAGACCGATGGTGATTTGAAGAAGGTCTGGGCCCTCATGGGGTGGTCCAGTGACTCTTTCAGCCACCTGGTATGCGCCGTCAAGCTTCCGTTCAAGAAGGAGCACACCAGCAACATGGTGTACTTCTCCGCGTACGCCATGGTGGGACTGATCCCACCCTTCTCCACTTTTCTCTTGATGCTGTTAGACTTCTATGGTCTGCAGCTGTACCACCTTGGCCCCAACTCCATTCTTTTGGTGTCGACCTTTGTCCACTTCTGCGAGATGTGGGTTGGTATTCCCCCCACGTCAAGATGTTCTGCACCATCTTCACCATCCACACCACCGGCAAGAGTGACGAGTACCTTGGCTTCTATTATTTTGTGAAGCGCAAGAAGTGCCCGTACAAGTACTTGAGGTCGTATCCTTCTGGCATGTGGGACGACTGGAAGAAGGATTGGATTGTCATCAGGGCAGAGGAGCATGAGAAGCTGGAGCTGCCCCAAGGCCTTCCCAACGTCGACACTAAAGCTTAGAGCAAAGTTCCGGTGCTATCAGACACTTTCATCCCTGCTCTGACAAGGATCCGCCAATGTGTGGAAGGAGGGGTGACTCTCCAGGCGGTATTCTACAACTTCCTGGTCAACAGGTGGGCTCCGCTGAAGAAGAGGAAGAAGCTCGCCTGGGCCCTCAACAGCGTGATGGACGACGACCGGATTGAGACCGGTTTGAAGTCCAACCTGGAAGGCGCAGCTTTGGAGCTTCACCTCAAGATGTTCCAGCATGACATCGATGTCGAGGGCGATAACTTGACTCCACCGGTGGCTTTCCTCCCTCTGAATATGGAGGTGGAGTTCCGCAGGGAGCTCCGGTGTAAGATGCTGGTGCTTGACGACCTCAGTGAAGTTGAGAGGTGTTCGACTATCGAGTTGGCAATCACCAGAGCTTCCGAGGGTGGTCCCCCTTCCGCCCTAAGATAGAGAGTTGAAGTCGTGGGCAAGGGCAAAGAATTGGCTGAGTCCTCGAGCCGTAAGAGGAAGTTGAAGCACTCTGATGGGAGGTCCGTCAGACCTGCTCCTTCCGCAGCAGCTCCTTCTCCTCGAAGGGGGAGGTCTTCAATGGCGGCAACCACTCCAGCATCAGCATCTCCCCGGGACACTAGCTCCAGCCATGTGGCTCAGGTACCAGGGCCAGCTGAGGGCTCTAGGCCTGAGGGTCCTTCTCAGTTGAGGCAGGCTTCAACCAAGGCGACACCGATAGCGGCAGCAAGCTCCGAGGAGCCTTTCGGAGCTACTACGCCAATGTCGTCAGGGTCTGGCCCCGAGCGTCCGGTGAAGAGGTTCCGCGCTAGCTGGAGCGGAAGCCTTCCAAGGTAAATTTGATTTTTTACCTCAGCTGATTGTTTGTTATTGTAACTATGTTTTGAGTTTCTTCGTCCTTCATCCACAGAGTTCACAAGAACGAGGCTGAAGCTCCAGTTCCTGCAGTAGCAACTGGTGTTGTGCATACGGAGGCTCCGACTCTAGTTCCAGCGCCGCCCCAAGAGGTGGCTGAGGCCGCGTTAGCTCTGGCGCCAGCTGTCGTGGTCCTTGACCCCGAGTCATCCCCCAAAACTCCCGTGGTAGCGCTGGACCACAGGAATGAAGATGTACCAGTAGCACCAGCCCTGGATGCTGAGATGATGGACGCTCCGGCCTCAGAGCCGGAGTTAGCTGCAGTTTTGGCCCTAGAGCTGAATGTTGATGAAGACCCAGCAGCGGAGTCGGTGTTTCATGAAGACCCGGTGGTAGAGCCGGTGGCTGATGAAGTTCCGGCGGCAGAGCCGGTTGTCGTAGAAGTGCCAGCGCCTGAGCCAATGGCGGTCAAAGCACCAGCGCCTGAACCGGCGGTGGAGGAGGCGCCATCGTCGGAGTCGGAAGTGGCTTCAGCTCCGGCCGAATCTTCAATGCCTGCCCCAGAGGTGGTTGTTCTGGAGGTGCCCGCGCTTGAGCCAGTGTGTCAAGATGAAGCTGCCGATCCCTTGCCCGAGGGACCAGTTGCTGATGACCTGGCGGTGGACCTTCGGATCTGACACTGGAGGTAGAAACTTCTGCTGCAGGACCTTCCTCTGCGGCGACCGAGGTTGTCCCAGAGGGCGGCCCTAGTGCCGTGGAAGCTCAGGGGACCTCTCTTGTTGAGTGGGACCCAATTTTGTTTTGGAGAACCCGCTGGAGCCAGCGGAGAGGACCCCGACAGGTCTAGAGCCAATCCCTTTGTAGCTGTCTATCGACAACGCCTGCTCCAGTCTTCGTCAGATCCAGCTGGCCTTTTACCACGACAGCAAGGCCCTCCAGGCGGAGCACCAAACCCTTAGGAGGTGGCGCAACCGGCTCCAATTCGAGACCAAGCTGGGGCAATCAAGGCTGGCCGACGACAAGTCGTGGGTGAAAAGGTAGAAGGTCCGATTGGAGTACTGGGGTCAGCTGTTGGATGAGAGGGAAAGCATGACGCGATCCCTCGACGACCAGTCCTGGGCCATCCACGAACAGGCCGTGGCTGCTAATGAAGCAGTGAATGAATGCCAAGAGAAGCTCAGCGCCATCCATGACAGCCTCGTCAAGTGTCGGGAGGCTCTTGAGGAGCAGGAGAAAAAGCTCAAAGATGAAGAGCAAAAACTCCGGGAGCTGCAGGATGACCTCGTGAAGAGGGAGGAGGATCTTACTTAGAGGTTGACTCTGGGTGACAAGAGTCTCACGGAGGGCACCAAGAAGGTAGAGGAGTGCTACGAGAAAGAGGAGAAGAAGGCCTAGCAGCGAGGACGGGACCTCACCACGAGGGAGAATGAAATTGCTGCCATGGAGAAGAAAGTGCAGGGCCAGGAGAAGGACCTAGTAGACCGCCGGAACAAGATCCACCTCTGGGAGGAGGAGCTCGGTAAACTCGAAATGTAGGTTGCTAAGAAGATTCAGCAGAATGCCAAAGAGGTCGAGTGCCTTGCCCGGGAGAATTCGTAGCTTGCGACGACCAAGAGATCCTTGGAAGAGATGCGAGGCTCAAAGATTGCAGAGTCCTAACATGTTTGGACTTCTTGGGCAAAGACAATGACGCGCTGACGCTGATGGGTTTTAGTCCCGTGCGTCCGGATGATCCGAAGCTGGAGCTGGACCAAGCGTTGCAGGCGTTGAGCTCGGCGGGCAACAAGCTCTCCAAGATGGGCGATGTCATCGCGGACCAGCTTGAAATTGAGGGACAATCAATGGCGAAGAACGTTGCAGATTATATGCTGACTTGCTACACAAGTCAGGACCCTCACTTCCCACTAGACCTGGTGCTTGAAGGCCCCATCAATGGAGAGGGAGAAGCCACCAAAGCCAGCATGTCGGAGGTTCCCAGAAGGTTGCCTTGTTCTTCCATAGGGTCTAGGACTCTCTCTTTGTAGCTCCCGCTTGTATCTTCTCTTCTTATTCAAATTTTGTAATCTCTTGTCTCCATATTAATGAAATCCAAGAATTTTATGAATTTCATTTTTTGTCTTCAACACCTTTGTCCCACCTGGATCGTCCAATAGGTTTCGTACCTGGGTGACTCTGGATGAAGGATCGCAAGGACTCTCCCCCCTTCTGCTTGACAGCAAAAAGGTCTAGTTCGATGCCTGGTCAGGTGTATGAACTCCCGAAATTGGTAGTGAACTGTTTGCACAGTTCCGCCCAACTGTTGTGTGAGTCGGGCAGGAGGCTAATGAACCAAGACCTGGAGGGTTCAACTGTTGGTGTCTGGTTCCGACAATTCTCCCGATCCTACCGTTGGCAGCCCGTAGAGTTTATAGTTCGGTTGTGGGCGCACAGAGATTCAGAACACGATGGCAAGTTGACACGATGATTTATGTGGTTCGGGCTGCCTAAGCGTAATACCCTACTCAACGGGGTGTGTAGTTGTTGTATTGAGCGTCTGAGCGCTTGTGAGCGTGTGTCAGGGCCAAGTCTGCTAGCCTCTCCCTATGTATCGCTCGACTAGTCCTTTTATAGTACAAGGACTGGTCGTTACATCGTTAGCCTGGCCCGACATGTGGCCCTGGCAGTTACTGATGCTTAATACACAATTAATGAGCTTAATTACCCTTAACAGTGTGGTAACGCTCCTTGACAGTTCCAGTACTGGTATTAAGGGCCCTCTGATCGTGTGTCATTAAGATGGTATTAATGACACTTAATCGGGTCTTGAAGTCTTTAATTGCCCCTTGAAGGTCCGAGCCATTAGGGGTCCACCAGTCGGCTTGTTGAAGTTGAAGGTCCAGCGGTTGGACGCGTGGCAGCTCTGAAGGTTACCGTCTTGGATAGGTAGGTCTGGTGCTGTTGGACACATGTCAGTACTGGAGATTCCCTCTGTTGGGGTTTAGGTCCAGCGGTGCCGCGCAGGTATTTAGCCCGGAGCATTCCCCTGTGTGGGACATAGCTCCGGTTGCAGTATACACGTGGCAGCACCGGGACTAACCATAGAAGGGAGGCAGGTCCGGTCCCGTATGACATGTGGGGCCTTCGCAGGTCTTCAACTCAAACAGGTGAAGTTCCTTTGGTCTTTTTGCAGTCCCAATGGGTATTCGGTACGTGTTGATGGCTCCTCAGATATACTAACAAATCATCCCCGGCAACGGCGCCAGAAATGCTTGTTGGTATTTCTTAACACTACAGATCATCTTCGGTAAAGAGATGAGATTGGCAAGCGCACGAAAGATACCGTTGTAGCATTTCACCCATGAGTATTCCCAAGGGTATCGTATTTATCCCAAAGGAAGGCAATGGAGTAAAGTATATACTACTCTTATGGTCAAGTTATGGGATACTAATCCATTATTCGGACAGGGGTAAGTTGATAATAGGGGTAGTGTGACACACACCTAGGCAATCTATTCTAAAGGGTAAAATGTGTCCTAGAGGGAGATTGGATTGAGAGTTAGAGAGTTGCTCCTACAATGCTCCTAATACATATACATAGCCTAAGGTAGATACTAATGGTCATGTCAATGATGAATTCCTATGCAATGCTATTCAACACATCGGGCACGGACTTACCCCTACCAATACTAGGGCGACTCCCGCCAGGAGCCTGTGGCATAGCCGAACGTGGAGGATAACAAAGGACAGATAGGGATGTCACCACCTACTTGCTACCTCTTCAATCCGTGGGTCTACGAGACATCCAACGCTACTTAAATACCCTAGCACCATGCTAGCATACTAAGCAAATACCTTAGGAGCCATGGCACAAGCCATCCTAAGGCAATGACTAACCTAAACATTGTTGAACCAATGTTGATTGCATAGCATAGTCATTCATATTAACATAATCATATCATAACTACATAGACTAAAGTGGGGGTCTATAGTGTTTAAGACCATAAGATGTGATCATGAGAGTGAAATCATAAAGACTATACCTTCCACATACATGGACTCCACAATCAAACAAGAAACGCTTTGTCCAAGTATATCTATAAAAGAAGATTAAAGATAATATCTTTATTGAGGACAAAGTCACAAATACAAGACGGAATACACAAGCCATACCTTTCCCAATGTGGAATTGGGAAGAGAGACTCCTTCTACTCCTTTACTAATTTGGACTTGGGACTAGAGGCTCTCCTCTCTACATCCTAACTCATCTAAGGACTATGGAAGATAGTGTATACAATAGAATGGTGCCCAAGTGGTGTGTGTTGAAGTGAGGGGTACGGGGTCCTATTTATACTAGTGTTGAGGTCGGTTCCCGCCACCAAAAGCGCGCGAATTAGTCACCATTGACTCCAGGGAGCCGGGAGGAGCGAACACGTGGAGGCTGAACAAGTTTGGTGCAAAGACCAGGTCAGCCGACCCCCTGGTTCGGCCGACCTGGTCATTGCTCCGTTTCTCGTGTGCTTTTTTCAGGTGGCTGCCAGGTGGGTCCCATTGATGTATATGGGTGATACACCATTTGATCTCCTTGGATACTCCTGTTTGTGGGCCATTTGATCTATGGGATGCCACATGTCGTCGCCTGATTGGCTGGGATGATATTTTATAGGATTAGTCCCTCTACATTTCCTCATTTCCTGCATAAAATGCTGCATACACATATTTCTCCAAGTCCAATTGGAATTGGGTTAGATAGAATGGTGATGTGTGCAAGAAATGACAAATCCTTCACATAATTGAGTTAAATTGACGGATGAAATTGGTATATAACAGCCATCAACAAACTCCCCCAGGCTTATCCTTTGCTCGTCCCGAGCAAAGTCAAGACTTTATGTTGATGATCAGGAGTTGCTAACATGTCTTATTTTCAAAAGTATCTAATGCACAACAAGATACTCTACCCAGTATTGCAGAAATTGGCTATGATACCCTACCTTTCTTAAGTTATTATGGGGCTTATGATTTTTCATATTCATGAGTAGTTGAAAGGTAGAATAGCAAATGGAGCAAATATAGCCTAGAAATCAAGTTCCACTTAAATCCCGGAGAATTCAATTTAGATATTAAGTACCTCAATTTGATTCTCTCAGTCACTCCTTTGTGGATAGTGGAAATATTTCCTCACAAAAGCATTGTGCCTCTACTATTCCTACTCATTGAATATAGCTTGTATGTGGAGCTTGGTAAGGGAAGTAAGTAGGCATATTTGCATCACATATATTGCTAAGTCAAAAGAGTAAGTCTTAGGAGAATTCAAATCAAAACTTTTTGATTCAAGACTAGTGCATGTGTGATGAAGTGGAAGTGGATGTGGATACTTGAAATAACTCCTTTTTGGTGTAATCTCTCTTTCTTTTGCAGAGATGAAACATGGCTACTTTTCTTCTCTTTTTTTTCTCATGCTTATGATGTAAGCATGCCATGTCTTCTACTCCCTTTCTCTGCAATGAATTTTGAAGAGAGTGCTAAACATGAATAACATGGAGTTTCTCTTTTTGTTGTGGTATGGTGGATATGATGGACGTTTTGCTTACTTCTAGTGTAGAAGTATAGCATGTTCAAGTAAAGTCTTGAGTTCAAAAAGAGTTGAATGATTTCTCACATAGGTCTATACTAGTTTGACTATGCTCAATGTGAAAGCAAATAGCATATGCATAAGGTTTTGTCTATGTATGAACAACATATGGCTTTGGTAGGTATTTCCAATCAATTGAGGGAAACTTAAATCTTTTTAGTATTTCTCCGGAAATCTAAGTTTTACTTTCAAACTAGGACTAGCAGCCCTATTCCCAATTCTAGCCTTGCAACAACCTAGAATTAGATTAAGCTTCTGCTACCCACAACTTCCAAATTAAGGTAAAAGTATTTCAAACCAATGAAAGCAATATTCGGAGAGTAGCAAGTTGTAAACTAGAGACTTAGGAAAATAAAACAGAGAAACTATTCATCATTTCATCCATGTGAATTTTAAATCACTCTTACCGCACATCTTTATTTGATGAAAGCAAATATAACCTATATATATATATATATATATATATATATATATATATATATATATATATATATATATATATATATATATATACTAATCCATTATCCGGACAGGGGTAAGTTGATAATAGGGGTAGTGTGACACACACCTAGGCAATCTATTCTAAAGGGTAAAATGGGTCCTAGAGGGAGATTGGATTGAGAGTTAGAGAGTTGCTCCTACAATGCTCCTAGTACATATACATAGCCTAAGGTAGACACTAATGGTCATGTCAATGATGAATTCCTATGCAATGCTATTCAACACATCGGGCACGGGCTTACCCCTAGCAATACTAGGGCGACTCCCGCCAAGAGCCTGTGGCATAGCCGAACGTGGAGGATTACAAAGGACAGATAGGGCTGTCACCACCTACTGCCTACCTCTTCAATCCGTGGGTCTACGAGACTTCCAACACTACTTAAATACCCTAGCACCATGCTAGCATACTAAGCAAATACCTTAGGAGCCGTGGCACAAGCCATCCTAAGGCAATGACTAACCTAAACATCATTGAACCAATGTCATTGCATAGCATAGTCATTCGTATTAACATAATCATATCATAACTACATAGAATACAGTGGGGGTCTAGTGTTTATGACCATAAGATGTGATCATGAGAGTGAAATCATAAAGATTATACCTTCCACATACATGGACTCCACAATCAAACAAGAAATGCTTTGTCCAAGTATATGTATAAAAGAAGACTAAAGATAATATCTTTATTGAGCACAAAGTCACAAATACAAGACGGAATACATAAGCCATACCTTTCCCAATGTGGAATTGGGAAGAGAGACTCCTTCTACTCCTTTACCAATTTGTACTTGGGACTAGAGGCTCTCCTCTCTACATCCTAACTCCTCTAAGGACTATGGAAGATAGTGTATACAATAGAATGGTGCCCAAGTGGTGTGTGTTGAAGTGAGGGGCAGGGGGTCCTATTTATACTAGTGTTGAGGTTGGTTCCCGCCATCAAAAGCGTGTGAATCAGTCACCATTGACTCCAAGGAGCCGGGGTGAGCCAACACGTGGAGGCTGACCGAGTTTGGTGCAAAGACCAGGTCGGCTGACCCCCTGGTTCGGCCGACCTAGTCATTGCACCGTTTCTCGTGTGCTTTCTCCAGGTGGCTACCAGGTAGGTCCCATTGATGTATATGGGTGATACACTGTTGGATCTCCTTGGATACTTCTGTTTGTGGGCCATTTGATCCATGGGATGCCATGTGTCATCGCCTGATTGGCTGGGATGATATTTTATAGGATTGGTCCCTCTACATTTCCTTATTTCCTGCATAAAATGCTGCATACACATATTTCGCCAAGTCCAAGTGGAATTGGGTTAGATAAAAAGGTGATGTGTGCAAGAAATGACAAATCCTTCACATAATTGAGTTAAATTAATGGATGAAATTGGTATATAACAGCCGTCAACAGTACGCAAGGTACCGACAATGGCCCCCTGGGCCCACCTCTGGGAGAGACCCTTTGGATGAAGTCGTTCTGCTGGAGGTGGGTCCATCCTTCGGTTTTTGAGCCATGTCTTCAAGAGTATTTGGATATGCCGTTGGCGGTAGTTCGCAGTTAAACCATCGCCGTGTGGCATACCAAGGATGCGGCAGATGAGATCTCAGCGTGCGGATCTCAAGCAATTGAAGGTCGCCGGTTCCCGATACGAAAAATGTACCAGTTCCACGCGCCCTGTCGGGCCGTCACCCTTGGGATTCCCGCCTTTCATCATGAAAACTGTTCGCCTGGGGTAAGGACCTCGACTTGATCATCGGGGTGGCCCCGGGCCCCCTTGTCATTGGCATGGTGAAGTTTTTGAACTGTATCGTCAGCCCCATCTGCGGTTTCCATCCAAGCGTTGCAGGGGCTTACTTAAGAAGGAAAGCGCACACCGTTTGTGGATTCTTTATGCCTTCATTTGAACTTGCGCTCGAATTCTCCAAACTTTTGCCTGCCTTTCATCTCTCGCCCCGCTAGGTTACAATGAAGTTGGGACTCCCCAAGAGTCGCATTGGGAGCAAGAAGGAGTTGTCTAGGGTCCGGACCTACATGGGTTGGTCTAGTGACTCCTTCAACAACGACATTCACTACGACAAGCTTCCCTTCGAGAAGGAGCAAGCCAGAGATATGGTGTACTTCCTTGGGTACGCCATGGCGGGTTTGATCCCGCCTTTCTCCACTTTCTTTCTGATGCTGCTTGATTTCTATGGTCTGCAGCTCCACCATCTCGGCCCCACCTCGATCTTGCTGGTGGCGACTTTCGTCCACTTTTGCGAGATGTGGGTGGTAGTGCCCCCTTATGTGGAGTTGTTCCGGACTTTCTTCACTGTCCACCCCACCGGGAAGAGCGATGAGTTCATTGGCTTCTACTACTTCATGAAGCGGAACCCCCCCCCCCTCAAGTACTTGAGGTCCTTTCCTTCCGGCAAGTGGGACGACTAGAAGAAAGACTGGGTGGTCATCACCGTCGAGGGACACAAGAGGCTGGAACTGCCTGAAAGCCTCCCCCGCGTCGACACCGACATTTGGAGTGATGTGTCGGAGCTGTCGAGGGAGTACATGCCAATTCTGGACAGAATCTAGGAGTGCGTCGATGGTGGGGTGACTCCTCAGATGGTCTTCGGCAACTTCTTGACAAATAGGTGGGCCCCACTGAGGGCTAAGGGGTGACCTATATGGGCCTTCAACAATGAGATGGATACCAACTACATCGAGGTTGGTTCGGGCACCAACTTGACCGGTGAAGCCTTCAAGACCCATCTCAAGAAGTTCCAGGCTGGGAACATTGGCCCTGGCGACGTGTCTCCACCGGCGGCCTTCCTTCCTCTGAATATGATCCCAGAGGAGTGCAGAGAGCTCCAGAGGAAGATACCGCTATTGGACGACTTGGTCCTGATGGAGAGGCGATCAACCTCTGGGGTGGCAATCCCCAGAGCTTCTAAAGGTGGCTCTGCGCCCGCCCCGAAGCCAAGAGCTGAAGTCATAGGCAAGGGCAAGGAGTTGGCCGAGCCCTCGAGCCACAAGAGGAAGTTGAATTATTCTGACGAGAGGTCCGTCAGACCTACTCCTTCAACTGTAGCTCCTTCTCCCCAGCGGAGGAGGTCTTTGGTGGCGGCAACCACTCCAGCATCGGCATCTCCTCGGAATGCTAGCTCCGGCCATGTGGCTCCAGGACCAAGGCTAGCTGAGGGCTCTAGGTCCGAAGGTCCTTCTCAGTCGAGGGGAGCCTCAACCAAGACGACGCCAACGGCGGCAGCAAGCCGCGGGGAGCCTTCCGGAGCTACTACCCCTGTGGCGACATGGTTCGGTCCTGAGCGTCCGGTGAAGAGGTTCCGCGCTAGTTGGAGCGGAAGCCTTCGGAGGTAAATTTGATTTTTTACCTCAGTTGATTGTTTTTTGTTGTAATCATATTTTGAGTTTCTTCATCCTTCATTCATAGGGTACCCAAAAAAGGGGCTTAAGCTCTGGTTCCTGCAACAACAACTGATGCTAGCAGACGGAGGCTCCGACTCCAGTTCCAGTGCCGCCCCAAGAGGTGGCTAAGGCCGCAGCAGCTCCAGCGCCAGCTGTCATGGTCCTTGACCTCGAGTCATCCCTTGAAGCTCCCGTGGTAGCGCCGGACCACGGGAATGAAGATGTACTAGCGGCACCAGCCTCGGAGGTCGAAGCTCCGGGTTTGGACGCTGAGATGTTGGACGCTCCAGCCTCAGAGTCGGAAGTAGCTGCAGTCCCGGCCATAGAGCCAGATGTTGTTGAAGCCCCAGCAGTGGAGCCGGTGGTTGATGAAGCCCTGGTGGTTGATGAAGTTCCGACGGTGGAGCCCAGTCCTGATGAAGTTCTGGCGCCTAAGCCGGTTGTTGAAGAAGTGCCAGGGCCCGAGCCAATGGCGGTCGAAGAATCAGTGGTTGAACCGGTGGTGGAGGAGGCGCCAGCGTTAGAGCCGGAAGTGGCTTCAGCTCCGGCCGAACCTTCAACGCCTGCCCCGGAGGTAGTGGTTCCGGAGGTGCCCGCGCCTGAGCCAGGGTGCCAAGAGGAAGTTGTCGGTCCCCTGCCTGAGGGACCAGTTGATGATGACCAGGGGGCAGGACCTTCGGAGCCGACTCCGGAGGTAGAAACTTCTGCTGCAGGACCTTCCTCAGCGATGGCCGAGGCTATCCCGGAGGACGACACTAGTGCCGTGGAAGCCTAAGGGACCTCTCTTGTAGAGTGGGACCCGATTTTTGTTATGGAGAACCCACTGGAGCCAGCGGAGAGGACCCCGACAGGTCCAGAGCCAATCCCTTTATCGTTGTCCATCAACAATGCGTGCTCCAGCCTTCGTCAAGTTCAGCTGTCCTTTTACCACGACAGCAAGGCCCCCGAGGAGGAGCGCCAAACCCTTAGGAGGTGGCGCAACCGGCTCCAATTCGAGACCAAGTTGGCGCAGACGACGCTGGCTGACGACAAGGAGTGGGTGAAAAGGGAGAAGGTCTGGTTGGAGTACTGGGGTCAGCTGCTGGACGAGAGGGAAAGCATGACGCAATCCCTTGATGACCAGTCCCAGGCCATCCACGAACAGGTCGTGGCTGCTAATGAAGCAGCGAATGAACGCCAAGAGAAGCTCAGCGCCATCCACGACAGCCTTGTCAAGTGCCGGGAGGCTCTTGAGGAGCCGGAGAAAAAGCTCGAAGATGAAGAGCAAAAACTCCTGGAGCTGCGGAATAACCTCGTGAAGAGGGAGGGGGAGCTTACTCAAAGGCTGACTCTGGGTGAAAAGAGTCTCGCCGAGTGCACCAAGAAGCTGGAGGAGCACTGCGAGAAGGAGGAGAAGAAGGCCTGGTAGCGAGGCCAGGACTTCACCACGAGGGAGAATGAAATTGCTGCCAGGGAGAAGAAAGTTCGGGGCCAAGAGAAGGACCTGGTCGACCGCTGGAACAAGATCCACCTCCGGGAGGAGGAGCTCGGTAAACTCGAAAAGCTAGTTGCTGAAAAGATTCAGCAGAATGCCAAAGAGGTCGAGCGCCTTGCCTGGGAGAATTCGGAGCTTGTGGCCACCAAGAGATCCTTGAAAGAGATGTGAGGCTCAAGGGATGTGGATTCCCAACAAGTTTGGGACTTCTTGGGCAAAGCCAATGACGCGCTGATGTCGATGGGTTTTAGTCCCGTGTGTCTGGATGATCCCGAGCCGAAGCTAGACCAGGTGTTGCAGGCGTTGAGCTCAGCGGGCACCAAGCTCACCAAGATGGGTGATGTCATCAAGGACCAGCTGGAAACTGAAGGACAATCCCTGGCGAAGAACGTCGTAGAGTACATGCTGACGTGCTACACGAGTCGGGACCCTCACTTCCCACTGGACCCGGTGCTTGTAGGCCCCATCGAAAGAGAGGGAGAAGCCGCCAAAGCCAGCGTGTGGGAGGTTGCCCCGAAGGTTGCCTCGTTTTTCCATAGGGTTTAAGACTTTCTCTTTGTAGCTCCCGCTTGTATCTTCTCTTCTCTTCTCCAATTTTGTAATCTCTTGTCTCCAGATTAATGAAATCCAAGAATTTTATGAATTTCATTTTTTGTCTTCAACACCTTTGTCCCATTTGCCCCCTGGTAGATGTACACAATTTGATTGTGAACATGTACCAAGAGGATATAGTATTTTGTTGAAGACTTGCGCTCTTCAAACTTGTAGTTTGTAGGTCCGAAGTCATCGATAGTAGGGGCCCCTAAGGTTGTCGGAGCTTAGTACCTCCAGTAGTGAACCTTGTCAACACGTAGAACATCGATGGTTAGTCCTCTGGGGTTGTCGGAGTAGCTCTGGTAGTGACCATTGTCAACACGCGGTGCGTTGACAGCAGACCCCACTAGGGAGTCTTCCCACCATCTTTCCTTCACGTTGACGGCTGACCCCCTGGATTTGCCAGAACTTTGTAGCTCCGGCGATGTCTACTATCAATGTTTGAAACATCGACAGTAGAACACCTTAGGGGGTGTCGGAGCTTTGATAGCTCCGGCTTCATCCACCATCATCATGAGTTCTTATTTTTCCTGCACACTGCAGCCAAGAAAAATAGTAAAATCCATTTCTTATCTATAACTCGTTTGCGTCTTACTATTCTCGAAAGAAACTTTTAGATCGAATGAAATTCTACATACAATCAAGTGCACCAGCTTGTTTTCTCTAGGTCCGATCATTTCTGGACCCGCCTTACTTAGGCCTGCCGGGGTGTAGGTAGAGTGGTGTACTTAGGGTGCAGCACCAGGCTAAGTTGATAGCACACTCTGGACCTAGATTGGCTTGGTGGCATTCAGACGAGTAGACCATTGACAATGTTTAGAATCGGAAGAATTGTCAATGCAACTTTGAACTATATATGAATTGGTCGAGCTAAAGTTTCTTAAGAATTGCACAACTTTGTTATAGACAAGAAAGAGAAAAATAGAAAATATTGAGCCTGTACAGAATAAATGCACGTGGAGTCTGTTTCACACAATGATGTCTTTCATTATAAGTCCGGGGTACAGGGGAAACAATTACACTCTTAGGGTACGGAACCTGGCTAAGTGTGTTGCGTTTCTCATTTGACCCAGGGTAGCTAGCTACACTTTTAGTTTTGAGACTGTGACAAGTGTTGCCTGAACTTTGCGGACCTTCCGTGGAAGGTCCGGCTGTTCTCCCGGAGGAGCTACCCTACTCTGTACAATGACTCTATAACATACATCACATGTAACTATAGACTCACCTCCATGATGTTCCAAGGATTAGGGAGAGGTGTCCCATCCTCGGTTGCCAAGCGAACGCATCTGGGACGGGATACTTTGATCACTCGGAAGGGTCCTTCCCAGCTGGAGGAGAATTTGTTTAACCCTTCTCTAGTTTGTATTCTTCATAGCACCAGATCGCCTTCCTTGAGCTGTCAGCTGTGAACATGCCTTTGGTGATAGCGCCAAAGAGCTTGGCGTTATCGGGCATTCCGAACAGCTGCTCGACACCTTCCCTCTTCAACGAGGTCAAGGTCTTCACGCCGGAGCTGGTCCTGCGTGGCATCATCGAAGGTCCGGACCCGGAGTGACCCCAAGGTGATTTTCGGAGGAAGGACTGCTTCCGCTCCGTACACCAGGAAGAAGGGTGTCTCTCCAGTTGACCGGTTTGGAGTTGTCATATTGGCCCACAATGTGAGCGGAAGCTCTTCAATCCAGTTGGCTCCATGTTTTTTCAGGCGCTCATATGTGCGTGTCTTGAGTCCTTTTAGGATTTTTGCATTTTCTCTGTCAGCTTGGCCATTGCTTGCCGGGTGAGCTACAGAAGCGTAGCTGACTTGAATGCCGAGGTCTTTGCAATATCCTTGGAATGTACAGCTTGTGAATTGGGTCTCGTTGTCAGTTATGATCTTGTTTGGGACTCCAAATCTGCATACAATGGACTGCAAGAAGTTGATTGCTGATTGCTTGTTTATTGTCACAACTGGAGTTGCTTCCGGCCACTTGGTGAACTTGTCGATGACAACGTACAGGAACTTGTAACATCCGACGGCTCTTGAGAAAGGTCCCAAGATATCCATCCCCCAAACAGCGAATGGCCATTTAGGAGGTATCATTTGTAGAGGTCGAGCTGGTGTGTCAATTTTCTTTGTATGGAACTGGCATGCTTCACATTTCTTCACTAGCTCGGTTGCATCCTAAAGTGTTGTAGTCCAGTAAAATCCATGCCGGAAGGCTTTACCGACCAGTGTGCGGGAAGACGCGTGGTTCCCACACTCGCCTCAATGGATTTCTGCGAGGAGCTCGCAACCTTCTTCCCTTGTAATGCACCGCATTGGGACGCCGGTTGCACCACGCCGGTAGAGATCCCCTTCTACCAGTGTGTATCTTTTAGCCAATCTGACTATCCGGTCAGCGAATACATTATCTTCAAGAAGGAAATTGTCTTTCAAGTAGCTTCGGATCTCTGAGATCCATGTATTGAAGCTGACTTGAGTATTCGAGTCTTGCGTGTTGGGTTGCTCAGAGCTTCCTACAACACCTATGACCCTTGATGGACGCCATGGTAACGGGGCCATCGGGACCGCCAACTTCGAGGTGCTGGTCTCACCCCCTTCACTCAGTTTGGCATGCTAAGCTGTTGGTGTTGACAATCTCTGAACGAAGGTTCTGTCGGGAGCCATAGCTCCAGTTGAAGCTTCCATCGATAGTTCGTCAGCTTCAGCGTTGTTGAGACATTGGACATGGCAAAGATCCAGAACGTCGAAGTCCTTCTAAAGCTTCTGGACTTCAAGTAGGTATACAGCTAGTTGAGGGTTGTTGCAGCAGCATTCACCTTTGACTTGTTTTATGACAAGCTGCGAATCACCCTTTACCAACAGCTGCTTGACACCATATGATAGTGCCACCTTGAGCCCATAGATTAGTGCTTCATACTCCGCCATGTTGTTGGTCACCTTGAAGCCAAAGTGAACCATGTATTTGACCTTCTCCCCAGTTAGAGCGAGGAGAAGGACTCCAACCCCGGCCCCCTGCTTCTGCACGGAGCCGTCGAAGTAGAGAGTCCAGTGAGGCTCGGTGAAGACCGAAACCTTGGGTTCCAACTTCTGCTCACTGGGGCCCCCATGATTTGATGGAGAGGGGGTCCATTCCGCCACAAAGTCCACCAGTGCTTGACTCTTAATTGCTTGTCTTGGGACGAATTCAAGATCGAACTCGGCCAGTTCTGCTGCCCACTTTGCAATGTTCCCAGTAGAGTTGGGATTGTGCAATATTGCACGTAGTGGATAAGAAGTTACCACTGAAATCTTGTGAGCTTGGAAGTAGTGTTGGAGCTTCTTAGAAGCAATAAGAACTATGTAGAGCAGCTTATGCACCTCCAAGTACCGAGTTTTGGCATCGTGGAGTACTTCGCTGATGAAGTACATTGGGCGTTGGACTATCCGGACCCTCTCGAAGGGGCCCGAAGCTTCCTCCTCATCTTCCCGGACCCTCCCAGAGGGGTCCGAACCTTGTTCGGGGACCTCCAGGTTCTTGATTGAAGAACCCGGAGCTTCTTCTGTAGTGAATCGGACCTTCCCGGAGGGGTCCGGATCTTGTTGCTCAGCAGCAACAACTTCTTCATTTGAAGGAAGTTGATCCTCTGGCATCTTGCCTTGAGGATCCAGGTCTGGGAGCTAGGACCCAGACTCATCTTCAGATAGTTCCGAACCCTCCGAGAGGGGTCTGGATTCCTGATCTGGAGATGGTTCTGGTCTTTCCACAACCAGGACAATGTTGATAACTTCGTCAGTTGCCAAAATGTAAAGCAGAAGTGGCTCACAAGGATTTGGAGCTACCAAGGTTGGTAGAGTGGTGAGGAGCTGCTTCAGCTCCTGGAATGCCTTTTCTGCTTCTTCAGACCATTGAAATGGTCCGGACATCCTCAATAACTTTAAGAAGGGTAGCGCTCATTCTGCCAATCTGGAGATGAACCGGCTGAGGGCAACTAGACATCCTGTCAGCTTCTGGACGTCCTTGATGCGAGCTAGTGGTCGCATGTCTTCAATAGCTTTAATCTTCGCCAAATTTGCTTCTAGTCCTCGGTGGTTCACCAAGAATCCAAGAAGCTTTCCGGAGCTAACCCCGAAGACACACTTTTCATGGTTTAGCTTTGTGCGTGTGACTCGCAACTTCTTCCTACACAGGGAATGGCCATGTAGGAGGTATCATTTGTAGAGGTTGAGCTGGTGTGTGAAATTGCTTTGCATGGAACTGGCAAGCTTCGCATTTCTTCACTAGCTCGGTTGCATCCTGGAGTGTTGTAGGCCAGTAAAAACCATGTCGGAAGGCTTTACCGACCAGCGTGCGGGAAGACGCATGATTCCCACACCCGCCTCCATGGATTTCTGCAAGGATCTCACAACCTTATTTGCTTGTAATGTACCGCATTAGGACACTGTTGGCACCGCGCCGGTAGAGATCCCCTTCTACCAGCGTATATCTTTTAACCATTCTGACTATCCGGTCAGCGAATACATTATCTTCAGGAAAGAAATTGTCTTTCATGTAGCTCCCGATCTCCGAGATCTATGCATCGGAGCTAACTTGAGGATTTGAGTCTTGCGTGCTGGGTTGCTCGGAGCTTCCTGCAGCACCTACGACCCTTGATGGGTGCCAAGGTAACAGGGCCATCAGGATTGCCAGCTTCGAGGTGCTAGTCTCGCCCCCTTTGCTCAGTTCGGCAGGCTATGCTGTTGGTCTTGACAATATCCGGACGAAGGTTCCGTCGGGAGCCGGAGCTCCGGTTGAAGCTTTCGTCGAGAGTTTGTCACCTTCAGCGTTATTGAGACGCTAGACATGGCAAAGATCCAGGACGTCAAAGTCCTTCTGAAGCTTCTTGACTTCATGTTGGTATGCAGCTAGTTGAGGGTTGTTGCAGAAGCATTCACCTTTGACTTGTTTTATGACGAGTTGCAAATCACCGTTTACCAATAGCTGCTTGACACCATATGATAGCGCCACCTTGAGCCCATAGATTAGTGCTTCATACTCCTCCATGTTGTTGGTCTCCTTGAAGTCAAAGTGAACCATGTATTTGACCTTCTCCCCGGTCGGAGCGAGGAGAAGGACTCCTGCCTCGGCCCCCTGCTTCTGCACAGAGCCGTCGAAGTAGAGAGTCCAGTGAGGCTTGGTGAAGATCGGAACCTTGGGTTCCAGCTTCTGCTCACTAGGGCCCCCAGGATTTGATGGACAGGTGGTCCATTCCGCCACGAAGTCCGCCAGTGCTTGACTCTTAATTGCTTGTCTTGGGATGAATTCAAGATATAACTTGGCCAGTTCCGCAGCCCACTTTGCAATGTTCCCAGTAGAGTTGGGATTATGCAAGATTGCACGCAAAGTATAAGAAGTTACCACTAGAATCTTGTGAGCTTGGAAGTAGTGCTGGAGCTTCCTAGAAGCAATAAGAACTGCGTAGAGCACCTCCAGGTACCGAGTCTTGGCGTCATGGAGTACTTCGCTGATGAAGTACACTGGGCTTTGGACTGTTCGGACCCTCCTGAAGGGGCCCAGAGCTTCCTCCTCATCTAGCCGGACCCTTGCGGAGGGGTCTGGACCTTGTTCGGGGACATCCAGGTTCTTGCTTGAAGAACCCGAAACTTCTTCTGTAGTGACCCGGACCTTCCCGGAGGGGTCCAGATCTTGTTGCTCAGCAACAGCAACTTCTTCATTTGAAGGAAGTTGATCCTCTGGCATCTCGCCTTGAGGATCCAGATCTCGGAGCTGGGACCCAGACTCGTCTTTAGGTAGTTCTGGACCTTCCCGGAGGGGTCTAGATTCCTGAACTGGAGATGGTTCTGGTCTTTCTACAACCAGGACCATGCTGACAACATCTTCAGTTGCCAAAATGTAAAGCAGAAGTGGCTCACCAGGATTTGGAGCTACCAAGGTTGGTAGAGTGGTAAGGAGCTGCTTCAGCTCCTGGAATGCCTTTTCTGCTTCTTCAAACCATTGAAATGGTCCGGACATCCTCAATAACTTGAAGAAGGGTAGCGCTCATTCCGCCAGTCTGGAGATGAACCAACTGAGGGCAGCTAGACATCCAGTCAGCTACTGGACGTCCTTGATGAGAGCTGGAGGTTGCATGTCTTCAATAGCTTTAATCTTTGTTAGATTTGCTTCTATTCTCGGTGGTTCACCAAGAATCCAAGAAGCTTTCCGGAGCTAATGTAACACCCTAAATTTTCGCATCATGCATTGCATACACGTTCATGCATTAAATATTAATAGAGTAAAAGAGAGATAATAAAAATATAAAAGATAAAACATACAAATATGGGTAGCAAAAGAAGAAAAAGAAAATAATAATTATAGCCTAAAACTTGTATTAGGGAATAAGTATAAAAAAAATAAAAATATATATAAATATATATATAAATAATATACATAACAATATATAAAAAATAAATAAAATATTAATATTAATAGTATATATTATAATAATAATAAATAATAAATATATATAATATAAATAATAATGTATATATATAAAAAATATATATATAAATAATAAATCATATAATAAAAGAAAGTATAAAAAATAAAAAAAAAAAGAAAGAAACCGCCGCTGGCCAGGCCGAGCTGGCCCAGCCAGCCACGCCCCGCAGCCCCGCTCACCCGACCCCGCCTCCCGATTCCCGTCCACCGCACCGCTCCCGCCGTACCGCGCAGCCGCCCCGACGCGACGCGGCACGTGCTGCCCTGCGCGGACCCCACCCCGCACGCCACCCGCCGCTCAGCCGCCCACCCCCGCGCCCGAGGCCGCAGCGTCCGAGTCCCGCCTCCGCGCTCCCGTACCGAGTCGGTACTGAGCCGGACTCCACGAGAGCCCTTGCGCCGCCTATATAAAGGACGGGAGTCCTCGTGGGTTTTCCCGATCTAGCACACCACCGCTGCCTCCACGATAGAAGCCGCCGCCGGTACAGAGGGAAAAAAACACCAGAGAACAGAGGCGCCCCAGGGGAAGAAAAGGAAGAAAAAGAGGAGGGCCCCACCGTCTGCCGGAGATCGTCGTCGACATCGCGCCGCCGTCGTCGTGCCGCCGGAGGACGCATCTACTTCGTCTACGCATTGTCCCCATCCCGCGATCATTGAAGCCATCGCATCTACGGTAGGCCATGTTCCCGATGCGAAATTTAGCGATCATATTGAATCTAATAGGCGTAAATTGAGTTTAGTTGCACCATAATTTTATTTTCAGCAGCATTAATACACCCTAAAACCCCCGTAAACTCATATGAACACATATAAACTACTCGCATCTAATTAATAAACAGCCATAGTTAATTAATTATTGAATTTTGCATGCATACATGTCATTGCATGTTGATTATTGTGTGTGCATTATATCGAAGTGTATGTATTTTCTTGTATGTATGATCACGCGTAGAGGAACGTGCTCAAGAGGCCGCATACGAGGATTTCCAAAACCAAGACTTCAAAGCGCTTGAGCAACCCCATCCGCCGGAGCAAGGCAAGTGTCCTTGAAGCATATTGATCCTGTTTTATTAAATGTTTTGTTTGTGAACTTGCATGCTTGTGTCAAATTGATGGGAATCCTATGGTAGGAAGTTTACTAGTTTTTTTTTACCACCCTTGTCACCTGGAATATATGGTAGAGAGTCGGGAAGGGTTTTTACCTTTTTGCTTCGCTTAATTAATTGGGATGGCAAACAACACTACACAATTAATTATGCATCAATGATATTCTGGTTAATGTGAACTGGTCAATATGATGGGTGATCTAAGCAAGCCTGGTATGTTGATGGGTTGGATGCTATGGTGGTTTGCTTGCTTTAGATCTAAGGACCGGTTCATGCGAGAATATGTCAGGTCAACAGTGCCACCACAAGGCCAAGTATGGGTGCGGCGTAGCTGAATAATTAGCAGCGCTGCTAGTATCGTATGGACCATTGGATGGCGCGGGGAATGGGAGTCGAGAAGGACTGCCCTGGGATCCGCATGGCACACGAGGGGGCCCGTGGGTGGGAGAATGGAGATTCAAGCCTGCCGGTGAAACCTTAGTGGGCCCGTACATACTAGTAGTCCCTTTTGAAAGGCTATTTTGTGATCTCTTGGCCACACACCTACGGAAGTGTGAGATGGCATAATGGAGGTTTCTTAGTCATCGAAAAGTGATGAAATCACAAACATGTGGGTAAAGTGGTACAACATCTGCAGAGTGTTAAAACCTATCATGATAGCCGTGCTCCCGGTTATGAGCGCCTGGATGACCTACATGATTAGAGTTGGAAATTGGGATTTGGGATGGTTATGGTTTGGTAATGGTTATGGTTGGTTTATGGTATTGGTTTGGTAATGGCTATGGATGGTTTATGGACTATGGTTATGGATATGAATTTGAGTTATGGTAACTGAACAATGATAATGATGATGTTGGCAATAATTGGATATGGGTTATATTATGTTAATATGATGGTTATGATGGGATTGTTTCACATAGACATAGTATAATTCTTTTCAAATGTTTTACTGTACTTTTCAGCACTTAGCCATTATTACATTCGACATTTGAATTAGCCACATGTCATACTTTCCACACTTGCTGAGTACGGCATGTACTCACCCTTGCAATCCCCCCCCCCCCCCAACAGCTACTGGAGACAATTGGGAGTACTCTAAGGATCACGTGGAGTACTAGGTTGCGTACCGCCGTCAATTGCCTGTGGATTGGAGTCGTGCTGCTTATTTTATTTTCCGCTGCATTATTTAGATTTTTATCATTCGTGAACTATTGGATTATTGTAATAAAGTACTTATTAAATAGTTAAGACGTGGTTAAATTCTGTATATCGTTTGTGATGCAACCGTATATGTGTGATGAACTTCCTGGACACACGTATGCGTTACGCTTGGTTCATATTCAGGACCGGGTGTCACAAATTGGTATCAGAGCCGCGTTGACCGTAGGACGCAGCCTAGATAGAATAGACACTTTAGAGCACATAGGAGCACTCAGGGATCGATGTGTTTTTGCTTAGTGTGCTGTTTGCTATATATATTGATTGCTTGTGTGTTTAATAGAGTATTTTGGGATGCATTAGCATTTCCATGTCCACGTAGGCTAGCTAGTTGGTTAGCTTCATATCCCTTAATGCATATAGTTGGGGACGTTTTCTAAATTCTTACCTATTGCTCTTCTTCAGATGGTGAGGACTCGCAATCAGAGGGATGTCAATAGTGAGGAGGAGAACCATGGAGTATCTCAGAACAATACTGGACAAGGACCTGCTCATGGAGCCATCAATATCGAGCAGCTACTAGCTATGCAGAACCAGCTCATGCAGACTATGATACAAACAATGTGACAGCTACAGGCTGGCAATGTCAACAATCAGCCACACATGCCTCCACCGCCACCCCCGCCTCCTCATAACTGATTGGGAGAGTTCATGAGGACCAGACCACCTACCTTTGCACAAGCCACAGACCCAATGGAAGCTGATGATTGGCTGAAGTCCGTTGAAAAGAAACTTGCTATTGTCCAGTGAACTGATAGGGAGAAGGTTCTCTTTGCATCACATCAGCTAGTTGGAGCAGCCGCTAACTGGTGGGAAGCTCTTTGCAACGCTCATGATAATCAGGAGGCAATCACTTGGGCTAAGTTTAAGCAGAGTTTCCATTCCCACTATGTACCTGAAGGAGTTATGATACAGAGAAGACAAGATTTTGAAAATCTCAGGCAAGGAAGGATGAGCGTGAGTGAGTATCTCAACAAATTCACTCAATTATCAAGATATGCTCCAGAAGACATCAAAACTGATAGTAGGAAGCAGTATTTGTTTATGAGGGGTCTCAACAATGAAATTCAAGTCCAGTTGCTCGATACTAATTATCCAAACTTCCAAAAGCTGGTTGACAAGGCTATTGTGGTTGAGAACAAGATTCGTGAGATGGAGCAGGACAACAAAAGGAAGATGCCACATCATGGACCGCAGCAAGGAAGCAATGTTCGCCCCCACTATGCACCACCTACTGCACCACACTACAACCCATCTGCTCCTGCATACCGCGCTGCTTATCCGCCCCGCCCAAATCAGCCACCGCAGCAACGCCCCGCCATGCAAGCGCCTCGCAATCCTGTGCCACCTGCGTCGCGTCCTAACATGGCGGCAAATGCTCAAAACCAGTTGCGCCCAAACTTCCCTAATGCTACGGGTGGTAATACATGCTATGTGTGTGGAGAACCCGGGCACTTTGCAAGTCAATGTCCCAGAAGAAACTATGGACCTATGAACAATGCACCAAGGCCAAATAACCCGCGACCAAATGGAGGAGCACCACAAGGCAACCGTGGACAGCAGAATTTTGCTCATGGCAATGTGAATCATGTCTCTACTGAGGAAGCCCAGCAAGCTGATGACGTCGTGATTGGTATGTTTCTTGCCAACTCCAACCCCGCGACTGTTTTATTTGATTCGGGAGCATCTCATTCATTCATCTCGTCAAAGTATGTTGCCAAGTACAATTTGCCTATATCTCATATGAAGCAAACTATGCTAGTAAGTTCTCCTGGCGGAGAGATGAGGACAAATATAGTATGTCCGAAAGTAAGCATTAAATTAAGGGGGGTAGACTTTCTCACAAACCTCATAGTATTGGACACCCAAGGAATAGACATAATACTTGGAATGGACTGGCTGAGCAAGTATAATGGAGTCATTCAATGTGCTGAGAGGATTGTGCAGTTGACGAGTGAACATGGTACACGCATCGAAGTTGAGGCAGCCCAACCTGCAAGAGAGAAAGCGATGCTGAATCACGTGGAAGAAGTGACATTGGAAAGCACTCCGATCGTTCGTGAGTACCCGGATGTGTTTCCAGATGAGTTGCCAGGTATGCCACCTGATCGTGACATAGAATTCGCCATTGAGTTGATACCCGGAACTGCACCTATAGCTAAGAGGCCGTATAGGATGCCTCCTAAGGAGTTAGCAGAGCTCAAGAAGCAAATTCAAGAGCAGCTAGAGAGGGGTTTTATACGCCCAAGCTCATCCCCGTGGGGAGCCCCAGTGCTCTTCGTAGATAAGAAGGATGGAACCCAGAGGATGTGTGTGGACTACATGTCTCTCAACGAAGTGACAATTAAGAACAAGTACTCACTACCCCGAATAGAGGATTTGTTCGACCAAATGAAGGGTGTCTGTATCTTCTCCAAGATCGACTTGCGGTCAGGATACTTCCAAATGAAGATTAGACCATCAGATATACCCAAGACAGCATTTCGGACACAATATGGATCTTATGAGTACACCGTCATGTCATTTGGATTGACAAACGCGCCTGTGTATTTTATGTATCTCATGAATAAGGTCTTCATGGAATATCTGGATAAGTTCGTTGTAGTGTTCATCGATGATATTATGATCTACTCGAAGGATGAGAAGGAACATGAGGAACACTTGAGGCTTACGGTGCAAGAAATTGAGGGAGCATCAATTGTATGCCAAGTTCAGTAAATGTCAATTCTGGTTACGGGAAGTTTCTTTCTTAGGCCATATTATTTCCGGAGGGGGAGTATCAGTTGACCCAGGGAAGGTGAGAGATGTGCTTAAGTGGGAACCGCCACATAATGTTAAGGAAATTCGGAGTTTCCTTGGAATGGCTCGATATTACCGTCGGTTTATCAATGACTTTTCCAAGATAGCCAAGCCTATGACGGAGTTGCTAATGAAGGGGAAGGCATTCCGATGGACTCAAGCTTGTCAGGATAGCTTTGAGGAGTTAAAGAAAAGGTTGACAACCGCGCCGGTGTTAATATTACCGGACGTGAGCAAGAGTTTTGACATATATTTGATGCATCAAGACAAGGATTAGGATGTGTGCTCATGCAAGAAGGCCAAGTGGTAGCTTATGCATCGAGGCAACTAAAGAAACATGAATCGAATTATCCTACACACGACCTTGAACTCGCAGCCGTAGTACACGCCTTGAAGATATGGAGACACTATGTTTTTAGTCACCGATGTGAGATTTATACGGATCACAAGAGTCTCAAGAACATATTTACGCAAACGGATCTGAATCTGAGTCAACGCCGATGGATGGAGCTCATCAAGGATTATGATGTGGGAATCAACTATCACCCAGGGAAGGCCAATTTAGTGGCTAATGATTTGAGCCGAAAAGGAGTAAGTCATCAACTCACAGTTCGAGAGCTGCCATCCGAGTTATGTAAGGAGTTCGAACGGTTAAACCTTGGATTCATAAATGAGATGGGAACGATGGAAGTCAACCCAACATTAGAGCAGGAAATACGGGAAGGACAGACAAAGGACAAGGAAATACAGGAAATCAAGGAAAGGACCCAAGAAGGGAAAGAATTCGGATTTGATGAGGACGAACAGGGTACCTTATGGCTTGGAAAGAGGATTGTGGTAACTAATGTCAGGCATATTCGGGAGACAATATTAAAGGAGGCACATGACTCACCTTACTCAATTCACCCCGGTTGTACAAAGATGTACAAGGACTTAAAGACATGCTATTGGTGGGATAGCATGAAAAAGGACATAGCCGAATTTGTTGCACTTTGTGATGTGTGCCAACAAGTTAAAGCTGAACATCAAAAGCCAGCCGGATTGTTACAACCATTGAAAATCCCGGATTGGAAGTGGGAAGAGATTGGTATGGACTTTATAGTTGGATTACCGCGAACTCAGTCTGGCTATGATTCAATATGGGTTATTGTGGATCGATTGACAAAATCAGCTCACTTCATCCCTGTCAAGACCACATATACCACTACAAAGCTAGCAGAATTGTATATGGAGCATATTGTGTGTCGACACGGAGTACCGAAGAAGATAGTCTCGTATAGAGGTTCTCAATTTACCTCCAGATTTTGGCAGAAATTGCATGAAGCAATGGGAACAAGGTTGAACTTCAGTTCGGCGTACCACCCTCAAACAGATGGACAAACCGAGAGGACCAACCAAATTTTGGAAGACATGTTAAGAGCTTGTGCATTAAAACATGGCAAAAGTTGGAATAAAAGTTTGCCGTACGCTGAATTCTCGTACAACAATAGCTACCAACCAAGTCTGAAAATGTCACCCTATGAAGCACTATACGGAAGGAAGTGTAGGACTCCCTTGTTTTGGAATGAAACCGGAGAGAATCAAGTGTTTGGTCCTGACGTGTTACAAGACGCTGAAAGGCAAGTCCAAATAATACGGGAAAACTTAAAGGCTGCCCAGTCTCGACAGAAAGGTTATGCTGACAATAGGCGAAGGAGTCTGACTTTTGAAGTTGGAGATTTTGTATACCTCAATGTGTCACCTATTAGAGGTCAGCGACGGTTTAACGTCAAAGGAAAACTGGCACCACGATACATCGGACTGTTCAAGATTCTGGACAAACGAGGAGAAGTGGCATATCGACTTGAGCTGCCGACGTATCTCTCCGATGTACACGACGTATTTCACGTCTCTCAACTCAAGAAGTGTCTTAGGGTACCAGAAGAACAAGTGCCAATGGACGAGTTAGAACTCCAAGAGGATTTGTCTTATGTCAAGCAACCTATCAAGATCTTGGATGTGAAGGAAAGAGTCACGAGAAATAAGAGGATCCGTTGGTGCAAAGTGCAATGGAAACACCATACGGAAACCGAAGATACATGGGAACGTGAAGAAGACCTGAAGGCAGAATTCCCTCACATTTTCTCCACGCTATCGAATCTCGAGGGCGAGATTCACTTTAAGGGGGGTAGGTTTGTAACACCCTAAATTTTCGCATCATGCATTGCATACATGTTCATGCATTAAATATTAATAGAGTAAAAGAGAGATAATAAAAATATAAAAGATAAAACATACAAATATGGGTAGCAAAAGAAGAAAAAGAAAATAATAATTATAGCCTAAAACTTGTATTAGGGAATAAGTATAAAAAAAATAAAATAAAAATATATATAAATATATATAAATAATATACATAACAATATATAAAAAAATAAATAAAATATTATTATTAATAGTATATATTATAATAATAATAAATAATAAATAATAAATAATATATATATAATATAAATAATAATTTATATATATAAAAAATATAAAAATAATAAATCATATAATAAAAGAAAGTATAAAAAAGAATAAATAAAAAAAAGAAAAAAAAGAAAGAAACCGCCGCTGGCCAGGCCGAGCTGGCCCAGCCAGCCACGCCCCGCAGCCCCGCTCACCCGACCCCGCCTCCCGATTCCCGCCCACAGCAACGCTCCCGCCGTACCGCGCAGCCGCCCCGACGCGACGCTGCACGCGCTGCCCCGCGTGGACCCCACCCCGCACGCCACCCGCCGCTCGGCCGCCCGCCCCCGCGCCCAAGGCCGCAGCGCCCGAGTCCCGCCTCCGCACTCCCGTACCGAGTCGGTACCGAGCCGGACTCCACGAGAGCCCTAGCGCCGCCTATATAAAGGACGGGAGTCCTCGTGGGTTTTCCCGATCCAGTACACCACCGCCGCCTCCACGATAGAAGCCGCTGCCGGTACAGAGGGAAAAAAACACCAGAGAACAGAGGCGCCCCAGGGGAAGAAAAGGAAGAAAAAGAGGAGGGCCCCACCGTCCACCGGAGATCGTCGTCGACATCGCGCCGCCGTCGTCGTGCCGCCGGAGGACGCATCTACTTCGTCTACGCATTCTCCCCATCCCGCGATCATTGAAGCCATCGCATCTACGGTAGGTCATGTTCCCGATGCGAATTTTAGCGATCATATTGAATCTAATAGGCGTAAATTGATTTTAGTTGTACCATAATTTTATTTTCAGCAGCATTAATCAACCCTAAAACCCCTGTAAACTCATATGAACACGTATGAACTATTCGAATCTAATTAATAAACAACCGTAGTTAATTAATTATTGAATTGTGCATGCATACATGTCGATGCATGTTGATTATTTTGTGTGCATTATATTGAAGTGTATGTATTTTCTTGTATGCATGATCACGCGTAGAGGAACGTGCTCAAGAGGCCGCATACGAGGATTTCCAAAACCAAGACTTCGAAGCGCTTGAGCAACCACATCCGCCGGAGCAAGGTAAGTGTCCTTGAAGCATATTGATCCTGTTTTATTAAATGTTTTGTTTGTGAACTTGCATGCTTGTGTCAAATTGATGGGAATCCTATGGTAGGAAGTTTACTAGTTTTGTTTGACCACCCTTGTCACCTGGAATATATGGTAGAGAGTCGGGAAGGGTTTTTACCTTTTTGCTTCGCTTAATTAATTGGGATGGCAAACAACACTACACAATTAATTATGCATCAATGATATTCTGGTTAATGTGAACTGGTCAATACGATGGGTGATCTAAGCAAGCCTGGTATGTGGATGGGTTGGATGTTATGGTGGTTTGCTTGCTTTAGATCTAAGGACCGTTTCATGTGAGAATATGCCAGGTCAACAGTGCCACCACAAGGCCAAGTATGGGTGCGGCGTAGCTGAATAATTAGGAGCGCTGCTAGTATCGTATGGACCATTGGATGGCACGGGGAATGGGAGTCGAGAAGGACTGCCCTGGGATCCGCATGGCACACGAGGGGGCCCGTGGGTGGGAGAATGGAGATTCAAGCCTGCCGGTGAAACCTTAGTGGGCCCGTACATACTAGTAGTCCATTTTGAAAGGCTATTTTGTGATCTCTTGGCCACACACCTACGGAAGTGTGAGATGGCATAATGGAGGTTTCTTAGTCATCGAAAGGTGATGAAATCACAAACATGTGGGTAAAGTGGTACAACCTCTGCAGAGTGTTAAAAACTATCATGATAGCCGTGCTCCCAGTTATGAGCGCCTAGATGACCTACATGATTAGAGTTGGAAATTGGGATTTGGGATGGTTATGGTTTGGTAATGGTTATGGTTGGTTTATGGTATTGGTTTGGTAATGGCTATGGATGGTTTATGGACTATGGTTATGGATATGAATTTGAGTTCTGGTAACTGGACATGGATAATGATGATGTTGGCAATAATTGGATATGGGTTATATTATGTTAATATGATGGTTATGATGGGATTGTTTCACATAGACATAGTATAATGCTTTTCAAATGTTTTACTGTACTTTTCAGCACTTAGCCATTATTACATTCGACATTTGAATTAGCCACATGTCATACTTTCCACACTTGCTGAGTACGACATGTACTCACCCTTGCAATCCCCCCCAACAGCTACTGGAGTCAATTGGGAGTACCCTGAGGATCATGTGGAGTACTAGGTTGCGTACTGCCGTCAATTGCCTATGGATTGGAGTCGTGCTGCTTATTTTATTTTATGCTGCATTATTTAGAGTTTTATCATTCGTGAACTATTGGATTATTGTAATAAAGTACTTATTAAATTGTTAAGACGTGGTTAAATTCTGTATATTGTTTGTGATGCAACCGTATATGTGTGATGAACTTCCTGGGCACACATATGCGTTACGCTTGGTTCATATTCAGGACCGGGTGTCACAGCTAACTCCGAAGACACACTTGTCAGGGTTTAGCTTCGTGCGTGTGACTCGCAACTTCTTCCTACACAGCGAATGGCCATGTAGGAGGTATCATTTGTAGAGGTTGAGCTGGTGTGTGAATTTGGTTTGCATGGAACTGGCATGCTTCGCATTTCTTCACTAGCTCGGTTGCATCCTGGAGTGTTGTAGGCCAGTAAAAACCATGCCGGAAGGCTTTACCAACCAGCGTGTGGGAAGACGCGTGATTCCCACACTCGCCTCCATGGATTTCTGCGAGGAGCTCGCAACCATCTTCCCTTGTAATGCACTGCATTAGGACGACATTGGCACTGCGCCAGTAGAGATCCGCTTCTACCAGCGTGTATCTTTTAGCCAATCTGATTATCCGGTCAGCGAATACATTATCTTCAGGAAGGAAATTGTCTTCAAGTAGCTCTGGATCTTTGAGATCCATGCATCGAAGCTAACTTGAGGATTTGAGTCTTGCGTGCTAGGTTGCTCGGAGCTTCCTGCAGCACCTACGACCCTTGATGGGCGCCATGGTAACAGGGCCATCAGGACAGCCAGCTTCGAGGTGATGGTCTTGCCCCCTTCGCTCAGTTCGACAGGCTGAGCTGTTGGTCTTGACAATCTCCGGGCGAAGGTTTTGTCGGGAGCCAGAGCTCCGGTTGAAGCTTTTGTCGAGAGTTCGTCGGCTTCAACGTTATTGAGACGCTGGACATGGCAAAGATATAGGACGTCGAAGTCCTTCTGAAGCTTCTGGGCATCAAGTAGGTATGCAGCTAGTTGAGGGTTGTTGCAACAGCATTCACCTTTGACTATTTTTATGAGGAGCTGCGAATCACCCCTTACCAACAGCTGCTTGAAAGCATATGATAGTGCCACCTTGAGCCCATAGATTAATGCTTCATACTTCGCCATGTTGTTGGTCGCCTTGAAGTCAAGGTGAACATTGTATTTGACTTTCTCCCCGGTCGCAGCGAGGAAAAGGACTCCAGCCCCGGCCCCCTGCTCCTGCATGGAGCCGTCAAAGTAGAGAGTCCAGTGAGGCTCGGTGAAAACCGGAACCTTGGGTTCTGGCTTCTGCTCACTGGGGCCCCCAAGATTTGATGGAGAGGGGGTCCATTCCGCCACAAAGTCCGCCAATGCTTGACTCTTGACCGCTTGTTTTGGGACGAATTCAAGGTCTAACTCAGCCAATTCCGCTGCCCACTTTGCAATGTTCCCAGTAGAGTTGGGGTTATGCAAGATTGCACGCAGTGGATAAGAAGTTACCACTGAAATCTTGTGAGATTGGAAGTAGTGCCAAAGCTTCCTAGAGGCAATAAGAACTGCGCAAAGCAACTTATGCACCTCCAGGTACCGAGTCTTGGCATCATGGAGTACTTCACTAATGAAGTACACTAGGTGTTGTACTATCCAGACCCTCCCGGAGGGGCCCGGAGCTTCCTCCTCATCCTCCCGGACCTCCCGGAGGGGTCCAGACCTTCTTCGGGGACCTCTAGGTTCTTGCTTGAAGAACCTGGAGCTTCTTCTGCAGTGACCCGGACCTTCCCGGAGGGGTACGGATCTTGTTGCTCAGCAACAACAACTTCTTCATTTGAAGGAATTTGATCCTCTGGTATCTCGCCTTGAGGATCCAGGTCTGGGAGCTGGGACCCAAGCTAGTCTTCAGGTAGTTCTGGATCCTCCCGGAGGGGTATGGATTCCTGAACTGGAGATGGTTTTGGTCTTTCCGCAACCAGGACCATGCTGACAACTTCGTCAGTTGCCGAAATGTAAAGCAAAAGTGGCTCACCAGGATTTGGAGCTACCAAGGTTTGTAGAGTGGTGAGGAGCTGCTTCAGCTCCTGGAATGCCTTTTCTGCTTCTTCAGATCATTGAAATGGTCTGGCCTTCCTCAATAACTTGAAGAAGGGTAGCACTTGTTCCGCCATTGGAGATGAACCGGCTGAGGGCAGCTAGACATCCAGTCATCTTCTGGACATCCTTGATGCGAGCTCATGGTCGCATGTCTTCAATAGCTTTAATCTTCACCGGATTTGCTTCTATTCCTTGGTAGTTCACCAAGAATCCAAGAAGCTTTCCGGAGCTAACACCGAAGACACACTTGTCAGGGTTCAGCTTCGTGCGTGTGACTCGCAACTTGTCAAAGACAGCTTGCAAGGTGTCAAGGAATGACTCCTTGTTCTTGATCTTGACGACGATGTCATCAACGTACACTTCCACTACATCTCTGATAAGCTATACAAAAGTTTTGTACATAGCTCGTACAAACGTTGAAACAACGTTTATGAGACCGAATGGCATGGTAGTGTAACAATATAATCCATTTACTGTGATGAAGGAAGTATGCTCTTCATCTTCCCTAGACATTCTGATTTGATGGTACCCAAAATATGTGTTTAGGAAACACAATAATTCACACCCGGAGGTGGAATCCACTATCTGATCTATTCTAGGTAGTGGGAATGGATCTTTTCGACGTGCCTTATTCAGTGTAGTGTAGTCGATACACATTCGAAGCTTCCCGCCAGCCTTGGGTACAATGACTAGGTTTGCCAGCCATTTTGGGAGGAAGACTTCTCGTATGAATCCAGCTTCGAGCAACTTCATCGCTTCTTGACGTATGAAGTTTTGTCGCTCTACTGATTGCTTCTAAGGCTTCTAATGTACAGGTCGAGCGTTGGGATAGATCTTCAGATTGTGCTGGATCACATCCCTAGGTATCACAGGCATTTGTGACGGTTGCCAAGCAAACACATCGACATTAGCCCGGAGGAAAGTGATGAGCACGAGTTCCTATCTGTCATTCAGACCTCCCGATATACTGGTGGTCTGAACAGCGTTGGAACTGATTTGGACGACTTTGACGGGAATGTCGGTGTCGCCGCTTGGTTGCACGCGAGGTGCGGAGGTTGAGCCTAGATGACAAATGCTCAGCGGTCTTGGAGCTTGCTCCTTCCCAGATTCTTCTTCCTGCGCTGTAGCAAGCGCATGGAGTTCTTCCAGAGTAGTCACTCCGGCAATGCGATCTCCGCGAATATGGAGAACACATGCTGGTGTTGGCATTTTCAACACCAAGTAGCTATAATGAGCAGCAGCCATGAACTTGTACAAGGCTGGCCTGCCCAAGATGGTGTTGAATGGTAAGTAGATCCGCGCCACGTCGAAGACGACCTTCTCAGTGCAGTAATTCTCTCGGGTCCTGAAGGTCACCGGGAGAGTAATAGCACTGAGTGGAGTTATGTCCCCCGGACCTACTCCGGAGAAAGGTCGGGAGGGGCGAAGATCCGAAGGTCGGAGCTGAAGCTTGACGAAGGCTTCAAATCTTATGAGGTTCAGCCCCGAACCTCCATCCACCGTCACATGGTGGAGTTGGATGTTGTTGATGGACGGAGATACCATCAATGGGAGTCGGCCAGCTCCAATCATGTTCCGAGGGCAGTCCGAAGCATCAAAAGTGATGGCAGTGTCCATCCACTTCCGGTGCGGCTCTGCCCTGGCAGTGCAAGCTACTGAGGCCATGTCCCGCCGCATTGTCTTGAGGACACGGCGCGAGGTGATGTCCCACGAACCACCAAAGATGGTGTTCATGGTCTTTCGACGCTCGTTGTCGGAGACGTCAGAATCATCGTCAACGGAGGTGTAAACAACCTTCAAGACCTTGTTAGGGTCCTGAAAGCCTAACTCCCCTTCAGTCGGAGCTTCATCGACTTTTTGTTTTCCTTCCCTTTGATGGAAAGGAACTTCTTCCCGACACTTGTTGTAGCGCTCGGCAAGGTTCTGGACCTCTCGACAACCTTCCAGGTTGTGTTTGTTCGTCTTGTGTATAGGACCCCACATCTTGGAGCTGCCTCCGTCTTCAGACGACGGTCGAGGTCGTTTCTCGGTGCGTGGCCCACGACCACCCAGTGTTGCAGCAGCTGCAGTAGTAGGTGTGCCGACCGATGGCTTTTTCTTGCCGTTGGACTTTTTCTTCTTCTTGCCACTCCCGTAGGTAGTGGCTTCACCCTTGGAGGACTTTTTGTTGTCCTCTGGAGGTGGTTGGAAGTGCATTTCATGGCCCTCCGCAGCTTTGGCGCACTTGTCTGACAAGTTGAAGAGTTCCGTGACACTGGTGACTTCCTTGGTCGCCAGTTTCTCCAGCATCTTCTTGTCTCGTACGCCCTGTCTGAATGCCACAATAACTGAGGCGCTTGAGATAGAAGGAATAGTGTTTCATACCTGGGAGAACCTCTGGATGAAGGATCATAGGGACTCTCCCCCCTTCTGCTCTACAGCAAAAAGGTCCAGTTTGGTGCCTGGTCAGGTGTATGAACTCCCGAAATTGGCGGTGAACCGTTGGCATAGTTCCGCCCAACCGTTGATGGAGTCGGGCGGGAGGCTCATGAACCAAGACCTGGCGGTCCCAGTTAAATCCATAGGGAAATAATTGGCCATTACGACCTCGTTGCCTCCAGCCGCAAGGATTGCGGTGGAGTAGATTTGGAGAAACTCAGTGGGATTGACAGCCCCGTCAAATTTCTCGGGCAGGTGAGGCCGGAACTTCTGCGGCCATCTGACTATGCGTAGGTGCATGGCTAGGGCAGAACAACCTCCTCCTACTCCCTTGGGAGCAGGACTGTCCCAGGCCTCTCGCCTCCCGCGAGCATGCTCGATATGGACGCGACCGTCCTGTTGATGGTAACGGCAATCAAGCTCCGCCCGGAGGTCGTGAGTTGAAAGCCTGGTTACCGTATGGGTGTGTCGCGCCCCGGAAGGCAGCAATGTCGCCGTTTGAGATGCATCATGCCTCCTGTGTTGTGAAGCGTGCGGACCAAGTCTACCCAACACGATCTGATGCTACGATGGGGCCCGCCCCAAGAGGGGAGGACCTTGGTTGCTGATGGGATTGGCTGCTGCTGCAACCAAATGTTCCACATCAGCTCTCCACTGCTCCATTGCACCCTGGGATGCTCCTGGAGGCGGTGGACGTTGAAGAAGAGCACGCGCGTCATGGAGCGCGTGTTCAGGGTTGTTGTTCGCTGATGTCGTGACCGACGCAGATGCCCCATCTTGCTGTCCAGCTTGATTTGCCGGTGCGGATGGTGGCGGCGGTGGCATGACTCCTGCTGGAGCCACAACACCTGCTGGCTGCTGCATGTTGGAGGGATTGCCTCTAGCAGGTTGCACATCAAGGTTGCCATTGGATGATCCAACAGCAGAGTTCACCATGTTTGAATCTCGAGCGCCCCTACCTGGCGTGCCAACTGTCGGAGTTTGGTTTCGGCAATTCTCCCGATTCTACAGTTGGTAGCTCGCGGAGTTTGTAGTTCGGTAGTGGGCGCGCAGAGATTCAGAACACGATGGCAAATTAACACAAGGATTTACTTGGTTTGGGTCGCCTAAGAGTAATACCCTACTCCACAGGGTGTGTAGTTGTTGTATTGACGCTTGTGCACTTGTGAGCGTGTGTCAGAGCTGAGTCTGGAACAAGTCTCTTGTGTATCGCTTGGCCAGTCCTTTTATAGCACAAGGACTGGTCGTTACATCGTTAGCCTGGCCCGACATGTGGCCCTGGCGGTTATTGATGCTTAATACACAATTAATGAGCTTAATTACCCTTAATAGTGTGGTAACGCGCCTTGACAGTGCTGTTACTGGTATTAAGGGTCCTCCGATCGTGTGTCATTAAGATGGTATTAATGACACTTAATCGGGTCTTGAAGTCTTTGATTGCCTCTTGAAGCTCCGAGTCGTTAGGGGTCCACCAGTCTGCTTGTTGAAGTTGAAGGTTTGGTGGTTGGACGCGTGGAAGCTCCGAAGCTTACTGTCTGTGACGGGTAGGTCCGGTGCTATTGTACATGTGTCAGTACTGGAGCTTCCCTCTATCGGGGGTTAGGTCCGGAGATGCCGCACAGGTATTTAGCCAGGAGCTTTCCCATGTGTGGGATGTAGCTTCGGTTGCAGGATACACGTGGCAGCACCGGGACTAACCATAGAACAAAGGCAAGTCCTGTCCCAAATGACACGTGGGGCCTTCGGAGGTCTTTAACTCAGACAGGTGAAGTTCCTTTGGTCTTTTTGCAGTCCCAAGGGGTATTCAGTACGCAGGGTACCGACAGTACTGATATGAGCGTCGGCCCACCCTAAACCGATGGTCTTATTTGTTTTTTTTCTGCGCCGTTTTCTCTACCTCCCCGGCTGGGGGGCCTTCAGCAGCTCATACAATTTCATACAGTTCAATATCAGCTCATACAGTTTCAATATCAGCCAATCTATACATAGCAAATTCCATACAGGTTCTCGACATAGCAGCTCAATATATATACAACAATATCAGCTCAACATAGCCACCATAGGTTTTCGACATCAGCAAACATACAAGTTCTCAAACATAAGATCAACCCGCAAGCAAGTTCATAATAGATATTAACATCATCACACAACATTGTATTAACTCAAAACATAACAAGCAAAGATAGTAAACAACCATGAAGATCATTCTGCACGCATGTTGTGAGAGCTTCCGCCACTCGCTCCTCCACAGCTCGCACCCATGTTGTTCAAATTTAGAAAATCATCACAACCATCGGGTGTCTCTTGATGAGAATCCTACATAAACACATTCAAATTAAAGTTTACATTGGCAAAAATGATTTTGCATGTCTCGATATCAAAGTAGGGTGCTACTTCACTAATATGTTATAAAACTTGCATAGCTATAAACATTAGTCTTAATTTGACTTTGATTTGAGATTAGAAAATCGTACCGCTGCCGCATGAGTTGCCGATGGCACAAGACCGGCTGGCGGTGGTAGAAAACCTGGATTTGGTGGATGTGGATATGGTGGCCAAGCTAGAGGAGTTGCGCCCAACATCGATAGAAATCCTTGAGCTGGTGGAATATATCTTTGGCCACTCTCAGAATCCTATGACAAATATTATTACTATTGTCTAGTGTAACTCAAATGAATAATATAGAAAGACAAAATTACGCCTATGACGATGAAGCAAACGAAGTACGAGGAGCACCGAACTGCGATCCAATTCCACTATGAGGGATTAACTGCATCAAGTAAAGATAATGAGTTAATTAATATAACATATTGTAATAAGTAAAATTTAACTCGAAGAAAACAATCATGTGTACCTGGAACATATAGGCCATTTGTTGCTGCATTTGCATATTCATCTGTCATATCTCACGCATCTCTTCCTTATTGCATCTCAGTTCTTCTTTTAATTCTCTTTCCGTATTAGACTCGGACCTACTAGAATTGACACTAAACGACCTTCGTGTAACACAAGTCTCGCGCTCCACATACCCATCACCCAACCCAAGTCTAGAAAATATGTAAGTGTTATGAATTGATAGCCATAAACATATAAATCGTCAATGACTTTTCACATACCTAACATGCGATAGACCTCCGCCGGCTTCGTACGCTGCCGCAACATCCAAAGGCTCTCTGACATAGCCTGCGGCATCTCCATGAGTTTTCTTAAAACACTCAACATATTTTACCTGCAATACATTAAAATAACAAATAGATCTAGTACATGATAAATTGGCTTCATGAACACATGTAACAAATAGTGAACATACATACCAATTTTTGTGTCGATGCCTCATCACACAGCTGCTCCGGATGATTTGGATCTCGACCTCTGTGTCCCCTAAGATAAAGCTCAAAAAAAGTAGGAGGCATCCCAATTTCAGCTATCTGCAATACAAAACTTCAACATTTCAATCAATACATTTTTTTTCAAGCAAAGTATGATTGTAAGAATTCATACCATTCTTTGCTCCATTCGCACTTATCCATCCGATCCATAGAAGTACTATCTAGGCTTACTCTTCCGGTTCTTTCGATTTCTGTTAGATTTATTTTTGAATGCAGCTGACGCCCAATACTCGCATAGCCACTGCCAAGCCTCCATATCCGTACAAATCCAATCGACGCTACTCTGTAAGTACTCCTGCTTATCTAGGTGAATTTTAGCTGCATCTTTATTTGTAATTGGCTGCAACAACACCGTCTTGTAGTACACGATCACGGCTTTGATCCGTGCATCAGAAAAAGAGTCCTTAGTACGTCTTTTAGCTGCATTCTGAAAAACGAAACTTGCATAAGCTTCACTCGTACCCTCCTCCAAGCAAAACGAACCCTGTATATAAGTAACAATTACTGTCATCCAAATCAAGAAGAAATGTGATTAAATCAATAAGAAGAACTTACCCAAAATATATCCCAAACTTTATCCTTACAAGTACCTCTGTCATACTATTTTAGCGCGTAGTGATCCCAACTATGCGCCGCCTTTCTTTGTCCTTCCACTAGAACCATACCGGCAAAACAAAACCGAATGACATTTCCCAACTCCGTGTTGATTGCTCGTCGATGGCCCTTGCCAGTCCAACCAGGCTCAATCCAGCACCTGGTACCCTTTGGCCTAATAATTGTCCGCTCATCAAGGCTTCTAGCTGGATTACGTAAAAGATGTCTCTATAACATGCACAGAGAATATTAGTTAATTAGTTGACAAGAAAACAAATATAAAAGATATTTAGCTTATCAATAAATCTAAAATAATACATAAAGAGACATCGATTGGGCCACCCCAACTCAGCTAGCTCTGCCGCTCTTGCCAACCTTGCATCTCGCTCCGGATCATCGACCTCCTATTCATTCTCATCATCCCCCTCAGTGCCACCCTTAGAGAAGGACGACTGCTCAAGTACCTCCACCCTTGAGCCTACTGCTGAGCCTCCTCCCTGCTCGAAGCCTCCTCCCTGCTCTACGCCTCCTCCCTGCTCTACGCTTCCTCCTCGTACAACTCCTCGTACGTGGGGCACCGATCAAGCACTCTCGTCTCCACTCTCGAGCCTGCTGCTGAGCCTCCTCCCTACTCTAAGCCTCCTCCCTGCTCTGCCATGTAGTCCAACAACTCTCATCTCCTCCTCTGTGTACTCTCAGTAGTACCCTGCAAATGCAAATAAAAATGTAACACATAATAGATAAATAATTATGATATTGAAATAAATTTTGAAAAAACCAATTACCTGAAATAAGCCTGTTTGGTCTGAATCAGTACTAGGCTGAGACGTGGAAGACGAAGACTCATTGTTTTTCTTGCCCTTCTTACCAAATCCTAAATGCTTCAACATATACACAAATTTAGACAAATGATTAGTATACAAGAATATAAAACACTAAGATTTTACGTGCATACAAGGATATAAAAGAATGCATACACCAACAATTAGAAATCATCAGCATCATAATCTACTTCTATCACACGTGCATTAAGATGCTCATGTATCTCTTGTTCCATCCCGTCTTAAAACTCATCTTCACTCTCTTCCTCAAATCTGACATGCTCTTCCATATTACTTTTGTGCGTTTCAATAATTCTTTGTGATTATCGAAGACGTTTTCTCGAAGGGCCAACTTGTTCTTCAGACATTAAATCTTGGGTACCTCTATTTATTTCCGTGAGTTCTATCTCACAAGATATCCTAAAATCTTCTATTTCCTCGACTTCATCTTGATAGACAGTTTCACCATCATCTTCTTGACTCTCGTTGTAACCATCATAACGACGAGGGTGCACTTCATGATTCACTTTATATACTACCCACCAGTTTTTCAAACTTGGGTGAAGATAATTTAAATAGTACACTTGTTCGACTTGACTCGCAAGCACAACATTATTGTTAAGAGCTGTGTACCTTGAGTTATGGTTGACCTCCACCATTCCAAAATCATCCACTCGAGTTCCCGATGTCAGATCAAACCATTGACAGTCAAAAATGACAAGTTGAAGTACTTTTGGACCGCCAAATGTGTACTCAATTATTTTTTGAAGAACTCTATAGTATTCTTTCACTTCTCCACTACCTTCTGCGGCTGCTATCATTACTCCACTATTTGTAGTGGCAGCAAGTGGACGGTTTGCTTCTAAACTAGCCGTCCGAAAATGGTATCTGTTGATATCGTATCGTTTAAATTCATTTGCTTTCAATTGACCATGCGACATTTGTCGCAAGTCATCAGAGATGTTGACATCATTCATACACTATATAAATAAGCAAAGTTAGAATATTACGATAGTCATGTGAACTATGATTGTAAGAAAAAAGACAAATAAAGAACTTACATGTTCACGAAACCATTTCACAAAGTTCGGCACACCGTTTATACCCTTTTGACGTAACTTATCTAATTGACTTTGCATAGGTTTCCGTGGAGATGTCCAATATAGCTTGTCAAACATTTCAAAATATGACAACACTTCCTCCATGTTGAAAATATATAAAGCATCTTGTAGTTTCTCTCTTCTTCCGAAATATGATGAGAATTAGTAGCTCCAACACACTTTCCCTTCCAATGAAAAATTGGAAGCTCACTCGTAGTGTGCTCCTCTACATTATGATATCGTGTTGTAGATGCATTCACATTGTTGGCACGTGAAAAATATCTACTAGAGAAGTTAATAATCTCTTTGAATGCAAATGCCTCTGCAATACAACCCTCAACTCTTGCCTTGTTACGCATTGTAGCTCTAAGTTTCTTCAATTCTCTTTCTTGGTTGTACATCCACTTGAATTGTGCAGGACCTGCTACCAATGCTTCATAAGGTAAATGCACCAGCAAATGTTGCATAACATTCATAAAACAAGGCAAAAACATTTTTTCCATCTTACATACAAGCACAACAATTTATTTCTCCCACTGCCGCATCATCTTTTTCGACACTTCGTTAGCACATATCTGCCTATAAAAGAAGCTAAATTTGGCAAATATCTTCTACAGACCAGGTTTGAAGTAGCCACGGAACATTATCAGTACAAGTCTCTCAATAAAAATATTGTAATCATGACTCTTCAACCCATTCAATTTACCGGTGTTGATATTAACACATCGTTTTATGTTGGCTGCATAGCGATCAGGAAACTTCAATGTTTTCAACAAACTAAGTATATGCTTTCTTTCTTCTGGCCTGACACAATATGGAGCTTGTGGCCTACTTTCATTTCCACTTGCATTTGTATAACCTTAAGTGCAGGATGATCACAAATGTCAGCTAAGTCTTTCCTTGCACCCAAGTTATCTTTGGTTTGACCGGTAAAATCAAAACACATGCTTATGATGCTTTCAACGACATTACAGTCCTAGTGCATCAAATCTATATTGTTTGGTAAAAGCAATGCCTTTGCGTATGGTAACTCCCAAAGAAAAGAAATATAGGTCCAGTTGTGTTCTTTACCATAACCTTCGAAAACACCTTCTATGGACTCTTTTAACTTTGCATGTCATGCCATTTTTTGTTCGCCTGTCAATCGACGAGGTGGTCCTTCTGTAACCCTTCTGCCTCTTCGAAACGATTGTGTATCACTCCTGAAAGGATGGTTTGGAGGAAGGAACCGTCGGTGGAAATCAAAGAAGCCGACTTTCTTTCCATACTTCAACCTGAAGACATCGGTGTCAGCCATACATATAGGGCAACATAATTATCCATGGACACACCAACCAGGCCAAATGCCATATGCCAACAAATCATGTACAGACCATAGATACGCAACACGTAAGGTAAATTAACATTTTAGATGACTGTCATATGCCTTTACACCTTGCCATAGCTCTTTCAGCTCCTCAATCAACGGTTGCATAAACACATTGATATTCTTTCCAAGATGTTTAGGTCCAGGAATAATGGCCACGAGGAATATTTATCCTTCTTTCATGCACATGTTGGGATGGAGGTTGTAAGGTATTATAAAAACAGGCCAACAAGAATATGGACTACTACTGGTGCTAAAAGGAGTGAAACCATCTGTTGACATCCCAAGACGAACATTTCTTGGATCTGTACCCAACTCTGGATCAAAACAGTCCAGAGCTTGCCAAGCCGCGCCATCCGAAGGATGCGACATAATATCTTTATCATCACCCTCACGTATACATTCAGAATGCCACCTCATCTGCTTCGCTGTATCTTGAGACAAAAATAACCGTTTAAGCCTCAAATTTATAGGCATGTACCGTAATTGTTTAATTGGTACTTTTGTAGTTATTTCCTCTCCATCATCATTCTTAACCATCAAATTTCTAGAGGCATTGTAATGCATACAATGAGTATCATTTTCATGTTCCTTCAAAAACAGCATGCAATTATTCTCACACGCATCAATCTTCTTGTAACTCATGCCCAGACCAGCCAAAATGTTCTTAGATTCATATATGTCTTTTGGCATCTTATTATTTGACGGAAGGAAATCCCTAAACAACTTCAGGATATCATTGTAGCAATTGTTCGCAAAATTGAACTTAGACTTCAACTACACAAGTCATGTGACCGCTTGCAAAACAGTCACTTCGGTGCCCTCATACACTTTTTCATCTAAGGCGGCAAAAAGTTTATAAAATTTTTCACCTCTTCAGGCTGTGAATCTTCTTCGTACTCTCGACCAACAGCTGCTATCATCTCATCCATATGATCTTCATCCTCATTTTTGTCCGACTCATAAGCATGATCCATCTCCCCATGCTCACGCCACACTAAGCAGTCGGGCATAAATTCGTGCTTGCAAAGGTGCAACTCAATTTCAGTTCTTTTCAGGCGCAGACAATTTTGACACTTGCTACAAGGACACTTCACCAAAGAAGTACCACTAGCAAAAGCTTGGTTCATGAAAACATTAGCGACATGAGCCCATTTCATACTGTGACCACCAGTTGAACTCCATCCATCATACATCACCTTGAGGTTGTCACCCATTTTTCAATTTATACCTTCAAACCAGACAAATCATTATTAGTTTCATTGTTATGTTATGTCACAGCCCCTAGAACCTAGACAGATAGATCCTAAACCCACCAAAGAGTGACCAAGCGGAGCGTGCTCATGACGAGACACGTGGTCCGGATCGGAACAAAATTTCGGCAGCATAACCCTGCCGTTCTCCAATGCACGCCCAAAAATGGTGCAACTGAGTACAACAGGGTTATGCCGTCAAAATCTCGTCTAGATCCAGACTCGCGTCTCGTCATAAGCCACGCCCCCTTGGTCACTCTCAGGCTGTCTAAAAAAGGGACAATTCCGAACAAGCACGTCTCACATGTCAATAGCATGTGAAACGTACCGATTCGAAACGTGTAATTAAATTATATAGGTTATGTTGCTCATTTCTATTTTTCGATCATTTACGAGAGAGGAAAGAACGAGATAGAGGGGGAAAGTTGGTTAGAGTTGATAGTTCCAAGGTCCAGGTCTACCGTCCACGCTTGTCTTGACGTCGTACACAAATGTGCTTGTCTTCACGCGTACATTACAACTACAATCATCTCTGAGCATTCATGTATGATATTGAGTATAACTAAACTTCCAAATTTCTTATAACTAAGCATTCAAACATTTCAACATAATACAAAATTGAAATATAAATGCTTCAAGTTAATTAATGTTTCAACTGTAATCAAGCTCGCATATACAAGATAACCATTGCTAATTCATACAATTTATTTGTCATATTAACAAGTTAAGCATTGCCAAAATCATTAACAAGTAACAAGCACACATGATCGTATTAGTGCAATGTATTAATATCACCATGTCTATTTTCCACATTGCTAAGATCTTTATTTCTAATCGTCATTTATACAAGTTAAAAGTTTACTAAAATTGGAACTTACTCATCAACAAATAATCATTTGTATATTTAGATACTATCGTCTCTAGCTAAATAAGAACATTCACTACATCGGGAACACAATCGTCAAAAAATATTCATCCACAATGCAAAAATTCATCCACAGTATAAGGAATCAACAAGCTAGATTTTACCTTCGGGACCACAAGCGGCGCCGCTCGAGGACGGGAAGAAGCTGTGCACAGGTTCAGGGACAGCGGGGAGCGCTGCTCGGGGCTCCGGGAGAGGCGACGCGCGGGGCGAGGCTGAGGGCGGGAGGTGGCGGCGCTCGTGGCGAGAGGCGCGACAGCAGGGCTGGAGGACGGCGCGCACGGAGCGGGCGGCCGGCTGCAAGGCTGGGGGACGGCGCGCTCGGTGCGGGAGGCCGACGGCGTGCCCAGGGCGGGAGGCGGCGGCGGGGCTGGGGGACGCCGCAGTCGGGGCGGGAGACCGGCGATGCGCTCGGGCGGAAGGCGGCACGCTCGGCGGCGGGGGCGGCGGGCGAATCTGTGTGCGCGGGCGCGGAAGAGTTAGGGTGAAACCAAAAACGCGGTCGATCGGGCCCACCTTTATGACCGTCGGTCTTCGTGGCCACGGTGGCCACGGATTTAACAAAGCCGTCAGTTTCATTAGAAAAACCGACGGCTATAATTATGGTCGTCAGTTGTCTCAATAGGACGGACGGTCATAACTTAAGAACGTCGGTTCGCAGAAACCGACGGCTATAGGTGAATTAAATGCGTCGGCCCCGACGTATTTATAAACCCCGACGTCCTGTTAACGTTTTCCTATAGTGAGTGAAGAACATGGTGATAATACAGCAATTGATAGATCAGTACCAAATTGACGAAAATGCTTCTACATGGTATAGAAGATTTTGAAAAATGTAGAAAAAATATCATCTTATTGGACCACATATGCGGAACTTATGCAAGTTTCCATTTTCGAATCTTACTCAAAATAAAAATATTGCAGCTGTTCAAGAACATGTGAAGAACGCCCGCCCAAACAGGTGAGCCCCTTGTGTCACGAATCAAAGACGTTCACGTGCTATTACGGCCCATTAGTGCACCGGCCACCGCAGGCCGCAGCGGGGCATTCACAGGAGTTTAGTCACACTTGCTTGTTTACCTCTCGCCTGCCCAGCATATAAACACGAAGACCGGAACAAATTTCAATTTACTTTAATATTACCTCTAATAACATTGCACCAGTTCTGACCCGTGGTGCTGTTACGCGACCAGGCCTGATTGTAGTTTATTGTGATGTCTCTATTCTTTAACAAGCTGCTCCCCTGCGGCTTCTAAATTTTTTGGTTGTCTTTTTTTTTCCTTTGGTTGCTCCCAGAAACATAACAAAACACGTCGCACAAAAATTTCCAGTTATTATTATCTTTTTGTCTAAGATATCAGTACCGGATCGTAACATGAACCAATACTGATAATTTAATATCAATAGATGTAGATAACGGGAACCGGTATTGAAAAGTGATAGATATCCATGGGATTAAATTGTCTTATACATTATCGAGAATACACTTTGCGAAGATGATGTACCTATCTCTTTTTCAAATGAAAATAACAGGAATAAACTCGTTCATCTCGACAATTATCCGTCACTTCCCATTTCCCACAAACTTAATTTCAGTCCGACATCAATGTGGAGCACTCAATCAAAAGGCAACTTGACAAACAACAGGAATACAAAAAGAACTTTTTTGAACTGAAATAACATTCCACCTTCATCCCAGTAAAGCTTACATGAGATGAGTCAAAAGAACTTTTTTGAACTGAAATAACATTCCACCTCCATCCCAGTAAAGCTTACATGAGATGAGCCAAAAGAACATTCAAACGATTAAGGCATAAAGAAAACGAGAAAACTAAACAACATGTCCAAGAACTAATTAAACTTCTTAGAGAAAGTCTCCACCAAGATCTCGACGCTATCATGCCCAAACATCTCGGCAACCGTCTTCCCCAATGCATCAAATCGCCCCTCCGATTAAAGTGGCCATCCTCCGAGTCCGAGCTACGAAAGTAGTCATCATCATACTTGACTTTCAAGTCTTCCGGTGGAACATCATCATCAGGGAACAAACCCGCAGCCGATGATGGCTTACTTGCATCATATGCTCACTATCTAGAATGTTGCTCTAGCTCCTCCGTTAATTCTATGGTGCCCACAAACTTTCTTTACACACCAAATCGTATCAGTATTTCTTTTAGTTCATCAAGCATCATGTCATGGATAAGGTTTGAAATATGGGACGTGGTCCGACTGACTTCACCGTTCATACACATTATTCCACCGCAAAACATGGCCCCATTGTCTTCTACCAAAGGTACATACACGTAAGAATTGTACACAAACAATTAACCAACTAGTGGACTAAGTGTTGGTATTTCTTAGCGCCTATAGGTCATCCTAGCAATAGATGCTAGACATGCAGTTGACACTAGGCTAACATAAGCCAAAGCAAGATGAGTTCCGCAAGCGCATGAAAAGTAGCACCGTAGCATTTCACCCGAGAGTATAGGGTATCATATATTTTTTTTATTTCAAAGGCAAGTGAAGTGAGGCAAAATCATGGGTAGAGTTGGATGATCTAGTGAGGGTTCTAATAGGATGGATAAATGATGAAGTGGGGTAGTGTGACACACACCTAAGCAATCTACTCTAAAGAGTAAAGTTATCCTAGTGAGAGTTAAACTACGAGAATGGAATACTCCTACTGTGCTCTCATTACTCATATACATAGCCTAAGAAGATATACATGAACATATTAATGGTCACTACTAGGGCTTAGTGGTCCAACACAGAGCGCACGGGTTTACCTCTCGCAAAACCAGAACAATTCCCGCAAAGAGCTTGTGACGTAGCCGAATGTTGGAGAGTGCAAAGGACGGACAACGCTGTCACCACGTGCCGCCTACCCCTACAATTCGTGGGTCTAAGAGACATCTAATGCTACTTAACAATCTAAGCATCACGCTTACATGTTAAGTAAACACCTTAGGGGCTACAGTACAAATATCTCCCTCAAGCAATGACTAATCCTAAACATCGTTGAGCCAATGTTGGAACTAAGCACTAACTTATTCATATTAACATAATCATGTTATTACCTAATTAGACTATAGTGGAGGTGTACGGTAGTCGGTACCCTGCGTACCGGATACCACTTGGAACTGCGAAGAGTGCAAAGGAACTCCACCTATCTGAGTTGAAGACCACCGAAGGCCCCACATGTCATATGGAACTGAACTTGCCTCCCTTCTATGGTTAGTCCCAGTGCTGCCACGTGTATCATAAAACCGGAGCTACAATCCCTACATGGGAATGCTTTGGCTAGATACCTATGTGGCACCCCCGGACCTAACCCCCGACAGAGGGAAGCTCCAGTACCGACATGTGTACAATAGCACCGGACCTACTCGTCCAAGACGATAAGCTCCGGAGCTGCCACGCATCCAACCGCTGGACCTTCAACCCCAACAGGCAGATTGGTAGACCTCCAACGGCTCGGACCTTCAAGGAACATTAAAGACTCCAAGACCGGATTATGTGTCATTAATGCTATCTTAATGACACACGATCGGAGGACCCTTAATACCAATAACGTCGCCATTAAGGCACGTTACCACGCTGTTAAAGGGAATTAAATACATTAACTATGTATTAAGCATCAGTAACTGCCAGGGCCACATGTCGGGCCAGGCTGATGATGTAATTACCAGTCCTTGTACTATAAAAGGACTGGTCGAGCGATACACAAGAGAGGCTTCCGGGAGACGCTTCCAGACTCTTTTGGGGGGTAGGCTTCTAGAGACTCTGGTCTTCCACACGGGCCCAGACACTCTGGTCTCTCACACACAAGCGCTCAGAGGATCAATACAACAACAACAGCACACCCATGGAGTAGGGTATTACGCTTAGGCGACCCGAACCACGTAAATCCTCGTGTCAAATCGCCATCTTGTTTTGAATTTCTACGCGCCCCAACGAACTAAGAAACTTCGCGGGCTACTAACAATAGTGCCTGGAGAATTGCCGAAATCAGACTCCGACAGTTGGCGCGCCAGGTAGGGGGGCGCCTGAGATTCAAAGATGGTGAATTCTACTGCTGGATCGTCCAACGGCAACCATGTTGTACAACCTACTGGAGGCAATCCCTCCAACATGTAGCAGCCATCAGGTATTGGGGCTCTAGTAGGAGTCATGCCACCACCACCACCACCACCATCCGCTCTGGTGAATCAAGCTGGACAGCGAGATGAAGCGTCCGCGTCGATCACTGCATCGGCAAACAATAACCCCAAACACACGCTTAATGTTGTGCGTGCTCTTCTCCAACGTCCACCGCATCCAGGAGCACCCTAGGGTGCGATGGAACAGTGGAGAGCTGATGTGGATCATCTGGTTGCAGCAGCAGCCGATCGCATCAGCAATCAAGGTCCTCCCCCCTTGGGCGGGCCCCATCGCAGTGTCGGACCTTGTCGGGTAGACTCGGTCCACAAGCTTCACAGCACGGGAGGCGTGTTGCATCTCAACAGGCGACGTCGTTGCCTTCCAGGGCACGACGTACTCACACGGTAACAAGGCTTTTGACTCACGACCTCCAGGCGGAGCTCGATCGTCGTTACCGGCAATAGGATGGCCGCGTCCACATCGAGCGTGCTCGCGAGAGGCGAGAGGCTCAGGACAGTCCTGCTCCTGAGGTAGTAGGAGGAGGTTGTTCTTCCTTGGCCATGCACCTACGCATGATTAGGTGGCCGCAGAAGTTCCGACCTCATTTGCTGGAGAAATTTGACTGGACTGTTAATCCCACCAAATTTCTTCAAATATACTCCACCGCTATCCTTGCGGCTGGGGGCAATGAGGCTGTGATGGACAATTAATTCCCTGTGGCTTTAACTGGGACCCCCAGGTCTTGGTTCATGAGCCTCCCGCCTGACTCCATCAACAGTTGAGCAGAGTTGTGCCAACAGTTCACCCCCAATTTTGGGAGCTCATACACCCGACTAGGCACAGAACTGGATCTTTTGCTATCAAGTAAAAAGGGCGAGAGTCCTCACGATCTTTCATCCAGAGATTCTCCCAGGTACGAAATACCATTCCTTCTATCTCAAGCGCTTCTCTTATTGTAGCGTTCAGACAGGGCGTTCGAGACAAGAAAATGCTGGAGAAGCAAGCGACCAAGGAAGTCAACAGTGTCACAGAACTCTTCAGCTTGGCAGACAAGTGTGCCAAGGTTGTGGAGGGCCGTGAAATGCACTCCCAACAACCTCCAGAGGCCAACAAAAAATCATCCAAGGGTGAAGCCACTACCTCCGGGAGTGGCAAGAAGAAGAAAAGGTCCAATGGCAAGAATAAGCAATCGGCCGGCACACCTACTGCTGCAGCTGCTGCAGCTCCGTGTGGCCGAGGGCCACGCCCCGCGAAATGACCTCGGCCGTCATCTGAAGACGGTGGAAGCTCCAAGATGTGGTGTCCCATACACAAGACGGACATCCACAACCTGGAAAACCTCCGAGAGGTCCAGAATCTTGCCGAGCGCTACAACAAGCGCCAGGAAGAGGCTCCTTTCCATCAAAGGGAAGGAAAACAAAAAGTCGACGAAGCTCTGGCTGAAGAGGAGTTAGATTTTCAGGACCCTAAAAAGGTCTTGAAGGATGTTTACACCTCCGTTGACGACGACTCCGACGTCTCCGACAACGAGCATCGGTAGACCATGAACACCATCTTTGGGGGTTCGTGGGACATCACTTCCTGTCGCGTCCTCAAGACAATGCGGCGGGACATGGCCTCTGTAGCTCCCACCGCTAGGGCGGAGCCTCATCAGAAGTGGATGGATACTACCATCACCTTTGATGCTTCAGACTACCCTCAGAACATGACCGGAGCTGTCCAACTTCCACTGATGGTATCTCCAACCATCAATAACATCCAGCTCCACCATGTAATGGTGGACAGAGGTTCGGGGCTGAACCTCATACTCTTCAAAGCCTTCATCAAGCTTCAGCTCCGACCTTCGGATCTTCGCCCCTCACGACCTTTCTTCGGAGTAGGTCTAGGGGCTATAACTCCACTCGGTGTCATTACTCTCCCGGTGACCTTCGGAATCCGGCAGAATTACATTACCGAGAAGTTTGTCTTCGACGTGGCATAGATCAACTTACCATTCAACGCCATCTTGGGCAGGCCAGCTTTATACAAATTCATGGCTACTGCTCATTATGGCTTCTTGGTGTTGAAGATGCCAACACCCTCATGCGTTCTCTGGATCCACGGGGATCACACCGCCGGAGTTACTGCTCTGGAAGAACTCCATACGCTTGCTACAGCACAGGAGGAAGATTCCAGAAAGGAGCAAGCTCGGAAGCCCTCGAGAATTCGTCATCGAGGCTCAATCTCCGCACCTCGTGTGCAACCAAGCGGCGACACCGACATTCCCGTCAAAGTCGTCCAAATTGGTTCCGATGCTGCTCAGTCCACTCGTATATCGGGAGGTCTGAACAAAAAATAGGAACTTGCGCTCATCACTTTCCTCCGGGCTAACGTCGACGTGTTTGCCTGGCAACCGTCAAAAATGCCTGGGATCCCTAGGGAGGTGATTGAGCACAATCTGAAGATTTATCCCGACCCTCGGCCTGTACATCAGAAGCCTCGAAAGCAATCAGTAGGGAGACAAAACTTCATACGTCAAGAAGTGAAGAAGTTGCTCAAAGCTGGATTCATCCGGGAAGTCTTTCACCCAAAATGGCTGGCAAACCCAGTCGCTATACCTATGGCCGACGGGAAGCTTCGGATGTGTATCGACTACACAACACTGAATAAGGCATGTCCAAAGGTTCCATTTCCACTATCTAGAATAGATCAGATAGTGGATTCCACCTCCAGGTGTGAATTACTATGTTTCCTAGACGTATATTTTGGGTATAACCAAATCAGAATGTCTAAGGAAGATGAAGAGCATACTCCCTTCATCACAGTAGATGGATTGTACTGTTACACTGCCATGCCATTCGGTCTCAAAAACACTGCCTCAACGTTTGTGCGAGCTATGTACAAAACCTTTGGAGAGCTCATCAGAGATGTAGTGGAAGTGTACGTCGATGACATCGTTGTCAAGATCAAGAATAAGGAGTCATTTCTTGACACCTTGCAAGCTGTCTTCGACAAGTTGCGAATCACACACACAAAGCTGAACTCAGACAAGTGTGTCTTCGAGGTTAGCTCCGGAAAGCTTCTTGGATTCTCGGTGAACCACCAAGGAATAGAAGCGAATCGGGCGAAGATTAAAGCTATTGAAGACATGCGGCCACCAGCCCGCATCAAGGATGTCTAGAAGCTACCTGGGTGTCTAGCAGCCCTCAGTCGGTTTATCTCAAGACTAGTGAAACAGGCGCTACCGTTCTTCAAATTATTGAGGAAATCCTGACCATTCCAATGGTCTGAAGAAGCAGAAAAGGCTTTCCAAGAGCTGAAGCAGCTCCTCACCACTCTACCAACTTTGGTAGCTCCGAACTCTAGTGAGCCACTTCTGCTTTATATTTCAGCAACTGACGAAGCTGCCAGCATGGTCCTGGTTGCGGAAAGACCAGAACCATCCTTAGTTCAGGAATACAGACCCCTCTGGGAAGGTTCGGAGCTACCTGAAGGCGAGTCTGGGTCCCAGGCCCCAGACTCGGATCCTTGAGGTAAGACACCAGAGGATCAACCTCCTTAAAATGAAGGAGTTACTGTTGCTGAACAAGAAGATCCAGATCCTTCTGGGAAGGTCCGGGTCACTCCAGAAGAAGCTCCGGGTTCCTCTCGCAAGAACCTGGAGGTCCCCGAAGAAGGTCCGGACCCCTCTGGGGGGCGGGGGGGGGGGGGGGTCAGGGTTGATGAGGAGGAAGCTCCGGACCCCTTCGGGAGGGTCCGGACAGTCCAGCGCCCAGCGTACTTCATCAGTGAAGTACTCCATGACGCCAAGACTCGGTACCTAGAAGTGCATAAGCTGCTCTACGCAGTTCTTATTGCCTCTAGGAAGCTTCGTCACTACTTCCAAACTCACAAGATTTCAGTGGTAACCTCTTATCCACTGCGTGCAATCTTGCATAACCCCAACTCTACTGGGAACATTGCAAAGTGGGCGGCGGAATTGGCCGAGTTCGATCTTGAATTCGTCCCAAGACAAGTAATCAAAAGTCAAGCATTGGCAGACTTGTGGGGACCTTTGCCATGTCCAGCGTCTCAACAATGTGTGAGGACCAAAATCCCGACATCCAAGGGTCTCATTGGGTGGTGCCATGCGATGCGACACCCAATAGTATACAAGAAAAGATTGAGAATAAAATACAACTCTAAGTCTTTGATTTATAAATACAGCGGAAGTTTTACATGTAATGTAGGAAAGAAGTATATACATCATACTATGCTCTCAGCACTAGCTATGCATGAGTAAAGCTGTCCATGCCCTCGGACGCTTTACACTAGCAACAATCACAGATTTCGGCGGCGTGCAGGGCTCTTACTCAGACGTGAAACCTAAATGCTATAAGGCATCATCGTTAGGCCCTTAATCAATGGTATAACCTGCAAAAACTCGTTAACTGCAAACGTGAGCATAAGGCTCAGCAAGACTGACCCGTCTCACTAAACATATGCAAGGTAAAGACTAAACATAGGTAAGGAATAGCATAAATAGACTCGCCTACAAGTGGATCCTTATAATCATGTTTTAAGTAGAAAATGACATTCTTCAGGCACGACTCATCATAGACTCTGATAGGAAAAAATTGGTCCCGATCTTCCGAAAGGTAATGGGTAAGTCGATTTATGGAGATCTCGACGTTGATGATCCGAGGCTCTCGAGTAGAACACGAACAGCCCCTGCAATCACTACACCACCGCTCCGTTGGTTATAAACCGTGCTTCACACAATTGACTCACCAAGAAGGCTAATCCCTGCAAGTGCAACAGAGAACACAAGCAAGAACAAGGTAGAAGCAATCTGAATTGCTAAGTTGGGGTCTCACAAACCGAAGAACGGCGATATTATTGATCTAAGCAAAACTCAATTGTTTATGGCGGCTACTGTGGAGTATATATAGGTGGGAGGACGTCCAGGGGGTGTTGGGGTAGTGAACTAACCATAATATACGAAAATAATGGACTTAGACTTGATACATGGCCCAATGGCCCAATACGGTGGCGCAGCACCCTGACAGATTCTGAGCTCGATTTTGTTTCAACGATTCCCGTCGTCTCCGAATGAATTTTGATATGGGCCCGGCGCCATTGGAAAGGTTATCCTCTCCCCTTTATGTGCATATGTAGAACGTCCAAAACGGAGTTCGTATGCGTCCTGGGCGTCCGTTTTAGCGCGTACTGCTCCTGGACTCCGAGTTGGTTACGATTTGGAGTTTGGTTCGGTTTCCAGCTTCTTTGAACGAATTCTCTGGTCTTCTACATCCCTAATACTCCCTCCAAGTACTCCTTGAACCTCTCCATGGATCCTAATAACAAATAAATCATTAAGTAGCAATCTATGCTCAAAAACATATAAGGAAATATATAAGAACGAGTTCACCTCTGAAATTAATTGTTGTGTATGAACCCTATTGATTGCATCTTGTATGTTGAATGGAGTGTTGTTTGTATCCATAGAAGTGATGTCCTCATCATCCCCCCCTTCTTGAATTGGAGTCGTCCTCGACTCAAGTTCATCTTCTCTAATGTGTTGGTCCAAATGTGCAACGCCATCAAATCTTTTTGTATGCATGAATGGAGGAGGCCAAGGTGGTGGACGACATAGTGCGCCATCTTGATCTTGTCCATCAAATAAGTGTGCACATTCACTTGAGCTAGGATCCAAAATAAATAAACATTGTGTCATGTTTGTAGGTGCAATAATAATATGCATGATCTCATCATTCTCCCCTTCTTTATGACAAGCCGTCCTCGGCTTGCTCGTATGTCAAGGAAAAAGGATTGCTTTGGGGGTAGAATGAACACTGTCCATATTGCACAACCACAATGAACAATGCTTCTTTTTTATTTGTTGTCCTTGCTGCAATAAAAAGATGCTAGAAAAACTTGACAATACATTATTAGTGTTAGTGCATCCATTCATTTCACCATGTTGCTGCAGCACAAAAGGAGCTTGCACATTTGAACATATGTAAACTTTATGAACCATAAATTCACCACTATCTTCATAGTTGCCTATAGCATGAAAAATATTTCTACTTAATAAAGGCAATTCAGATTGTGAAAATATTCTCCTCTCTACAATATTTAGACCACAAAGAGTGTCAAATTCAATATAACCCAAAGTATTTAGAGAATACAAAAATTTCAGCTCATCATTTTCAGCAGTAGCGGTGATCAAATTATGAATTTCAGCACAAGTAGGTGAATCCAAAACACAATCATCTTGTACATTAACTTGTTTTTGCATAGGTATAATAGAGTTATCAGCACACAACTCTTTTGTAGCGCAACGATCAGCAGGAAAATCAACATGTGATAATGGTGTATAAATAAACGATTCTAATAGTTGCTCCTCGAAAATAGCATGATTGGTGGAAAAATTCAGAACATCCAAAAACTTCTCACCTTCTGTATTTGTAGAATGTTTTGCCTTACCATTTTCAACAGTGATTTCGAGTGCATTATGAGTTGATCCATCTAAAATTTCAAAAGTGTTGTCAAAAGCCTCGTTCTCTTTTGCATCATCTATATTATTTTCTATATTGTCCTACAAAACGTTAGACACAAAAGGAGGTACAACAAGAAATTTCTCCTCAAATTGCTGAATTTCTTCTTTGCACATAGATACATTAGCAAAAGTTTCTCGCATAAGAATTTTTGTTTCTTTCCATGTTTGAGGTTTTTCTAATTCATTTAAATTTTTCCACCAAGTTAATGCACAATCTACTAATGCACTTGCAACATTTCTAATCTTTCTCCTCTCACACATATGACATTGTACAAAAAATTTATCCACCTCTATTTCCCAAGTAATATATTCATCATAACCAAAACCATCATAAGAAGGAAGAGATGGGGGAATGTAATTACTTCTTGTGGAAGGTGTTGTAAAGGTGGTCTGAATGTCATGTGAATCCTTGGTTGATGTTTGATTTTTACTGAGCAACTCCATCGTCGTCTTCATCATGTCCATCATCTCAGCATATAATGCATGATTCTTGCTTTTACCTGACATTGTTAGTAGCAAATAGAAGACAAAACAAAAACTATGATATCCCTATCAACTACAAAGGATAATGGAAAAGTGGAAGTGGAATCACACACTCGCAAGAGTCTTACCACGCTCTTACAAGTGTTCCTACCGACACTGCAGGTGGCAAACGGTGACCGGTATGAAGAAACCAATGAAGCGTGAGATGATTGCAAAGGTGTATCGATTCTGCTCAAGAGTAAAGTGTAGCTTGGATGGCACTTTCTATGTAGAAAGGATTAGCAACAATGAAATCAGATAGTAAAGTTGAATAAGTGTCCAAAGTATTTGTCAAAGTTGCTGGCCTAAATGTGTTCCTAGTAGTTCAAGCTAGCAAAACATGAGACAAAACTAGATGACACAAAGAATGCAAGCACTTCTGTTTTTTTTTCCTCTTTTTTGTGCGGCTTTTGTTTATTGTTTTGCACTTTCCTTTTTGTTTTTTTTCTTCCTTTTTTTTTTCAGAATGTGCTGCAAGGGAAGAACACAATGAAAATCAATCCAAGATATCTCGTGTGTCTGTCGCAGATTTTCTGCTCAATCTTCCAAGGACAAATAGGCACACTTATAGGCTCTAAATTGGAAAACTTAGAACAGCAAGATTGTAGATATATCTCTCCTCTTTAATTTCAATATATGGAAGACTTATTTTGGAAAAGAACAATAGGAGATACTGCCCCCGAAATACAGACTGTTCAGAATTTTTAGGTCAATAACAGATTCGGATCTAATGCAATTTCGACATCGATAATTATATTTTCTAAGAAAATGATGAATAAAAAAGTTATAGAGAACTTCTTAGGCTTTCCAGAAAGTATAAGAACACGAAAATCCGAGTTCGTATGAGCTAGATATGATGAAAATATTGAACTGGACATAGATGAATTTAATCTGGACGTGATGACGTGATTCAAAAAGATGAATCAACACAATGCAAAACTCAAACTAAGACCAAAAACACGTTCTAAACCAGCAATATGACTCAACCACGGACACAAACTCAACAAAACCAAACTGAATAACAATGTTGCAAAAGCTCAAACGTGGTTTGGACAAAGTAATGAACAGATCTACTAAACTGCATGTTCTCTTGTGGCTTTTTTGTAGACTCTAGGTATGAAAAACAAAACTAATATAATGGATAGATGAATTACCTAACGAGCAACCTGGAAATCTGATACCAATTGATAGGAAAATTGATGATGAGGCCCGATCTTCCGAAAGGTAATGGATATGTCGATTGGGGTGGAGATCTCGACGTTGATGATCTGAGGCTCTCGAGTAGAACACGAACAGCCCCTGCAATCACTACACCACCGCTCCGTTGGTTATCAACCGTGCTTCACACAATTGACCTCTCCAAGAAGGCTAATACCTGCAAGTGCAACCGAGAACACAAGCAAGAACAAGGTAGAAGCAATCTGAATTGCTAAGTTGGGGTCTCACAAACCGAAGAACGGCGATATTATTGATCTAAGCAAAACCCAATTGTTTATGGCGGCTACTATGGAGTATATATAGGTGGGAGGACGTCCAGGGGGTGTTGGGGTCGTGACCTAACCCTAATATACGAAAATAATGGACTTAGACTGGATACATGGCCCAATGGCCCAATACGGTGGCGCAACACTCTGACAGATTCTGAGCTCCATTTTGTTTCGCCTATTCCCGTCGACTCCGAATGAATTTTGATGTGGGCCTGGCGCCATTGGAAAGGTTATCCTCTCCCCTTTCCGTGCATATGTAGAACGTCCAAAATGGAGTTCGTATGCGTCCTGGGCGTCCGTTTTAGTGCGTACTGCTCCTGGACTCCGAGTTGGTTACGATTTGGAGTTTGGTTCGGTTTCCATCTTCTTTGAACGAATTCTATGGTCTTCCACGTCCCTAATACTCCCTCCAAGTACTCCTTGAACCTCTCCATGTATCCTAATCACAAATAAATCATTAAGTAGCAATCTATGCTCAAAAACATATAAGGAAATATATAAGAACGAGTTCACCTCTGAAATTAATTGTTGTGTATGAACCCTATTGATTGCATCTTGTATGTTCAATGGAGTGTTGTTTGTATCCATAGAAGTGATGTCCTCATCAGACTCCACAATCAAACAAGAAATGCATTGCCGATGATACGACATGCCCAAAGCACATAATGCTATTACAACTAAAGTATGGGGAAACTGTAAACTTTTAATTGTGCTATCTCTAAGCCACACAATGTTGTAAAGCAATTATAATTCAATACAACATATTCTTTTGGCTTCTTTAGTATTTACTACGTCACGACAGCGACGGACAAGTGGTACTCAAATAACCGCGAGGGACGGTGATTGCAATCAGGATACACCCAGACTGCACGACACGCACGCCCGCGTGGGAGACACATACGTGCTCTCCTCCCCGCGCTATACGTGGCCATATTTCACCCAAGACGCTAATGTCGACAAACCTCTTCATCCCGAGCAAAGGGTCCCCTACACGGACACATCAAAACAATTCGCTAGGAGATTTACACCATTCTGCCTTCGCATCCCCATTCAAGGACAACCAAGGAGTCTCCACACTACAGTCTGGAGTTACATCAGTTTATTGGGCCCATATCCCATTATGCAACTGGTACAGTTGAAGCTTGCCCAACGGTGCCGCATACGGCACGGTCCTCAAGCGACACAGGCAGGGCTATGCGCCCCGAGACTCCATCTCGTCGACTCCTATTTCCCTTGTCTGGTCTTGTATTAATTTCATAAGCCATTCTTTCATCGTTCACCCTCATATGAACTGTTATTCCTATCTCGCGAGTAGATTCCAATTACTCGACTTCTACCGGTATACCTACAACATTAGCATTTGCAGTTCTACACGTCAAGCTGTAAACCTTTCCAACACTCCCATAGGATTTGGGATATGCAAGTGGAGTATCAAACACCTTATACGTAATGCACAATATCAACTGAAGACGTAAATGAATAAAACTGTAAAACTTTGAAAAGCTCTTAAATGGAAACCGGGGCTTGCCTTAGTTTATGACTCGATTAAATATCAATTGTTACTGGTCCTACTCTGAAGACTCCGCCAAGGAATTCAAGTGGACACCCTGGCCTTCTCCTCCAAGCGACACTTCTCGTCAATATCGATCACCACATGACATGCATATATGAATGCTAGTAAATTATAATGTATACATAGTTCATAAGCTTCTAACTATGGTTTTAGTGAGTAAATGATCTTCTTTGGCTTTGGGATTTTATGGTAGATGTTAGGGACTACAAGGTATACTCTAGCAAAGAACAGGAGATGATCAAGGAAGTTTGTTGTTCCTAAAAATTATGGTAAGTAATAACCTTCTCTAAATTTTGATTGAAATTTTGGAGATGTATCATGGCTACCAGTGGTGGTATCATGTAGAGGGTATCTCACTGGTTATAGGAAAATTTGTTTTACAATTTTTGAAGTTTCTGTAAAAGAGATATCAAATTCTTCAGTTGCTAGGAATTTCTGGAATTATTTTATAACTGAATTTAGTTTCTCAATTAAAACTCAGATTGGGAATTGAATTTAGTGCCAGGATATTAGGTCTAATAAAGCTGAAATTTTTATTGGAGCTAGTATATAACTAAAGAAAGGTTTAGATCAAATTCTGGACATAACAAAGCAACTGAACATCTGTAATAATTCAATAAAGGAAAAAGACAATTGAATTATACAGAAAGTCATACAGGTTTTCATACTAAATTAACTGTACAACTTGAAATTTAAGATCATAAGGATTATACAGGATTTTACTTGAGATTGGTAGAGCAAGGATACTAAGAGAAATTGATTTAGAAGTTTGATTAAATTCCTGGTTAAAGTTCTATTTATAACTGAACAGCAGAAAGGGATTTGTAATTTGATTAGGTTATGCAGGTTCAATGGCTCCCAAACTTTTCGTGGTAACCAAGAACAGGACAAAGTATTTTATGTGAATTTTGGTGATTTTTTTCCAGTGGATGTATTTGCTGTGAAAATTCCAGGAGGGTTTGGAGAAGGATAATTATCCATAAATGGAAACTTATTTTTATGGATCTTAATATGTACTAACAGAAACTAGAACTCAAGGGCTTTCAAACAAAATTTGTTTGAAGATTTTTGGATGAATCTACAGAGAGTTATGGATTTTCTAAGTTTCATTAAAATCTGGAATTTATTTTCTAATGGGAATGTTTAAATAAATAAACCCGGGCCCACAGTTTTAAAATGAGACAATCGGGCTGAAGCAACAGCAAGGCCCACTGATTTAACCGCGTAGCCGCAGTGGATCACTGGCCACACCAGATCCGGGCGCGCCTTCCTCTGTCTGACGAATGGGCCCCACGGGTCAGGTTCGTCTTCAACCTTGGTTCACCCCGATCCAGAACAGGGGATTGCGATGGCGTCCACACGTTCCCACCTCAAAGCTAGACAAAACTTCAATCTTTTTGTGGGGATAGATTCCATGGAGCAAAGGACACCCGTGGGACACCATGGTGACGGTCGGCGGCGAGCAGAACCTCGCTGGCGCCGGCAACCGCGGCGGTCTTGGCATGGCCAACAGTGATCTCGCAGAGGAATGCACCAAATGATGCACTGTGATGTCCAGGAGCATATTGGTGCTCCAAGGAACAAGGAAATGGCCACCAATCGATAGAAAACTAGGCGTAAGGGGGTTCTCGACGGTGCACTGAGCTTTTTTTAATAGTGGTGGGGAAAACTTCGATTTCTCGACCGTTGCTTGATTATTTCTTAATCTTCTTGGTTCGTTGTGCATGTTAGGAGTTGGTGAACACAATTGCAAGCTATTTCCAAGAATTATTACACATAGAAAACAAATTGAGCTCGAGATCTAATGGCGAATGTATGAACTAGCTTCGGTAAATTAATAGTTTCTCATGACACAGTGAATGAAATGAGGAGAGGTTTTTACCGAGAGTAAAAGGGCAGGATGGTGATCCTTTTCTATGTGGTAGTCGAAGCTTGACAAGGCTTGTGTGGAGCTGTCCACGGTGGATCAAAAGAGCTCCTTCCCGGCGGCCAAAAGTCGACGGTGGAAAACTGCAATTTAACGAGCGCACGGTTGAGGAAATGACGAACCAATTGGACTGGATGGTGGAGAGGAAAGTGATGTGCAACATTGCTGTGGTGCTCGGGATCAAACCTCGGCTTGCTTGCGAGCTGCGGCAGGAACGGCGAGGAAACGTCGCTGCGCTCGGTTCTGCACGCGTGGGCGCGATGGGGACCGAGAGAGAGAGAGCTGGGAGAGAGAGCAAGTATGGGTATTTGTAGGGCTCAAACAGGGAGCAGCTCGCTGCTGTCACGCTGGGGCATGCATGCCGGGAGGTGTCATCGCTACGGTGAGTTGAAGCAGGGTATTCACGTATTGGTTCCTCTAACTAGTGGGTTCCACTGTCTCTTCAATTCACTCCTCTCTGTTAACCAAAATATCCTACCAACTGATGTCCAAAAATTATAAAAACTTATGGATAGTCTAAAATAAATATCTGGAATGTGATTCTGAAGTTGGATTTCGAATTGGAACAAGTTTCATTTGAAATTCAAATTTGAATTTGAATGAAATTCAATGGGCCACTGAATTAAATAGCAAATGAGTTTCAAAAATTGTGAAACTTGGGGAATAAGTCAAGCAAGTTATACTGACCATGAAGGTGTGTTCAAATCTTGATGTGCAAAAAGTTTGAACAGAATTTAAAATTTGAATTCTAATATGGCTGGAGTCTGCTAAGCGTCTCATAAAATAGCAAATGGAGTTCATAATTTCTGAAAATTTGCAGGAAGTCTATTTGGAATATTAGTAAACATAGAAAAATTTATGGTCTCTGAATTGAATAATTTTGACAGGGCCAAATATACAGTAGTATATTCAATTTGCAATTAATTTGAATATATATTGGGTACTGCATATTAATTTGACCTAGGATCCTCCTTTCAAATAATTCCAAACTTTTAAGAGAGGTCAAAGAACTAATCTAAGATTATTGGTGAAGTCCATTCCTCATGTTAATAAAATTTAAGCATGAGTGGAAGAAATTATTTGATGAGATCAAGTTCATAAGCATAGTTATAATTGGTCTCCATTAGGGTTGATAACCAACTTATAACTGAACCTCACATGAAGGAAAATGTGGGATTTTACATTCAACCCCCTTAAAAGAATCTCGTCCCGAGATTACAAAAGGAAGGATAAAAGGAAAAGATCTAATGAACATATAACATTAACAAGTCCGAATAGTTCGATCTAAGAAAATCCTCGCTTTCCCAAGTCGCTTCATCAGTGGTATGATTGTTCCACAAGACTTTGTAAAAGTGCAAAGTGCGGTTTCTTGTGGTGCGAGTCTTCTCATCGATGATCTTGACCGGATGCTCAGAATAAGTGAGATCAGGCCGTAGAGAGTCAAGATCTTCCGAGCGGACCTCAACTGGGGATTTGAGACACTTCCGCAACTGAGAGATGTGGAATACATTATGAATTCCAGAGAGAGACGCCGGTAACTCCAGACGATAGGCCACAGGTCCGCATTTCTCAGTGATATCGAACGGCCCGATGAATCGTGGAGCCAACTTTCCCTTCACTCCAAAACGATGAATCCCTTTCATTGGAGATACACGAAGGTAAGCGTGATCCCCAATGTTGAAGTGAAGAGGTCGACATTGTTTATTTGCATAACTCTTCTGTTGAGATTGAGCAGCCTTGAGATTGGCTTGAATTACTCGCACTCATTCTACCGCTTCGTTGACCAGATCAATGCCATATCTCACTCTTTCACTAGACTCACACCAATTCAATGGTGTGCGGCACTTCCTTCCATAGAGAGCTTCATATGGCACCATCTGGATACTAGCTTTATAGCCATTGTTATATAAAACTCTACCAATGGTAGATGATCATCCCAATTTTTACCATGGTGGATGGCACAAGCTTGTAGCATGTCCTCAAGGACTTGATTTACTCGCTCTGTCTGACCATCAGTCTGCGGATGATAAGCAGAGCTTCGAATCAACTTGGTACCCAATGATGTGTGGAGCTGCTCCCAAAATTGAGCAACAAATAGGGCTCCACGATCTGAAATGATAGTGCGGGGTACTCCATGTAGGCACATGAGCCTTGTGATATACAACTCTGCATACTTGGAAGCAGATGGTTGGTGTTGACAGGGATAAAATGAGCTGACTTGGTCAACCGGTCAATTATCACCCAAATCGAATCATGCTTACGGAAAGTGAGGGGCAACCCTACGATAAAATCCATGTTGATGTCTTCCCACTTCCATGCCGGTATGTTAAAGGGTTGTAACTGTCCGGCTTGCCTCAAATGGTCGGCTTTCGCTCGCCGACATGTATCACATTCGGATACATACTTCACTATCTCTCGCTTCATCCGGGACCACCAAAATTTCTTCTTCACATCCTGGTACATCTTGTTGCTACCCGGATGAATTGAGTACTTGGATAAGTGTGCTTCATCCAAGACCTTCTTTCGGAGCTCCATGTCATGTGGTACAACTATATGGTCTTTAAACCAAATAGTACCGTGATCATCACATCGAAAGAATTTCATCTCCCCCTTCTTCATTCTTCATCGAATGTGCGACATTTCCTTGTCTTCCTTTTGAGCCTCTATAATATCTTCCCTGATGGTAGGGATGAGGGCTAGATTGTAGAGGGCTCCATATGGAACCAAGTATAAACTTGGCTCATCCTCTTCCATTGAAATGATCGATAGATGATTGACTTGAGACTTGCGGCTCAGCGCATCTGCAACCACATTTGCTTTGCCAGGATCGTATTGGATCTCAATCTCATAGTCTTTGATCAATTCCAACCATCTTCGCTGTCGCATATTCAAGTCTTTCTGGGTGAAAACGTACTTCAAACTCTTGTGATCATTGTAGAGATGCACTAGATTGCCTAATAGATAGTGCCTCCACATCTTAAATGCGAGCACCGCGGCAGCAAGCTCAAGATCATGAGTCGGATAATGTTGTTTATGATTCCGAAGCTGTCAGGATCCATACGCGATCACTCTTCTATTTTGCATGAGTACACAACCAAAACCAATGCCAGATGCATCACAATAGACATCAAATGGTTTGGTTGTGTCCGGCTGAGCCAACACCGGTGCTATTGTGAGGTGTTTCACCAAAGCTTGAAATGCTTCTTCACATTCTTTAGTCCATACATATCTCGTTCCCTTCTTCAGTATTTCCGTCATTGTTTTAGCTATCTTTAAGAAACTCGGAATGAACCTCCAATAATAGCCAGCCAAGCCAAGGAAACTACGAACTTCATGTACGGACTTGGGAGATTTCCACTTGAGGACTTGTACAATTTTGCTTGGATCAACGGCAATACCATCAGCCTAGATGATGTGCCCTAGAAATGTCACTTGGTGGATCCAAAACTCACACTTGCTAAACTTTGCATACAGTTTGTGATCCCTTAACCGTTGCAACACAATATGCAAGTGTTTAGTGTGTTCTTCTTCAGATTTAAAATACACCAAGATGTCATCAATGAATACCACGACAAACTTGTCCAACTCCGGCATAAACACCGAATTCATGAGATACATCAAGTGAGCTGGTGCATTGGTCAACCCAAAGGACATGATAAGGAACTCATACAGCCCATACCTCATAGAGAATGCGGTTTTTGGAATGTCCTCAGGTCGAATCTTAATATGATGATAACCTGAACGAAGGTCCATCTTTGAGAATACCTTAGCATTCACTAGTTGATCGAATAAGATATCAATGCATGATAGTGGATACTTGTTCTTGATGGTGACCACATTCAGTGGACGGTAGTCCGCACACAACCTCAAAGTCTCATCCTTCTTCTTCACAAACAACGCGGAACAACCCCAAGGTGATGAACTTGGGCGAATAAAACCCTTGCTCAATAAGTCATTCAGCCGCTCCTTCAATTCTGCAAGTTCCTTCGGTGCCATCCTATACGGCTTCCTTGAGATTGGCATGGTTCCTGGCATAAGTTCAATCTTGAACTCGACGTCACGTTCAGGTGGCATGCCCGGAAGATCGTCAGGACACACGTCTGGATATTCACACACTACAGGGATATCCTCAAGCTTCTTGGCACTTGTGTGATGCACCGCTGAGACTCTTGGTGCGGTATCCAAAAGACTTAAAGTGTTGCTACCATGGAATTGAGAATTCAGTTGGACAGTCCGCGAGCTGATATCAAAGATAGCTCCATGATGTGTCAACCATGACATCCCCAGGATGAGGTCAATCTACTGACCTTCCAAAATGATGAGGTTCACCGGATAGATACTTCCACCCATGCACAAAGGTGCTCGAGAAACAACTTCATTAGCTGAAATATTGCCTCTAGGTGAACTGACACAAAAAGGATGTGAGACAGTCACAATTGGCACTTGATGTTTCAGCACAAAAGACTTGCTCACAAAGTTATGACTAGCTCCAGAGTCAAACAGAACGACTACTGGTAGATCATGTAAAGTAAACATGCCTGCTAAAACAGGTTCTCCTTCTGGAATGTCCTCAATCGCAGCATAATTAACACTGGTAGACTTCGATGAGGTCTTCATTTTATGTTTATGGTGCTGATCAGAATTCTTGGAAAAGGACAATTAGACATGGTCACGTTCCGTCTTGCGACGTTCCCGTGCTAAATGCATTTTGTGCTTTCCACTGAATTGGGGTGGACTGACAACATGCACATCTTGTAGAGATTGGGCTACAAGAGTGAGATCATACTGCTGCGGTGGAGAACCAGGACACACTTGCACGCTTTGCTGAGGTGCAAGTAAGGTATCCATTGGATAGGAGTGATATCGAACCTGTTGTTGTTGCTCACTCGACCAAAGCTCTCGACCGGACGGTAAGCAATATACCGCTCGATCCTCTTGATGAACATCAGTGATAATCATCAGTAATGTCTCCCTCTTCCTCATCTCTGCCTGATAGCGAAGAGTTGTATCCTCCTGAACAATAGCGGCACCAACCAAGTCATTGTAGTTGCCGGAATAACACCAGTCGAGCTCGAAGCTTGACATTCAGTCATCGAAAGAAACAATCACACTTCAACACCTCGGTATTCACATACTCAGGCGCATATTGAGCCAAACGATTGAACGCCTTGGAGTATTCATAAGCACTCATTTCTCCTTGCTTCAACTCCACAAACTCCTCCAACTTGGTTTTAATCATCCCTGTAGAAATGTGGCGTGCACGAAAAGCATCACGGAACTCTGGCCAGGTCACACGATGATAGTCAGGGAGAGTGGTGAGATATTCAGACCACCAAGCTCCTGTGGATCCATGAAGTTATTGAGCGGCAAATAAAGCCTTCTGATACTCAATCACACTGGAGTAACTCAAACTTGGCTTCAATCACCCGGAGCCAATGTTCCGACTCCAATGGTTCCCACGCTTCTGTGAAAACTTGTGGTTGAGTTGCCAAGAAATCCAGATATGTGACTTGAGGTTGATCAAGTGGTCGATCCTCAGGTTGTACACTCCGCTGTACCAAAGTATGCAGAGACTCGGCCATCCTTGCTAAGACTTCTGCCAATCCGGTTGATGATGGCACTGGTGGTAGAGTTGAGTCATCTCCACCATGAGCAGAATTACCCGGTTCACCCTCAAAATGAGTGTGATCCAAGCTGAAAGAGTGAGCATTAAGTTTAAGATCCAAAGTTGCAATACCAACTGGAATCATGATAAAGACCGTAATATGCATCACTTCACAATACAGCAGGCAAGGTGTAAATAAAGATTAGAACATTGAACTAGACCCAAAGAAGTGATGTGGACTAATCACCCCTAGACCTGATGAGTGACATAAGAAGGTGAAACTAAAACGATTTGAGTTGATAATATTGCATACTGGTATGCCGTCCAGTTTCTGGTCCATCAGACCAGTCTGTAGAAATATAATTATTTCTCACAGTAAAATGCAGAATTTGGTCTGGAGTTCAACTACAAATTTAGAGTAAACTCAAAAAACTTTCCAGAATGTATTACTTTGTCCCCATAGAATTTCTGGAATGGAATATATAGAAGCTTGATTAATTGTTACAAGACAGTTCAAATCTGGAATATGAACTTTAGTTCTGTTCCAGCGGACCATCCTGTAGATATTCGAAATTTGCTCCCAGTAAATGGCAGGAATAGGATTTGAGTTGAATAAAAAAGTTTTACAGCACTTCATAAAATTTCCAGATTGTACTTGAACACCTCCAGGTGAGCTCTGTATTGAAAGTTATACAGGTCTGAAGTTGACTAAAATTTTCTGGAAATTTTGACAGAACCTCCCCTGTATATGTGGGTTTTTGTCCACGGTTTATACTGGTATATCAAAACAATATCATGAGGTAATGACAAAATAAACATGGTACCAAATCATGTTAATATTCTAGAAATATATTTGGTTCATGCTTACGAAGTCGTTATACAGGTAAAAGCTCGCAAATTCCAACTATGCACAAATGATTTCTGGTCCTGGACTGTCAGAACAGCGTTTGCGACAATTGGAATTGGGCTCTGATAATGAAAGATTCAGACCAGGAGTTGAATATAAAGTTGATAGAGGACTTCCTAAGATTTCCATAATTGTATATATATGACTATGTCAAGTTTTAATATTAGGAGATATGACTGTCTAAAGTTGACAGATGAGTTGACTAGTTTTCTGCCAGCAGATCTGCAGTGTACCAGTTTCAACCTGGGATTTGGATTGGTTCAGTGTCGAATTAGAAAACACTTCAGTTTACAAAGTTGTAGTGATGCTTCTTCCTCTTCAGATATGTATCAAAATAGAGCTGAAGATTTTTTTCTACAACAAGTTATGGTGAAAATACAGAGACTGTGTAATTGGGTAAGACATTTGTAGTAGTTTTGTGGAGTTCAGTTTACACCATGGTAGGATCATTTTCAGTCCTAAAGACCAAAATAAACTTTGAAGTGGACTTGATGATCTTTATATTCATATAGCATATCCTTATGTTATTTTTCAACTAACCAAGATTACAACCTGGTGAAGTTGAGCAAACTTCTGCCAGAAATAAAGAACCTTGATTCTTCACGAGTTATGAGTGATATTCACCTTGCAATGTCCAAAACTTACCAGCAACTGGTAGTCGGACTTTCCAAAAATATAATGCAACCATTCCGACGTTGGGGATGGTCAAGTATCAAAGTCGATACTGACGGTACTACATGCCTCACCAAAGAAAATTCTAACCGATATATCTGGATATTTATAGGTGGTCCTAGTATCGTTCACTCGCAAACGTGTGCTACACTGGTCGCTACCGTAGTCAATGCTGCAAAAGACAAGCAATCCCCTTTCACACCTTCACACCTCAAGGGCGGCACGGGGAAACACGACAGGCAGTCTCAATAATATATACAAAAGTAAATGCATACGACTCTGGTGTGAGTCGCCCTCGAGCGATGTCATGTCTCGAGGTACATGACTGTAATATGTTTGGACAGCAAAGACCCCCGTACAAACCGGCTTATACATGCTCGGGCATACGTGTTTTGCATGCTCCCATAGAATATGAATGATTTTAGAGAGGCATACTATCAGTTTATACACCACCCGACGGGGACTCCCACTAACTTTGAAGCACGCTGGGGTACCACGTGTCATAGGATCTCAAAAACATAGAAAGCTTCAGAGACTCCTATTAACATTTCTGTGTCAAGCCACGGAAATACTTCCATGCTACCTCTCGCATGGTGAGCTTACTGCAACTGATTCGCTTACGGTGGCGTACTTTACCTCTTACCTGACGTTGGAGCGTTGTTACAGAATTAATAGCTTATAAGTTAGTTTACCACCTCTATATCTTATACTAATAATATTCCTTATAAGGGCATATAACTAATTCCTCACTCAAATCCTAATTTTTGAAAATATGCTCTTTTCAAGTACACTGTTCCCAACGATGCTCTGATACAATGCCTGTGGGGACTGGAGTCCCGACATCCAAGGGTCTCATTGGGTGGTGACGTGCAATGCGACACCCAACAGTATACAAGAAAAGAATGAGAATAAAATACAATTCTAAGTCTTTGATTTATAAACACAGCGGAAGTTTTACAATATGTAACGTAGGAAAGAAGTATATACATCATACTACGCTCTCAGCACTAGGTATGCATGAGTAAAGCTGTCCATGCCCTCAGACGCTTTACACTAGCAACACTCACTGATTTCGGCAGCGTGCAGGGCTCTTACTCAGCCGTGAACCGTAAAGGGTATAAGACGTCATCGTTAGGCCCTTCATCAATGGTATAACCTGCAAAAACTCGTTAACTGCAAATGTGAGCATAAGGCTTAGCAAGACTGACCCGTCTCACTAGACATATGCAAGGTAAAGACTAAACATAGTTAAGGAATAGCATAAATAGACTCGCCTACAAGTTGATCCTTATAATCATGTTTTAAGTAGCAAATGACATTCTTCAGGCACGACACATCATAGACTCCACAATCAAACAAGAAACGCTTTGCTGATGATATGACATGCCCAAAGCACATAATGCTATTACATCTGAAGTATGGGGAAACTGTAAACTTTTAATTGTCTATCTCTAAGCCACACAAGGTTGCAAAGCAATTATAATTCAATACATCATATTCTTCTGGCTTCTTTAGTATTGACTACGTCTGTCGTGGCGGACAAGTGGTACTCAAATAACCGCGAGGGACGGTGATTGTAATCAGGACACACCCGGACCACACGACATGCACACCCACGTGGGAGACACATACTGCTCCCCTCCCCGCGTTATACGTGGACACCTTTCACCCAAGACCCCAATGTCGAGAAACCTCTTCATCCAGAGCAAAAGGTCCCCTACACGGACACGTCAAAACGTTCTGCTAGGAGATTTACCCATTTCTGCCTTCGCATCTCCATTCAAGGACAACCGAGGAGTCTCCACACTACAGTCTGGAGTTGCATCAGTTTATTGGGCCCATATCCCATTATGCAACTGGTACAGTTCAAGCTTGCCCAACGGTGCCGCATACGGCACGGTCCTCAAGCGACACAGGCAGAGCTATGCGCCTGAGACTCCATCTCGTCAACTCCTATTTCCCCAGCCCGGTCTCGTATTCATTTCATAAGCCATTCTTTCATCTTTCACCCACATATGAACTGTTATTCCTATCTCGCGAGTAGATTCCAACTACTCGACTTCCACCGGTATATCTACAACATTAGCATTGGCAGTTCTACACGTCAAGTTGTAAACCTTTCCAACACTCCCATAGGATTTGTGGATATGAAAGTGGAGTATCAAACACCTTATACGTAATGCACAATATCAACTGAAGACGTAAATGAATAAAACTTAAAAACTTTGAAAAGCTCTTAAATGTAAACCAGGGCTTGCCTTAGTTTGCGACTCGATTAAATGTCAATTGTTAGTGGTCCTTCTCTGAAGACTCCGCCAAGTACTTCAAGTGGACACCCTGGCCTTCTCCTCCAAGCGACACTTCTCGTCAATATCGATCACTACACGACATGCATATATGAATGCTAGTAAATTATAATGTATATATAGTTCATAAGCTTCTAACTATGGTTTTAGTGAGTGAATGATCTTCTTTGGCTTTGGGATTTTTATGGTAGATGTTAGGGACTACAAGGGATACTCTTGCAAAGAACAGGAGATGATCAAAGAAGTTTGTTATTCCTAAAAATTATGGTAAGTAATAACCTTCTCTAAATTTTGATTGAAATTTTGGAGACGTATCATGGCTACCAGTGGTGGTATCATGTATAGGGGGTCTCACTGGTTATAGTAAAATTGGTTTTACAATTTTCTAAGTTCCTTTAAAGATATATTAAATTATTAAGTTGCTAGGAATTTTTGGAATTATTTTATAACTGAATTTAGTTTCTCAATTAACATTCAGATTGGGAATTGAATTTGGGCCAGGATATTAGGTCTAATAAAGCTGAAATTTTTATAGGAGCTAGTATATAACTAAAGAAAGGTTCAGATCAAATTTGGGACATAACAAAGCAACTAACATCTGTAATAATTAAATGAAAGAAAAAAGCAATTGAATTATACAGAAAGTCATACAGGTTTTCATACCAAACTAACTGTACAACGTGAAATTTAAGATCATAAGGGCTATACAGGATTTTAGTTGAGATTTTTAGAGCAAGTATACTAAGATAAATTGAATTTAGAAGTTTGATTAAATTCCTGGTTACAGTTCTATTTTATAACTGAACAGCAGAAAAAGATTTGGAATTTGATTAGGTTATACAGGTTCAATTGCTCCCAAAATTTTTCTGGTAACCAAGAACTGGACAAATTATTTTATGTGAATTTTGGGGATTTTTTCCAGTGGAAGTATTTGCTGTGAAAATTCCAGGAGTGTTTGGAGAAGGATAATTATCCATAAATGAAAACTTATTTTTATGGATCTTAATTGGTACAGAAACTAGAACTCAAGGGCTTTCAAACAAAATTTGTTTGAAGATTTTTAGATGAACCTACAGAGAGTTATGGATTTTCTAAGTTTGATTAAAATCTGGAATTTATTTTCTAATGGGAAAGTTTAAATAAATCAACCCGGGCCCACGGTTTTAAAATGAGTCAATCGGGCTGAAGCAACACCGAGGCCCACTGATTTAACCGCGTAGCCGCCCTGGATCACTGGCCACACCAGATTCGGGCGCACCTTCCTCTCTCTGACGAATGGGCCCCACGGTTCAGGTTCGTCTTCAACCTCGGTTTACCCCGATCCAGAACAGGGGATTGCGATGGCGTCCGCACATTCCCACCTCAAAGCTAGACCAAATTTCAATCTTTTTGTGGGTATAGATTCCATGGAGCAAAGGACACCAGTGGGACACCATGGTGACAGCCGGCGGCGAGCAGAACGTCGCCAGCGTCGGCAACCGCGGCAGTCTTGGCATGGCCGACAGTGATCTCGCAGGGGAATGCACCAAATGATGCGCTGCGATGTCCAGGAGCATATTGGTGCTCCAAGGAACAAGGAAATGGCCACCAATCGATAGAAAACTAGGCATAAGGGGGTTCTCGATGGTGCACCGAGCCTTTTTTAATAGCGGTGGGGAAAACTTTGATTTCTTGACCGTTGCATGATTATTTCTTAATCTTCTTGGTTCGATGTGCACGTTAGGAGTTTGTGAACACAATTGCAAGCTATTTCCAAGAATTATTACACGTAGAAAACGAATTGAGCTCGAGATCTAATGGCAAAGGTATGAACTAGCTTTGGTAAATTAATAGTTTCTCATGACATAGTGAACGAAATGAGGAGAGGTTTTTACCGAGAGTAAAAGGGCAGGATGGTGATCCTTTTCTATGTGGTAGTCGAATCTTGACAAGGCTTGTGTGGAGCTGTCCACGGTGGAGGAAAAGAGCTCATTCCCGGCGGCCGAAAATTGATGGTGGAAAACTGCAATCTAACGAGCGCACGATTGAGGCAATGACGAACCAATTGGACTGGATGGTGGAGAGGAAAGTGGTGCACAACTTTTCTGTGGAGCTAGGGATCAAACCTCAGCTTGCTTGCGAGCTGCGGCAGGAACGGCGAGGAAACGTCGCTGCGCTCGGTTCTGCACGTGTGGGCGCGATGGGGATCGAGAGAGAGAGAGCTGGGAGAGAGAGAGCAAGGGGGGGGGGGTATTTGTAGGGCTCAAACAGGGAGCAGCTCGCTGCTGTTGTGCTGGAGCATGCATGCCGGGAGGTGTCGTCGCTACGGTGAGTTGAAGCAGGGTATTCACGTATTGGTTCCTCTGACTAGTGGGTCCCACTGTCTCTTCAATTCACTCCTCTCTGTAAACCAAAATATCCTACCAACTGATGTCCAAAAATCATAAAAACTTATGGATAGGCTCAAATAAATATCTGGAATGTGATTCTCAAGTTGGATTTCGAATTGGAACAAGTTTCATTCGAAATTCAAATTTGAATTTGAATGAAATTCAATGGGGCCACTGAATTAAATAGCAAATGAGTTTCAAAAATTGTTAAACATGGGGTATAATTAAAGCAAGTTATGCTGACCATGATGGTGTGTTCAAATCTTGATGTGCAAAAAGGTTGAACAGAATTTAAAATTTGAATTCTAATATGGCAGGAGTCTGCTAAGCGCCTCAAATAAAATAGCAAATGGAGTTCATAATTTCTGAAACTTTGCAGGAAATCTACTTGGAATATTAGTAAACCATAGAAAAATATATGGTCTCTGAATTGAATAATTTTGACAGAGCCAAATATACAGTAGTATATTCAATTTGCAATTAATTTGAATATATATTGGGTATTGCATATTAATTTGACCTAGGATCCTCCATTAAAATAATTCCAAACTTTGAAGAGAGGTCAAAGAATTAATCTAAGATTATTGGCGAAGTCCATTCCTCATGTTAATAAAATTTAAGCATGAGTGGAAGAAATTATTTGATTAGATCAAGTTCATAAGCATAGTTATAATTGGTCTCCATTAGGGTTGATAACCAACTTACAACTGAACCTCATATGAAGGAAAATGTGAGATTTTACACAACGCTGAAGCTGACGAACTCTCGACGAAAGCTTCAACCGGAGCTCCGGTTCCCGACGGAACCTTCGTCCGGAGATTGTCAAGACCAACAGCTCAGCCTGCCGAACTGAGCGAAGGGGGCGAGACCTCCACCTCGAAGCTGGCGGTCCCGATTGTCCTGTTACCATGGCGTCCATCAAGGGCCGTAGGTGCTGCAGGAAGCTCCGAGCAACCCAGCACGCAAGACTCAGAAGCTCAAGTTAGCTCTGATGCATGGATCTCGGAGACCCGGAGCTACTTGGAAGACAACATCCTTCCTAGAGACAATGTATCTGCTGACCAGATAGTCAGATTGGCTAAAAGATACACACTGGTAGAAGGGGATCTCTACCGGCATGGTGCCAACGGCGTCCTAATGCGGTGCATTACAAGGGAAGAAGGTCGCGAGCTCCTTGCGGAAATCCATGAAGGAGAGTGTGGGAACCACACGTCTTCCCACACGTTGGTTGGTAAAACCTTCCGGCATGGTTTTTACTGGCCTGCAGCACTCCAGGATGCAACCAAGCTAGTGAAGAAATGTGAAGCATGCCAGTTCCATGCGAAGCAAATTCACACACCAGCTCAACATCTACAAATGATACCTCTAACATGTCCATTCGCCGTGTGGGGTATGGATATCTTGGGACCTTTCCCAAGAGCCGTCAGAAGTTACTAGTTCCTGTTTGTCGCCATCGACAAGTTCACCAAGTGGTCAGAAGCAACTCCAGTTGTGACAATAAACAAGCAATCAGCTATCAATTTCTTGTAGTCCATAGTATGCAGATTTGGAGTCCCAAACAAGATCATAAGTGACAATGGGACCCAATTCACAAGTTCTGCATTACAAGGATATTGCGAAGACCTCGACACTCAAGTCAGCTACGCTTCCATAGCTCACCCGACAAGCAATGGCCAAGCTAAGAGAGCAAATGTAGAAATCCTAAAAGGACTCAAGACGTGCACATATGAGCGCCTGAAAAAACATGGAGCCAACTGGATTGAAGAGCTTCCGCCCACCGTGTGGGCAAACAAGACGACTCCAAACCGGTCAACTGGAGAGACACCCTTCTTTCTGGTGTACGGAGCTAAAGCAGTCTTTCCTCCGGAAATCACCTTGGGGTCACTTTGGGTCCGGACCTTCAATGAAGCCATGCAGGACAGGTTCCGGCATGAAGACCTTGACCTCGTTGAAGAGGGAAGGTGCCAAGCAACTGTTCGAAATGCACAATACCGCCAAGCGCTCTGGCGCTATCACCAAAGGCATGTGCATAACCGACAGCTCGAGGAAGGCGATCTGGTGCTACGGAGAATAAAAACTCGAGAAGGCTTAAACAAACTTTCCCCCGGCTGGGAAGGACCCTTTCGAGTGATCGAAGTATCCCGTCCCGGATGCGTTCACTTGGCAATTGAGGATGGGACATCGCTCCCTAATCCTTGGAACATTGGGCACCTCCATAAGTTCTACACTTAATATCGCGAAGGTGAGTCTATAATTACATATGATGTATGTTATAGCGTCATTGTACAGAGTCGGGTAGCTCCTCCGGGAGAACAGCCGGACCTTTCCCAGAAGGTCCGCAACGTTCAAGCAATACTTGACACAGTCTCAGAACTAAAAGTGCAGCTAGTTACCCTGGTTCAAACAAGAAATACAACACACTTATCCTGGTTCCGTACCCTAAGAGTGTACTTTTTTCCCCTGTACCCCGGACCTATAATGAAAAACATCATTATGTGAAAATAGACTCCACGTGCATTTATTTTGTACAGTCTCATTCTTTTTTATTTTTCTCTTTCTTGTCTATAACAAAGTTGTGCAATTCTCAAGAAACTTTAGCTCGAACAATTCATATATAATTCAAGTTGCATTGTTAATTCTTTCGGGTGTTAACATTGTTGAATGGCCTACTCGCCTAAATGCCAAGCCAATCTAGGTCCGGAGTGTGCTATCGACATAGCCTGGTCCTGCACCCTAAGTACGCCACTCTACCTACACCCCGACAGGCCTGAGTAGGGTGAGTCCAGAAAATGATCGGACCATGAGAAAATAAGCAAATGCACTTGATTGTATATAGAATTGCGGTCGACCTAAAATTTCTTTTGGAAATAGTAAGCCGCAAATGAGTTATAGATAAGAAACGGATTTTACTATTTTTCTTGACATCAGTGTGCAGGAAAAATAAAAATCTCATATTGATGATGGATGATGCCGGAGCTATCAAAGTTTCGACATCCCCTAAGGTGGCCCGCTGTCGATGTTTTAAACATTGATAGTAGGCATCACCGGAGCTATCAAGTTCCAACAAATCCAGGGAGCCAGCCATCAACGTGAAGAAAAGATGGTAGAAGGACACCCCAATGGGGTCTGCTGTCGACGCTCTACGTGCTGACAATGGTCACTGCAGAGCTACAAAGCTCTGACAACCTCAGGGGTCCCTGCTATCGACGACTTCGGACCTACACTCTACAAGTTCGAAGCACTCAAGTTTTAACAAAATGCTACATTCTTTTGGTACATGTTCGCAATCAAATTGTGTACATCTACCAGGGGGCCAAGTGAGACAAAGGTTGAAGACAAAAAATGAAATTCATAAATTTTTTGGATTTCATTCATCCGAGGACAAGAGATTACAAAATTGGAGAAAAGAAGAGAAGATACAAGTGGGAGCTACAAGGAGAATGTCCTAAATCCTACGGAAGAACGAGGCAACCTTCTGGGAAACCTCCAACACGCTGGCCTTGGCGGCATCTCTCTCTCCATCGATGGGACCTTCAAGCACCAGATCTAGTGGGAAATGAGCATCCCGACTTGTGTAGCACGTTAGCATGTATTCTGCGATGTTCTGCGCAAGGGATTTCCCTTCAGTTTCCAACTGATCCGCGATGACATCGCCCATATTATTGAGTTTGTTGCCAGCCGAGCTCAACGCCTTCAGCGCATGGTCCAACTCCGGCTCCGGATCGTCCAGACGCACGGGACTAAAGCCCAGCAGCGTCAGCGCGTCATTGGCTTTGCCCAAGAAGTCCGATACTTGTTGGGACTCCGCATCCCTTGAGCCTCGCATCTCTTCCAAGGACCTCTTGGTCGCCGCAAGCTCCGAACCCTCACGGGCAAGGCGCTCGACCTCTTTGGCAAGCCGCTGAATCCTTTCAGCAACTTTCCTTTCGAGGTTGGCAAGCTCCTCTTCCCGGACGTAGATCTTGTTCTAGCGGTCAATCAGGTCTTTCTCCCGGCCTCACACCTTCTTCTCCCTAGCAGTGACTTCGTTCTCCCTTTTGGTGAGGTCATGTCCCTGCTGCCAGGCCTTCTTCTCCTCGCTCTCGCAAAGCTCCTCCAGCTTCTTGGTGCGCTCTGCAAGAATCTTGTTGCCCAGAGCCAGACTTTTGGCGAGCTCCCCTTCCCTCTTCACGAGGTCATCCCTCAGCTCCAGGAGTTTTTGCTCTTCATCTTCGAGCTTTTTCTCCTCCTCCTCAAGAGCTTCCCGGCGCTTGACGAGGCTTTCGTGGATGGTACTGAGCTTCTCCTGGCGATCATTCGCTGCTTCATTAGCAGCCATGACTTGTTCGTGTATAGCCTGGGACTGGTTGTCGAGGGATCGCACCATGCTTTCCCTCTCGTCCAGCAGCTGGCCCCAGTACTCCATCCGGGCCTTCTCCGTCTTGACCCACTCCTTGTCGTCGGCCAGCCTTGTTTGCGCCAGCTTGGTCTCGAATTGGAGCCGGTTGCGCCACCTCCTAAGGGTTTGGCGCTCCTCCTCGAGCGCCTTACTATCGTGGTAAAAGACAAGTTGGACCTGACGAAGGCTGGAGTAGGCGTTGTTGATGGATAACTGTAAAAGCCCGCTTTTCAGAAGAACAGAAACGCAAAAATGCGAACTAAAAATTTTTAAAAATGGACATGAAAATCCAAACTAACATGAACCATATGAGTTAACACATGTTCACTAAAAATAGGAACCTGTTAAAATTTTACATATATAACATGGTTGCTAATGTATATTGGAACTTAAGGTGTAAAATCCTTAATTTCCATGTATTCACATTTTCAATGAAAAATTAAAGGAGAAAAGGAAACAAAATAGAGAGAAAGAAAAAGGAATTATTCCAACCCTAAAATGGGACATTCAAAAATATTCAAATATACGGCTCTAAATTTTTCCATGACCTTCTAACATTCCAAATTGTCTCTCACTAAGTAAAGTTTAAAAAAATTTTGAAGCACGTTTTCCATTTATGGGACACGTACTGAGAGTTTAATCAAAATCAAATTCAAACTTAAATTTTGTACTTAACCTTGTCCAAATCAACTCTAAATTTTTCCCGAGGTCCCTTATGGTTTAGAAAGGTTAACTTCAAAGCTTTAGGATTTTTGAACCTAATCTACTATTTATTTCATTGAGTCAAGTATCACCACTTGAATTCAAATTCAAACTTGAGTAGAAATTCAACTTGCTCAGTTCTGAAATCTGATTGCACCATAAAATTCTTCACATTTTATTTAGTCATTGGGCCAAATTTGAATATTTTTGAAGCATGTTTGCTAGCTCTATTTGAAATTGGAAAGGAGAAGGGAGGAGAGTGAAGTGGGTCCCACATGTCATGTTTATCCTCATGGCCACAAAACTGAATTCGCTTCTTCCTCTCCCGGTCCTTATCCTCAGCGCCCGACTCCTCTGCTCCACGGCACGCTGCTCGCCCGGAGCCGCACCACCCCGCCAGCCGCAGCGTGCCTCACCTGGTCGCTGGCCCGCACGCGTCGCCCCAGCCCCTCCCAGCCGCGCCAGCACCACGCCACCGCTCGCCGCCAGGCTGTGCCTCTGCTCGCTCGCGCCCAGCCACGGCGACGACCGCCCGCTCCTCCCGTCGGCTGCCCTACTCGCCGCTCTTTTTGTGCACCACGCCAACACTGCCGCCTGCTTGTGCTCTCCATGTCCTGGAGCCTTGGTCTGCCGCCGACGGCTGTTTTTGCTGAGGTCGCGTCCCTCACGCGCCCTGCCGCTGCCGGCTGCACCTAGCCGTCCCAAGGACCTACCTCCCGCTCGGTGCAGCGAGTCGCGTTCCAGCCGCCGCTGTATGCTGCGCCACGCCGACCACCCGTGTCATGGCCGTGCCATCCTGCTGGTGCGCTGTTCAAATTCCAGCGCGCCATGGTCGCTGTTGCACACGCCTATTCTGCACACCATAGCCGCCTTCTGCTGGTCAGGCCCGCTGCTACGCCGTGCTTCGCCTGCCGTGCGTCCCCATGTCCGTGCCGCCGCCTCCTAAACTCGTCAACGCCTTGTGGGCACTGCACCACCCTCGACACCATGCCTCACCACCTCTGCGTCACTGGCAAGTCCATGTGTGCGCTTGTATTGCTTCGACGGCTGCTCCAGCCAACGCCGTCACCTTGATCGTGTCATCGCGGCGTTCCGCGCCGTGGCTATGTCCTGGAAGCAAGACAAATGATTGGTGTGATGGATGAAATGCAAGAACACGTCGTTGACATAGCAGCATTGACAGTTGATCCAAGGTTAGCTCTGATCTGTGCAAAGATTGGTCGGAGCAATGATGCAGTCAACCTGCTCGATGGAATGTTTACAAGGAAAGAACCAACTTTGTTGATGTTTAGAGCTTGTCTGTCATGCAGGGGTAGAATGATGTGGCAATCGACAAGGACATGTGCCATGATACCTTTGAATGGTGATGAAGCGACAGAATCAAGTACACACCCAAGATGTTTGGCGAAATGCCTACAAGTTGAGCCTTGCCCTGAAATGCCTTGATTGACATCATCGAAGTCCGTTCGTCATGACCCCTAATGGTACTCATGTGTCGTCAAGACGTACGTCTATTTTCCACATTGATATCATTCCTATAGAAATCCCCAAGTTGACCTCTTGTGTCGTTTGTATCACGTTGGCCTGTCCGTGCATGCTCGTGATGCTCCACCATGAGCCGCGTCGACGTCATTGACCACATGACGTCTTCATGACGTTCCGAGCTGTCATCGTGCCCTGTCATCGAAATGAAGGATGCCTGTGATGAGTGTGGTGCTAAAACGTAGGCACGACTCATTGGACAATAGAGTTCAAGCCAAATTTGGTTTTAGTCGCTGTGAGAGTGATAGAGTCTTAGGTATAGCCAAGGTGCTCGATAAAATGCCTTCCAGGTCGAACCAAGGTGGTTGGTGATCACCGATGACTTGTGGTCGAGTAATGCAAGAACGTTGCTACCGACAAGGAAAACTAGACCAAGGGAAACCTTGGATAAAAGTTTCTTGTTCAGGTCGACGTTGTTTCCTAACCGTCCGCAGAATTGCTTAACTAGGTGGGCCGTTTCATCGACGTCAGGTTCGTCGTGTCACTTGCCGACGATCGAGTCGACATCACTAACCTTGTGACTCATAAGGTGGTGTTCACGATTCTGCCCACCACCATGGACGAGTCCGGGTCGATGTGAATGTCGATGAGATGATCTTCCCGAGGTGACAAGGCACGTCGTCGCGACCTAGTAATGCCTTATGTTCAAGTTCCAAGAGTTCACCGAGCTCATCTGGCAAATCTTGCAAAGGACACGAAATAGTGTCATGTAAGAACTTGGACGATGTTTGCGAAGATAGTCGTAGCGATTGATTTACCTAAAGGTCCTCTGAACGTGTCTTGGTACTCACGTCAGGTTAACAGTGCTTGTGATGACTCTTTGAGTCCAAGCAATGCCGATCTCACTTCTTTTCCAAGTGTCGCTAGGGTTTCACATCGATTCATCCTAATTCATAACCCTGCGACCACACTGGTCATTTAGTTAGGTTTACTCTGTAATGAGTTTGTGTAACTTCAGTGGTCACTTTATGAGTCATGACCTCTTGTTGCACAGTTCACTCATGCCTTATGCTTTCAATGCTCCACCTTGATTCCTTAGTCGTCCTTACACTGCAAGTCCAACACTTCCACACCATTCAGCTTTATCATCCTTGAGTGGCATAGCGTCCAGTGTTGAGTGCCAAGTTGCAATGTGTGCTTACATTGCACCTTTCAATTCACATCTCGATACTACTATGACCACTTGACTCCATCCTTTGTTTATCCACACAACAGAGGCATACCTCTTCCTTCTAGTTACTCTCACTAGTCTTAGAGTTGTTTAACTTGTTTAATCTAAAGTATATTACATTATGTACTTATATGCATACCATGTCGGTAGGAACGTGATGGTAGGTGATCGATGAGGAGCGTCGCTTGGAGGAGAAGGCCAGGGTGTTCCAGCTTGAAGTTCCATGGCAGACTCTTCAAAGGAAGACCAAGCCAATAACAACTGACATTGATATAGAGTCACAATCTAAGGCAAGCCCCGGTTTGCATTTAAGAGCTTTTCAAAGTTTTTCTAGTTTTATTCATTTACGTCTTTAGTTGATATTGTGCATTACATTTAGGATGCTTGAATACTCCAGATGCATGACCCACAATCCCATTGGTTAATTGGGTAGTTTAAGAGCTCGACGTGTAGAAATGCTATGCTAATGTTGTAAGTGATCCGGTAGAAGTCGAGTAGCTGGAATCAACTCGCGAGAGATGTAGGACATATCTCAAAGGATTGGTTAGATAGACAATGGCTTAATATAATGAATCTGAGACCGGGCAGGGGATGGATATGAAGCGACTAGAATTGGAGTCTCGATCGCATGGCCCTGCCTGTGTCGATTAAGTCCCGTCTGTATGCGGCCCCTTCGAACAAGCTTGACTTGTACCGGCGACATACTGGATATATGGGCTCTAGTAAACTGTCGTAACTTGATAACTGGGATGTCGAGGCCATTAACTCACCATCGATAGGGGTGGGTTGAGGACAACAATGTGTAAATCGGTCGGCGGGCACAGAGTTGTTCCGTGCGGAGACCTTCTGTTCGCGGAGGTGAGACGGGTTCGGCGTTCGGGTTTCTTGTGAAAGGTGGCCATATACGACTAGTACTGAAGTGTTACGTAGGTATTGATGTACTCGCTGACACTTCCGAACGTGCGTATGTGTCGTGTTGTCCGGGTGTGTCCTGATTGCAATTACCGTCCCTCGCGGTAACAGAGTACCACTTGTTCACTGAGCCGTGACGTAGTAAATACTAAAGAAGTCAAAAGAATATGATATATTATTATAATTGCTTTGCAACCTTGTATGGCTTAGAGATAGTACAATTAAAAGTTTACAGTTTCCCCCTACTTTACCTATAATAGCATTATGTGCTTTGGGCATGTCATATCATTGGCAAAGCATTTCTTGTTTGATTGTGGAGTCTATGATGTGTCGTGCCGGAAGAATTTCATGTGCTACTTAAAACATGACTATAAGGATCCACTTGTAGGTTAGTCTTTTATGCTATTCCTTACCTATGGTTAGTATTCACCCCTGCATATGTCTAGTGAGATGGGTTTGTCTTGCTGAGCCTTATGCTCACGTTTGCGCTTTAACAATTTTTACAGGTATTAGAATTATTTCCGCTGTTCAGGTTGTACATGAGATCTTGAGGTATCGAGATAAATCTCATGTGAACCACGCTGCTGCTGAATGTTCTTTTTGTTGCTAGTGAGAAGCATCCTAGGGCATGGACGGCTTCTCTCCTGCTTAGTTAAGTGAGGTTATGAGTATGTACTTTCCGCTGCGTGTGTACCTCTATTGTACACTCTTTTGTAAACTCTTCTTATTATGAAATGAAAACTTTATATGTTTTGGTGTCCTTTTCGTGTGTGCTGTTAGGTGCCGCATCGCACGGCACCACCCAGTGAGATCCTCGGATGTGTGGACTCCGGTCCCCACAGACATGGTATCAGAGCTTCGTTGGGAATAGCACGCTCGAAAAGAGCCTATTTTCAAAACTCCAAAGTAGTCGAGTGAGGATTAGCTATATGCCCATTAAGGACTATAACTAGTATAAGTTATAAAGGTGATGAACTAACTTACTTATTATACTATTTTGTAACGACACTCCGTCTTCAAGGTAAGAGGTAAGGTACGCCACTGAGAGCGGATCAATCTCGGTAAACTCTGCATACGAGATGTGGTATGTGAAATTTTCGTGGCTTAGCACGGAAAGTCAATATGAGTCTCTAAAACTTTCCATGTTTCTGAGAACATATGACACGCGGTACCCCAGCGTGACACAAAATTAGTGGGAGCCCCCGTCGGGTGGTGTATAACCCGATAGTATGCATCTCTAGAACTATTGATGTTCTATGGGATCATGCGAAAAACATATGCCCGAACATGTATAAGCTGGTTCGTGCAGGAGTCTTTGCTGTACATACGTAGTACATCCATGTACCTCGAGACATGACTTCGCTCGAGGGCGACTCACAACAGAGTCGTATGCATTTACTTTCATATATATTATTGTGACTGCCTGTCGTGTTTTCCCCGTGCCGCCCTTGAGGTGTGAAGGTGTGAAAGGGGATTGTTTGTCTTCTGCAGGTACAGTAACTCTGGTAGTGACCCGTGTAGAATACGTTTGCGAGTGATCGATATTAGAACCACCTATAGACGTATCCGGATATACCGAGTTAGACTTTTCTTTTGGTAAGGCACGTAGTACCGTCAGTATCACATTTGATACTTTGACCATCCCCCACGAAAGAATGGCTTCATTATCATCTTGTAAGATCCAACTCCCAGTTGCTGGAAAGTTTTGGGTCAAAGTTTCGGCTTGGAGAGTGCAATGGGAAGAAGGATGAAGATTATGGTTGTTGTTCACTCTTGACAGAATCTAGCTCGATTATGTCAAGAGGTGCTTTTAGTGAAACTTCGTAGAACCTATTAGTGTTCTATATGGTTAAGAAGATCTTCAAGTTTTCTACGACTGTTCTTTGAATAGTTTGGGCATGAAAGCCTTTTGAATCGATTTCCATGATCAAAAATCAACACTAATCCTATTTCTTTGAAACATTGGACCAACTTTAGTGTTTTGCCCTATCTATTCGTAGAAAGCTCTTCCATGCCTTTGTGATACATTTTCGGAAAGATGAGGAGCTAGACTACAACTTTGTAATTCAATATTGCCCCAAATTCAGATAAGAAGTATTTAAACACTTGAGTTAAAATTTGGAACAAGACTATATGTACTACCTGAACTAACATGGAAAATTGTTGAACTTTGAACAGCCATAACTTTTAAATTAGAACAGCAACATAGGCATATATATACATGCCTGGAAAGCTTAAGGAATCCACTAACGAGTTTCTATTCGACTCTGAGTCTAAAACTCACAGTAACAAGGTCTAAATTGAAGTGTCGTTTAAGAGGTTCTGGCAGCCCGGAAGAGGGGACAGAATCTGAACTCTTCACCAATTGAATCATAACTTTTTTGCATACTTCACCTCTGTAGGCCTAATTTATGTGGTTGGAAAGTGTAGAGAGTCCTCTACAACGTTTCTATAGAAATACAGAGCAGAATCTATCTCTAACATACTCAAAATTTCAAATTTCTAAACTTGATCAAATCTGGACAGCGAGTGGACAGTCCTGTATACAGTTACTGGTTCTCGCATAACTCGCTGTAGAATTGTTGAATGACTTCATGTGATGCATTCCTGGAATCCTGAGGATGTATGTAACAATTTTGTAATACATTGTTTCTGCATATATCAATGTTTAACTATCTGAAAATTGTGGACAAAATGAACAACAAACAAAGGAAGTTCTGTCAAAATTTTTATTAAAAATCTGGTGATATAACTGAACTTTCAAAATCCATATCTCCTCAAGCAGAAGATCTATGAGAGCAAATAAAGACTTTTTGGAAATCTTTGGAAGTCCTGTACAAGTTCTCTATTCAGCTCAAGACCAAAATCTTTTCTTATGTGGGTGAAATTTTGGAAATCGCAGAAACTGCCCGGGACTACAGAAACTGGACAGCACTCTGAACTTTTCTGAATGTGACCCATAACTAGCAGATTTTGCATCCAATGGTGTCGTGCGAGTAACCGTTGGACAGGTTAGAGAGTCAGCTACAATTTTTGAAATTGGCTCCAGACCTGAATCGGTCATCTATCTATTTCAAATCGAGTTTGAATGCAGAGTGGTCGATCTGAACTGAATTCAAATTCTGAATGCTGAAATTTTAACCAACTTCAAAAATTCATATCTTTTAAACCAGGACTGATATGAAGACAAGTAAGTACATTATGGAAATATTATTACATTAACTACATATTTGTATATAATAATATTTACATATTTCCATCAGAACATCCTGAAAACTTTAAATCAAAACTGCTACTTTTTAAGCAGGTTCTGCTAAAAGTGCAGAAAATTCTGCTGACTTTAAAATAGCATAACTTGCAAACCAGAGATGATATAGAGGCAAACAAATACTTTTTCGAAAGGTCTTGAAGTATACTTTAACTTTTCTATTCACCTGAAGATCTTATTTTTCAATTAACTGGATCAAAATTGAGTTTGCGTCCAGACTGGTCATTTGTCACCATAGTCTGGCCAGTTTGAACCTTTTGGTTTTTGTTAGGCATTCGGTTCTCGATTTCAACTCGAGGAGTGTTGTAACCAACCAAGAGTTAGGACTCAACTAATTACCAAGTTGAATAGTGTTTAACTCATTTGAAACCCTTTTCCCTTAGATAGACATACTAGTGTTTGATTTATGTGACTTGCCACATCACATCTAGTGATGTTTAACGCAGGTCGCAATTACTCGAGTTGCATCTCGTCTTCCCATGAGGATTGTTTGAATACGCTTTGACATCCTTGTTCGAAACTTTAAGGGGGAAGTAATGGGGAAGGTGAGCACTCAAGTAATGATAGTGTTCAACTGTTAACCTTGGTTACAACGAGTCGTGTCAACAAGAAGACGATCAATTAAGATTACATCTTCAAGAGGATCCAACATCCACCACTAGATTGAGTTACTCTAAGAAGAGTGTGACTTCAACTCCACTAAAAGTGATTGAGAAGGATATCCATTCCTCCTGACCGATCGAAGTGGAGGTTAAGTGAAGTATCACTAGAGTTGTGTCTAGTGATCTCGACCATGTGTCTAGGGATAATCTTCGACATATAGTTTATTATTTTTCTTCTGATGAAGATACTCCTCAAGTCAACTGGTAGCTCTAAGACCTAGTTGAAGATACAATCAAGTGTAGTAATACATGAACAAGCTTTCGAAAGGTCTAGGTAACGTGGTATGTTTTCCACATTCCTTATCCGTCGTTCTGTTATAAATTCCTTAACTGTGGTCGAGTCATGAAAGGAACGCTACTCATTGAGTGTCTTTCACGACCACGGTATCCAATCCTTGCAAATCATCAGACATTACTTGAGTTTTGTCGGCGTGATTCATTTAGTCTTGCTCAAACTATAAAAGCTACTGCACTATGCATGTGCACCATTTGCACCATACATATGCATCATTTGCACCAAACATATGAACCATTTGCACCATACCATGTGCATATTCATTGCACCGTACAACATATGATGCATCATGAAGCATCATTACCAATGTAACACTAATGATAGAATGCATGGTAATACTAAAATTTAGAGCAAGATTGTGTACCCCATTCCAACTATTCTAAGGTGTCTAATGACTACGATCATTTCACCATCTTCATTTGACTTCTTACATTGTTGACCTCCTTTCCATTGAGTGATACCTGGGCAACCGATCACTCAACCTCCCTTGCAACTAAACAGACAATTGAACTTTCGGCCTTGACTTGTTTAGGTTCAAGTGCTTTGATTGTTGCAATTATACTGTTCTTCATCATGTGATCACCGGTTAGATGATCAACCTTGTACAATCTATGATTCGCTTTACTCGCAAAGGTTCCGTTTGATTGTTAACCTCGCGAAAAGCCTTGGGGTCCATCTAAGTCCTTGCATTGTTATTTGGTAACCTTGCTACACTAATTACCTTGTAATTACCATATGCTTGAGTTCTTTGCTTTGTTGGGAACATATGAGGATGTTGAATCCTTAAATCCTCGTGTGCCACCGCAAAGGGTCTTCATCTTCTATTTCTATTGTTTGAAGATGTTGATATACCCAAAAACCTTGTAGTCGCCATATCTTCAGGTTACCTGCGGTTTTTCCCACATAAGAGTGTTGAGTGCTTTGCTACTCTTATGCTACAGCTAAGGAATCCTATCGTTGACTAAACATCAAACGAGGTTAATTATTGTTGTTTAACCTCGTAAACCATCTTAACTCATGTTAGGGGAAATACCACATTAAGTTATAAGGACCTATGCAAAAACCAAGAAAGCAACCAAGAACCAATGCAAAGATAGTTTCAAACTATCATGGTGACCTAGAGAAGCAAAGAACAAGTCCTGATTCTTCCAGTCAAGACTAGGACAGGACAAGATGTCATGTCAGTGTAAGAGTACAACAATAAAGGGTCAGTAACAGACGTAAAAGTTTTACGATGTGATATTGTCATGTCGAGCATCCTGTCAAGATTATCAACCTAAAGACTGGAATCACTTGAAGCAAACTTTAGAGATAATCACTATTTCGTAGAACCCAAGTCTTTAAGGGCATTGCCATTTTCCTTAGTCAATGACCCTCTTTTACTGATCGTCCCCTCATCGTTTCTGTTATTCTACTTGTTAGAATCTCGGGACGAGATTCCTTTAAGGGGGAAGGATTGTAAAAGCCCGCTTTTTAGAAGAACAAAAACGCAAAAATGCGAACTTAAAAATTTTGAACATGGACTTGGAAATCCAAACTCACATGGACCATATGAGTTAACCAATGTTCACTAAAAATAGAAACCTATTAAAATTTTACATATAGAACATGGTTGCTAATGTATATTGGAACTTAAGGTGTAAAATCCTTAATTTCCAGGTATTCACATTTTCAGTGAAAAATTAAAGGAGAAAAGAAAACAAAATAGAGTGAAAGAAAAAGGAATTATTCCAACCCTAAAATGGGACATTCAAAAATATTCAAATCTACAGCTGTAAATTTTTTCATGACCTTCTAATATTCCAAATGGACTCTCGGTAAAGTTTCAAAAATTTTTGAAGCATGTTTTCCATTTATGGGACACGTAATGAGAGTTTAATCAAAGTCGTCTTCAAACTTAAACTTTGTACTTAACCTTGTCCAAATCAACTCCAAATTTTTCCCGAGGTCCCTTATGGTTCAGAAAGGTTAACTTCAAAGCTTCAGGATTTTTGAACCTAATCTACTTTTATTTCATTGAGTCAAGTATCACCACTTGAATTCAAATTCAAACCTGAGTAGAAATTCAACTTGCTCAGTTCTGAAATCTGATTGCACCATAAAATTCTTCACATTTTATTTAGTCATTGGGCCAAAGTTGAATATTTTTGAAGCATGTTTGCTAGCTCTATTTGAAATTGGAAATGAGAATGGAGGAGAGTGAAGTGGGACCCACATGTCATGTTTATCCTAATGGCCACAAAACCGAATTCGCTTCTTCCTCTCCAGGTCCTTATCCTCAGTGCCCGACTCCTCTGCTCCATGGCATGCCGCTCGCCCGGAGCCGCACCACCCTGCCAGCCGCAGCGCGCCTCGCCTGGCCGCCGGCCCGCACGCGTCGCCCCAGCTCCTCCCTGCCGCGCCAGCGCCACGCCACCGCTCACCGCCACAACGTGCTTCTGCTCGCTCACGCCCAGCCACGGCGACGGCCGCCGCTCCTCCCGTCGGCCGCCCTACTCGTCGCTCTTTCCGTGCACCACGCCAGCACCGCCGCCTGCTTGTGCTCTCCATGTCCCGGAGCCTTGGTCTGCTGCCGTCGGCTGTATTCGCCGAGGCCGCATCCCTCACGCGCCCTGCCGCTGCCGGCTGCACCTCACCATCCCAAGGACCTACCTCCCGCTCGCTACTGCGCGCCGCATTCCAGCCGCCGCTGCAGGCTGCGCCACGCCGACCACCCGTGCCATGGCCGTGCCATCCTGCTTGTGTGCTGTTCCAATTCCAGCGCACCATGGTTGCTGTTGCACACGCCTAGCCTGCACACCATAGCCGCCTTCTGCTGGTCATGCCTGCTGCTACGCCGGGCTTCGCCTGCCGTGCATCCCCATGTCCGTGCTGCCGCCTCCTCAACTTGCCAGCGCCTTGTGGGTACTGCACCACCCTCGACACCATGCCTCACCACCTCTGCGTCACTGGCAAGTCCATGTGTGTGGTTGTATTGCTTCGACGGCTGCTCCATCCAACGCCGTCACCTTGATCATGTCGTCGCGGCATTCTGCGCCGTGGCTATGTCCTGGAAGCAAGACGCATGATTGGTGTGATGGATGAAATGCAGGAACACGTCATTGACACACCAGCATCGACAATTGATCCAAGGTTAGCTCTGATCTATGCAAAGATTGGTCAGAGCAATGCTGCAGTCAACCTGTTCGATGAAATGTTTACAAGGGAAGAACCAACTTTGTTGATGTTTATAGCTGGTCTGTGATGCAGGGGTAGAATGATGTGGCAATCGACAAGGACATGTGCCAAGATACCTTTGAATGGTGATGAAGCGACGGAATCAAGTACACATCCAAGATGTTCGATGAAATGCCTACAAGGTGAGCCTTGCCCTGAAATACCTTGGTTGACATCATCAAAGTCCATTCGTTGTGACCCCTAATGGTACTCATGTGTCGTCAAGCCGTACGTCCATTTTCCGCATTGATATCATTCCTATAGAAATCTCCAAGTTGACCTCCTGTGTCGTTTGTATCACGTTGGCCTGTCCGTGCGTGCTCGTGATGCTCCACCATGAGCCGCATCGACGTCGTTGACCACATGACGTCGGCGTGACGTTCCAAGCCGCCATCGTGCCCTGTCATCAAAATGAAGGATGCTTGTGATGAGTGTGGTACTGAAACACAAGCACAACTCATTGGACAATAGAGGTCAAGCCAAATTAGGTTTTAGTCGCTGTGAGAGTGATAGAGTTTTAGGTATAGCCAAGGTGCTCGATAAAATGCCTTCCAGGTCGAACCAAGGTGGTTGGTGATCATCGATGACCAGTGGTTGAGTAATGCGAGAACTTTGCGACCAACAAGGAATACTAGACCTAGGGAAACCTTGGATAAGAGTTTCTTTTTAAGGTCAATGATGTTTCATAACCGTCCGTAGAATCGCTTAACTAGGTGGGCCATTTCATCGACGACAGGTTCGTCGAGTCACTTGCCGACGATCGAGTCAACATCACTAACCTTGTGACTCATAAGGTGGTGTTCGGGATTCCGCCCACGACCATGGACGAGTCCAGGTCGATGTGAACGTCGATGAGATGATCTTCCTGAGGTGACAAGGCACGTCGTCGCGACCTAGTAATGCCTTATGTTCAAGTTCCAAGAGTTCATCGAGCTCATCTGGAAAATCTTGCAAAGGACACTGCAATAGTGTCATGTAAGAACTTGGACGATGTTTGCAAAGATAGTCGTAGTGATTCATTTACCTAAAGGTCCTATGAACGTGTCTTGGTACTCACGTCAGGTTAACAGTGCTTATGATGACTCTTTGAGTCCAAGCAATGCCGATCTCACTTCTTTTCCAAGTGTCGCTAGGGTTTCACAATTATTTATCCTAATTGAGAACCCTGCGACCACACTGGTCACTTAATTAGGTTTACTCTGTAATGAGTTTGTGTAACTTCAGTGGTCGCTTTCTGAGTCATGACCTCTTGTTGCACAATTCACTCATGCCTTATGCTTTCAATGCTCCACCTTGATTCCTTAGTCATCCTTACACTGCCAGTCCAACACTTCCACACCATTCAGCTTGATCGTCCTTGAGTGGCATAGCGTCGAGTGTTGAGTGCCAAGTTGCAATGTGTGCTTACATTGCACCTTTCAATTCACATCTCGATACTACTATGACCACTTGACTCCATCCTTTGTTCATCCACACAACAGAGGCATACCTCTTCCTTCTAGTTTATCTCACCAGTCTTAGAGTTGTTTAACTTGTTTAATATAAAGTATATTACATTATGTACTTATATGCATATCATGTCGATAGGAACGTGATGGTAGGTGATCGATGAGGAGCGCCGCTTGGAGGAGAAGGCCAGGGTGTTCCAGTTTGAAGTTCCATGGCGGACTCTTCGAAGGAGACCAAGCCAATAGCAACTGACATTGATATAGAGTCGCAAACTAAGGCAAGCCCTGGTTTGCATTTAAGAGCTTTTCAAAGTTTTTCCAGTTTTATTTATTTATGTCTTCAGTTGATATTGTGCATTACGTTTAGGATGCTTGAATACTCCAGATGCATGACCCAAAATCCCATTGGTTAATTGGGTAGTTTAAGAGCTCGACGTGTAGAACTGCTATGCTAATGTTGTAAGTGATCCGGTAGAAGTTGAGTAGCTGGAATCTACTCGCGAGAGATGTAGGACATATCTCACAGGATTGGTTAGATAGACAATGGCTTAATATAATGAATCTGAGACTGGGCAGGGAATGGATAGGAAGCAACGAGAAATGGAGTCTCGGTCGCATAGCCCTGCCTGTGTCGATTAAGGCCCGTATGTATGCGGCCCCTTCGAACAAGCTTGTCTTGTACCGGTGACATACTGGATATATGGGCTCCAGTAAACTGACGTAACTCAATAACTGGGATGTCAAGGCCATTAACTCACCATCGATATGGGTGGTTTGAGGATAGCAAGGTGTAAATCAGTCGACGGGCACAGAGTTGTTGCGTGCGGAGACCTTCTGTTCGCGGAGGTGAGACGGATTCGGCGTTCAGGTTTCTTGTGAAAGGTGGCCATATACGACTAGTACTGAAGTGTTACGTAGGTACTAATGTACTCGCTGACACTTCCGAACGTGCGTATGTGTCGTGTTGTCCGGGTGTGTCCTGATTGCAATCACCGTCCCTCGCAGTAATAGAGTACCACTTGTTCACTGAGCCGTGACGTAGTAAATACTAAACAAGTCAAAATAATATGGTATATTGAATTATAATTGCTTTGCAACCTTGTATGGCTTAGAGATAGTACAATTAAAAGTTTACAGTTTCCCCCTACTTTACCTGTAATAACATTATGTGCTTTGGTCATGTCATATCATCGGCAAAGCGTTTCTTGTTTGATTGTGGAGTCTATGATGTGTCGTGCCTGAAGAATGTCATGTGCTACATAAAACATGACTATAAGGATCCACTTGTAGGCGAGTCTTTTATGCTATTCCTTACCTATGCTTAGTATTCACCCCCGCATATGTCTAGTGAGACGGGTTACTCTTGCCGAGCCTTATGCTCACGTTTGCGCTTTAACGATTTTTGCAGGTATTAGGTTTATTTCCGCTATTCAGGTTGTACATGAGATCTCGAGGTATTGAGATAAATCTCATGTGAACCACTCTGCTGCTGAATGTTCTTCTTGTTGCTAGTGAGAAGCGTCCTAGGGCATGGACGGCTTCTCTCCTGCTTAGTTAAGTGAGGTTATGAGTATGTATTTTCCACTGCGTGTGTACCTTTTTTGTACACTCTTTTGTAAACTCTTCTTATTATGAAATGAAAACTTTATATGTTTTGGTGTCCTTTTCGTGTGTGCTGTTCAGTGCCGCATCGGACGGCACCACCCAATGAGATCCTCGGATGTGTGGACTCTGGTCCCCACAATAACGACAGGGGGATCGACTTCGGACCTGTCTGGGTCCTCTCCGCTGACTCCAGCGGGTTCTCCATAACAAAAATTGGGTCCCACTCTACAAGAGTGGTCCCCTGAGCTTCCGCGTCACTAGGGCTGCCCCCCGGGAGTGCCTCAGTCGTCGCCGAGTAAGGTCTGGCAACAGGAGCTTCTACCTCCGGAATCAGCTCTAAAGGTTCCGCTGCCAGGTCATGAGCAGCTAATCCCTCAAGCAGAGGACTGGCCGCTTTGTCCTGGCATTCTGGATCAGGCGCGGGTACCTCTAGAACTACCACCTCTGGGGCAAGCGTTGAATATTCGGCCGGAGATGAGGCCACCTCCGGCTCCGACGCTGGTGCCTCCTCCATTGCCGGTTCAAGCTCCAGTGCTTCAACCTCCACCGGTTCGGGTGCCGCCACCTCCGCGACAACCGGCTCAGATGCCAGAACTTCATCAACCACCGGCTCCGCCGTCGGGGCTTCAATAACATCCGGCCCTAAGGCCGTAACATCAGCTACCTCCGGCTCTGAGGCTGGAGCGTCCATCATCACAACATCCAAAACCAGAGCTTTAGCCTCCGGAGCTGGTGCCACTGGTACATCTTCATTCCCATGGTCCGGCGCTACCACGGGAGCTTCAGGAGATGAGTCGAGGTCCAGAACCTTGACAGCTGGCGCTGGAGCTACTGAGACCTCAGCCACCACCTGGGGCGGTGCTGGAATTGGAGCCGGAGCCTCCGGTTGTACAGCATCAGTTGATGTCACAGGAACCGGAGCTTCAACCCCTTTGTTGGACACCCTGTGGATGAAGGACGAAGGAACTCAAAATACGATTACAACAAAAATAACCAACTGAGGTAAAGAAGCAAATTTACTTTGGAAGACTTCCGCTCCAGCAAGCGCGGAACCTCTTCGTCGAACGCTCAGAGCCCGACCTTGTCGCAACTGGTGTAGCAACTCCGGAAGGCTTTTCGGAGCTTGCTGCCGCCATCAGAGACGTCTTGGTTGGGGCCCCCCTTGACTGAGAAGGACTCTTGGACCTAGAGCCCTTAGTTGGCCCTAGTGCTGGAGTCACCCGGTCGGAGCTGGCGTTTCGGGGAGACGCCGATGTTGGAGTTGCCGTCGCCATCGAAGACTTCCCCCGCCGGGGAGAAGGAGCCGTTGCGGAAGGAGCATGTATGATGGGCCTCCCATCAGAGTGCTTCAACTTCCTCTTTCAGCTGGAGGGCTCAGCCAACTCTTCACTCATGCCCATGACTTCAGCTCTCTGTCTCGGGGCGGAAGTAGGACCACCCTCGGAAGCTCCGGGGATCGCCAATCTGGTGGTCGGACGCCTCTCTACCTCACTGAGGTCGTCAAGCACCGGCATCTTTCGCTGGAGCTCCCTGCTGAACTCCGCCTCCATGTTCAGAGGGAGGAAAGTCGTCGGCGGAGTTAAGTCATCGCCCTCAACGTCGATGCCATGCTGGAACTTCTTGAGATGAAGGTCCAAAGCTGCGCCTTCCAAATTGCACTTGAAACCGATTTCAATCCAGTCATCGTCCATCACACTTTTGAGGGCCCAGGTGAGCTTCTCCCTCTTCTTCAGCAGAGCCCACCTGTTGACCAAGAAGTTGCAGAAGACCGCCTGGGGGTCACCCCTGCTTCAACAAATTGGCGGATCCTCTTCAAGACAGGGTTGAAGACCTCCGACAGCACCGGAGCCTCGCTCTAGGCGTCAGTGTCAACATTGGGAAGACCTTCATGCATCTCCAGCTTCTCGTGCTCCTCTGCCGTGACGACAATCCAATCCTTCTTCCAGTCGTCCGACATGTCGGAAGGGAACGACCTCAATTACTTGTAGGGGCATTTCTTGCGCTTCACGAAATAGTAGAAGCCAAGATACTCGTCACTCATGCCGGTAGTGTGGATGGTAAAGAAGGTACGGAAAAGCTCAGCGCAGGGGGAATACCCACCCACATCTCGCAGAAGTGGACAAATGTTAACACAAGAAGAATGGAGTGGGGGCCATGGTGGTACAACTGCAGACCATAGAAGTCTAATAGCATCAAGAGAAAGGTTGAGAAAGGTGGGATCCGTCCCACCATGGCGTACGCATAAAAGTGCACCATGTCGCCAGCGCGCTTGTTCTTGAACAGGAGTTTGTCGGCATCGACCAGTTGGTTGAAGGAGTCGCTGGACCACCCGATGTAGGTCCAGACCTTCTTCAAATCGTCATCGGTCATGAGACGGCTCTTGTGGAGACGAAACTCCATTGAACCACGGCGGGGCAAGAGAGGAAAAGCAAGCGAAAGTTTGGAGGATTCGAGCGCAAGTTCAAATGAAGGTGTAAGGAATCCCCAAACGGTGCGCGCTTTCCTTCTTAAGTAAGCCTGCGCAACGCTTGGATGGAAACCGCAGAAGGGCCAAGGATACAGTTCAAAAATTTCACCCTGCCAATGACAAGGGGGCTCGGGGCCACCCAGACGATCAAGTCGAGGTCCTTAACCGAGGCGAACAGTTGTCATCATGAGAGGCGGGAAACCCGGGAGCGGCAGTCTGATAGGGCACGCGGAACTGATATGGTTTTCATATTGGGAACCAGCGACCTTCAATTGCGTGAGATCCGCACGCGCAGATCTCACGTGCCGCATCCTGAAGATGTCACGCGACGATGGTTTAACTATGAACCACCACCTCAATGACACATCCAAAAACCCTTGAAGACATGGCGCAGAAATCGAAAGATGGACCCACCTCCGGCAGAATGACTTAAACCAAAAGGTCTCTCCCAAAGGTGGGTCTAGGGGGCCACTGTTGGTACCCTATGTACCGGATACCCCTTGGAACTGCGAAGAGTGCAAAGGAACTCCACCTATCTATGTTGAAGACCACCAAAAGCCCCACGTGTCATACAGAACCGGATCTGCCTCCCTTCTATGGTTAGTCCCAGTGCTACCACGTGTATCATAAAAACGGAGCTACAATCCCTACATGGGAATGCTCCGGCTAGATACCTGTGTGGCACCCGTGGACCTAACCCCCGACAGAGGGAAGCTCCGATACCAACACATGTACAACAACATCGGACCGACTCGTCCAAGACGGTAAGCTCCAGAGATGCCACGCGTCCAATCGCCGGACCTTCAACCCCAACAGGCAGATTGGTGGACCTCCAATGGCTCGAACCTTCAAGGAACATTAAAGACTCCAAGACTTGATTATGTGTCATTAATGCTATCTTAATGACACACGATCAGGGGAACCCTAATGCCAGTAACGCCGCCATTAAGGTGCGTTACCATGCTGTTAAGGGGAATTAAAAACATTAACTGTGTATTAAGCATCAGTAACCGCCAGGGCCACATGTCGGGCCAGGCTGATGATGTAATGACCAGTCCTTGTACTATAAAAGGATTGGCCGAGCAATACACAAGAGAGGCTTCTCAGAGATGCTTCCAGACTTTTTTTGGGGGGGAAGGATTAGAGACACTCTGGTCTTCCACACGGGCCTAGACACTCTGGTCACTCATACACAAGCGCTCAGACGCTCAATACAACGACAATAGCACACCTGTGGAGTAGGGTATTACGCTCACACGGCCCGAACTACATAAATCCTCGTGTCAAATTGCCATCAAGTTCTGAATTTCCGTGCTCCACAACCGAACTAAGAAACTCCGCGGGCTACTAACAGTAGTGCCGGGAGAATTGCTGGAATCAGACTCCGACAACGGTGTTTATGATAACATATAAGGACATTACTATGGGATCATAATGACATCTACTCCTATCACATTAATCGACTCCACAATAAAACAAGAACGCTTTGCCCAAGTATATGAATAAAAAAGACTAACAATAATATTATTAATAAGCATAATATCACAAAAATATGAAAAGATACATGAGCCATATCTTTCCCAATTTTGACATAGGACTAGAGGCTTCTCTCTACAACCTAATCTCCACTAAGGACTAAGATAACTAGTGTAAACAAGAGAGTGATGCTCAAGTGGTGTGTGTGGAGATGTGAGGTGTGTGGTCCTTTTTATACATGAAGTTCAGTAGATTCCCGTCATCTTTTACATGCGAAGCAGTCTTCACCGCCATCAGGGAGCCACGGGAGTGCACCATGTGTCGTTTGACCACGAAATAGACTCAGACCACGTCGGCCAGGCCAAGAGTTCAAACGACTTGGTCCAGACCCCTCCCCAGTTGCGCTTTCTCCTGGTGACTAACTTGTGAGACCTAGTTCCCATCCCGCGTGAATCGATGTTGGATTCCCTTGGATACGCCTGGGAATGGGTCTATAGATCCATGTGATGCCACATGTCATCGCGTGATTGGTCGAGATGTCACTTTTTAGGATTGCTTCCCACAATTCTCCTCATTTATGCAATAAAATACCTGCATGCACTATTTCTCCAAGTACAAGTGGAATTATGTAAAATATGAGAGTGATGTGTGTAAGAAATATTTATCCTTCACAGAACTGAGTTATATTGACGATCGAAATTGATATATAACGATCATCAACAGACTCTCCCGAGCTTACCCTTTGCTCGCCCCGAAGCAAAGATGAAGAGTTAGGTTGTTGATCAGGAGTTGCTACAATGTCCTACCTTTAAAAAATTATCAAGTGCACAACAAAATATTATACTTTGCATTGAATCAATTAGCTATGGTACCTCATTTTTTTTCTTAGTCATTATCTGGCTTATGCCTCCTCTTTTTCTTGGGTGGTTGAAGGATAGAACAACAAAATGATCATGCATCACCTAATGTCTAAGTTCCACCTGGATTTTGGAGAGTTTCAAATGGTGCTTAATTTTAAGTTCCTCAAATGATGATCTCAATCACTTGTTGTGGTAAGTGGAATTGTTTTTCTCACTAAGGCAATACCTTTCTTATCCTACATCTAAATAAGACTTTATGTGGAGCTTGGTAGGGATCAATGCTGGGCATGTTTACAACATTTATATTGCTATGTCAAAAGAGTAAGCTTTATGAGAAAATAAATCATATTTGATCAAGATTGTGCATGTGTGATTGAATTTAGCGGAGTGGGAATTTAAAGATGACTCCTTTTTTATGGACTCTCTTTATTGTGAGAATGAAAAATGGCTACTTATTGTTTCTTTTTTTTCTCATGCTCTTGTACATGAGCATGCATTTTCTTTTCTTTTCTTGTACCATATCTTCTACTCCTCATTTCAAATATTTTTGAAGAGAGTATTATGCATGAAGAGTATGAAGTATCTTTTGGTGGTGCAGTGGTAGGATGGAATTTTCCAAACTTCAAGTGTAAAAGTTTATCATGTGCCCGTGAAATCTTGATCTTAAAGTATGAAAATATTCTCACATAGGTTTATACTAGTTTGACTAGGATCAATGTGAAGGCAAATAGCATATGCATGTGGTTTATCAAATTTGAATATCATATGACTTTGGTAGGAATTTCAAATCAAATGAGGAACTTCAATATGATCCATTTTAGAAATACTTTGGGAAAACAAGTTTCACTTTAACTACGATTTTAGCAGCTCTTATTACAATATCGTATACCACAACAACCTAAAATTGGATTAGACTTATGCTAGCCACAAATTCCATGTTTAAGGCAAAAGTGTTCTAAGCCAATAAACGCAATACTTGCAGAATATAAGTTGTATACTAGGGAATAAGGAAAAATAAAATAGAGCAACTATTCATCATTTCAACTTTTGCAAAGTAAACATATTTTTACCGCACATCTTTTATTTTATTTAATCTATCCTATACCACATAATTAATTTTTTTAGTTGCAAATTATGTGGAAAGAAAGAAATTAAAGAATGGAATGCAAATAAAAGGTGATACAAGTTACCTCAAGTGGGGGTCGCCCCCCAAGCTTGTCCTTCGTCAATCTCAGTGATAAGGGTTGAATCTTTGATGAAGGAAGTAGGCCATGAGGTCAGCCTGTTGTTGTGCATTGGCATTGACGTTGTTGAATTGTGCGTTGACTTGTTGCTGCCAGTCATGGGTATCCTGGATGTGATCTTGAAGAGTGTTGAGGATGTCACATGTCCTCAGTTCAAGATCTCCCATCCGTTGAGTAAGTTTCGCCATTCCTTGACCAAGGTCATGAGAAACTCGGGCTGAGAAGGAACGACATTACTTATCGGTGGAGGAGGCAAGCTACTAGAGCTTGGGTTGGAACCATATAGGTCCCATCTTTCTCCTGTGGTAGCCCACTCATGCCATGATGACCCTCGCTACAGGAAATTCCACCATTTATGATGGCTAGATTAATTTACGATCGCTACCTGTCGTAAATGGAGTAATTTACGACGGCCAGGATGGCCATCAGAAATTAATTTATCTACAATGGTTAGAAGCCTACCACCATCATAACTAAAAGAGCCCTCATAAATAAGCAAACAACTTACCGCGGCCAGGCCCAAGGCCATCGTAAATTAATGGCCCGTCGTAAGTAAGTAAATAACTTACAACGGCCAACCCTAATACCATCATAAATAAGCTAGCCGTTGTAAATAAAGTGAAATTACCAAGCCTAGGAGGCCCACTTACTCCTTCTCTATCACACCACTGCCTCCTGACGCGCCACCTCCCGAGCTCGCATCCGCGATGCTGCCCCGTAGCCGCGTCCTGACGCCGTGGTGCCACCTCTGTTGACGGTCCTTAGATGCTAAATCTGATCATCAATTCACCACATAAAAATTATAAATTTGAGAACACAACATAGTGGTAGGGGTTAATAGTGATCATTTCCACAAGTGTTAGTGTCTATTTACATGCAGGTGAATTGAGCCCCAAAATACCCAAGAATGCAGGGAGCAATCCAAAAAGTTACCTTTCGACCAATCAGGTGATGACACGTGACGCGACATGGATCCATGGACCCTTTACTTGGCGTATCCGAGGGAATCCAATGGCAATTCACTCGGGGAAGGAACCTGGGCCCACAAACCAGTGAACAAGACGAAGCTCAAGCCGATAAGGGTCAGGTCCAAGTCGGCCAAACACCCTGGTTCGACCGACCTATTCCTGGCACCTTCCTCGGTCAATCGACATGTGTCAACTCCCAGTGGCTCCCTGATGGCGGTAACGACTGATTCGCGCGCTAATTGTGGGGCCAAACCTATTGAACTCTTGTATAAATAGCCCCCCCTCACTCCCTCACTCCATACACCACAAATTTGAGATTAGAATACAAATCCTAAGGGTTAGTGTTGCCCAAGTGGCCATCCAAGTAGAAGGATAGCGAGGAGGATCTAGCAGGAGGAGGCTTGGGCTTGTCAAGACCCTCTTCCACACTTAACCTCTACGCAATTTCTACTGCAATCGAGTAAGAAACTTTCGTGAATTCAGTACAAGTTCGATTTTTATTCCATATTAGTTTGCTTTTGTAGCTGCTTGTAGGTTCACTACTTTAGTTCATTAGAGGCTCTAGTTTTATCTTTGCATTAGAAACTATTAGAGTTGTCAATTTGAACTTAAGCGTGGTGTTTAGGTTAGAATTCAGCAGTGGATATCTCGTAGATACACAGACTGAGGAGGTAGGCAGCAGGTGTAGATAACCCTATATGTCCTTAGTAATCCTCCACATTAGGCTACGCCATAGACTCTTAGCGGGAATCATCTTTGTTTTGCTAGTGGTAAACCTATGCTCGAAGCAGGTATCTACTGTAGGCTACTATGACTTAGAATCAAACCATTGATTTCCTCTAAAATACTTACCTAACAGACAAACCGTGTCCTTTGGGAGAACAAGATTAGCAGTTCTCACACACTTTCCTTGGATCCGATACCTTTGGGAATACTATTTAAGGGGAAGTGCTACAACGGTCCTCCGTGCACTTGCGGATTTTCATCTATGAGATACCAACCATCAACAAGCATTTCTTGCTCCGTTGCTGGGGAACGGTTGCTGTTGATCTTCGAACCTTGTTCACCCTCATATCCATTTTCTTTTCTTTAATTCTTACCTTTCCACCATTACCATGGAGCAACTCACCATTCTTTCTTATTATGCCCCAAAAGGCGAGTTTTGTAACCCACCACCATCGGCGGAATAAATTTGCTCAACTAGCTATGAACTCCGCCCTAGCTTTATAGTCTTGGTTCGGGAATAATCCTTCTTAAGAACGGATTGTAAAAACCCTTAATACCATCTACGAGAGTCTAAACAATTGTGTTCTTGCCTTTTAATTAAAGTCATGTCAGAAGAAACTCTCAAATGAAAGTTGTTTCCTTTTTCTCTTAAGGAAAAAGCAAAACAATGGTAGACCCATATTGTTGGGAAGACAAACGGTGATTGGAGACAAGTACGAGACAAATTTTGTCTTGTCTTCTTTCCAATATCTCAAATTATTTACCTATGAATGGAGGTACTAGGCTTTCAACAGATGAAGAAAGAATCGATAGGTACAACTTGGCATATATTTTTGCTTTTGCTAAATTCTGGCCCATATTTGTTAATCTGTGATCCATAGTTATTGCAACATTTCTTCTTAGGACTTAACCAAGAATTTGCCCAATATCTGGACATTACAGCTGGAGGGTCTTTCCTCCATAAGATGCCATAAGAAGGGAATGAATTTTTAGATCAAATTCTAGAAAGTGCCTCCTTCATTATGGGTCTTAATGAGCCTCCCCCAGAAGAAGCCACGTCGAGCATTGAGGACACCTCTATAGACAAGAAAGAGCCTGTAGAATGCCCATCACCTGCCTTGCCTGTAGAATCCTCTCTCAAACCAATCCATCAAATGATGAGGAAATCCAACCTTTGAAATTCCTGTTCTACTTCTAGGAAGAGAATTTTGAAGATTATGACCTCAAAGTGTAGTTACTATAGGAAGCCATCATTGCCATCAACTTCACCTGACCTACCTAATGGAGTATTCCTCCAAGAGACAGTCAAGGAGTTGACCTCTACTTTGAGATCGGAATGGATGGCAGAGGTTGAGAACTCAACCAACATACTTCGGATGACCTCACCCTTGGCTACTATTCTATGTCACAATAGAGGAGCAATAATGCGAGTCCTATATAATTCCTTTGTTGGAGAAAATATCAATTCTGATACTCGTGCTCTCGCCATTTTGGGCGTTGTGCCAGTGGCACCAACACAAAATCCTTCCGAGATACAATTGGAAATATTATTGAAGGATATGGGATTTTGCAACATGTGTTAGTGAGACACAAAGATATTGATGTCATCCTTGGTTTCTATGCTTTCAAAGGCTGAGACTTCGACATTATGATTCGACTATCCATTGAGAAATTCCTCATGAAATCCCCACGAAAGGAAAACTCAACATTGATCGTGGAGTGAAAAAATTTCTATTCCCATTCTATGTTCCAAGAACACATCCTCAGAACCACCCCACCAAGATGGTCCAATTGAGGAGGTTGGGTCTCTTAAATATTTGGAACCTTCTCAAGTTGATGGAAAAAAAGACTTCATCCAAGAGGAGGATGAACTTCAAGAGACTTTTGAATTGCCCAAGGAAGGGCCCATGCCAATACCTCCTATTGAACTCAAAATCTTGCCTCAAGGCCTACACTGTGCTTTTCTAAATGGAGATTTGGAAGCCCCTGTCATAATTAGTGACAAGCTTTCATATGAGGAAACACTCAAACTCATAGCCATGTTAGAAAAGCATAGGACTATTTTTGGATACTCACTCCAAAATCTCAAGGGAATTAACCCTTCTCTTTGCACCCATCGCATTCCAATTGACCCCGGGAGTACCCCTCATGAGAGTCCCAACGGTGGTTAAATAGTGCAATGTGTGAAGTTGTCAAGAAGGAGGTCTTGAAACTTCTTCATGCTGGGATTATTTATCCCGTGTCTCATTATGAGTGGCTCAGTCCAGTCCAAGTAGTGCCAAAGAAAGGAGAAACGAAGGTCGTTCAAAATGAAAGAATGAATTAATTCCTCAATGAACCATCACTGGATGGAGGATGTGTATAGACTATCGAACACTTAACAAGGAAGCTAGAAGGGATCATTTTCCACTGGCCTTCATCGATGATATGTTGGAACGGTTGGCAAAACATTCCTTCTTTTGTTTCCTTGATGGATATTTGGGCTATCATCAAATTCCAATCCATCCCAACGATCAGAGTAAGACCACATTCACATGTCCATATGGAACATACACCTACCGGTAATGTCTTTTGGACTATGTAATGCTTTTGCATCTTTTCAAAGGTGTATGATGTCCATCTTTTCCGACATGATTGAGGAAATCATTGAAGTTTTCACTGACGAATTCTCCGCCTATGAAAAAACTTTTGATCATTGACTAGAAAATTTAGACAAGTGTTGATGGCTGTTATATACCAATTTCACCCTGTCGGTACCCCGTGTACCGAATACCCCTTGAAACTGCAAAGAGTACAAAGGAACTCCACCTATCCAGTGAGGCCCCACGTGTCACATGGAACCGGACCTGCCTCCCTTCTATGGTTAGTCCCAGTGCCGCCACGTGTATCATAAAACCGGAGCTACAATCCCTACATGGGAATGCTCCGGCTAGATACCTGTGTGGCACCCCCGGACCTAACCCCCGACAGAGGGAAGGTCCGGTACCGACATGTGTACAACAGAACCGGACCTACTCGTTCAAGACGGTAAGCTCCGGAGCTGCCACGCGTCCAATCGCGGGACCTTCAACCTCAACAGGCAGATTGGTGGACCTCCAACGGCTCGGACCTTCAAGGAACATTAAAGACTTCAAGACCTGATTATGTGTCATTAATGTTATCTTAATGACACACAATCGGAGGACCCTTAATACCAGTGACGCCTCTATCATGGCACGTTACCACGCTGTTAAGGGGAATTAAGTACAGTAACTGTGTATTAAGCATCAATAACCGCTAGGGCCACCTGTCGGGCCAGGCTGATGGTGTAACGGCCAGTCCTTGTACTATAAAAGGACTGGCCGAGCGATACACAGGGAGACACCCCCGGAGACTCTTCCAGACACTCTGGTATCTCACACACAAGCGCTCAGACGCTCAATACAACAACAACACAGACCCGTGGAGTAGGGCATTACGCTCAGGCGGCCCGAACTATGTAAATCCTCGTGTCAAATCGCCATCTTTCTCTGAATTTCTGCGTGCCCCAACTGAACTAAGAAACTCCGTGGGCTACTAACAGTAGTATCGGGAGAATTGACAGAACCAGACTCCGTCAGTTTGCATGCAAGGTAGGGGAGCGCCTGAGATTCGAAGATGGTGAATTTTGCTGCTGGATCATCCAACAGTAACCATGCTGTGCAACATGCTGGAGGCAATCCCTCCAACATGCAGCAGCCAGCAGGTACTGTGGCTCCAACAGGAGTCATGCCACCATCGCCACCATCCGCTCCAGTGAATCAAGCTGGACAGCGAGATGGGGCGTCCGCGTAGATCACTGAATCGGCGAACAACAACCCCGAACACGCGCTTAATGTTGCACGTGCTCTTCTCCAACGTCCACCGCCTCTAGGAGCACCCCAGGGTGCGATGGAACAGTGGAGAGCTGATGTGGATCATCTAGTTGCAGCAGCAACCGATCACATCAGCAATCAAGGTCCTCCCCCCCTTGGGGCGAGCCCTATCACAGCATCGGACCTTGTCAGGTAGACTCGGTCCGCAAGCTTCGCAACACGAGAGGCATGCTGCATCACAACAAGCGACGTCGCTGCCTTCCGGGGCGCGACGTACTCAAACGGTAACAAGGCTTTCAACTCGCGACCTCCGGGCGAAACTCGATCGTCATTACTGGCAATAGGACGGTCGTGTCCACATCGAGCATGCTCGCGAGAGGCGAGATGATCGGGACAGTCCTGCTCCTGAAGGAGTAGGAGGAGGTTGTTATGCCTTGGCCATGCACCTACGCATGGTCAGATGGCCGCAGAAGTTACGGCCTCACCTGCTGGAGAAATTTGACAGGACTGTTAATCCCGCCGAATTTCTTCAAATATACTCCACCGCTATCCTTGCGGCTGGGGGCAATGAGGCCGTGATGGCCAATTATTTTCCTGTGGCTTTGACTGGGACTGCCAGGTCTTGGTTCATGAGCCTACCACCCAACTCCATCAACAGTTGGGCAGAGTTATGCCAACAGTTCACCGCCAATTTCAAGAGATCATAAACCCGACCAGGCACAAAACTGGATCTTTTTGCTATTAAGAAAAAAGGGGGAGAGTTCTTGCGATCTTTCATCCAGAGGTTCTCCCAGGTACAAAATACCATTCCTTTTATCTCAAGCGCTTCTGCTATTGTAGCATTCAGGCAGGGCGTTCGAGATAAGAAGATGCTGGAAAAGCTGGCGACCAAGGAAGTCACCAGCGTCAGGGAACTCTTTTGCTTGGCAGACAAGTGTGCCAAGGCTGTGGAGGGCCGTGAAATGCACTCCCAACCACCTCCAGACGCCAACAAAAAGTCCTCCAAGGGTGAAGTCACCACCTCTGGGAGTGGCAAGAAGAAGCAAAAGTCCAACGGCAAGAAGAAGCCATCGGCCGGCCCACCTACTGCCACTGCTACCGCAGCTCCGGGTGGTCGGGGGCCAAGCCCCGAGAAACGACCTCGGCCGTCGTGTGAAGACGGTGGCAGCTCCAAGATGTGGTGTCCCATACACAAGATGGACAGCCACAACCTGGAAAATTGTCGAGAGGTCCAGAACATTGCCGAGCTCTACAACAAGTGCCGGGAAGAAGATCCTTTCCGTCAAAGGGAAGGAAAACAAAAAGTCGACGAAGCTCTGGCTGAAGAGGAGTTAGGCTTTCAGGACCACAAAAAGGTCATGAAGGCTGTTTGCACATCCTTGACGATGACTCCGACGTCTTCGACAACGAGCGTCAGAAGTCCATGAACACCATCTTTGGTGGTTTGTGGGACATCACTTCCCGCCGCGTCTGGCGGTACATGGCCTCTGTAGCTCCCACCGCCAGGGTGGATCCTCATTGAAAGTGGATGTATACTTTCATCACCTTTGATGCTTCGGACTGCCCTCGGAACAATTGGAGCTAGTCAACTTCCGCTGATGGTATCTCCAACCATCAATAACATCCAGCTCCACCATGTAATGGTGGATGGAGGTTTGGGGCTGAACCTCATAAGCTTCGAAGCCTTCGTCAAGCTTCAGCTCCAACCTTCAGATCTTTGCCCCTCCCGACCTTTCTCCAGAGTAGGTCCGGGGTTATAACTCCACTCGGTGCCATTACTCTCCCGGTGACATTTGGAACTCGGGAGAATTACAGGACCAAGAAGTTGGTCTTCGACGTGGCGCAGATCAACTTACCATTCAACGCCATCTTAAGTAGGCCAGCTTTGTACAAATTCATGGCTGCTGCTCATTATGGCTACTTGGTGTTGAAGATGCCAACACCCTCAGGCATTCTCCGAATCCACTGAGATCACACCGCTGGAGTTACTACTCTGGAAGAAATCCACGCGCTTGCTACAGTGCAGGAGGAAGAATCCGGAAAGGAGCAAGCTCTGAAGCCCCCGAGCATTCGTCATCGAGGCTCAACCTCCGCACCTCGTGTGCAACCAAGCGATGACACCGACATTTCTGTGATAGTCATCCAAGTTGGTTCCCACGCTACTCATACTAGCCGTATATCGGGAGGTCTGAACGACAAATAGGAACTCACGCTCATCACTTTCCTCCGGGCTAATGTCGACGTGTTTGCCTGGCAACCGTCACAAATGCCTGGGATTCCTAGGGAAGTGATTGAGCACAATCTGAAGATTTATGCCGACACTCGGCCTGTACATCAGAAGCCTCAGAAGCAATCAATAGAGTGAGAGAACTTCATACGTCAAGAAGTGAAGAAGTTGCTCGAAGCTAATTCATCCGGGAAGTCTTCCACCAAAAATGGCTGGCAAACCCAGTTGTTGTACCTAAGGCCGGTGGGAAGCTTCGGATGCGTATCGACTACACAACACTAAATAAGGCATGCCTAAAGGATCCATTTCCAGTACCTCGAATATATCAGATAGTGGATTCCACCTCCGTGTTGAATTACTGTGTTTCCTAGACGCATATTTTGGGTATGATCAAATCAGAATGTCTAAGGAAGATGAAGAGCATACTGCCTTCAACACAGTAGATGGATTATATTGTTACACTGCCATGCCATTCGGTCTCAAAAATGCTGCTTCAACATTTGTGCGAGCTATGTACAAAACGTTTGGAGAGCTCATTAAATATGTAGTGGAAGTGTACATCGATGACATCGTCGTCAAGATGAAGAAAAAGAAGTCATTTCTTGACACCTTGCAAGCTGTCTTCGACGAGTTGCAAATCACACGCTCAAAGCTGAACCCAGACAAGTGTGTCTTTGGGGTTAGCTCCGGAAAGCTTCTTGGATTCTTGGTGAACCACCGAGGAATAGAAGTGAATCCGATGAAGATTAAAGCAATTGAAGACATGCGACCACCAGCTCGCATCAAGGATGTCTAGAAGCTGACTGGGTGTCTAGCAGCCCTCAACCGGTTCATCTCAAGACTGGTGGAATGAGCGCTACCCTTCTTCAAATTATTGAGGAAGTTTGGACCATTCCAATGGTCTGAAGAAGCAGAAAAGTCTTTCCAAGAGCTAAAGCAGCTCCTGACCACTCTACCAACTTTGGTAACTCCGGATCCTGGTGAGCCACTTCTGCTTTACATTTCAGCAACTGACGAATTTGTCAGCATGGTCCTCGTTGCGGAAAGACCAAAACCATCCCCAGTTCAGGAATCCAGACCCCTCCGGGAATGTCCGGAGCTACCTGAAGGCGAGTCTGGGTCCCAGCCCCCAGACTCGGATCCTCAAGGCGAGACACCGGAGGGTCGACCTCCTCAAATGAAGGAGTTACTGTCGCATCTAGGAAGCTTCGTCACTACTTCCAAGCTCACAAGATTTCAGTGGTAACCTCTTATCCACTGTGTGCAGTCTAGCATAACCCCAACTCTACTGGGAACATTGCAACGTGGGCAGCAGAATTGGCCGATTTCGATCTTGAATTCATCCCAAGACAAGCGATCAAGAGTCAAGCACTAGCAGACTTTGTGGCGGAATGGACTCCCTCTCCATCAAATCCTGAGGGCCCCAGTGAGCAGAAGCCGGAACCCAAGCTTCCAGTCTTCACTGAGCCTCACTGGACTCTCTACTTTGACGGCTCTGTGCAGAAGCAGGGGGCCGGAGCCGGAATCCTTCTCCTCGCTCCGACCGGGGAGAAGGTCAAATACATGGTTCACCTTGACTTCAAGGCAACCAACAGCATGGCGAGTATGAAGCATTAATCTTTGGGTTCAAGGTGGAACTATCATATGGTGTCATGCAGCTATTGGTAAAGGGTGATTCACAACTCATAATAAAACAAGTCAAAGGTGAATGCTGCTGCAACAACCCACAACTAGCTGCATATCTACTTCAAGTCCAGATGCTTTAGAAGGATTTCGAAGTCCTGGATCTTTGCCATGTCCAGAGTCTCAACAATGCTGAAGCTGACGAACTCTCGACGAAAGCTTCAACCGGAGCTCCTGTTCCTGACGGAACCTTCGTCCGGAGATTGTCAAGACCAACAGCTCAGCCTGCCGAACTGAGCGAAGGGGGCGAGACCAGCACCTCGAAGCCGGCGGTCCCGATGGCCCTATTACCATGGCATCCATCAAGGGTCATAGGTGCTGCAGGAAGCTCCGAGCAACCCAACACGCAAGACTCGGAAGCTCAAGTTAGCTCTGATGCATGGATCTTGGAGATCCGGAGCTACTTGAAAGACAACATCCTTCCTGAAGACAATGTATCTGCTGACCAGATAGTAAGATTGCTAAAAGATACACACTGGTAGAAGGGGATCTCTACTAGCATGGTGCCAACGGCATCCTAATGCGGTGCATTACAAGGGAAGAAGGCTGCGAGCTCCTCACAGAAATCCATGGAGGTGAGTGTGGGAACCACGCGTCTTCCCGCACGTTGGTCGGTAAAGTCTTCCGACATGGTTTTTACTGGCCTACAGCACTCCAGGATGCAACTGAGCTAGTGAAGAAATGTGAAGCATGCCAGTTCCATGCGAAGCAAATTCACACACCAGCTCAACCTCTCCAAATGATACCTCCGACATGGCCATTCGCCGTGTGGGGTATGGATATCTTGCCTTTTCCCAAGAGCTGTCGGAGGTTACAAGTTCCTGTATGTCGCCATCGACAAGTTCACCAAGTGGCCGAAAGCAACTCATGCTGTGACAATAAACAAGCAATCAGCTATCAATTTCTCACAGTCCATAGTATGCAGATTTGGAGTCCCGAACAAGATCATAACTGACAATGGGACCCAATTCACAAGCTCTGCATTCTAAGGATGTTGCGAAGACCTCGGCATTCAAGTCAGCTACGCTTCCGTAGCTCACCCGGCAAGCAATGGCCAAGCTGAGAGAGCAAATGCAGAAATCCTAAAAGGACTAAATACGCGCACATATGAGCACCCGAAAAAACATGGAGCCAACTGGATTAAAGAGCTTCCGCCAACCTTGTGGGCAAACAGGACAACTCCAAACCGGTCAACTGGAGAGACACCCTTCTTTCTGGTGTACGGAGCTGAAGCAGTCCTTCCTCCGGAAATCACCTTGGGGTCGCTCCGGGTCCGGACCTTCAACGAAGCCACGCAGGACCAGCTCCGACGTGAAGACCATGACCTCATTGAAGAGGGAAGGTGTCGAGCAGCTGTTCGAAACGCACGGTACCGCCAAGCGCTCCGACGCTATCACCAAAGGCATGTGCATAACTGACAGCTCAAGGAAGGCGATCTGGTGCTACGGAGAATACAAACTCGGGAATGGTTAAACAAACTTTACCCAAGCTGGGAAGGACCCTTTCGAGTGATCAGAGTATCCCGTCCCGAATGCGTTCGCTTGGCAACCGAGGATGGGACACCGCTCCCTAATCCTTGGAACATTGAGCACCTACGTATGTTCTACGCTTAATATCACGGAGGTGAGTCTGTAAATACATATGATGTATGTTATAGCATCATTGTATAGAGTCAGGTAGCTCCTCCGGGAGAACAGTTGACCTTTCCCAGAAGGTCCGCAAAGTTCAAGCAACACTTGACACAGTCTCAGAACTAAAAGTGTAGCTAGTTACCATCGGTCAAATAAGAAATGCAACACACATAGCCTGTTTCCGTACCCTAAGAGTGTACTTGTTTCCCCTGTACCCCGGACCTATAATGAAAGACAACATTATGTGAAGACAGACTCCACGTGCATTTATTTTGTACAGGCTCATTATGTTTTATTTTTTTCTTTCTTGTCTACCACAAAGTTGTGCAATTCTCAAGAAACTTTAGCTCGAACAATTCATATATAATTCAAGTTGCATTGTCAATTCTTTCGGGTTTTAACATTGTTGAATGGCCTACTCGCCTGAACGCCAAGCCAATCTAGGTCCAGAGTGTACTATCAACATAGTCTGGTCCTGCACCGTAAGTACGCCACTCTACCTACACCCCGGCAGGCCTGAGTAAGTTGAGACCAGAAAACGATCGGACTTGGAGAAAATAAGCAAATGCACTTGATTGTATATAGAATTGCGGTCGACCTAAAAATTTCTTTCGGGAATAGTAAGACGCAAACGAGTTATAGATAAGAAATGGATTTTACTGTTTTTCTTGACTTCACTATGCAGGAAAGATAAAGATCTCATGATGATGGTGGATGATGCCGGAGCTATCAAAGCTTCGATATCCCCAATGGTGGCCCGCTGTCGATGTTTTAAACATTGATAGTAGGCGTCACCGGAGCTATCAAGTTCTGACAAATCCAGGGGGCCAACCGTCAACTTAAAGAAAAGATGGTGGAAGGACACCCCAATGGGGTCTGCTGTCGATGCTTTATGTGTTGACAGTGATCATTGCCAGAGCTACAAAGCTCCGACAACCTCAGGGGGCCCTGCTATTGACAACTTCAGACCTACACTCTACAAGTTTGAAGCGCACAAGTCTTCAACAAAATGCTACATACTTTTGGTACATGTTCACAATCAAATTGTGTACATCTACCAGGGGGCCAAGTGAGACAAAGGTTGAAGACAAAAAATGAAATTCATAAATTTCTTGGATTTCATTCATCTGAAGACAAGAGATTACAAAATTGGAGAAAAGAAGAGAAGATACAAGTGGAAGCTACAAGGAGAAAGTCCTAAATCCTGCGGAAGAATGAGGCGACCTTCTGGGCAACCTCCAACACGTTGGCCTTGGCGGCATCTCCCTCTCCGTCGATGGGGCCTTCAAACACCGGATATAGTGGGAAGTAAGGATCCCAGCTTGTGTAGCACGTTAGCATGTATTCTGCGACATTCTGCGCAAGGGATTTTCCTTCAGTTTCCAACTGATCCGCAATGACGTCGCCCATCTTGTTGAGTTTGTTGCCAGTCGAGCTCAGCGCCTTCAACGCATGGTCCAGCTCCGACTCCGGATTGTGCGTGCGCACGGGACAAAGCCCAGCGGCGTCAGCGCGTCATTGGATTTGCTCAAGAAGTCCCATACTTGTTGGGACTCCACAACCCTTGAGCCTCGCATCTCTTCCAAGGACCTCATGGCAGTAGCCAGCTCTGAACCCTCCCCGGCAAGGCGCTCAACCTCTTTGGTGTGCTGCTGAATCCTTTCAGCAACTTGCCTTTCAAGGTTGGCAAGCTCCTCATCCCGAACGTGGATCTTGTTCCGGCGGTCAACCAGGTCTTCCTCCCAGCCTCGAAGCTTCTTCTCCCTGGCAGCAACTTCATTCTCCCTTTTGGTAAGGTCCTGTCCCCGCTGCCATGCCTTCTTCTCCTCACTCTCGTAGAGCTCCTCCAGCTTCTTGGTGCGCTCTACAAGACTCTTGTCATCCAGAGCCAGCCTTTGGGCAAGCTCCTCCTCCCTCTTCACGAGTTCATCCCTCAGCTCCAGGAGTTTTCGATCTTCATCTTCGAGCTTTTTCTTGCACTCCTCAAGAGCCTCCTGGCGCTTGACGAGGCTCTCGTGGATGGTACTGAGCTTCTCCTGGCGATCATTCGCTGCTTCATTAGCAGCCACGGCCTGTTCGTGTATAGCCCTGGACTGATTGTCGAGGGATCGCACCATGCTTTCCCTCTCATCCAGCAGCTGGCCCCAGTAGTCCATCCGGGCCTTCTCCCTCTTGACCCACTCCTTGTCGTCGGCCAACCTTGTTTGCGCCAGCTTGGTCTCGAATTGGATTCGGTTGCGCCACCTCCTATGGGTTTGGCGCTCCTCCTCGAGGGCCTTGTTGTCGTGATAAAAAGCAAGTTGGACCTAATGAAGGCTGGAGCAGGCGTTGTCGATGGACAGCGAGAGAGGGATCGGCTCCGGACCTGCAGGGGTCCTCTCCGCAGACTCCAGCGGGTTCTCCATAACAAAAATTGGGTCCCACTATACAAGAGTGGTCCCCTGAGCTTTCGCAGCACTAGGGCCGCCTTCCGGGAGTGCCTCAGTCGTTGCCGAGGAAGGTCCGGTAACGGGAGCTTCTACCTCCGGAGTCTGCTCCGAAGGTCCCGCCGCCAGGTCATCGGCATCTGGTCCCTCAGTCAGAGGACCGGCCACTTCGTCCTGGAACCCTGGATCAGGCGCGGGTACCTCCGGAACTACCACCTTCGGGGCAGGCATTGAAGATTCGACCGGAGCTGAGGCCACTTCCGGCACCGGTGCTGGTGCCTCCTCCACTGCTGGCTCAGGCACCGGCACTTCGACTTCCATCAAGACGGATGCCGGCAACTCCACGACAAGCGGCTCAGGCACCGGAACTTCATGAACCACCGGCTCCGCCGCCGGGGCTTCAGTAACATCTGGCTCTAAGGTCGGAACTGCAGCTACTTCCGGCTCTAAGGCCGGAGTGTCCGTCATCACATCATCCAAAACTGGAGCTTCAACCTCCGGAGCTAGTGCCGCTGGTACATCTTCATTCCCGTGGTCTGGCGCTACCACGGGAGCATCGGGAGATAAGTCGAGGTACAGAACCTCGACAGCTGGCGCCGGAGCTGCCGAGACCTCAGCCACGAACCGGGGCGACGCTGGAATTAGAGCCGGAGCTTCCGCATGTACAGCACCAGTTGCTGTCGCAGGAACCGGAGTTTCAACCCCTTTTTTGGAGACCCTGTGGATGAAGTTCAAAGAAACTCAAAATATGATTACAACAAAAATAACCAACTGAGGTAAAAAAGCAATTTACCTTGGAAGACTTCCGCTCCAGCTAGCGCAAAACCTCTTCGCCGGACGCTCGGAGCCTGACCCAGTCGCAACTGGGGTAGTAGCTTCGAATGGCTCTTCGGAGCTTACTACCGCTGTCAGCGACGTCTTGGTTGGGGCCTTCCTCGACTGGTAAGGACCCTTGGACCTAGAGCCCTTAGCTGGCCCTGGTGCTGGAGCCACATGGTCGGAGCTGGCGTCCCGAGGAGACGCCGATGCTGGAGTTGTCGTCGCTGTTGAAAACTTCCCCCGCTGGGGAGAAGGAGCTATTGTGGAAGGAGCAGGTTTGACGGACCTCCCGTCAGAATGCTTCAACTTCCTCTTTCGGCTGGAGGGCTCAGCCAACTCTTTGCCCTTGCCTTGGACTTCAGCTCTCTTGGTGTCGGGGTGGAAGCAGGGCCATCCTCGGAAGCTCCAGGAATTGCCAATCTGGTGTTCAGACGAATCTCTACTTCACCGAGGTCGTCAAGCACCGGCATCCTCCTCCGGAGCTCCCTGCTAAACTCCGCCTCCATGTTCAAAGGGAGGAAAGCCGCCGGCGGAGTTAAGTCATCGCCCTCGACGTCGATGCCATGCTAGAACTTCTTGAGATGAAGCTCCAAAGCAGCGCCTTTCCAATAGGACTTTAGACCGGTTTCAATCCAGTCATCGTCCATCACATTGTTGAGGGCCTAGGCGAGCTTCTCCCTCTTCTTCAGCAGAGCCCACCTGTTGACCAGGAAGTTGCAGAAGACAATCTGGGGAGTCACCCCTCCTTCCACACATTGGCGGATCCTGGTCAAGGCAGGGTTGAGGGCCTCCGACAGCATCGGAGTCTCGCTCCAGGCGTCAGTGTCAACATTGGGAAGACCTTCAGGCAGCTCCAGCTTCTCGTGCTCCTCTGCCGTGACGACAATCCAATCCTTCTTCCAGTCGTCCCACTTGCCGAAAGGGAACGACCTCAAGTACTTGTAGACGCATTTCTTGCGCTTCACAAAATTGTAGAAGCCAAGATACTCGTCACTCTTGCTAGTGGTATGGATGGTGAATAAGATACGGAAAAAGCTCGACGCAGGGGGGAATACCCACCCACATCTCGTAGAAGTGGACGAATGTTGACACAAGAAGAATGGAGTGGGGGCCAAGGTGGTACAACTGCAGACCATAGAAGTCTAACAACATCAAGAGGAAGGTTGAGAAAGGTGGGATCAGTCCTACCATGGCATACGCAATAAAGTACACCATGTCACCGGCGTGCCTCATCTTGAACGGGAGCTTGCCGGTGGGGACCAAGTGGTTGAAGGAGTCGCTGGACCACCCCATGTAGGTCCGGACCTTCTTCAAATCGTCATATGTCGTGAGACGGCTCTTGCGGGGACCCAACTCCATCGCAGCAAGGCGGGGCGAGAGAAGAAAAGCAAGCGAAAGTTTGGAGGATTCTAGCGCAAGTTCAAATGAAGGCGTAAGGAATTCCCAAACGGTGCGCGCTTTCCTTCTTAAGTAAGCCCTCACCACGCTTGGATGGAAACCGCAGAAGGGCCAATGATACAGTTCAAAAATTTCACCCTGCCAATGACAAGGGGGCCTCAGGCCACCCAAACGATCAAGTCGAGGTCCTTACCCAGGCGAACAGTTGTCATCATGAGAGGCGGGAAACCCTAGAGCGGCGGCCTGACAGGGCGCGCAGAACTGATACAGTTTTCATATTGGGAACTGACGACCTTCAATTGCGTGAGATCCGCACGCGTAGACCTCACATGCCGAATCCTGAAGATGCCACGCGGTAGTGGTTTAACTGCGAACCATCACTTCAACGGCACATCCAAAAACCCTATAAGACACAGCGCAAAAATTGAAAGATGGAACCACCTCCGGCAGAATGACTTAACCCAAAAGGTCTCTCCCAGAGGTGGGCCCAGGGGGCCACTGTCGTTACCCTGCATACCGGATACCCCTTGAAATTGCAACGAGTGCAAAGGAACTCCACCTATCCGAGTTGAAGACCTCCGAAGGCCCCACGTGTCACACGGAGTCAGACCTGCCTCCCTTCTATGGTTAGTCCCAATGCTGCCACGTGTATCCTAAAACCGGAGCTACAATCCCTACATGGGAATGCTCCATCTAGATACCTGTGTGGCACCCCTGGACCTAACCCCCAATAGAGGAAAGCTCCGTTACCGACACGTGTACAACAGCACCGGACCTACTCGTCCAAGACGGTAAGCTCTAGAGCTGCCACGCGTCCAACCGCGGGACCTTCTACCTCAACAAGCAGATTGGTGGACCTCTAATTGCTCGGACCTTCAAGGAAAATTAAAGACTACAAGACCTTATTATGTGTCATTAATGCTATCTTAATGACACACGATCGGAGGACCCTTAATACCAGTAACGCCTCTATCAAGGCGCGTTACCACGGTGTTAAGGGGAATTAAGTACATTAACTGTGTATTAAGCATCAATAACCGCCAGGGCCACATGTCGGGCCAGGCTGATGGTGTAACAGCCAGTCCTTGTACTATAAAAGGACTGCCCGAGCGATACACAGGGAGACGCTTCTGGAGACTCTTCCAGACACTCTGGTCTCTCACACACAAGCACTCAGACGCTCAATACAACAACAACACACACCCGTGGAGTAGGGTATTACGCTCAAGCGGCCCGAACCACGTAAATCATCATGTCAAATCGCCATCTTTCTCTGAATTTCATGCGCCCCAACCGAACTATGAAACTCCGCGGGCTACTAATAGTAGTACCGGGAGAATTACCGGAACCAGACTCCGACACACCCGTTAATATAATTCAATTATGTGAAGGAATTGTCATTTCTTGCACACATCACCTTTCTACTTAACTTATTGCCACTTGTCTTTGGAGAAATAGTGCATGTAGGGAACTATTATAGGAAATGAGGTAAAGGAGGTGGAGCAATCCTATAAAATAACACCCCAGCCAATCAAGCAACAACATGTGGCAGCACATGGATCAAATGGCCCAAAACAGAAGTATCTAAAGCCATCCAACAGTGTATCACCCATATCAGTAAAGGGGGCCCACCTGGAAGTGACCTAGAGGAAGCACACCGGAAAAGGAGCCAAGACCAGGTCGGCCGACCCCCCCTAGTCGGCCGACTAGGTCCTGGCGGCAAACGCGGTCAACCTCCACATGTCGACTCCCTGTGGTGCCCTGATAACAATGAAGACTAATTCACGCGCTTTTGGTGACGGGAACTGACCCTTGTCCAGCTATAAATAGGACCCCCTACCCTCACTCCACACACACACATCACATGAGTATTCATCCATTGTATACACTATTCTCCATAGGTTTTGAGGAGTGTAGGCTGTAGAGTGGAGTGCCTCTAGTCCATAGTCCAAGTAGGAGAGGAGTAGGAGTCTCTTCCCAATTCCTATTTGGGAAAGGTATGGATCTCATATTCCTATTTGTATTTGTGAATTTTCCCTTAACATGAGGGATGAACTTCACCAATAAACTTAGATTAATTCTTTTGACCTCTCTTCAAAGTTTGGAATTAATTGAATAAAGATTGCTAGGTCAAATTAATATGCAGTACCAAATAGATATTCAAATTAATATAAATTGAATATACTACTGTATATTTGGCCCTGTAAAAATTATTCAATTCAGAGGCCATAAATTTTTCTATGGTTTTCTAAATATTCCAAATAGACTTCCTATAAAGTTTCATAAATTTTTAACTCCATTTACTATTTTAATTGAGACGCTTAGCAAATTCAAACCATGTTTTGAATTCTGTTCAACTAGATTGAACATCAGGATTTGAACACACTCTCATGGTCAGCATAACTTGCTTGACTTATCCTCATAGTTTTACAATTTTTGGAACTCAATTGCTATTTAAATGAGTGACATCATTGAATTTCGTCCAAATTCAAATTTGAATTTGAAAGTCAATTTAAACTTGTTCCAATTCAAAATCCAATTGCAAAATAAAATTCTAGATATTTATTTGAGCCTCCCCACAAAAATCTAGAATTTTTGGATCAATTTTGGTAGGAGAATTGATGTTACAGAGAAGGGAAGTGGATAAGAGGAGGTGGGGCCCACTATGAGCCTAAGCACTCGAGTGAAACCCACGGGGGGTGGGGGGGGGTGCTCTGTATCCAGCTCGCCCCGACGATCAACGTCGGCAGCGCGCGACACCGCGACGTGGCCTGCATCCACCGAGCTGCCTGCTTGCTTGCACCGTGGCACGCTCCCCTCACCCCTCGGCACCTATAAATAACCCCTTGGCCATCGCCGTTGAGCTCCATCTCGGTTCACGCCATTTTCACCGCCTTTGTTCAATCGAGCTTTCACCGACAATTGACGCCGTTTTTCCCCGAGCTATAAGTAGATAAAAGGCTTGTCACAAACTCCTCTATGTATCCTCTTTGGTCGTTGATCGTGACATAGCTTCTGCTTGGCATATTTTGAAGTTTCCCAATCGCCTGTCGAGGAAGCCGCCGAGAACTTTCACTGTCTCGCCGTCAAACTCCAGTTCTAGGCCATCTCTAGCCTTGATCCTTTAAGCAAAAAGGTTTGAAATCCTCTCTAGTTCATGCTTACAAAATCTAAGCTTATGACCTGAAGTGTAACTTGAGTTCTTGTTTGAGAACCGAACAATTTCTCAATAGAACAGCAAAGCTTCGCGCTGAAATTCATTTCATTCTTGCAATCATCCTTTAATCTGGTTAGCAGATAGCTTCTATGTGTCCTAAGGAAGCTCCATGCCCAAAAACCCTGAAAGTTATCAACCGAGCATCTTACATTTCATGTTTTCGCGGCCGCCGATTGAAAAACCGCACTTCACCGTCAAACTCAGCCTTGCTGGCGATTTCACCCAAATCTAAACCCCAAATCATCATCCTGATACTCCTAGGAACCTTCTCGACCTTTTCTCGAGCCTATTGAGGCATTTCCGAGCATTTTCGACGAAGGCCGAAACCCTAGCTCCGCAGTCACCGTCCCGCCGCTGTCTACAGCCATCACCGACGTGATTGGACACCACCATCGGCTTGCGCGGTCGATTTTAGGGTTGAGTGGTCATGGCGAGGCCGAAGGGAGGTCGACGCATCTATGTACGGCGAAGCACTACCGCTTTTCCGACGAGAAGCGCCGCCGCGTCGAGAGGTAGACGAAGGTGCGGTTCCCACCTATCATCGACACCCTCTCGCGTGGGATCAGCTGTGGACACGGATCTGGTGTGGCTGTGCGGGTTAACCCCGTGGCTCTCGGTGTGGCTCCATTCTGATTGGCCCAATTCAAATGAAGTGGAACCGGCCCCTTTATTTGAATTTTCCAATAGAAAAATAAATCCAGATTCGATCCAAACTTAGAAAATATATATCTTCCAGTAGAATTATCCAAAAAATCCCAAATAAATTTTTTTAGAACCAGCTGAAGATCCATTGGTTCACTTGGATTTGTATGAAAAGCCATAGAAATTTCTCCATAATTCTGATAAGCAAAATGCTTAAAGAATTTATTCCCACTGTTCTATTAATAGGAAAATTTCCAATTTTGGTCAGAACACTATTGTTAGTTCCTTTGATCTCTAGTAAAAGTTTCAAGCTCTATAGATTTAAAATACTAGGTTGATCCAAATTCCAAATCTCTATGTAGTTATAAATTGAGAAAAATGGAAAATCAAATGCGAGAAATTTACCCAATCTTGAAAAATCAATTTCTTCATGTAGGAAGCTCAGAAAATTGTGAAACAATTTTTCCTAGAACCAGTGAGACCCCTTCTACATGATACAACCCCTGGTAACCATGATACATCTCCAGAATTTGAATCAAAATTCAGAGAAGATTATTGCTTACCATAATTTTTAGGAACAACAAACTTCCTGGATCATCTCTTGTTCTTTGCAAGAGTCTTCTCTATAGTTTCTAGTATTTACCATTAAAATCCCAAAGCCAACTAAGATAATTATCTTATTTTATCCTAATATACTCACACCACCTGAAGCATATTAATTATTCAAAAAATCATTTATACCTAGTATATGCATATCGTGTAGTAGCTGAAGTCGAGGAGCAGCCGGAAGCTCTTGAAGTCCAGCCGCCAGAAACTAACATAGGCTCAGACTCGCATTTAGGCAAGCCCGGTTTGCATTTATGTTCCTTACAATGTTTTTACAGTTTTTCATTCGCCTTACGTATTTAGATGATTGTGCATTACGTTTAAGGTGTTTGACATCCATTTGCATGACCAAAAAATCATACGGAGTCTTGGGTAGGTTTATGACCCGTAAGTAGACACTGCTATGCTTATGCTCATAGGAATTCAGTAGAAGTCGTGTAGTTGGAATCTACTCGTGAGATAGGAATTTTATCACACGAGAGATTTTGGAATAAGAAAATGGTTTATGAATATGAAATTGAGACCGAGCAGTGGATAAGATGCAGTGAGACGTGGTCTCACGTGCGTAGCCCTGCTTGTGTCGATTGATGACCGTTTCGTGTGCGGTCCTACTGGACAAGCTTGAATTGTACCGGCGACATACTAGAGGAATGAGCTCCAGTAAACTTACGTAGCTTGATACTGGTTTGTCGAGGCATTCCGTTCCGTTTTATAGGCGTGGGTTGAGGGCAGCAAGGTGTAAATCAGCTGGTGGGCACGTCAGAGTACGCCCCACGCAGTGACCTCCTGCTCCTGACGGATCGACCGGTTTGACATTCGAGTGTTTAGTGAAAGGTGGCCATATACGACTAGTACTGAATTGTTATGTAGGTACTGCTGTAAGTACTCACTGGCATATCTAAAAGTGCGTATGTGTCATGTTGTTTCGGGTATGTCCTGATTGCAATCACCGTCCCTCGCGGTAATAGAGTACCACTTGTTCACCTCGCCGTGACATAGTAAATACTAAAGAAGGCAGGAGAATATGATATATTGGTTTACAAATTGCTTGGACAACCTTGTTTGGCTTAGAGATAGTACAATTGAAATTTTACAGTTTCCCCATACTTTACCTGTAATGGCATTATGTGCTTTGTGCACGTCATATCATCGACAAAGCATTTCTTGTTTGATTGTGGATTCTATGATATGCCCTGCCTGAAGAATGTCATATGCTACTTAAAAATATGAATATAAGGATCCACTTGTAGGCGAGTCCTTTATGCTATTCCTTACCTATGCTTAGTATTCATCCTTGCATATGTCTAGTAAGACGGGTTAGTCTTGCTGAGCCTTATGCTCACGTTTGCAGTTAATGAGTTTTTGCAGATTATACAACTGATGACGGGTTTGAGAACGAGGCTGCACCTCCTACAAGGTTTACAGCCGAGTGGGAACCCTGCACGCCGCTGTGAATTGTGTGTTGCTAGTGCAAAGTATCCAGGGCATGGATGAATTTGCTTTTGCATAGCTAGTGCTGAGAGCTTAGCTATGATGTATAGTTGTCTTTCCTTCCGTTAGTACTTTTAAACTTCCGCTGTGCTTTTCAATAAAGACTTGGTATTGTAAATTGTTCTCGTTCTTTTCTTGTATACTATTGTGTGTCGCATTGCACGACACCACCCAATGAGATCCTTGGCGGTCGGGATTCCGGTCCCCACAAACATGGTATCAGAGCATCTTTGGGAACAGTGTACTTGAAAAGAGCATATTTTCAAAAACGAGGATTTAAGTGAGGAATTAGCTATATGCCCTTATAAGGAGTATTACTAGTATAAGATATAAAGGTGGTAAACTAACTTATATGCTATTAATTCTGTAACGACGCTCCGACGTCAGGTAAGAGGTAAGGTATGCCACCGTAAGCGGATCAATTGCGGTAAGCTCACCATGCGAGAGGTAGCATGGAAGTTTCTTCGTGGCTTGGCATGGAAATGTTAATAGGAGTCTCTGAAGCTTTCTATGTTTCTCAGAACCTATGACACGCGGTACCCCAGCGTGCTTCAAAGTTAGTTTGAGCCCCCGTCGGGTGGTGTATAACACGATAGTATGCCTCTATAGAATCATTCATATTCTATGGGAGCATGAGAAACACGTATGCCCGAGCATGTATAAGCCGGTTCGTACGGGAGTCTTTGTTGTACAGACGTATTACAGCCATGTACCTCGAGACATGACATCGCTCGAGGGCGACTCACACCAGAGTCGTATGCAATTACTTTTGTATATATTATTGTGACTGCCGGTCGTGTTTCCCCATGCCGCCATTGAGGTGTGAAGGTGTGGAAGGGGATTGTTTGTCTTTTGCAGCATTGACTACAGTAGTGACCCGTGTAGAACACGTTTGCGAGTGAACGATACTAGGACCACCTATAAACGTATCCGGAAATACCGGTTAGAATTTTCTTTGGTGAGGCGCGTAGTACCGTCGGTATAAACTTTGATCCTTGACCACCCCCAACAATGACAAAAATGGATGAATTATATTTTGTAAAGTCTGACTATCAGGTGCTGGTAGGTTTGGACTCCCCAAAATAAGTTTTGATTCGACATTGGGTTAGCACCAAGATTCTTGATTTCTGGCTAAAGTTTGCTCAACTTTACCAGGTTGTAATCTTGGTTAGTTAAAAATAAACATAGGGGTATGCTATATGGATGGGAATATCTCGAAGGCCTCTACAACTTTTCTGTTGACCGTCAACGCAGAAAAGCTTGATAATCTGTTGAAATTTGGGGTATGATTAAACTGCTCCAGATAACCCTACCATAGTACCAGTCTCGGTAATTTTGCTATAACTCACTGTAGAAAAATCTTCTGCCTTATTGTGATATATATATATATGAAAAGGGGAGAAGCATATATACAGTTTTGTTATTTTAAGTTCCTCTTGATTCAAATTGGAGGAAATTCAAATTTCGAGCTCAAAACAGTGAACTGCAGGGCTGCTGTTGAACAACAGTCAGTTCATCTGTCAAGTTTAGGTAGCTTTAGCTTTTGATCCAGAATAGTGACATGTCATATATATACATTTCTAGAAATCTTAGCAAGTCCTCTATCAACTTCGTGTTGTACTCGTGGCCTAAATCTTGGTATAGCTGTGTTAAATTACTATGGTTGCAAACTTGGTTCTGGCAGATCAGAACTTGAACAGTTGGCACATAGTTTAGAATACGCACACTATACCTATGTAACCAATGTTTCATGGACGAAATATTTTACCTATGGATTGTTAACTTGATGTTATACAATGTTTATTTTGTCATTACCTCGATATATTGGCATGATATACCTGTATAAATTGTGGAAATCACCACATATACAGGAGAGGTTCTGTCAAAATTTCCAGAAAATATGGGTCAACTTAAAACCTGTATAGATTTTATTTCCAAGCTCACCTGGAGCTTTATGAGTACAATATGGAAAGGTTGGAAAGTGTAATACAAGTTTTGTATTCAACCCAACACCTGGTTCTGAAGTTTCCTGTATGAAAATTTTGAATTTATACAGGAAGGTCAACTGGAACAGACTGCGATTACAACTCCAGTGTTAAATTTTCTTAAACTATTGGGAGTTGGAAACCTTCTCATTGTTCCAGTATTATTTTCTATAGATGACGGATGTGATGATACTATTACCGGACGGATGGATATTTTCCACTTGCGCTAGCCATGCGGGTTTCCCAATTATGTTGCGGGAAGTACTCCATAAGTTTGGTTTCATCGAGATGCCATGCTATTGGGGTAGAGAAACGATTGACAGAGGTGTTCGGTCATGCACATTTTTGGTAGACATCCCAGCTAGTCCACGTCGTTATAGATGGGCTCCTTTCTTGGTTACTATCAAGGGGGCTCATTTAGAGGACACTTGGGCAATCGCTGCAGGCGAAGCGCTTATGAAGCTTTGTGAGCTTCATCAAGATGCAATGGCTGGGACTCAATTTGCCCTTATTCCGGTCCGTGGTACGGCTGGATTTGAGTGGCAGCGTCGTATGGTTGTCGCCTATACACCGTATGGCGACACAACCTCGACGACACTTGGGACATATGCGGCTGCATCCAATATGGTGGTTTCTACACAAGGCACAATTATTTTGGAGAAAATCGAAGTCTTGCGGGAAGCAACGGAGCGGGGAGATACCCTTGATTATATCAACGAGAATCTACGTTCGCTCCTAGCTCCAGCAAATCACCGGCTAAATAAGTGCGAGAGTCAGCTGCATTATGCTCGCATTAGACTACGGAAAGCACGTGCCGAACAACGGCACACTCGCAATGAACTACAGCAAGTTTGTGGTCAGTTGCAAGCGAGTCAGTTAGAAGTGCAACAACAGTAGGAGTAGCTGTTAGTGGTCACTGAAGAGCGGGACACCGCCATTGAGACAGCTCAGAATTGGGAGTATGAGGCAGAGCAACTTCAGGATAATGTGGTTGAAGCCGAAGCACAATTGCAACAAGTGGTGTATCCACCGGCCCATGAGATACCACTAATTATGGGTTAACAAGTGCCTTTGGATGACAAAGAGGAAGAAGAAGGTCCCGAGGAACTCGGGTACGTCGAGTAGGACGTATTGGAGTGGGATGTGGCAGCACTTCTGCTGTCACGGGGCAACATATAGTTTAATAGTTGCTCTTGTTTTCTTTTGTGGCCATGTTTGTATCATATTAAGGATAGTAGTGGGTATGTCTAAGTTGACAAGATGTGTATGAAATCTCATGGGAACCAAGTATGGTAGAGATGCATTTCCATAGTGGGAGTGCTAGGAAAAAATGAGTCCCGATCTTCCGAAAGGTAATTGATAAGTCGATTGATGTGGAGATCTCGACGTTGATGATCCGAGGCTCTCAAGTAGAACACGAACAACCCTTGCAATCACTACACCACCGCTCCGTTGGTTATCATCCGTGCTGCACAAGATTGACCTCGCCACGAAGGCTAATCCCTGCAAGTGCAACCGAGAACACAAGCAAGAACAAGGTAGACACAATCTGCAATCGCGAAGTTAGGGTCTCACAAACCGTAGAACGGCGATATTATTGATCTAAGCAAAAACCCAATTGTTCATGGTGGCTATTATGGAGTATATATAGATGGAGGACGTCCAAGGGGGTGTTGGGGTCGTGACCTAACCCTAAGATACGAAAATAATGGACTTAGACTTGATACAAGGCCCAATGGCCCAATACGGTGGCGCAGCACCCTGAATGATTCTGAACTTGATTTTGTTTCGACGATTCCCGTTGACTCCGAACGAATTTTGACATGAGACCAGCGTCATTGGAAATTTTATCCTCTCCCCTTTCCATGCATATGTCGAACGTCCAAAACGGAGTTTGTATGCGTCCTGGGCATCCGTTTTAGTGCGTACTGCCCCTGGACTCTGAGTTGGACACGATTTTGAGTTTGGCTCAGTTTCCATCTTCCTTGAACGAGTTCTCTGGTCCTCCACGTCCCTAATACTTCCTTCAAATACTCCTTGAACCTCTCCATGGATCCTAATCACAATTAAATAATTAGGTAGCAATCTATGCTCAAAAACATATAAGGAAACATATAAGAACGAGCTCACTTCTGAAATTAATTGTTGTGTATGAACTCTATTGATTGCATCTTGTATGTTCAATGAAGTGTTGTTTGTATCCATAGAAGTGATGTCCTCATCATCATCCCCTTATTGAATTGGAGTCGTCCTCAACTCAAGTTCATCTCCTCTCATGTGTTGATCTAAATGTGCAACACTATCAAATCTTCTTGTATGCATGAATGGAGGAGGCCAAGCTGGTGGACGACTTAGTGCACCATCTTGATCTTGTCCATCAAATAAGAGCGCACATTCACTTGAGCCAGGATCCCAAACAAATAAACATTGTATAATATTTGTATGTGCATTTATAATGTGCATGATCTCATCATTCTCCCTTTCTTGATGGCAAGCCGTCCTCGGCTTGCTCGTATGTCCAACAAAAAGGCTTACTTTGGGGGTAGAATGAGTGTTGTCCAGAATGGACAACCGCAGTAAATAATTCTTTTGTTGCCCTGCTATGAGAAAAAAATACTAGAAAAACTTGACAAGACATTAGTAGTGTTAGTACATTCATTTACTTGACCATATTGTTGCAGCACAAAATGAGCTTTCGCATTTGAACATATATAAACTTCATGCACCATAAACATACCACTATGTTCATATTTTCCTATAGCATGAAAAATATTTCTAGTTAACAAAGGCAATTCAGATTGGGGAAATATTCTCTTCTCTATGATATCTAGATCACAAAGAGTGTCAAATTCAATATAATCCAAAGTATTTAGAAAAGACAACAATTTCAGGTCATCCCTTTCACATGTAATTAGAATCAAATGCTTAATTTCAACACAAGTGGGTAATAAAGTATCAAATTCATTGACCTATTCTAGGATCGGTACAACATAATTATCAACATATAACTCATTTTTACCGTAAGAATCAGTAGAAAAATCAACTAGTGGTAAATGAGTTTTCAGAAAAGGCTCTTCAAATTGTTGCTCTCCAATAGAATGATTGAGGGAAAAATTCAGAACATCCAAAAACTTCTCACCCTCTGAATTTGTAGAATGTTGTGTCTTACCATTTTTAGCAATGATTTCGAGTGCATTATGAGTTGATCCATCTAAATTTCACAAGTGTTGTCGAAAGCCTCGTTCTCTTTTGTTGGTGATGAGCCCAAGAGGCAATCATAACAATTCGGGTTGAGGCCTATTGAATATTTGATCCATAAGCAATTAGGGTACTAATGGGCGTGCGACCTAAAATCCCATTAGTACGCCTATAAATATGAGGGATAGGGTTAGGGGATAATCATCCCACCACGTGACAGCCCTAGCCGCCACCCCTCGAAGGCATCACGCCGAGACCCTTGACGCGCTCGCGGTGTTAGCACACCGGTGCACGGTGTTCCTCTCCGTACGTGTGGACTCCATGGAGGCGCTGCTGCTACTGCTGTGCTGATCATCTACGATGATCGTGATCGTCTACCTGCTGCCGTGATGAGGACGAGGAGGAGACGAACGAGATCGTCTACCTCCCCTGCACCGACGCACATCTACGTTCCGTTCGCTGCGCGTCTAGTGGTAACGATCCATGACCTCTGTACTCGCATGTTTCCTGGGTGACGCGGTAGAGTTGCTAGAGTAGCGTATTGCCGATTTCCCTACAGTGGTATCAGAGTCGACTTGCGTAGTTTCTGGTCTGGATCTTATTAGTAGATGGGATCTACTGCAGACATATTCATACGATGAATTTTATCGCACGGTTTTTGGGGTTTGGAATTGGTTAGAGTAGATTGTGATCGTATATGACTAAAGGGTCAGTTTGTGCTCCTTCTCTACTGTGTGCGCAACCTGTCCCTACCGGCTGGAATCACCATCGGGACTAATCGTGTACATTCTAACAGATTGAGCCAACAGACCACGATCATGAGTCACGATCTACTCATGAATAACCGGTCACATTGAAAATTGAGGCATTCTGAATGGCTCGGACTCGGGTATATTTGATCAATCCGATGAGATTTTCATAGTGATTTCATAGATGCGATCTATGTAATTCCATTTTGCTGTCTGCTATAGCGGTTACATAATATAGTTTCGCGCTAGAAATTGTTCTATGCTTAACTCGTTTTTGCATGGAATGATGTGAATGGTATGGCCTTAATGTGATGTGATGATCTTTGTGTAAATTCGTGCAGCCTGCGTGTTGCAAATTTAACACAACTGGGTTGAGGTTGTCACATAATTGTATAACGACCTGTGTGTCGACCTGTGATGCTTGATCTCTCATGTAATTTATTTGGTAGCTATTAGTTGTATTAGCTTCTTTTATTATCATGGAGATGTCTTCAAGCATGGTGGAGATGGATATCACCACAAGAAGGGAGGCATGGCAGCTCAGATCTTGATGGAACCATGGCGATGGAGACCATTATGATTCTAAAGGCCATACTATTCACAATGTGATATGATCATATTCCTGTGATGCTTATTACTATTCTTTTTATGCTTTTCATATGGTGGATGTTTTGTCATGATAGAATAGCTTCTCTTACAAAAGTTGAGCATTTGATGCCATTTACCAATAGTTGCACCTATGATATTTTGATCGTTGTGTGGTAGGTTTGCCAAAGCAAAGTACCATCACCTATCATAATTCATAGGGTGAATGTTGGACATTCACATGAATAGTGTTGGTTTACTCAACAAAGCTATCAAAACGGTTTTGGGCTTTATTGCATAGAGTTGGGAGTCGGGGCATTGGATGTCACCCAACAAACAAGAGTCATATAGAGATATGATTAACAATGGTTGTTTACCTATGTCACTAATTTCCTAGCAGTGAAGCCAAAGCTCACTAGAAATTAGTGAGTATGGATCTTGAACCACTATATGTTGTTAGAGGGAAGACGATGATCATATAGTGGTGATATCTTTTATTAAATTGTTAATAGAAGATTGGTACATAACATAGTGCTAAACCTTGCATATTTATTTTCTATTGTAGATAATGTCTGCTAGTAACAATTCCGGTTTCAATTTGCAATCTATGCTTGAAAAGAAAAAGCTCAATTGAGCTAACTTTATCGATTGGTACCACAACCTGAGAATCGTTCTTAGGCAAGAGAAAACCGAGTACGTTCTTCTGCAGCCTTACCCTGATGACCTACCAGCTGATGCAACTAATGCAGCACGTAGAGCTTATACGAAGTACTGCGATGATGCTCTTAATGTAAGCTGCCTCATGCTTGCCACTTTGTCCCCTAATCTGCAAAAACAATATGAGCATACAGATGCTTATTCTATGATTGATGGACTACGTGGAATGTTTGAGAATCAAGCAAGGGCTGAGAGATACAACATCTCAAAGTCCTTGTTCTCATGCAAGCTGGTGGAGGGTAGCCCGGTCAGCCCTCATGTAATCAAGATGATTGGTTACATTGAAACTTTGGGCAAACTTGGTTCTGAACTAAAGGATGATCTGGCTATTGACGTGGTTCTCCAGTCGCTCCCACCGAGCTACGAGCCATTCATATTGAATTTTCAAATGAATGGCATGGAGAAAACATTGGCTGAATTGCATGGGATGCTTAAAACAGCCGAAGAAAGCATTAAGAAAAACGTCACTCATGTGATGATGGTGCAAAAGGAGAATAAGAAGAGGAAGCGTGTGACGCATCCTAAAGGCAAAGGCAAGGGAAAGGTTCCCGATGAGCCCTCAAGCTCAAAGTCTAAGCCAAAGGGCAAATCTGGCCCTTCTCCTGATGATGAATGTTTTCACTATCATGGTAAGGGGCACTGGTCTAGGAACTGCAAGAAGTACTTGGAGGATATGAAGAAGAAGAAGGTAAGTGAGACTTCCGCTTCAGGTATAAATGTTATATAAATTAACATTGCATTATCTTCTAGTGAATCATGGGTATTTGATACTGGATCGATAATTCACACTTGCAAATCGTTGCAGGGTCTAAGTGAGACTAGAAGATTTGCAAAAGGCGAGTTGGATGTTCGTGTCGGCAATGGAGCAAAGGTTGCGGTCATTGCTGTCGGAACTTACCACTTTTCATTACCCTCAGGATTAGTTTTGGAATTGAATAATTGTTATTGCATTCCTACTTTGAGCAAGAACATTATCTCTTCTTCGTGTTTAGAAGAAGTTGATGGTTATGAGATTGTAATAAATAACAAATGTTGTTCTATTTATTACAATAATATTTTCTATGCTCAATGTCCATTGGTGAATGGATTATATGTTCTTGATCTTTAGGATAAAACTGTCTGTAACATTAATACCAAAAGGGCTCGACGTAATGATCTATATCCCACTTTTATTTGGCATTTATGCTTAGATCATATAAATGATAAGCGCATTGAAAAACTCCATAAAGATGGTTTACTAAGCTCATTTGATTTTGAATCACTTGACACATGCGAATCTTGTTTGCTTAGGAAGATGACCAAAGCACCGTTCACTGGTCAAAGTGAGAGGGCGACTGACTTATTGGGACTTATACATACAGATGTATGTGGACCAATGAGTTCAATTGCCAGAGGTGGTTTTCAGTACTTCATCACATTTACCGATGACTTTAGTAGATATGGTTATGTCTACCTAATGAGGCACAAGTCTGAATCCTTTGAAAAGTTCAAAGAATTTCAGAATGAAGTACATAATCAATTGGGCAAGACAATTAAGCTTCTACGATCTGATCGTGGGGGTGAATATTTGAGCCATGAATTTTATGATCATTTGAAATAATGTGTCATTGTTCCACAGTTGACTCCACCTGGAATGCCTCAATGGAATGGGGTGTCCGAGCGGAGGAACCGAACCTTGTTGGACATGGTTAGGTCGATGATGAGCCAAGCAGATCTTCCACTATCCTTTTGGGGTTATGCTCTTGAAACTGCTGTGTTTACACTAAACAGGGTCCCAACTAAGTCTGTTGAGAAGACACCATATGAGATATGGACTAGGAAACATCCTGGATTGTCTTTCCTCAAAGTTTGGGGGTCTGATGCTTATGTCAAATGTTTGACGTCATACAAACTCACTCCCAAATAGGACAAATGCTTCTTTGTGGGATATCCTAGGAAAACCAAAGGATATTATTTCTATAATAAAACAGAGGGTAAAGTGTTTACCGCTCGCAATGGTGTCTTCTTGGAGAAAGAATTTCTCTCAAAAGGAGTTAGTGGGAGCAAGGTACATCTTGAAGAAATTCAAGAAATACCTGAAAATGTTTTGGCATCCACTGATCCTATACAGGATGTACAAGATATTGTGCAACCAGTTGATGAAACATCAGAACCACGAAGGTCTACGAGGGTACGTCGTGCGACCGAAAAGTTAACGCTTCTAACCACGGAGCAGCATGACATGGTATTGTTGGGCAATAATGAGCCCACGACCTATACTGAAGCAATGGCGGGACCCGACTCTGAGAAGTGGCTTGGAGCCATGGAATCCGAAATTGAATCCATGCATGAAAACCAAGTTTGGAACTTGGTTGATCCAATGGAAGGTGTGAGACCTATCGATTGTAAATGGATTTTCAAGAAAAAGACTGATATGGATAGCAATGTTCACATCTATAAAGCGCGATTGGTGGCGAAAGGTTTCAATCAAATTCAAGGTGTTGATTATGGTGAAACTTTCTCACCCGTTGCAATGCTTAAGTTTGTTCGAATTCTTCTAGCAATTGTTGCATATTTTGATTATGAAATATGGCATATGGATGTCAAAACAGCCTTTCTTAATGGAAGTCTGGCTGAGGATGTGTACATGACACAACCTTAGGGTTTTGTCGATCATAAAAATGCTAGTAAAATATGCAAGCTTCAAAAGTCCATCTATGGACTGAAGCAAGCATCCGGAGTTGGAATATGCGTTTTGATGAAGTAATCAAAGGGTTTGGTTTCATCAAGAACGTAGAAGAACCTTGTATTTACAAGAAGTTTAGTGGGAACGCACACGTATTTCTGGTCCTATACGTGGATGACATATTATTGATCGGAAATGACATTCCAATGCTTGATGATGTTAAATCCTCGTTAAGAAAAAGTTTCTCAATGAAGGATTTAGGAGAGGCAGCGTACATTCTTGGCATAAAGATCTATAGAGATAGATCTAAAAGGCTAATTGGATTAAGCCAAGATACATATATTGACAAGATATTGAATCAGTTCAATATGCAAGATTCCAAGAAAGGTTTCTTGCCAATGTCACATGGCATTACTCTAAGCAAGAGTCAGCGTCCTTCGACGCCTGATGAGCAAAATAGGATGAGAGCGATTCCTTATGCTTCGGCTATTGGATCCATCATTTATGCCATGCTATGTACACGGCCAGATGTATCTTATGCTCTAAGCATCACGAGCAGATATCAATCATATTATGGTGAGGCTCATTGGACCGTTGTCAAAAACATTCTTAAGTACTTGATAAGAACTAAGGATGCATTCTTAGTGTTTGGAGGTGAAGAAGAGCTCGTTGTAAAAGGTTACACAGAGGCGGAGTATATTGCAGCTTCTGAAGCTGCAAAGGAAGCTGTTTGGATCGGAAAATTTGTTTCTGAGTTGGGTGTTGTTCCTAGCGCGTCCAGTCCTGTGGATCTCTACTGTGACAACAGTGGATCCATCGCACAGGCAAAGGAGCCTAGATCACAAAAACGATCCAAACACATACTACGACGCTATCACCTCATTTGAGAGATCATCGACCGAGGTGATGTGAATATATGCAAGGTGCACACGGATTTGAATGTTGCAGATCCATTGACAAAGCCTCTTCCACAATCAAAGCATTAGGCACACACAAGATCTATCGGTATTAGATACCTACGTCAGTGATCATAGTGTGTAGTGGGAGACTTGTGTCACAGCTATGTTTATGTACTATTAAAAAAATTATTATATGAGTAATCATTATTTACATTGATCATCAAGTATGTGACTTGGTCGTGAAACTCTTTGTTAAAAGTAATGTTACTCTAGATGATCCCTAGTCTATATCATTATATAAGATAATGATTGCATACAGACTAGCACATGTATTAATTGATGATCACGTTTCACAGATCATAGATATGGAGATATCGAATTAATAATGTGAACACATGTTAGTGAACATGTTGTTGGATTGACCCACTCCAAGACACTGCTGGGATTGTTATTTCCATATGTGCCATCAGTTGGTCTTGAGTGATACACCTGCTAGATCCTTAGACCTGAGATCGCCATTGTTTCTCACTATGCATAGTTGTGTACTTTGAGACTACCAAACGCTACTCCATAACTGGGTAGTCATAAAAGTAGTCTTCGGGTATATAATGAAACATAGAATGGGATGTGCGCGAATCAAGATGGGATTTGCCCCTCCTTAATAACATGAGAGATATCTATGGGCCCCTCGAGATAGTTGGATTTGAAAGTGCATGGCCATGCCAAAGTGATTAATGGTTAATCACAGTGACTAAAAGTTAGTCACGAAATGAATGCACTATTTGATCGAGTGAATGGTCGAGCTATCACAAGGATGGCATGCATCTCACCTTGAGCATGACTGGTATCATGTGGCAAAGGGATTAGCATGTTGAATGTATCTAGGTTCGGCCGATATGATCTTTATGTACTTTCGTGAGTCAGTATGTCCTGCTAGGTACCTCTACTGACTTGTGGTTGGAAATGGTTTCCATTCACAACCGACTGCACATGAACCTAACGGGTCACACACTTAAGGAGTTGGAATATCAAAAATCTTAGATAGATGATTGGCTCTAGTGCAAGTGGGAGATTGTTGGTGATGTGCCCAAGAGGCAATCATAACAATTCGGGTTGAGGCCTATTGGATATTTGATCCATAAGCAATTAGGATACTAATGGGCCTGCGACCCAAAAGCCCATTAGTACGCCTATTAATATGAGGGGTAGGGTTAGGCGCTAATCATCCAACCATGTGACAGCCCTAGCCGCCACCCCTCGAAGGCCTCACGCTGAGACCCTTGCCGCACGCGAGGTGCTAGCACACCGGCGCACGGTGTTTCTCTCTGTACGTGTGGACTCCGTGGAGGCGCTGCTGCTACTGTTGCAGTGATCGGCTACGACGATAGTGATCGTCTACCTGCTGCCATGACGAGGACGAGGAGGAGACGAACGAGATCGTCTACCTCCCCTGCACTGACACACATCTATGTTCCGCTGTGCTGCGCGTCTAGTGGTAACGATCCATGACCTCTGTACTCGCATGTTTCCTGGATGACGCGGTAGAGTTGCTAGAGTAGCGTACTGCCGATTTCCCAACATCTTTTGCATCATCTACATTATTTTCTACATTGTCCTGCAAAACGTTAGACACAAAAGGAGGTACAAAAAGAAATTTCTCCTCAAATTGATGCACTTCATCTTTGCAATTAGATACATTCATAAAAGTTTCTCGCATACAAATTTTCATATCATTCCATGTTCGAGGTTTTTCTAAATCATTTAAATTGTTCCACCAAGTTAATGCACAACCAACTAATGCACTTGCAACATTTCTAATCTTTCTCCTCTCACACATACGACATTCTCCAAAAATTTTATCCAACTCTATTTCCTAACCAATATATTCATCATAACCAAAACCATCATAAGAAGGAAGATATGGGAGAATGTAATTACTTCTTGTGGAAGGTGTTGTAAAGGTGGTATGAATGTCATGTGAAATCTTGGTTGATGTTTGATTTTGAGTGAGCAACTCCATCGTCGTGTTCATCATGTCAATCATCTCAGCATATAATGCATGATTCTTGCTTTTACCTGACATTGTTAGTAGCTAACAAAAGACAACAAAAAATTATGTTATCCCTATCAACTACGAAGGATAATGGCAAAGTGGAAGTAGAATCACACACCCTCAAGCGTCTTACCACGCTCTTACAAGTGTTCTTACCGACACTGCAGGTGGAAAACGGTGGCCGGTATGATGAAACCAATGAAGCGTGGGATGATTGCAAAGGTGTATCGATTCTGCTCAAGAGTAAAGTGTAGCTTGGATGGCACTTTATATGTGGCAAGGATTAGTAACAATGAAATCAGATAGTAAAGTTGAATAAGTGTCCAAAGTACTTGTCAAAGTTGTTGGCCTAAATGTGTTCCTAGTAGTTCAAGCAAGCAAGACATGAGACAAAACTACATGACACAAAGGATGCAAGCACTTCTGTTTTTTTTTTGTTTTTTTTCCTCCTATTTTTTGTGCGGCTTTTGTATCTTGTTTTGCACTTGCCTTTTTCTTTTGTCTTTTTTTTCCTCAGAATGTGCTGCAAAAGAAGAACACAATAAAAACCAATCAAAGATATCTTGTGCCTATCGCAAATTTTTTGCTAAATTTTCTAAGGACGAATAGGCACACTTATAGGCTCTAAATAGAAACACTTACAACAGGAATATTGTAGATATATCTCTCCTATTTAATTTCAATATATGGAAGACCTATTTTGAACTACAACAATAGGAGATATTGTCCCCGAAATACAGACTGTTCAGAAATTCTAGGTCGAGAACAGATTCAGATATAATGCACTTTTGACCATAATAGCTCTGTTTTCTGGGAAACCAATGAATACGAAAGTTCTAGAAAACTTCTTAACATTTCCAGAAAGTACAAGAACTCCAAAATCCGAGTTTATATGAGTGAGATATGATGAAAATACCGAACTGGACAGAAATGAATGTAATCTAGACGTGATGACGTGATTCAAGAGGATGAATCAACACAATGCAAAACTCAAACTAAGAACAAAAACACTTTCTAAACCAGCAATATGACTCAACTACGGACACAAACACAACAAAACTAAACCGAAAACAAAAGTTGCAAAGGCTCAATGGTGGTTTGGACAAATTAATGAAAAGATCTACTAAACTACATGTTTTTTGTGGTTTTTTTGTGGACTCTAGGTATGAAAAACAAAAATAATGTAATGGATAAATGAATTATCTAACGGGAAACCTGGAAATCTGATACCAATTGATAGGAAAAAATGGATACCGATCTTCCGAAAGGTAATGGATAAGTCGATTGATGTGGAGATCTCGACGTTGATGTTCCGAGGCTCTCAAGTAGAACACGAACAGCCCCTGCAATCACTAAACCACCACTCCGTTGGTTATCAACCGTGCTGCACACGATTGAACTCGCCACGAAGCCTAATCTCTGCAAGCGCAACTGAGAACACAAGCAAGAACAAGGTAGACACGATCTGAAATCGCGAAGTTGGGGTCTCACAAACCGTAGAACGGCGATATTATTGATCTAAGCAAAAACCCAATTTTTCATGCAGCTACTATGGAGTATATATAGGTGGGAAGACGTCCAAGGGGGTGTTAGGGTCGTGACCTAACCCTATGTTACGAAAATAATGGACTTAGACTTGATACAAGGCCCAATGGCCCAATTCGGTGGCGCAACACCCTAACAGATTCTGAAATCGATATTGTTTTGACGATTCCCGTCGACTCTGACACAATTTTGACATGAGAGCAGCGTCATTTGAAAGTTTATCCTCTCCCCTTTCCGTAAATATATAGAACGTCCAAAACGGAGTTTGTATGCGTCCTGGGCTTCTGTTTTAGTGCGTACTTCTCCTGGACTGTGAGTTGGACACGACTTTGAGTTTGGCTCGGTTTCCATCTTCTTGAACGAATTCTCTGTTCCTCCACGTCCCTAATACTTCCTTCAAATACTCCTTGAACCTCTCAATGTATCCTACTCACAATTAAATAATTAGGTAGCAATCTATGCTCAAAAACATATAAGGAAACATATAAGAACGAGCTCACCTCTGAAATTAATTGTTGTGTATGAACTCTATCCATTGCATCTTGTATGTTCAATGGTGTGTTATTTGTATACATAGAAGTGATGTCCTCATCAGGGAGTCCATCATTTTGGAGTTTACTACTGTAAACTGGGTCATGAGATAATATATCTTGTATAATGTTATACTTTATCAATATATGTGAATGTTATGCACTTATTCCCTTGTCAATAGTCGTGCTACTGAAAAATTATATGGATAAAGGAAAAGAAAACATGTGCTGATTTTAAGTCATTTGGATGCAGAATGGTGCGTACTCGCTCGACACATGAAATGGGAGGATCCAGTCGTGGTCATGACACTACAGGAAACACGGTCATTTGCGATGGCCGACCGTCGCAAATAAACCTGTTTGCGATGGCCCGCAGATGGCCGTCGCAAATAAGTTAAACCGTCGCAAATAAGCCTATATTTGCTATGGTTTCCAAAGTGGTCATCGCAAATAAGGTGGCCGTCGCAAATAAAGCTTATTTGCGATGGCCTTTTCCGCCAACCGTCGCAAATAGTATTAATTGCGACGGCCAACCCTAGGGCCGTCGCAAATAAGCTGGCCGTCGCAAGTTAAAGCCCTATACTGTCGGGCCGAACCGTTCCCTTCGTCATTTCCTTACCATCGCCGCCGCCGCTCCGCTCCGCTCTGGACCCGCTCCTGCCGCCGCCCCGTCGCGCCGCCGCCCCGGCCTCGCTGCCTCCGGCCCGCGCCGCCCCCGCCGCCCACCAACCTCGCTGGCCTGGGCCCACCGCGCCCCCCGCGCCCCCGACTACACTGCCGCAGTTCCGCACCCCGCCGCCCCCGCTCCCGCCGCCGCTGCCCCGGCCTCGCCGCCCCCGGCCCGCCGCGCCCCCGCCGCCCTCAGCCTCGCCGGCTCCGGTCCGCCACGGCGCCGCCATTCCAGGTACGCTCCCTCTTCCCCGTCGCCCCCTAAAATCCTAATTGATGGTAATCTTAGGTTCACAATGATTAGTTATTAGCATCTAATTCTCATTTTGCATACGGGATCAATTAGGATCAATTTTGCATACAGGATCATTTCCATTAGAAATGCAATGCAAATATGCAACACAGTCAGACCCTTCTGGGGGAGGAGGAGGAAAAAAAAGAAATAGGAGGAGCAGCAGCATGAGCACAGGAATAGGTAGGTAGGTAGGTACTTGGCCTTGGCGGTTGAGTCAGAGACGCTAGCGCGGATACGCCTGAGTTCGTCAGGCTGGTCGGCAGCGGCGAGTAAAGGTGGTAATGGTTTGGTTTCAAACCAGTTCTAATGGATTGGTTTTGTTTTCGTTTTGCATTGGTCTGGATGGAAATAGGTCCATTAATCTAATGGTTTGGTTTGGGTTAGTTTTTAAGTCTAAATAGTTTGGATTGGTTTGGTTTGGATTTGTATGGTTTGGGTTGTAATAGTTAAGTTTTAGTACGAAACCATGGTTGGACTCTAATGGTTCCATGTTTTGGAACCCTGTTGCCGAACTGTGGGGGTGGGGCCCACCGCCGACACCGACGTGCGTTGGGATCGGGCGAGCCGGGCATGGTGTCTCAGGGGAGGCGCGATGGAGAAGGACGAACCTCCTCATCTGGCTACTTGGCCGAGCTTGTGGGTTGGAACCGGTTCCAAACCGTGGTCATTGAAAACAGATCGGTTTGGATTGGGCTCAAAAGTAGGTGTGGGTTGGGTTGGTTTGGTTTGTATGTTTATTTTACAGGTTGGGTTGGGCCGGGTTGATTGATACATAAAAAATGGATCCGGTTTGGGTTTAGTCCAGATCCTGGCCGGGTTGAGTCGGATAATTAGATCCTAATTTGATCCTAATTGTCATGCTTTGGTAAATATGTTTATTATGCAGGTTACTAGAATTAATAATTTTTTCTCTTGTTCTTTTGATTGCGTGAGTGTTTAGAATTAATAATTTTTTTCTATTTTGTTTAGTGTATGTTTGGACTTTAGTGCATTCATATAATGTTTTTGAGTGACTACTTAATATATGTAAATAAAGGGATTTTAGGTCGGCTCGGACCAACCCGAAAGGGCACGACACGTAATAGGTGTGATCGTGTCGTGTAGACCATTGTAGTGGTACCGTATGCGCTAAGTCGACATGGAAGCGAACGGGTTGGTAAGGACGTCAATGGCCCGCGATTGCGTGGACGGTGGAAATGGATGTGGAATTGTCATCTAAGACCAACTTTCCTCTCACTCTTTCTCTAGTTCTTTCCTCTTTATTAAATGACCTCAAAATGAAAATGAGCAACGTAACCTATAGCAATGTATTACCTGTTTCGGATCGGCACGTCTCACATGACATTGGCATGTGAGACGTGCAGGTTAGGAATTGTACCTTTTTGGACAGCCTCGGAGTGACCGATGGGGCGTGGCTTGTGACGAGACGCGGGTCCAGATTTGGGCGTGCAGTGGAGAACAGCGGGGTTATGCTGCCGAAACTTTGTTCGAATCCGGATCATGCGTTTCGTCATGAGCACACTCCGCTCGGTCACTCTTGGGTGGGTTTAGGATCTATCTGCCTAGGTTGTAGGGCCGTGACATAACATAACAATACATTAACGACAATTTCTTTCGCGTTAAACTGCAGAGCAAAACATGGGTGAATACCACAGTTGGATGTATACTGGCTGGAAGAGCAGAACTGGTGGTCACTCGGATGAGTGGTTTATCAAGTTAGATCAATTTTTGGATCGAGCATTTTCGTTGTCAATGGAAGATATGGTGCGGTGCCCATGTACAAAATGCCGGAACACCGAGTTTTTGAGAAGATTGGAGCTTTCGTTTCACTTATGTCGAAACGGTTTCACTCCACATTATGAAGTGTGGACCTTTCACGGCAAGACTAATTCTTGAGTTATAGCCGAAGTGGATGGGGATGATGATCTAACAGAGGTTGATAGGATGGATGAGATGCTAGAAGCTCTGGAAGCGGAGGATCCTCTTACAGATGAGGCAGAGAAGTTCTTCGATGAGCTGAAGAAATCACAAGAGCCATTGCATGAACACACGGTTGTGATCGTACTTGATTTTTTGACCAGATATATGGCAATTAAGTCCACGTACTTTTTTTTTCTATCAACTGCTACAGTGATCTCATGAAATTGATCTGCGATATCCTTCCACAACCTCACAATGCGCCGACCGATATGTACCATTCAAAGATCAAGATATCTGGTCTCGGTATGAAGTATGAGAAAATCGATGTGTGCCCAGACAACTGCATGCTATTCTGGAAAGAGCACGCCAATGAGAAGATGTGCTTGAAATGTGGTAAATCGAGGTATGTCGAAGTTGTTAATGAAGATGGCGATAATTTGATGACAGATGTCGCACATAAGCAGCTTCGTTACTTGCCCGTGACACCTCAGTTGAAGTGTATGTTTCTTTCAAAAAGAACCGCAAGGCACATGAGATGGTACAAAGAAGGTAAACGTGAGAACAAAGAATTCTTGCCGCATCCGTCCGACGGTGATGCATGGAAGGCGCTAGACCGTTTCGATCCAGACTTTTCTCGTGATGCGAGGAATGTTCGTATCGGATTAGAGACATACGGATTCTCACCGTTCAGTATGAACGACACGTCATACTCATGTTGGCCTGTCTTTGTCATTCCGTACAACCTGCCACCTGCTTTTTGTACGAAGAACGAGTTCATGTTTCTTAGCCTTATTGTACCTGGACTTGATCATCTTGGGTCGCGTCTCAACGTGATGTTAAAACCACTGATCGAAGAATTGAATGTCTTGTGGACAGGAGTCGAAGCGTACGACAGTTACAGGAAGCAAAAATTCAACCTTCGAGATGCTTATTTGTGGTCCGTCCATGATTTGCCGGCATACGACATGTTTTCCAGATGGAGCACTCACGGTCGTCTGACGTGTCCGATATGTGCTTCAGACACGTCTTGCTTTCGACTAACTCATGGAGGCAAAATATCTTACTTCCATTGTCACAGACGTTGGCTGCCCTCGAATCATATATTTAGGCAGCAGAGGCATGTCTTTCGAAAGAACACTGTTGTCACTAAAGGACCACCGAAGCGTCCCAACGGGTTAGAAATTTCTGATATGTTGGACAAACTGGTGCCTGATGAAGGTCGTCCTGGATATTTTGTAGGTTATGGAGAGGAACACAATTGGACTCACATATGTGGACTTTGGGAGCTACCGTATGTGAAGTCGTTGATTCTAATGCACAACATTGATGTCATGCATCAGGAGCGTAACATGACCGAAAGTATCATAAGCACTTGCATGGATATGCCTGGCAAAACGAAAGACAATTATACAGCTAGACTAGATTTGGCAGACATTTGTAACTGTCCAACTCTTGAAATCTCTAAAAGTGGTGGAAAGCCGCGTGCTTCTTTCTGTCTTTGATCAAAAGAAAAGAAAGAAGTTATGAAATGGATGAAAACTTTGAAATTCCCAGATGGTTACACAACTAGCCTAAAACGAGCTGTAAATGTTAACACAGGAAACCTCACTGTGTTGAAGAGTCATGATTATCACATTATAATGAAAAGACTCTTACCTGTTATGTTTCGAAGCTATCTAGATGATGCGGTGTGGAAGGTTTTAGCCGAGCTCAGCTATTTCTATAGACAGCTTTGTGCTAAAGAAATCAAGATCGGGATGATGGATAAGTTAGAGAAGGAGATACCCATACTTTTATGTAAGATGGAAAAAAATTTTCCACCGGGTTTCATCAATCCAATGCAACATCTGCTTATCCATCTTTCATTCAAAGCTAAAGTTGGCGGTCCTGTGCAATATAGGTGGATGTATCACATTGAAAGAGCGCTACGATATCTGAAACCAATAGTTGGCAACAGGGCAAGGGTGGAAGGGTGCATCGCTGAAGCATATGCTCTTAAGGAAGTAGGATACTTTTCAAGTGTCTACTTTGCGAAAGAAAAAAATATCAATACTTCGCCGACGCGGTACAATGTGGACGAAACACCCCCTCTAAGTGATCTTTCCATTTTTCAAACGAGAGGCACCACCGTTGGTAGCTACGCAACCTACGTGCTATCCGAACATGAAAGGACTGTTGCTTTACTCTACATGTACGCAAATATAGAAGGCATGCGGGAATACTTCGAGTAAGTGTTTATCCTACATTTATGCTAATCGACATATTTTGCTACACAAGTACTCTAAAAGATGTTTTTTCATGTTCAGCGAGTTCCACAGACAATGTTGCCCACATAGGCATCAACCTATGGCCAAACAAGTAGAAGCAATGCGAAAAGAAGGAATAAATGGGGGGCAGAGTTTCCAATCCTGGTTTTGAGATTATGTAATATTCTCTCGTCTTCTATGTATTGTAAGTTACTATTATTAAAGAAATATTATTTTAACTTATGATCATTTATGACAGTGTCAGACTCACAATGTCCATGAAGATTTTCGTCAGCTATCTTATGGATTGGTGAATGATAGAAGCTATGGTCGATATGACGTAAATGGCTTTCGATTCCGTACAACTCATTTTTAAGCTCTCCGTCCTCTCACGGCAACATCAAATTCCGGTGTTGTGACGAGAGCAATAGACACTCAAGGGAATTTAACCGATTATTATGAGATCATTAACAAAATTCTTGAATTTACTTTTACCGGAAATAAGACCCTTGGAGTTGTCTTCTTTGATTGTGACTAGTTTGATCGCACTCATGGAACTCGAGAAAACCAATTTGGAATGGTGGAAGTGAAACATAAGGACCAATTACGAGGTTACGATACATTTGTTCTTGCACATCAAGTGGAACAAGTGTATTATCTATCTTATCCATGCACGGAGCTCATTGCTTGGTGGGTGGTATATAAGGTGAATCCTCGTGAGCGGTTATATACTCCTGGGGATGATGGTTACCATGATAGCGAAGACGTTGAAGAAATGTACCAAGAAAAAGAGTTGCCAGACACTTTTATCGTCGAGCTTGGTGCAGGACTCGATCAATTAGTTGGAGATGTTGAAGACGTTGAAGATGTAGAGGCAGATGATACATGAAAACGGAAATTAGAACAGGCCACGATGGAAGATTGTTGGGATGGTTTAAGGAGTAGGGCACAAGCACATGATACTGATGTTGATGAATTTTGAAAGTGATTACAAGTAATGTTTTCTTGAAGATAGTAACATGAATTTTGTATATTTTATTTGCATATTTACTGATTATCTAATTAAAAACAGGATGGCGTCAAAGAAGGGTAAGAAGGTGCCTCCGACGGGGGGGGGGGGGGGGGGGGGGGGGGGGGGCGGGGGCGGTTCTACCCCTCTAGACCCGAGTACGCTTTCGCTGGTGCCTCGTCGACTGGGAGCAGACACTCTCAGCTGCTGGGGCACGTTCTGAGCAGCTCTAGAGCTTCGTCACAGGTAAATTTCACTCGCTTTTAACAAATTATTTAAATTCAATTTCACATTAATCTTACTTGTGAATCATTTGAATGTTGTAGTCCTCACCGGCTGACTCAGAGGTTGTGGCGCCAGTTGACCTTGGCTACCCTTCGGTGAGCCAGCCCTCGGCCAGCTAGCCCTCGGCCAGCCAGCCCCCAGCTGGCGATCCTTCTGTTCCTGAGGCCTTTGACTCGACTGGTGAGGAGCCGTCTGGGTCACCTGACGTGGCGCCCCAGCAGACGCGGAGGACGAGGACTCACTTTGTTAGTCCTCCTGCGGTCCCTTCACAGAAGCTCATGATTCGTCCAGTCGGAGACAGGTAATAAAAATTATAGTGTTCAATTTTCGTTTCTTTTGGTTAATTAAGCAATCAATAAATAAATATATTGCAGGGTTTGGGACGACACGTCTTTCACCGGTGAGAGACACTAGAGACCGATGAATGGTGTTCTCGGGTCCATAGTGCGTTTGCACTATCCCGAGGTCATCGACGGGGTGCCTGCTCTTTCGTGGGAGGACTACGCATGTGTCCATCACCAGGAGCACGACAGCCTTTAGGAGGTCGTATGGGTCGATTTTGTGGTAAGTATGTTAGAAAAGTTTCTAAGTTTCAACTCTTAAACTCTTTTAGTGAACATCTCTTCAATATATTCTTTATCGCAGGAAAGATATACTTTAGAGGACCCGAACGACCATCGCTAGTTCGAGGATGCGAGGTGAGTGTTTCACTACAAAACTGCCAAGGCGCTTTGACAAGCTTTGTCGAATGCCCGTGTTCAAATTATTAATGAGCACTTGAAGGCGAACCAGCAGCACGTGCTATACTTCCGACAAGAGAGTGAGATGCACCTGACGGAGGAGGAGTACGCGCAGGTACGTGGAGTGTAGTAAGTATTTTTTTTTTGATAATTTCCTCGATGGTATTTTTAAAGACTTCCAACTATGTGCTGGGCCACATGAGCTGGTTGCAGGGTGGGACCGATGCATTTCGGGCCTTTTGTCGCTACTGGGCTAGCGATGAGTTTAAAGCTAAGTCCGAGAAGGCTCGAGAGTGCAGAGGGGTCGAGGGGAAGAGCAGGAACGGGCAAGATAACAACTTGCGTTTAGCTAAACGCATGGTAAGTGTATGTAACTTATGTTTATATATTCTAATATATTGTTCATACTAACACGTATTGACAGGAGTGCGAGACGGGGGTGCCGCCGACCCCTGCTGAGATTTGGAAGAGAGGTCACAGGACCCTTCTCAGCCGACGGGGTGCAGTCAGGCTACAGCCTAGCGATTGGTAGGTTTAGAAATCATTCATATTAAATATAACTATATAGATTGTTGAACATACACAGTTTTCATTTTTTGCAGGCTAAGTACGGGGAGGAGGTTAGGAAGATACATGGAGAGGATTTCGATTAGGAACGTCAACCAATTGATCCTCAAGCTGCGTATGCAAGCGGTGGTGGAAAAGCACACGGAAGGTGAGTTTACAAGTCATTTTATCATTTTCAATTCAATGTATTCAAGATATTTCAGTTTCATATTACTGACTCTCTTTTTTATATGATCGCCATATTCGACGGAGTTGTCAACTCGAGGGCGGAGAGAACTGCGAGAGGCAGCTCCACGCATTCTACTTCGATGGGCACGACTAGTCGTCATGCCTCGCAGAGGGGCATTGAGATGCAGTCCCTCTTCAGGCGACAGGAGGAGTCGGAACGCCAAAGGATCGTGATGGAGGCCACGATCCAAACCCAGGCAGCAGCGTTGGCGCAGATGTGGGAAGCAATGGAGGTAACAAAATAAAAACTAAAATTCTCATTAATTCAGCATAAATGACTTACTAATAGATAGCATTTAATGTTTTCAATGACAGGCCATGGCTTGGGCGCAAGGTCTGGGGATCCAGCTACCGATACTACCACCGGTCCTTCCAGGCGATCCTTCTTCTGCGAGTCAGGTAATTTTCTATGTAATCCTTCTTCTCCAGCGTAAAAAGATTGAGATAGAAGAAACAGGGAGATAGTTAGATAGAAGAAAATGATTGAGATAGAAGAAAGAGAGAGACAACAGAAAGAGTGAAAGATAGCTAGATAGAGTAGGAGGGGAATGCAGAGAAAGAGGAAGATGTAGATGGAGATAGAGGGAGGGGAAGATAGAGGGAGGGAGATGTAGATGGAGATAGAGGGAGGAAGATAGAGGGAAAAGGATAGCAATAGAGAGATAGAGTGAGATAGAAAGATAGAGGGAGAGAGAAAGAGAGAAACGAAAAGAGAGACGAAGAGAGGGGATCTAGATGAAGATAGAGGGAGAGGAAGGGAGGGAGAGAGATGTTGATGCATTTATATTCTAACTCTAAGTTTCATTAATTGCAGGGATCCGCGATGGCTGCACAAACGCCGTCGTCGTCGCTACCGCCATCTGGAATGAGGCGCGACGACGACTTCGACTTCAGAGGTGGCTCCGGAGGTGGCTACAGAGGTCAGATGGTCGAGTGAGCCCTTGTTTGCTTTGTTGATGATGATGTGAGATGTATCGGTACTTATTAGTTTGTGATTGTGATGATGTTTGTATGTTATATAGTGTGTGATATATTGTTTCTGTTCTGTGATTCTGGCCATCGAGCCGGGTAGTATTTTTTGTTTTTTTTTAAAATAAAAAACCTTATTTGTGACGGCGTTTTATACAGTACCGTCGCAAATAAGGATACTGGCCGTCGCAATTAAACCACTGCTATTTGCGACGGCACGGCTGTCGCAAATAAGCATTAATTGCGACGGCCTAGCCGTCGCAAATAGCGGCGTGGGTCTCGGAGGAGGACACGTGGGCCCTACCCGCTGAACTTATTTGCGACGGCCCGACCGTTGCAAATAGCGGCACTTAATTGCGACAGCCAGGCTGTCGCAAATATTGTTGTGGGGCCCACCGGCCCCCGGCAATAACTTGCAACGGCCGCTGCTAGCCGTCGCAAATAAGTTTATTTGCGACGGTGGCCGTCACAAAAAAGCTTAATTGCGACGACTTTTATGCGACGGCCAAAAACCGCTGCAAATAAGAAAAGCCGTCGCAAATTGCTTATTTCCGACGGCATTTGGCTTATTTGCGATGGCCCTGGCCGTCGCAAATTGTCAGGTTTCCTGTAGTGTGAGGACGAATCTCCGACCCAGGAGATAGCTGCTACACCACAGCAACGAGTTCCTCCATCACCACCTCCGGAACTTCCAAGGAGTCTAGTGGAGGTTCTCGTCGCAGTGCTTCGCTCGCGCGACGAGCAAATGGAGTTACTACGAACTCTGGTCCAGCATTCGTCTTGTCAAGGAGGGCGACCAGATGCGGGTCCATGACAGCCTTCTCTGAGTTCATATTCGGACTTTATGTCAACGCACCCGCCGGTCTTCGTGGAGGCCGATGAACCGTTTGAGGCGGACAATTGGCTCCGCTCTGTTGAAGGGAAGTTCAGTGTGCTACGAGTAACCGAACATCAGAAGACCCTATTCGTGGTCCAACAACTACAAGGGTTTGCTGGTGCATGGTGGGCGAATTACCTTGCTGCATGACCAGTCGGCTATGCCGTGAGCTAAGAGGCGTTCCGCGCCTATCACATACCTCCCGATGTTATGAGGAGGAAGCTTCAAGAGTTCTTGGAGCTGAAACAAGGAGGAAGGAGTGCTTATGAGTAATCTAAGATATTCAACCACTTGGCCCAATATGATCAGGACCAAGTGAATACAGAAGATCGGAAGCGGGAATGCTTCTATCGGGGTTTGAACCCCAAGATGAAGGACAAGCTTGCCTTGTTCAACAGTGGCAGCTTCAACAATATGGTCAATGCCGCAATCGTACAGGAGGATGCTACTAGGGAGCTATTCTCTAACAAGAAGAAAAGGAGTGCTCCGCAAGGCAGCGGAGGGGGTACTCCTCAGAAGTACTGCATGGTGTATCGATCACCATCCGGCCAGAGGTGGCAGCCGCCATCACGACCACCAATGTTTTGTGGTCGCCATTCAACAACGCCAGTTTCCGCCCACAATAGCAACAGGGGATGATTCCGCGTGCACCTCTACCTCGACCACGTGCACCGGGATTCCATCCTCCATTCCGTGCTAGTTAGAACCCGTACACATGTTATACGTGTGGATGTACGGGACACTTCGCCAAGGACTGGCTGCAGAGTGGAGGACAGTCATAGTACCAGGGGGCAAACCAGCCTCGCAACCAGCCCAAGAAGCCATCCACCAGAACCGGCAACATCCACCACCTCGCCATCGAGGACGTTCCAGAAGGTGCACCTGTACTCACGGGTACGTTCCCTCTCATTGGTCATCCCGTAGTCATCCTTTTTGACTCCGGTGCCTCCCACAATTTTATTAGAAAATCTTATGTCAATCAATACCAGTTGCCCATCTGTTCCACAAAAACCCCATATATGATTTGTTCTTCGGGAGGAATGGTAGTTGCAGATAAGATGGTCCATAGGGTACCTCTTAATCTGGATGGGAACATATACCCAATCTCTCTCATTATACTAGAGCATCAGAAGTTAGATGTCATCTTAAGTATGGCATGGTTGCAATACAACGGTGCTATTATTGACATTGTTCCTCGGAGGATATATCTAAATTCTCCGCTCCACTCTCCCCAAACTCTTACTCTGGAGAGTAATATCCACGTGACTCCAACTGCTTACTACACTGATGCCTGTACACTCGAAAATATTCCAGTAGTATGTGAGTATCTGGACGTTTTTCCCGAAGATCTTCCTGGTATGAAAGAGATGTCGAGTTTAAGATTGAACTTATACTGGGAACAACGCCAATCTCGAGAAACCCGTATAAGATGGCACCTAAAGAACTTGCAGAACTGAAAGAGCAGCTGAAGGAACTTTTGGACAAGGGTTTCATTTGTCCAAGTTCGTCACCTTGGGGTTGTTCTGCATTGTTTGTGGAAAATAAGGATAAAACATTGAGACTATGTGTGTACTATCGTCCACTCAATGCGATCACTATCAAGAACAAGTATCCACTACCCCGTATTGATATTTTGTTTGATCAGTTGGTGGGTGCTCGGGTATTTTCCAAGATGGATCTTTGCTCTGGTTGTCATCAGATCAGAATTCGACCAGAGGATATACCTAAGACAGCATTCTCAACGAGGTATGGATTATATGAGTACCTTGTCATGTCCTTCGGATTGACCAATGCACCGGCCCATTTCATGTATCTCATGAATTCGATATTCATGCCGGAATTGGACAAGTTTGTCGTGCACTTCATCGACGACATCCTTTTATACTCAAAATCCGAAGAAGAACATGCACAACATTTGCACATCGTGCTTCAGCGATTGCGGGACCACAAGTTGTACGCTAAGTTCAGCAAATGTGACTTCTGGATCAACCAAGTGCCATTTCTGGGGCACATCATCTCTGCCGAAGGGATTGCAGTTGATCCAAGCAAGATTAAGCATGTGCTCAAATGGAAGTCTCCTATGTCTGTGCATGAAGTTCGAAGTTTCCTGGGTTTAGAAGGATATTACCGAAGGTTCATCCCATGCTTTTCCAAGATAGCTAAACCAATGACGGAACTTCTGAAGAAAGAAAAGAGATATACCTGGACAAAGGAATGTGAGGAGGGTTTTCAAGCATTCGTAAAACATCTCACAACAGCACCAGTATTAGCCCAACCAGACACAACTAGATCATTTGATGTTTACTGTGATGCATCCGGCATTGGTTTGGGTTGCGTATTAATGCAAGACAGAAGGGTGATCGCTTATGGATCACGGCAGCTTCAGAACCATGAGCAGTATTATCCGACTCATGATCTTGAACTCGCTGCAATGGTACTAGCATTAAAGATGTGGAGACACTATCTAGGGGGCAACCTAGTACATCTCTACACCGATCACAAAAGCTTGAAGTACATATTCACCCAGAAGGATTTAAATATGCGACAACGAAGATGGTTGGAATTAATCAAAGACTACAAGATTGAGATCCACTACCATCACGGTAAGGCAAATGTAGTCATCGATGCGTTAAGTTGCAAGTCCCATATCAATAACCTTTCTATCACCTTGATAGAGGAAGAAGAAACGAGTCTCTACTTGGTTCCGTATGGGGCGCTCTACAACCTAGCCCTCATTCCTACCATAAGGGAGGAAATTATGGAGGTTCAGAAGGAGGACATGGGCATATCACATATTCATCAACGAATGAAAAAGGGGGAAATGAAGTGTTTCTGATGTGATGATGATGATACCATCTGGTTCAAAGACTGCATCGTAGTACCCCGCAATGTGGAACTTCGGAAGAAAATCTTGGACGAAGCTCATCTGTCCAAATATTCAATTCATCTGGGGAGTAACAAATTGTACCAAGACTTGAAGAAGAAATTTTGGTGGACTCGGATGAAAAGGGAAATAGCGAAGTATGTATCCGAATGTGATACATGTCGACGAGTGAAAGACGACCATCTAAAGTAAGCTGGACAACTACAACCTTTACGCATACCGGCCTGGAAATGGGAGGACATCAGCATGGATTTCATTGTTGGATTACCTCTCACCTCTCGCAAGCATGACTCGATTTGGGTGATAGTTGACCAACTCACCAAGTCGGCTCACTTTATTCCAGTCAATGACAAGTATGTGGCACGACAGTATGCAGAGTTGTATATTGCCAGAATCCTATGCCTACACGGAGTACCCCACACTATCATATCAGATCATGGAACCTTGTTTGTTGCTCGATTTTGGGAGCAGCTCCACGCATCCTTGGGTACCATGTTGATTCGAAGCTCAGCTTACCACCCACAGACTAATGGTCAAACGAAACGAGTAAACCAAGTGCTAGAGGATATGCTCCGCGCCTGTGCCATCCACCATGGTAAAAATTAGGATGATCATCTACCATTGGTGGAGTTTTCATACAACAATGGTTATCAGACTAGCATCCAAATGGCACCATATGAAGCTCTTTATGGCTGGAAGTGTCGCACAACTTTGAACTGGTGTGAATCCGGTGAACGAGAAACATATGGTATAGACATGGTAAAAGAAGCCGAAGATCGAGTACAAATTATTCAAGCCAACCTCAAGGTTGCTCAATCTCGCCAGAAAAGCTATGCAGACAAACGACGTCGACCGCTTCACTTTGATATCGGGGATCACGTTTACCTTCGTGTATCCCCAATGAAAGGGATTCATCGTTTCGGAGTAAAAGGGAAGCTAGCTCCATGTTTCATTGGACCATTCACAATAAGTGAGTAGTGCATACTTGTAGCCTATCGGCTAGAGCTGCCAACATCGCTTTCAGGGGTCCCAATGTGTTCTACATTTCAAAATTGAGAAAATGTCTCAAGGCCCCCATGAAAGTACGTATGGAGGATTTGGAAGCTCTCCAACCAGATCTTACTTACTCTGAACATCCAACCCATATAATTGATGAGAGGACTTGTACCACAAGAAACTGCACCTTGCGTTTCTACAAGGTCTTGTGGGGAAACCACACCGCGGATGAAACAACGTGGGAAAGCGAGAAATATCTTAAAGCCAATTATTTGGACTTGTTAACATCATATGTTCATGAGATCTTTTCTTTTTTTTCTTCCTTTTGTAATCTCGGGACGAGATTCTTTTAAGGAGGAGGAATGTAAAATCCCACATTTTCCTTCATATGAGGTTCAGTTGTAAGTTGGTTGTTAACCCTAATGGAGCCTAATTATAGCCATGCTTATAAACTTGATCTCATCAAATCTCTTCTTCTACTCATGCTTAAATTTGTTAACATGAGGAATGAACTTCACCAATAAACTTAGATTAATTTTTTTGACCTCTCTTCAATGTTTGGAATTAATTGAATAAAGATTGCTAGGTCAAATTAATATGCAGTACCAAATAGATATTCAAATTAATATAAATTGAATATATACTACTGTATATTTGGCCCTGTCAAAATTATTCAATTCATAGGACATAAATTTTTCTATGGTTTTCTAATATTCCAAATAGACTTCCTGCAAAGTTTCATAAATTTTGATCTCCATTTACTATTTTAATTGAGACGCTTAGCAAATTCAAACCATGTTTTGAATTCAAATTTTGAATTCTGTTCAACTAGATTGAACATCAGGATTTGAACACACTCTCATGGTCAGCATAACTTGCTTGACTTATCCTCATGGTTTTACAATTTTTGGAACTCAATTGCTATTTAAATCAGTGACATCATTGAATTTAATCCAAATTCAAATTTGAATTTAAAATTCAATTGAAACTTGCTCCAATTAAAAATCCAATTGCAGAATCAAATTCTAGATATTTATTTGAGCCTCCCCACAAAAATCTATAATTTTTGGATCAAGTTTGGTAGGAGAATTGAAGTTACAGAGAAGAGAAGTGGATAAGAGGAGGTGGGGCCCACTGTCAGCCTAAGCAGTCGAGTAAACCCACGGGGGGGGGGGGGGGGGGGGGGTTCTTTTTATCTAGCTCGCCCCGCCGATCGACGCCGGCAGCACGCGACACCGCGACACGGCATGCATCCACCGAGCTGCCTGCTTGCTTGCACTGTGGCGTGCTCCCCTCACCCCTCGGCCCCTATAAATAACCCCTTGGCCGTCGCCGTTGAGCTCCATCTCGGTTGACGCCATTTTCACCGCCTCTGTTCAATCGAGCTTTCGCCGACGATTGACACCGTTTCTCCCCGAGCTATAAGTAGATAAAAGGCTTGTCACAAACTCCTCTACGTATTCTCTTTGGTTGTTGATCGTGACATAGCTTCTGCTTGGCATATTTTGAAGTTTCCCAGTCACCGTCGAGGAAGCCGCCGAGAAATTTCACTGTCTCGCTGTTGAACTCCAGTTGTAGGCCATCTCCTGTCTCGATCCTTTAAGCAAAAAGGTTCGCAATCCTCTCTAGTTCATGCTTACAGAATCTAAGCTAATGACCTGAAGTGTAACTTGAGTTCTTGTTTGAGAACCGAACGATTTCTCAATAGAACAGCAAAGCCTCGCGCTTAAATTCATTTCATTCTTGCAATCATCCTTTAATCTGATTAGCAGATAGCTTCTATGTGTCCTAAGGAAGCTCCATGCCCAAAAACCCTGAAAGTTATCAACTGAGCTTCTTAGATTTCAAGTTTTCGCGGCTGCCGGTTGAAAAACCGCACTTCGCCGTCGAACTCAGCCTTGCCGGCAATTTCACCCCAATCTAAACCCCAAATAATCATCCTGATGCTCCCAGGAACCTTCCCAACTTTTTCCCGAGCCTATTGAGCAATTTCCGAGCATTTCCGTTGAAGGCCGAAACCCTAGCTCCGCCGTCACCGTCGCGCCGCCGTTTCCGGCCATCGCCGACGTGATTGGACACCACCATCGGCTTGCGAGGACGATTTTAGGGTTGAGCGGTCACGGCGAGGCCGAAAGGAGTTCGACACACCTAAGTCTGGCGACGCACCGCCGCGGTTCCGGCGAGAAGCGCCGCCATGTCGAGAGGTAGACGAAGGTGCGGGGTCCCACCTGTCATCGACACCCTCTCGCGTGGGATCAGCTGTGGACACAGATCCGGTGTGGCTGCGCGGGTTAACCCCGTGGCTCCCGGTGTGGCTCGATTCTGATTGGCCCAATTCAAATGAAGTGGGACCGGCCCCTTTATTTGAATTTTCCAATAGAAAATAAATCTAGATTCAATCCAAACTTAGAAAATCCATAACTTCCATTAGAGTTATCCAAAAATTCCCAAATAAATTTTGTTAGAACCAGCATGAAGAATACTGTCCAGTGGTTCACTTGGATTTGTATGAAAAGCCATAGAAATTTCTCTATAATTCAGATAAGCAAAATCCTTAAAGAATTTATTCCCACATTTCTTTTAATTGGAAATTTTCCAATTTTGGTCAGAACACTATTGTTAGTACCTTTGATCTCAAGTAAAAGTTTCATGCTCTGTAGACTTAAAATACTAGGTTGATCCAAATTTCAAATCTCTAGGTAGTTATAAATTGAGAAAAATGGAAAATCAAATTCCAGAAATTTACCCAAACTTGAAAAATAAATTTGTCCCTGTAGGAAGCTTAGAAAATCGTGAAACAAATTTTCCTAGAACCAGTGAGACTCCCTGTACATGATACAACTCTAGAATTTCAACCAAAATTCAGAGAAGATTATTGTTTACCTTAATTTTTAGGAACAACAAACTTCCTTGATCATCTCCTGTTCTTTGCAAGAGTCTTCTCTATAGTTTCTAGTATCCACCATAAAAATCCCAAAGGCAATTAAGATAATTATCTTATTTTATCCTAATATACTCACACCACCTTAAGCATATTAATTATTCACAAAATCATTTATACCTAGTATATGCATATCGTGTAGTAGCTGAAGTCGAGGAGCAGCCGGAAACTTTGGAAGTCCAGTTGCCAGAAACTAACATAGGCTCAGACTCGCATTCAGGCAAGACCCAGTTTGCATTTAAGTTCCTTATAGTGTTTTTACAGATTTTTATTTACCTTACGTCTTTAGATGATTGTGCATTGCATTTAAGGTGTTTGACATTCACATGCATGACCAATAAGTCCTATGGAGTCTTGGGTAGGTCTACGGCCCGTAAGGAGACACTGAGATGCTTATGCTCATAGGAATTCGGTAGAAGTCGAGTAGTTGGAATCTACCTGCGAGATAGGAATTTTATCACACGAGAGATTTTGGAATAAGAAAATAGTTTATGAATATGAAATTGAGACCGGGCAGTGGATAGGATGCAGTGAGACGTGGTCTCACGTGCGTAGCCCTTATTGTGTCGATTGAGGACCGTTTCATGTGCGGTCCTGCTGGACAAGCTTGAATTGTACTGGCGACATACTGGAGGACTGGGCTCTAGTAAACTGACGTAGCTTGATACTGGTTTGTTGAGGCATTCGGTTCCATTTTCTAGGCGTGGGTTGAGGGCAGCAAGGTGTAAATCAGCTGGTGGGCACATCAGAGTATGCCCCACATAGTGACCTCCTGCTCGTCACGGATTGACCGGTTCGACATTTGAGTGTTTAGTGAAAGGTGGTCATATACACTAGTACTGAATTGTTATGTAGGTACTCCTGTAAGTACTCACTGGCATTTCCAAAAGTGCGTATGTGTCGTGTTGTTCCGGGTATGTCCTGATTGCAATCACCGTCCCTCACGGTAATAGAGTACCACTTGTCCACTGTGCCGTGACGTAGTAAATACGAAAGAAGGCAGGAGAATATGATATATTGGTTTACAAATTGCTTAGACAACCTTGTTTGGCTTAGAGATAGAACAATTGAAAGTTTACAGTTTCCCCATACTTTACCTGTAATGGCATTATATGCTTTGTGCACGTCATATCATCGGCCAAGCGTTTCTTGTTTGATTGTGGAGTCTATGATATACCGTGCCTGAAGAATGTCATATGCTACTTAAAAATATTAATATAAGGATCCACTTGTAGGCAAGTCCTTTATGCTATTCCTTACCTATGCTTAGTATTCATCCTTTCATATGTCTAGTGAGACGGGTTAGTCTTGCTGAGCCTTACGCTCACGTTTGCAGTTAACGAGTTTTTACAGATTACACAACTGATGATGGGATTAAGGACGAGGCAGCACCCCCTACAGGGTTTACAGCCGAGTGGTAACCCTGCACGCCGTTGTGAATTGTGTGTTGCTAGTGCAAAGTATCCAGGGCATGGATGACTTTGCTTTTGCATAGCTAGTGCTGAGAGCGTAGCTATGATGTATAGTTATCTTTCCTTCCGTTAGTACTTTTAAACTTCCGCTGTGCTTTTCAATAAAGACTTGGTATTGTAAATTGTTCTCGTTCTTTTCTTGTATACTGTTGGGTGTCGCATCACACAATACCACCCAATGAGATTCTTGACGGTCGGGATTCCGGTCCCCACAATCACCCTTGTAATAAAGGAGGCTATGGGGAATTCAAGGGATTTAATTTCAACTAGCCTACCTTGAAGTATCATGTCCATGGCAAAGCAAGAAATCAATAAAACATTTACATGAATCTCTTGGCCAAGGACAAGAAACATAAAGAGTATTCAAGATCCAAGATATCCTACAATCACTTGTTGTGATTCCTACCCTTCGACCAAGCCCATGCAACCTAGGGCAAGTGACATTGTGAATGAAGCATTTCTTGTTTGATTGGAGTCCACATGTTATTATGCCTAAGGAAGTCTTTGATCCCTGACCAAAGTATGGGTAAACTCAAAGGAATATCAAGAAGGTCGAAGGGACACCCCTAAAGAAGGACAAGCCTCACAATGCTCATAAAAGAATATCTTCAAAATTGAGAAGTTGGCACTACATCAACAAGTCTTCATCAAGATGATGGGGAGGCTAGGGCCACCATGTGGACCACAGGTCCAACTAACATGTCAAAGGATATTTGGCATGTCAATCAAAAGAAGTTTCCCACATCTTCAACTCCGGGATTGGACAACAAATCATCACACTAAACAGGGCGGAGGTATGTCCCACGCATCAGACTTTAAAAAAATTTTGTGAGTCATTGCCAATATGTTAATTGGTAGTTATCCCATATTTGATTTCCCAATTGCATATTTGAATTTCCCATCAAATCCTTGCATTTGCATTCAGCATGTTTGAATTGTCACACTTGCATGTTAGAAAGTAAAATTTCCAACCAACATAAAACTAAAATTTTGAATTAGGAAATAAATTCATTTGGATATGAACCTTGGGCGTAGCCACTTGAACTAATCTTCCTAATTCAAACTAATAATATTTACCTTAAAATTCATTGCATTTGCAAGTTGTTTCTAGTTGGGCAAAACAATTTGGCGAAGGGTGGCACATGCTTTTGAGCTAACGCAATCCGTTTTCGAGTTGTTTTGTTTGTTCTTGATTTTAGTGCAGCCAAGATAAAATTTATAAATAGGTTGGAAGGCCCCATCAAACACATATCCCTCTATCCATATCATTTTTGAGTTCATGGTGGGGGAATGCTCAAGATGGTGGTACAATGGAGGAAGAAGATGAAGCCCATTCAACTCCAACCTGAACTTGGCATTGATGAAGGCTACACCAAAATTCGTGGTCGTGAAATTCTCACAAAACAACCTTCAACCTGGACTGCTCTTCAATTGAGGTACAAGTTTAAAATTTTCCGTCGTTTGAATTTCGTTAGGATTGAATGACTTTTTTTTTGGTAAGGAAGGTTTACACCTTCTCATCATTCAATTTTTATGTACCCCCATGAGAGTAAGTATCGGCATTGCTATTTTGATTCTTCAAAAAAGGAATGTCACCTTACTTGGGAATAAATTTAAACAAGTACCTAGAATTTCATAAGCATTGCTAAAATTGACTTAGACATTTTATGCCTAGGTAATGCTTATGGAATGACTTAATGGTTGAATTGGCATGTAGCAACCTAGAAATAGTGATGTCCATAATTTTGATTTGAAACTCATTCGTGCATGGATGACTAAATTTCAAATTCCGAGGCCAGAAATTAAAAACGTTCAGGAGGATAGAATTGAGAATCTTGTTTGCCATGACCCAAATGATAAATATTTGCTCTTGTAAAAAAAATATGATGGTTAGAAATTTACTAAATGAAGGGATCCATATATTGTAATTATATCACTTGCATTGCTATGAGTAGGAGCTTTAGAAAATGTGCAAATTGATTTATCCATAAAGCACCACTCCTGGCAATGATTCCTACGTTGTTCATGATACACTGGAAATTGGACCCAGAGCATATTTTGTTTTGCTCTTCCCCGTGCGTACAAATGAATATTCGGTTATCTAACCCAAAAATTCATTTGTACAAGTATCGGGAGCTAACCATCCCTCTCTATCACAGAGAGGAAGTTTGCAGTAGTAAAATTACTATGTAGACATTCAAAGATTCATTTGTTGGAAACCCTAAGAGGATTCCATTCCAATGTCTCATGGCCAAGGAGTAAATTAGGATGGTTGCTACCTATCGGAAATTAAGCCTGAAGGTCAACCATAACGATACGAGGTTGGAGATTTGATATGGAAACCCTCCGTGAGCAACTAATGGGCTGCAATGAATTTGTGCGAGCATGATGCTCTCAACTATTCTAAGCACTCATTCAAGCTCAAGGGAATGGCCACTATCATTGGGTGTAAGATATTCCTTTGTGGATAAAGGTATAATGTACCTTATCCAGGGAATGACAACATCACATCCAATCTATATTGGGTGCAAGTTGTTCCTATGTGGCCAGAAGGTATTTTATACCTTAGCCAAGGAACAACGGATCACACTCAACCCATGTTGAGTGAACATCATCCCTTTGTGGTTACAGGTATGTTGTACCTTAGTCAAGGAATAACAGATCGTACTCAACACATGTTGGGTACATGTCACTCCTACGTGGCTAAATGATATCATTACCTTAAGCCAAGGAGTGATGGATCACACCCAATGCATGAGAGGTACAAGTTATTTCTTCATGGAAAGAAGGTATTATACACCTCAGACAAAGAATGACGGAACACACTCAACCATGTTGAGTGCACATCATTCCTTTGTAGCTAAGGGTTATTACTACCTTAGCCAAGGAATAACAAGGTACATCCGACCTATGGAAACCTTGAAGTGTGGATGAGCAACATCGACAACACTCTCCTCGACCACACGCATGGAACCCATGGAAGGCAACCCAACATCGACACTCAACCCCTCCAATGTCAAAGCCATGCTACAACAAGGGTAGCCCAACCTCATGGCCTGCATCCGTCATTAGGGTTTCAGCCCCTATCGCAGACCTTGAACAAGAACAGGCTTGGGGGAGGACCCCCACTTGAGGTAACTTGCATCACATCCCATTTACATTCCATTATTTTATTTATTTCTTTCCACCGCATTTGCATCTAAAAAAAGTGATTAATACTAATGTAGTATAGGGTAGGTTAATAAAATAAAAGATGTGCGGTAAGAATGATTTGGAATTCACATAGATGAAACGATGAACAGTTCCTCTATTTTAATTTTCCTAAGTCCCAAGTTTACAACTTACTACTCTCCAACATATTGCTCTCATTGACTAAAATTGCTTTTGCCTTGATTTGGAAATTGTGGGTAGCAAAAGATTAATCCATTCTAAGTTGTTGTGAGGTATGATATAGTGATAGGGCTGCTATTCCTAGTTTGAAAGTGAAACTTAGATTTCCGGAGAAATTCTAAAAAGATTTAAGTCATCCTCATTTGATTGGAAATACCCACCAAAGCCATATGATACATTAGATTGATAGTTATGCATATGCTATTCGTCTTCACATTGAGCTTTGTCAAACTAGTATAGACCTATGTGAGATTTCATTCATTACTTTTTGAATTCAAGGCTTCACTTGCACATGATATACTTCTATACTCGAAGTAAGAAAATTCTCATCATACCACCATTACACAATAAAAAGAGAAACTCCATATCATTCATTCTTAGTACTCTCTCCAAAATTCATTGCATAAATAGGGAGTAGAAGACATGGCTACAAGAAAAAACAAAAAGAAAATGCATGCTTAAAACATAAGCATGAGAAAAAAAAAGAAGAGAGAAGTAGCCATGTTTCATCAAATTGTTTTGAGTTGGTTTCTCCTAAGGCTTGCTCTTTTGACATAGCAATATTATGTGATGCAAATATGCCTACAATATTCCCTACCAAGCTCCACATACAGGCCTTATGTGAAGGTAGGATGAATTTAGGAAAAATGCCTTGGTGAGGATATATTTCCAGTACACAAAAAGGAGAGACCGAGAGAATCAAATTGAGGTACTTAAAATCTAAATTGAACTCTCAGGACTTTGAGTGGAACTTGATTTCTAGGGTATGTGTGCTCCATATGCAGTTCTATCTTTAAACCACCCATAAATAAGAGAAAGCATAAGCCCCATAATGACTTAGGATGGGTGCAGTACTATGTCAATTTTTGCAATACTAGGTAGAGTATTTTGTTGTGCACATGGTACTTGTGAAAAATAGAACATTGTAGCAACTCCTGATCATCATCTAAGGTCTTGACTTTGCTCAGGACGAGCAAAGGATCAGCTTTGGGGAGTTTGTTGACGGCTGTTATATACCAATTTCATCCGTCAATATAACTCAATTATGTGAAGGAAATATCATTTCTTGCACACATCACCTTTCTATTTAACCTATTTCCACTTCCTACTTCAACAAATTAGTGCATGCAGGTATTTTATACAAAATTGAAGTGAAACAAGGGGATGGATCCTATAAAACATCATCCCAGCAAATCGAGCGACGACATGTGGCACCACATTGATCAAATGGCCCACAAACAGAAGTATCCGAACCATCCAACGGTGTAGCACTCATATCAATCATGGGGACCCACTTGGAACTGACCTAGAGGAAGCACACCGCAAAAGTATCCAAGACCAGGTCGGCCGACCCCGCCTAGTCAGTCGACTAAGTCCTAGCGCCAAATGCGGTCAACCTCCACGTGTTGACTCCCTGTGGTGACCTAATAGCGATGAAGACCGATTCACGCGCTTTTGGTGGCGGGAATCGACCCTTCTCCAGCTATATATAGGATCCCCTACCCTCACTTCACACACACATCACTTGAGTGTTCATCCATTGTATAGACTATTCTCCATAGGTTTAGAGGAGTGTAGATGTAGAGAGGAGAGCCTCTAGTCCATAGTCGAAGTAGGAGAGGAGTAGGAGTCTCTTCCCAATTCCTAATTGGGAAAGGTATGGCTCTCATATTCCTATTTGTATTTGTGACTTTGCTCTTAATAAATATGTTATCTTTAGTCTTTTATTGTTTATATACTTGGATGAAGCGTTTCTTATTTGATTGTGGATTCCATATATGTTGTAGGAGTAGTAGTTATGATTATGCTATACCATTCTCATTATATCATCACAAACACTACAAAACCCACTATAGTCTAATTAGCTATGACATGATTATGTTAATATCAATCACTTATGCTATTAATTAACATTGGTTCAATGATGATTTAGTTCATTGCCTTAGGATGGCTTGTGCCTCGGCTCTTAAGTTAATTACTTAATATCCTAGCATGGTGCTAGGATAGATAGGTAGAGTTGAATGTCTCATAGACCTACGGGTTGAATAGGTAGGCAGTAGGTGGTGACAACCATATCTGTCCCTTATAATCCTCCACGTTCGGCTATGCCATAGACTCTTGGCGGGAGTCATCCTAGTAATTATAGGGGTAAACCCGTGCCCGATGTGTCAATCCACTTATCGTGAGAATTCATAATTAATATGATCATTAGTAACTAAAAGAGGCAATGTATATGTACATTAGAAGCACAATAGGAGTATCTATCTAACTCTTAGCCTAGTCCCTCTTTAACTCATTTACACCCCTTAGGATAAAATGCTCTTGTGTGTGTCACAATACCTCCCATTATCCTTTATCTATCCTTGCTAGAACCCTACCTAGACCAACCTAGCCTCTCCAATTGGTGATTGCTTTGCTTCCACCTAGCCTTCCTTTGGGAGAATATAAATGACACCCTTTGGGAATACTCTAAAAGGTGAAATGCTACATTGATAGATTCGTTGCGCTTGGTGATTTACATATGTTATTTAAAAACTATCAACAAGCATTTATAGCACCCTTGCTAGGAATTAATTGTTAGTCATTCATAGGAAATATCAACAACAAGGTCATACAAAAATGCCAAGAGACAGACCTGGTACATAATTGGGAGAAGTGTCACTTTATGGTCCGTGAAGGCATTGTTCTTGGACACTTAGTGCCCAAGAGGGGGATAGAGGTGGAGAAAGCAAAAATTAAAGTTATCGAACAACTTCCCCCTCCTGTCAGCATTAGGGGAATCCACAAATTTTTAGGCCATGCGGGACTCTATCGATGATTTATCAAGGAATTCTCCAAAATCACTAGACACCTCTCAAACCTATTAGCTATGGATGTTGTTGACGGTTGATATATACCAATTTCACCTGTCAATATAACTCAAATATGTGAAGGTATTATCATTTCTTGCACACATCACCTTTCTATTTAACCTATTTCCACTCGTCTATGCAGACATTTTATGCTGGAATTGAGATAAAAGGGAGGGAGCAATTCTATAAAATACAATCGCAGCCAATCAAGCATTCACACGTGGAACCACATGGATCAAATGGCCAACAAATAGAAGTATCCAATGCCATCGAATGGTGTACACCCTATAAGAGTCAATGAGACCCACTTGGAAGTCACCCCGAGAAAGCACAGTAGAATTGGTCCACTTTTCTATTCGGCCGAAGTGTTGGTTCAGCCGATGTGCTTCTGGTGCCAAACTCGGTCAACTTCCACGCGTTGGCTCCTCCTGACTTGAAGAAGTTAGTGGTGACTGAGTCACTAACTTTTGGTGGCAGGAACTGACCCTTCTCCACCTATAAATAGGACCCATCACCCCTCTCTTCAATACACACCACTTCAACATCATTCTATTGTATACACTAATTCTCTTAGTCCTTAGTGGATTTAGGCTATAGGGAGGAGAGCCTCTAGTACCATGTCCAAATTCGTAAAGGTATGGGTCATGTATCTTTTCTTATATTTGTGACTTTATGCATAATAAAGATATTATCTTTAGTCTTCTTTTATTGATATACTTGGATGAAGCGTTTCTTGTTTGATTGTGGATTCCATGCATGTGGTAGGAATAGTCTTTATTATTATGCCATATCACTCTTAATCTATCATCATAGACACTACAAACCCCCACTATAGTCTAAGTAGTTATGATATGATCATGCTGATATGAATAACTTACGCTATGTCTCAACATTGTTTCAGCGATGTTTAGGTTAGTCATTGCCTTAAGATGTCTTGTTTTATGAGTCTTAAGGTATTTACTTAATATGCTAGCATGGTGCTAGGATAGTTAAGTATTTTTAGATGTCTCATAGACCCACAGATTGAGGAGGTAGGCTGTAGGTGGTGACAGCCCTTTGTCCTTTGTAATCCTCCCTGTTCGACTATGCCACATGCTCATGGCGTGAGTCGTACTAGTAATTCTAGGGGTAAACCCGTGCCCGATATGCTGAACAACTTAGCATAAGTATTCACCATTGACATGCTCATTAGTATCCAACCTAGGCTATGTATATGTATATTAGAAGCATTGTAGGAGTAACTCCCCAACTCTTAGTATTATCTCCATTAGGACCCATTTACCCCTTAGAGTAGATTTCTTAGGTGTGTGTCACACTACCCATATTATCAACTTACACCTGTCATGATAATTGATAAGTAGAGTTGAATGTCTCATAGACCTACGGGTTGAATAGGTAGGCAGTAGGTGGTGACAACCATATCTGTCCCTTATAATCCTCCACGTTCGGCTATGCCATAGACTCTTGGCGGGAGTCATCCTAGTAATTATAGGGGTAAACCCGTGCCCGATGTGTCAATCCACTTATCGTGAGAATTCATAATTAATATGATCATTAGTAACTAAAAGAGGCAATGTATATGTACATTAGAAGCACAGTAGGAGTATCTATCTAACTCTTAGACTAGTCCCTCTTTAACTCATTTACCCCCCTTAGGATAAAATGCTCTTGTGTGTGTCACAATACCTCCCATTATCCTTTATCTATCCTTGCTAGAACCCTACCTAGACCAACCTAGCCTCTCCAATTGGTGATTGCTTTGCTTCCACCTAGCCTTCCTTTGGGAGAATATAAATGACACCCTTTGGGAATACTCTAAAAGGTGAAATGCTACATTGATAGATTCGTTGCGCTTGGTGATTTACATATGCGATTTAAAAACTATCAACAAGCATTTCTAGCACCCTTGCTAGGAATTAATTGTTAGTCATTCATAGGAAATATCAACAACAAGGTCATACAAAAATGCCAAGAGACAGACCTGGTACATAATTGGGAGAAGTGTCACTTTATGGTCTGTGAAGGCATTGTTCTTGGACACTTAGTGCCCAAGAGGGGGATAGAGGTGGAGAAAGCAAAAATTAAAGTTATCGAACAACTTCCCCCTCCTGTCAGCATTAGGGGAATCCACAAATTTTTAGGCCATGCGGGACTCTATCGATGATTTATCAAGGAATTCTCCAAAATCACTAGACACCTCTCAAACCTATTAGCTAAGGATGTTGTTGACGGTTGATATATACCAATTTCACCTGTCAATATAACTCAAATATGTGAAGGTATTATCATTTCTTGCACACATCACCTTTCTATTTAACCTATTTCCACTCGTCTATGCAGACATTTTATGTTGGAATTGAGATAAAAGGGAGGGAGCAATTCTATAAAATACAATCGCAGCCAATCAAGCATTGACACGTGGAACCACATGGATCAAATGGCCAACAAATAGAAGTATCCAATGCCATCCAATGGTGTACACCCTATAAGAGTCAATGAGACCCACTTGGAAGTCACCCCGAGAAAGCACAGTAGAATTGGTCCACTTTTCTATTCGGCCGAAGTGTTGGTTCAGCCGATGTGCTTCTGGTGCCAAACTCGGTCAACTTCCACGCGTTGGCTCCTCCTGACTTAAAGAAGTTAGTGGTGACTGAGTCACTAACTTTTGGTGGCAGGAACTGACCCTTCTCCACCTATAAATAGGACCCATCACCCCTCTCTTCAATACACACCACTTCAACATCATTCTATTGTATACACTAATTCTCTTAGTCCTTAGTGGATTTAGGCTATAGGGAGGAGAGCCTCTAGTACCATGTCCAAATTTGTAAAGGTATGGGTCATGTATCTTTTCTTATATTTGTGACTTTATGCATAATAAAGATATTATCTTCAGTCTTCTTTTATTGATATACTTGGATGAAGCGTTTCTTGTTTGATTGTGGATTCCATGCATGTGGTAGGAATAGTCTTTATTATTATGCCATATCACTCTTAATCTATCATCATAGACACTACAAACCCCCACTATAGTCTAAGTAGTTATGATATGATCATGCTGATGTGAATAACTTACGCTATGTCTCAACATTGTTTCAGCGATGTTTAGGTTAGTCATTGCCTTAAGATGTCTTGTTTTATGAGTCTTAAGGTATTTACTTAATATGCTAGCATGGTGCTAGGATAGTTAAGTATTTTTAGATGTCTCATAGACCCACAGATTGAGGAGGTAGGCTGTAGGTGGTGACAGCCCTATTTGTCCTTTGTAATCCTCCCTGTTCGACTATGCCACATGCTCATGGCGTGAGTCGTACTAGTAATTCTAGGGGTAAACCCGTGCCCGATATGCTGAACAACTTAGCATAAGTATTCACCATTGACATGCTCATTAGTATCCAACCTAGGCTATGTATATGTATATTAGAAGCATTGTAGGAGTAACTCCCCAACTCTTAGTATTATCTCCATTAGGACCCATTTACCCCTTAGAGTAGATTTCTTAGGTGTGTGTCACACTACCCATATTATCAACTTACACCTGTCATGATAATTGATAAGTATCCCATAGCTTGATCATATGAATAGTGTCTACTTTACTCCGTTGCCTTCCTTTGGGATAAATATGATACCCTTAGGAATACTTTTGGGTGGAATGCAACATGACAGTTTCTGTGCACTTGTGAACTCGTCTCTTACTAGAGATGATCTGTAATGTTAAGAAAAATCAACAAGCATTTCTGGCGCCATTGCTGGGGATGATTTGTTAATGTTTCTTAGTAGCTATCAACAGATGCCACCTTTGATTTCGATGAGGAGTGCCTTAAATCCTTTAATACACTCTAAAAGGCACTTGTCTCAACTCCAATCATCCAACTCCCTAATTGGACACTTCCTTTGGAAATCATGTGTGATGCCAGCGATTTTGTGGTTGGTGCAGTCTTAGGCCAAACCAAAGATAAAGAGCATCATGCCATAGCCTAGGCTAGCAAGACTCTAACAGGAGAACAACTCAACTATGCCACTACAGAAAAAGAGCTTCTGGTAGTAGTCTTTGCTATCGACAGGTTTAGGTCCTATTTGGTTGAAACTAATGTCATAGTCTACAAGGACCATGCAGCCTCGAAATTCTTGCTCACCAAAAAGGACGACAAACCAAGGCTAATCTGATGGATTTTTCTGCTCCAAGAATTTGATTCGGAGATTAACGATAAGAATGGAGTAGAGAATTCCATTGCAGATCACTCTCACGTATGGAAGTCACACAACACATGGAGGTACCCATTAATGACTTCCTACATGATCATGTTGCTCAAGATGACCGACTCTCATCTTTGGTACGTGTGCATCGTGGACTTCATGGTCATAGGGTACGTGGCACCACAGGAAAATAAAAAGAAACTCATCTATGAGAGTCGTAGACACCTTTGGGGCGATCCATACCTCTATCGAGTATGTGATGGTGGCTTTGTTATAAGATGTGTCTCCACAATTGAAGCATCAAAATCATTGAAAAATTCCATGCTTGCCCCTATGAAGGCCATTACAGTTTTTACCGTACTCAAGCATGGATTTGGTAGAGTAGATTTTATTGACCTTCTATGTATGAAGATGCAAAAGAATTCATTCGCCAATGTTGGAAATGTCAAAAGCATAGTGGAATCACTCATAACGCCATGCCCCCCACATATAATCTTCAAGTCAAATTATTGGAGGTGTGGGGTATTGACTTCAAGGGACCTTCTCCAAATTCGAATGACTGTGAGTATATTGTGGTAGCCGTCGATAACGAGTAAAATGGGTAGAGGCATTGCCTTGCAAAAATGCCGACTCCAAGCAAGCTAGGAAAATGTTTCATGAGATCATTTTCCCAGGCTTTGGCACTCTCCTAATGGTCATAAGTGATGGAGGGTCTCATTTCATAGATAAGACCTTCCAGATTTTTCTAAGGGAGCTTGGGGTTCAGCATAATATTGCTACTCCATACCACCAACAAACAAGCGATGTCCAATAAGCATACAAAAAAACATTCTGCAAAAGGCCATCTTAGAAATGGGAACGGGGTGGAAGTAAAACTACCCGATGCATTATGGGCATGCCGTACTACCTATAGGACACCCATCTACATGTCTCCATTCCAACTTGTCTATGGGAAGACTTGCCATCTCTCTCTAGGATCGGAACATAGAGTTCATTAGGCCATTAAATTGTTTGTAACACCTTCATTTTCATTTATCATGCATTGCATACATTATTATACATGTTTAACATTAAGCAGCATAAAAAGGAACAACTTTAAAATGAATTTGAAGAAATAGCATTTAAAAACCTGTATAGCTGCGAACTTGTCCAGTTTTTGTTTAAAATAACTCTCCGGACTTGTCCGCTCTTCTGCAGATTAGTCTGATTGAGTTTTTGTTCATGGTCTGGACTTGTCCGTTCTCAAGTACGAACTAGTCCTTTCCAAGATACTGGAACTTTTCAGAGTTGTTCGGTAGATCCCTCTTTTGGTCTGATCTTCAGAAAATCGAACACTTCTCTGAACTTGTCCGACCCCATACCGGACTTGTCTGTTTTTGCTCTCGGGAACTGATTGGACTAGTCTGACCCCCTTGTGGACTTTTCTGGTCTGCCCGACTCTGATTCAATTTTTTCTACATGACATGTTATTGTGTATTTACCTTAATTGAGCCCAATAACATCGTGTCCAACCTCTACTTGTCCTATGTGGGATCCCTAATTGTCCTCCACCGCCTTAAACACGAAATTCATCAAACCCTGCCACCTCCGCCCCTATATAAAAACCCCACGACCCCAACCTTTCATCTCTTGCCACTTTTGAAGAAAACCCTGGCCCTAATTCGTGGGAGCCACCATCAAGGGAAGTCCATCGCAACTAGGAGAAAGGAAGGAGGAAGGAGGAAGGAGGAGGATCCAGCAAGGTTGATCTTCATCAACTCATCAACATCATCGTCAATTCTCCACCAATTCTTCATCTTCTTTGGATCTAGACGTCAAGACCTCGAGTTTTGTCGAATTCACGACCCTTGAGATGTTGAATTCCTGATAATTACCTTAGCTCATCTTTTACGTCAATCTTGGTCCCATAATTCAACTCAAACTATGCTCTAGTTGGAAATTCACCAAAACCCTAGCCATAGCGGACTTGTTCAGTTCTAGTGCGGACTAGTCCGATCGACTTTCTGGTCCAAGGCGGACTAGTCCGGTCCCCAGTACAGACTTGTCTGGCCACCTGAATCTGCTATTGCTGAATTGAATCCAAATTGACTCAAATCAACTCGAAACCAGTTCAAACTTGTTAAAAACCATTGTAGATAGTTAGTAAACATCAATAGCTACTCATTAACAAGTTTACCTCATAATTGCATTATTCATGCATGTCATGGCATATTGAGTATATATGATCATTTATTATATTGTAATGTTTGTTTTGTATGTTTGTTGTGCGGAATAGAAGGTGAGCTCTAGAGGGTGCTGTCGAGGACCTCCTGCACCAGAACATTGAAGCTTTTGACCCTAGCCAGTCTCAAGAGCAAGGCAAGTGTCAAGACCTCATCAACATCATCATGAATTCTACACCAATTCTTCATCTTCTTTGGATCTATACATGAAGACCTCGAGTTTTGTTGAATTCAAGACCCTTGTGTTGTTGAATTCATGATAATTACCTTAGATCATCTTTTTACGTCAATCTTGGTCCCATAATTCAACTCAAACTATGCTCTATTTGGAAATTCACCAAAACCCTAGCCATAGCGGACTTGTTCGGTTCTAGTGCGGACTAGTCCGGTCGACTTTCTGGTCCAGGGCTGACTAGTTCGGTCCCCAGTACGGACTTGTCTGGCCACCTGAATCTGTCATTGCTGAATTGAATCCAAATTGACTCAAATAACCTCGAAAACCAGTTCAAACTTGTTAGAAACCATTGTAGATAGTTACTAAACATTAATAGAAACTCATAAACAAGTTTACCTCATAATTGCATTATTCATGTATGTCATGGCATATTGAGTAATATATGATCATTTATTGATTCTAATGTTTGTTTTGTATGTTTGTTGCATGGAATAGAAGGTGTTTCTCTAGAGGGTGCTGTCGAGGACCTCCTGCACCAGAACTTTGAAGCTTTTGGCCCTAGCCAGTCTCAAGAGCAAGGCAAGTGTCCTTGAATATTTTGATCCTGTTTTTAAATATTTTGTTTGTAAATCTGCACGCTTGTGTCACATTGATGGGAAACCCAAAATAAGTGTTTACTAGTCTTGTTTGACCATCTTTGTCTCTTGAAATATATTGTAGAGAGTGAGGAAGGGCTTTTTACCTTTTTGCTTTGCTCTAGTTAACTGGGATGGAAAACAACCAAATGGCTTAACTATGAATTAGTGAGCATGTATATGATGAGAATTGATGGATATGGTTAATTGGTAATATGGGACTGGGAGATCTAAGAAAGCATGGATAGTGGATTGGGTCGGATGTTATGGTGATTTGCTTGTCTTAGATCTAAGGACCAGTTCATGTGAGAATAAGCCTGTACAACAGTGCCACCACAACGCCAAGCATGAGTGCGGCAAAGCTGAATAAATAGGTGTGCTACTGGTATTGTATGGACCATTGGATGGTGCGGGGAATGGCAGTCGAGGAGGGCTATACTGGGAATCACATGGCACATGAGGGGGGCCCATGGGCGGGAGAATGGAGATTCAAGCCTGTTGGTGAAACATTAGTGGGTCCGTACATGCCAGTAGTCCCTTTGTAAAGGCTATTTTGTGATCTCTCGGCCACACACCAAAGGAAGTGTGAGACAATATAAGGGAGGTTCCTTGGTCACCGAGAGGTGATAAAATCACAAACATGTGGGTAAAGTGGTACAATCTCTACAGAGTGTTACAAACTATCATGATAGCCGTTCTCCAGGTTACGAGCACCTGGATGACCTACATGTTTAGAGGGCACCTGGGAATTTCAATGGTTTGGTTTTGGTATTGGTTATGGTTTTGAGTTGTTATAATTGAACATGGTAAATGATGATGGTAAGAACTTGGCTTTTGGAAGAATAATTACTGATGGATGTGATATAATGGTAATTGATGGTATTGGACTTATAATTGGTAATTCTTTGGATATGATGGAATTGTTTCACATAGATGTAGTATGATGATTTTTACATGTTTTAAATGCACTTTTCAGCAAATAGCGATTATTTATTACAATTTCTTGTTTAAACTACATGTCATTATTTCCCACACTTGCTGAGTACAATATGTGCTCACCCTTGCAATTCCCACACCAACAGTTTCATGTGATGTTTGGGAGTATCCTGAGGATAATGCAGAGTTCTAGGTTGTGCGCTACCATCGACTTGTCTGTGGTGTTGCTTGGAGCCGCACACTCCCCTATGCTTAGTTTGCTTAGTTGCTTAATTAGATTATTTTTGTTGCAGTTATAGTTCAATAATGATCATTAGAATTTGTAATTTGAGGATTATTTGAATATTGTAATAAAAGTACTTATTTAACAACGTGTGCTGTGGTAATTTTCTATATACCGTTTGTGATGCACTCGTGTATGTGCGTTGAAAATCCGGGGCACACATATGCGTCGCACTTTGTTCATTTTCGGAACCGGGTGTCACACGGTGGAACATGGATCTTATTGAGGCTGGGAAACACTGTTTGAGGCAAATTTCTGAACTTGAGGAATGGAGGGATAAGGCATACCATAGTGCCAAGATTTATAAGGAACGAACTAAGTGATGGCATGGCAAAAGAATTACGCGAAAAAGAGTTTAAGCCTGGAGATAGTTCTTCTCTTTAACTCCAGAGTAAAACTCTTTGAACATGGGAAATTAGAAAGTTGATGAGAACGACCATTTACTGTGATAGAAACTTCATGTCATGGAGCCATCACACTCCAAGATGATGAAGGCCATCTATTTATTGTGAATGGGTCATCTCAAAATCTTCTTATGAGGAATTGGAAAAGGAAGCCGATGTGATAAATTTTATAGATTTTCACGCCGTTCTTCCAAATTCCACATAATTTTCCTCAATGTCCAATAGGTGGGCCCATTATATAGTTGATCCATATGGCTCATAGAGATGTCCGGCAAAACAGCAACTCGAATGAGGCCCATCCGACGCCAGCTGAAACCTAGGTTTGGTCGACTCTCGTTTGGCACCATCTTGGTTCTATTTTTCGCGGGTGATTCTCTCTGTCTTATAGCAACAAGACTCTCGGTGCTATAGATTGAATCTCCGCTTTAGTTATATTAAAAATCCATGAATAGAGGGGTAGACTTTCATCGTTCCATAAAAGAAACACCCTCTTCCATCTTCCACCAAGTCCCATCTACCTTGGCCGGCAAGGACATCGTCCCCAACGTATCCTCCAACTCCACGTTCAACCTTAGTGGGGAGCCTACACTGGCCAATGACGGAGCCATGTTGGCTGTTGAATCCGTCATGGCATTGGATGTGGCACCTCTAGCCACGATCCCACCACTTGGGACGCCTCGTGGGTGTAGCCCCACTCGTTGCAGTGTGGCTCGCTCGCTGTCTCCTCACAGAGCGATGATGAAGTCACAGACTCCTATGCAACGTCCATCAACGGCGGCTCTCAAGTTCATTCACACTCGTTTTATCCATGGAAAAGATGTAGTCCATTCCATGCTTCAGCTTGGCGAGAAGTACACATGCATGCTCAAGATGAAGAAGGGCAACATAGTGAGCCACCACTACGAGTTGGCAACTTGCACCTCGTTGAATCCAACAAATGATCGTTTCATAATCTTTGGCGTGAGAATGCTGACAGGTTATGGAAAAGTCATGTACAAGCATGTGGACAACATAGCCATGGAGGAATCAATGGGTTTGTCCCCCTCCAGGGTGCGGCGTCACCTCTCACCACCTGCTATAAAGAGGCCTCCGGGCCAATTCGAAAGTAGTGATGAGAAATCTCCTCGTGCCGATGTCGTGCAGCAAGCTAAGGAATTAGCAAATCTCTATTTGGGAAAAAAAAAGCTAGTGTTCATGGTGGCTGAGGCACGCGTCGAGAGGGCGGAGCTCAAAGATGGCATTGAGGCCTCTAAGGAGGAGATTGATGGTGTCCGCCATGGCATGAGTGCCAAACTTAGGCGCTTATGCTAGACCGTAGGCATGTCCGACAATACAAGGCACCATAAGTATATGTCCAATTAGGCCTTGGGTGCTTACCCCATAGTTTGATTTATTCTGTTTTTATTCCAATTTTTTTTCAATAATGTAAGCATTATAATTTTTATTCAATAAAGTGCACTTACCAATTCATATAACACCGGTAAAGTTCCCCTATAGTTTATTTCGTGTTCAATGAAGTTTCCAGGAACAAGTGTGGGAGAGGAGTCCCTCCGCGATTTTGCGATGTATAGATGACAAGAATACACGAGATGACAAGACAAAGCAGGGCACCAGAGGAGCCAACCAGAGCTCGGTCGAGCCCCTGGTTTGGCCACCCTCGTGGTGGCCCTTCTAGACCCCAGTTCGCAACACCACGATTGTTTGGATCTCCTATCCTCTTCTTATTATGATTTCACCGAATGAAATTTCTGATGCATTCACGTAGAATCTCTCTAAAATCAACTAAAATTAAAATGAACAATGCAATTTGCTTAAGTTGAGATTAGTGTACCTTGTATTTTGATTTCACTACCATGATTATGGACCCACATGATTAATTTAGGACAAAATGTCATCTAAGTATTTATTTGATGTTATATGGTGTTGTCGGTACCCAGCAGACTGGGTACCCCCGCGCAGGATAGAAACGCCTAAGTGCCATGCCTCCTCACCGAGGCAGGGTCCGGTGGCACCACATGTCTAGCAAGCCCGAACCCCGTCCCTCCTCAGGAGCGGGCTCCAGTATTGCCAAGTGGACCATTACACAGGACTTGACTTCCCCGAATAGACGAGCTCCAGGGCCGCCACGTGTCCAATGGGATAAGACCCCGCTCCTCAACAGGAGTGGGCTCCAATGTCGCCACGTGGCCCAGGGCTCCGGTGTGGCCTCCCTCATGAAGGCGGGATCCAAAACCACCACATTCCCAACAGTCCGAGACCCCTGACTCTCCTCACAATTGGGCTCCAAAGTTGTCCCGTGGCCCGCAGTGCAGGGCTCGGCCTCCCGCGCAAAAGTGGAAAAATTATGCCAAGGTGAGGATTCAAACACTTTTGAGTGAATTGAGAGAATCCAATTGATAGGAAAAAGGCACTATCCTTTTGATATTGAAAATATAGAAAATTTTTAAGTTATTTTAGTATGAGGTAATCTGGGTGAAATGAAATCAACCGTTCCACCTCTCAAACACCCAAGATGATGTTATAGCCACACCACCGAAAGGGTTCATGAAAAAAGGTATGAATTGAGATACTTTGTATACTTATTTCATACTCATAGCAAAATTTTATCTTACCACTTATCTCTTCTTGCCTTCACTCGAGGACGAGCAAATGACTAGGTGTGGGGGGGGGGGGGGTTGTTGACAGTCCTTAAAGGCTAAATTTGATCTTCAATTCACCGTATAAAAATTATAAAATCTAGAACACAACATAGTGGTAGGGGTTAATACTAACCATTTCCACCAGTGTTAGTGCCTATTTGCATGCAAGTGAACTAAACCCCAAAGTACCAAAGAATGCGCGGAGCAACCCAAAAAGCTACCTTTTGACCAATAAGACGATGACACATGGCGTCACTTGGATCCATGAACCCTTTAATAGGCGTGTCCGAGGGAATACAACAACAATTCATGCGGGGAAGGGACCTAGGCCCACAAACTAGTGACCAAGAGGAAGCACAAGCCCAGGGGGGCCAGGTCCAAGTGAGCAGAACCCCGGGTTCGGCAGACTTGTTCCTGGTATCTTTCTCGGTCAATCAAAACTTGACAACTCCATGTGGCTCCCTGATGTTGGCAATGACTGATTCGCGCATTAAGTGTGGCGCCACACTGGCTGAACTTGTGTATAAATAGCCCCCTCACATTCCCACTTCACACACCACAAGTTTGACTTTAGGATTCCACTCCAAAGGGTTAGTGCTGCCCAATTGGCTAGCCAAGTAGAAAGAGAGTGAGGAGGAGCTAGGAGGAGGAGGCTTAGGATTGGGCTTGTCAAGTCCCTCTTCAACATTTGTACCGGTATGAATGTTTTTAATACATGTTTGTATTCTATTTTATAGTAGCTTGCTTTGTAGCTGCTTGTAGCCTATAATTCAATAGAGGCTCTAGTCATAGCTTTTCATTTAAAACAATTAGAGTTGTGAATTTGAACTTAACCGTGGTGCTTAGGTTAGAATTCATTAGTGGACATATCATAGACCGATGGATTGACAGAGATAGGCAGTAGGTGGTGATTGTCCTATATGTCTTCAATAATCCTCCACGTTTGGTTATACTATAGGATCTTAGTAGGAATCATCGTGGTTTTAGCCAGGGCTAAACCCGTGCCTAAAACAATCATCTACCGTAGGCTGTTGTGGCTTAGAATCAAACCCCTGTATTGTTCTCAAATCCTTACCTACCAAACAAACTCTGTGTCCTTGGGGGAACAAGTTAGGAGATCTCACACATTTTCTTTGCATTAGATATACACTGGAATACTCTTTTAGGGGAAGTGTTACAACAATATTTCTGTGCGCTTGCAGATTATTACGTTTTCATAAGAAATACCAACACCAGGTTGAGAACGCGAGGGTCATGTTTAACAAGAACGCTTGAAAGGTTGTTGTGTAGGCATATTTACGCTCATACTCACGCTATCAACGAGTACTTGAGGTCACACCAGCATGACGTGCAAGCGTTCTGATAGGAGAGTGACAAGCACTTGAGGAGGAGTACGCGGAGGTAAGTTGGGTGTATTAAATTTTTTTTGATTTTTTAATAATATTTTAATGACCTACAAATATGTGCAGGGCAATGTGAGCTGTTTGCAGGGTCGATCCGATGCATACCGGCCCTTTATAGGTACTCGGCTAGCGATGATTTCATCACTAAGTCCAATAGGGCTGGAGGGTGCGGAGGGGTCGACAAAAAATATAACTATGACCAAGATGGCCACTTGCGTTTAGCTAAACACATGGCAAGTGTGTGTTACTTATTTTTATGTATTCATAATATAATTTTCATACTAACACGTATCGACTGGAGTGCGAGACGAGGGTGGACCTGACCCCTACTCAGATTAGGAAGAGAGATCATAAGAGTAGTGACCCTTCTCAGCCTGAACAGTGCAATCAGGTCACAACTGAGCTACTAGTAAGTTTCAAAATCATTTAAATTAATGTAACTATCTCTATCGTCGAACATACACGGTTTCCTTATTTTTCAGGCTAGGTATGGGCAGGAGGCCGTGAGGATACATGGTGAAGAGTTCGATTGGGAAAATGTGCCAATCGACCCTCAAGCAGCGTATGCAAGCGGAGGCAGGAAAGCCCATGGAAGGTGAGTTTTTCTTTGATTCAATTGTTTTCAATTCAAGGTCATTCAATTTAATATTATGTATTCTTATTTTGTAGGCTTACCATATTATATAGACTTGTCGACCCGAGGGTGGCATGACTTTCGAGAGGCAGTGCCACGCAGGCTTCGTCAGTTGTCATGTCGAGTCACCGTGTCTCCTAGATAGACGTAGAGGTTTGGGACCTCTGACAAAGCTTTGAAAAGATGTTGCGCGGCAAGAGGAGGTGCACAGGGCCGCGATGGAGTATTAGACCAACTACATGGCGCAGATGCAGGCGACGATGGAGGTAAGAGGTACAAACAAATGTAATTTAATTTCATCACATCTTACTAATAGCTAACCTCTAATGTTTGCAATGACAGGCCCTAGCTCACACCATGGGCAACATATTCAGATACCGCAGTGGTAGCCACCGCCACTGGTGCAGCCACCGCTGCCGGTTCAGCCCATGCTGCATTTGCCTTCTCCGACACTTCAAGTAAAAAAACTACAAATTCTAGTCTTACTACATCTAACTTAGCCAAATATAGCTCAACTTATCTAAATATGATCAATTCTGGCTTATTTAATCAATTCTAGTCAAAAATGAAATTTAAAACTTATAAACATGTCTAAGTACTTACGTGTATTGCAGAGATTTGCGATGGAGACTCAAACTTCGCCGCGGTCGCTATTGACACCTAGAGTGACTCACGGGGACGATGTTTTCAGCTCCGAAGGTAGTAGAGGGACTAGTGTATAGCCCCTCTTGTTCGTTTTGTGTTCTTGTGTTTTGACAATTTTGTGATGTGATGATGTAAATGTGATGTTTGATGCTTCTGTTATATGCTCTTGTATGCATATATATTTTTGTGTTGCTGGCCATCGCACCAGGTAGCCATTTTCAGTTCTTTAAGAAAATAAAAACCTTATTTACGATGGTTTCTATATAGTGCCATCATAAATAAGACATGTGTTAGTACGTCAACTGCCATGATCCTTGCAGATAAGCTACTCTTATTTACGATGGTCATGGTAACCTTTGTAAATAAGGCCCTTAGTTACGAAGGTCCAGGAAGCCGTCGTAAATAAGGATGCCCAACCCACCACGTGGCACAGGCCCTTATTTACGACGGCTTTGGACCGCCGTCGTAAACAAGCTTATTTATGATGTTAATTTACGACGGCCAATAAATATCGTAAATAATGGAAACCATAGTAAATAGCTTATTTATGATGCCTTTTTCTTTATTTACGATGGCTTCGACCGTCGTAAATGAACCAGATTTCTATAGTGCCTCCGGCCTCATACGTTTGAGGTTGGGCCCGACCGGGTGCATCACCCGCCGAATCCACCCCCTCTTGGTACTCAAAGGTGGGTGTGGATCATGAAGGCATCTTCATTTCTACTTTTCTTGAGCAATTCCTTGTGACCCTGCAAGAAACATTACTCAGACAGACCTCTTTGATAGGTTGAAGAGCAATGGTTAGTTGCCGGTATTTGTATAAATGGAAATACGGTAACTAAATTTCATTCAAAAAACCGGGATAGAAAAACACTAAATATCTATATGGATCATGTTTAAGAGTATGTCCTTGCACTAGATTGTTCATATCTACTAAGTAGCAGCTTGTTGAAATATTTTTCAATAGAAGCATTTTCTAAAGCTCCTATTATTGTAGCAATGCGAATAATTTAATGAATTAATTTTATTGGGCCATCATTCTATTGTTTTCTAACCATTGAGACATCATAGCTTGAAAAGGAGCATATTTTATCTTTTTAACTATGGCAAAAAGGATCTTAAGTGTATCATCGCGCACAATCCTAACATCTCCTCTAGGGAACATAGACATAGCCACCCATCTATGCATGAAGCGTAAAGTGGGATTTTGCAAGTGGCTATTCCTAAGAGTCCTATATGCTACCTCACTAGTCAATTCTTGCCAAAAATTTATTTATTTATTTTAGGCAAAGAGTTCAAAACTATTAAAATACATCTATGGAAGACTAGGATTCCACTTAATTTTTTTCGGGTAGAGTATTCTTTTCAGAAAAACCTAAACGTAATACCATCACATCCTATTTTGAGGGTGTATTGGATTTGAATGGTAAGGAGGAGTGAACCTTCCTCATCTATTCGAGTAAAATTATCCCATCCTAATGCATGCCAAATGGTAAATAATTTGGAATCTGTACCAAGTTTGGAGAGTAGTGCCTGTTCATAGGCCTTCGTCTGAGAGAAATCACAATCTCGAAGGAGGTTGTAGGCTTGGTGCTCAACGTATTGCTCCATGTTTAGGACGTTATTGTTGAGAAGGTGAGATGAAGCATCGCTTTCCATCATTGGGAAGTTGTCGTGGACACCTCCCCACCGTGCGAGCTTGAGTATGTCCCATGGCTTGAGCTTGATGATGCTCCTTTCCTCTTTCCAAACAACTTCTTCATTCCCCTCTTCATCACTGCACAACTTAAAACAAACAACAAAACAAAACTTGAAAATGGTTACGTTAGTGGAAACCAAAAGGAAACCTTCGATGAGTTGCCTTGCCAAACATGACAACAACTTGTAAATGCAAATAGAAATGGAAGCAAATCTTTTTAGATTGTAATTTGAAATAAGTTTGTCAATGAAGAGCAAAAAAATTTTGAGCAAGTGAGAGAGTGAGTTGGGGAGATAAAAATGGAGTGAAGCGTGAAGCAACACACTCACCCGGGCATGTATAAATAATGTAGCACCCCCAATGGTCATAAGAAGAAGGAATATAGCTGTTGGAGGTGGGAGAGCCAAAATGGGACTCCCCCCCCCCCCCCAAGTCAGCCAGCTAGGGGGTTTGGGCGCCCTGACAAGTGGGCCCACCTGGTCCCTCTTTTGGCATGTGGTTCCCGAACGGCTATATTTTTAGCTGTTGGGTGAATTGACCACAAAGTTACTCCAAAAAATTGTTTTTCAAATATAACCTTCTCAAATCCAATATATTTTTTAGAAAATAAATCTAAGTTGAGAATACAAAATTCTCAACACTTTAAAGAAGAATCCAAGCATGCTGTGGAAAATGCAAACTTAAATAGGAAAATAAAATGGGGGTTGAAAAAGCAAATATGAGATGACTATAAAATTGTCCTATTTGGCGAGGTCTCATCTAAAAAATCTCATGAGATGGAATTTTCTCCGTCTTGTCGTAGCTTCAATTTTCAGCCTTCAGCTCCAGAGAAGCGGACTCAGATGGCGCTATTTGCTTCTTCATCCATTCTCTTTTTGGCGGCTTAGTAGACTTGGGCAGTTCAGATGGATTTGGCTTTTCCGTCTTCTTGAAATGTCATCGTTGGCAGAAAGACAGAGTCTCCTCATAAATCAATTTTGTAATGGATGCAATGAGGTTGTCCACTTGCGGTGGTATCACTTTGACCTCCTTGATGTGTTTGACATTCGGGCCATATTTGATCTTGATCATGGAGCATTGCTGCTTCCTTGGCCAAAAATCATACTTCTCCTCCTTGCCATTGATATGGAAACAGATTTCTCCAGCTCCCACATTGATTCGAGCATCAACGGTGCTAAGGAAAGGTCACCCAAAAAATAAGCAGAGTTTCTTTCTCGACCTCCATATCGAGCAGCACGAAGTCCAAGGGTATGAAGCAGTTCTGGGTCCTCACCAGAACATCTTCGACAATACCAATGGGGTAGCAGACCAAAGAGTTGGCCAGTTGTAGCTGCATTGGTGTTGGAGACAATGTAGTGAAGTTGAACTTGTCGAAGACCACCTTGGGCATTACACTAACACTTGAACCAAGATCACAAAGTGTCTTGTCAAAGTCTTGCGTCCCAATCGAGCAGGATATAGTGGGACAACATGGATCATTCTTCTTTTTCGGAAGTGTGTTGAGGATTGTTGCATTGCAGTCCTCCACCAACTTGACAACTTCTGTGATGGGAAATGGTCGCTTGTGGTTTAATATGTCCTTGAGATGGCGAGCATAAGTGGGTACTTGCATTGCATCTATCAAGGGCACATTGATGCGAATCTTCTGGCTGACTTCAACAAAGTGATTGAATTGCTCATCCACATTTGGCTTCCGATTTTGCCGAGGGAATGACATGAAGGTTGTATCTCAAATTGACTTGCCATTCTTTCACTAAGTTGTTCCCTTTTGCCAGAAGGGATTTCCTCCTTCTCAACTGTTGCCTTCTCTTGAATGGGGTATGCTGGATCACGAGTGGTCTTTCCTCCCCTCGTGGCTACTGCACTCAGATTCTCCAAGGTTGCTTCAAGATGTCCTGGAATTTTTCCATTATCTAATGGAGGGACAATAACTGCTAGTTGAGCTAATTGAGTTTCCAACATCTTGTTGAAGATCAACAGGTTCTTGAAAGCATAGGCTAGCCCTTTGATCTTGGCATTGATATTCTTCAGGGTCTTGTCATTAGCCGACAACTTCTTGGATAGGGCATCATTGATCTTGAGTTGGCTAATGACAAGATCCTTCAAGTTAGGCTGATTCCCATTGCCATTGTTGTTGTTGTAGCCTTCTTGAAAAAAAGGGCATGGTTGGACACACCCTTGATCTCCTGGACGTAGCCATTGTTGAAGTTTCCGTTGTTGGCCAAGTATAAGGTATCTTCACGGATCTCGAGGCCGTCCCTCCCCTTGTCACCCGTGTTGCCACAGACCTCACACATCATGTGAGTGTCTATGGCCTGGACTGTGCCAAATACTTCTCAATTGGCTTGGCAGTCCATCTTCTCCATCAGGAGATCAATATTGGCAGCAATCATGTCCACCTCTTTCAATGTGTGCATGCCTCACTGTCAGAGCTGGAGACGCTTGTCACTCCAACTCATGTTGGACACCATCTTCTCAATTAATTCTTTTGCTTTGGCCACCGTAAGTGAGAAGAAGGCACCTCCAGCAGCAGCATCCACTGTAAGAAGTGTAAACAAGAGAGTCATGATAAGTGGTGTGTGTGGAGAAGTGAGGTGTGGGTCCTATTTATACATGAAGTTTAGTCTATTCCCACCATCTTTTGCGCGTGAAGTAGTCTTCACCGTCATCAGAGAGCTACAAGAGAGCGCCATGCATCGTTTGACCGCGAATGGCAATCAGACCAAGTCGATTGACCAATGGTTCGGTTGACCTGGTCTAGGCCCCTCCTCGACTATGCTTTCTCCTGGTGACTGACTTGTGGGCCCGTGTTCCCATCCTGCGTTAATCGACGTGTCGAGGAGGCGGCGGTATGCCAATAATGCTCGGACGGATAATCAACGGCCCCGTGTTGACGAAAGGGAGAAGATGTCTGCTGCCCAACCTCGCAGATCTCATCACCGCTCGATCCTTGCCGCCTCCATTTTTGTTTCCCGGTGCTAGCTTCGACGGTGTTGCTTCTAGTCCCGGAGGACCTCCGAGATGTGATGGCGTGCATTGCAGCAGGGAGGGAATCACTGATGTGTCGATATACTAGTAGTATGTAGCAACTATTGTGATGTATACCACATGATAGCCTCCTTAGTTCCTGCCCTCCATCATTTTTTGATCATAAATATAACTACACATGTGTGTGCATATCCTCAGTTATAATTGAACATGTATTAAAAGTCACAGACATGCAAGCCATAGGGACCATCGAGCACACATGTCAGTTACCAATAATGCACGTGCATTTATAGCATAGGATTTCCACCCCCACACATTCAGGTTCATCGCTTCAACTTTTGCATTGTACATCTTTCATAACTACAGACGCTGCACGTTTGAATCCTCTGCATGTGCACTAATGCAGAGGATTCTAGGGTGCGTAGTAGGAATTGAACAAGTCATATAAAACATCAGCTACTAAAAGTCAAGTTAATTGTGTGGTAAGCCCAATAACTTGTGTGGTGGGTACAAGTAGGTCACGCTTCTTCCAAATTGCTCAAATTAGTCATATATTTTGTTCAAGTAGTGTCCATGAAGTCAAAAATAAACTTGGTGACTAAAAAGAATGATGTGGTATCCATGTCACTGTCCACCATGAACAACTATTTGTAAAAACAGTTCTGCCTCCGTTTCTCACCTATTTTTTCCATTTCTTCTGCAGGTTTACATGTATTGAAATATGAAGCATGGAAAATATATTAGTTTCTTTATTAAACCCACATATGTAATGGAAATAAGAAAAAAGGAATAAGTAACATATTAATCAAGGATTGAAATTCTATGGACATGATGAAAGTGAAAAATATAGCAATAGAGGGAACTTCAAGAAACTTCTAAACATTATTGAAATAAATTGTAAAGAGATGTGGGCTAGATAATTACACTTGAACTATCACAAAGTTACGTAAAGTGTGTTTGTTGACGGCTGTTATATACCAATTTCATCCGTCAATTTAACTCAATTATGTGAAGGATTTGTCATTCCTTGCACACATCACCTTTCTATCTAACCCAATTCCACTAGGACTTGGAGAAATATGTGTATGCAACATTTTATGGAGGAAATGAGGAAATGTAGAGGGACCAATCCTATAAAATATCATACCAACCAATCAGGCGATGACACATGGCATCCCATGGATCAAATGGCCCACAAACAGAAGTATCCGAGGAGATCCAACGGTGTATCACCCATATACATCAATGGGACCCACCTGGCAGCCACCTGGAGAGACCACACGAGAAATGGTGCAATGACCAGGTCGGCCGAACTGGGGGGTCGGCCGACCTGGTCTTTGCATGAAACTCGGTCAGCCTCCACGTGTTGGCTCCTCTCGGCTCCCTGGAGTCAATGGTGACTGATTCGCGCGCTTTTGGTGGCGGGAACTGACCTCAACACTAGTATAAATAGGACCTCCTACCCCTCACTTCAACAAACAACACATGGGAATCATTCTATTGTATACACTATCTTCCATAGTCCTTAGAGGAGTTAGGATGTAGAGAGAAGAGCCTCTAGTCCCAAGTACAAATTGGAAAAGGAGTAGAAGGAGTCTCTCTTCCCAATTCCACATTGGGAAAGGTATGGCTTATGTATTCCTTCTTGTATTTGTGACTTTGTGCTCAATAAAGATATTATCTTTAGTCTTCTTTTATATGTATACTTGGACAAAGCGTTTCTTGTTTGATTGTGGAGTCCATGTATGTGGAAGGTATAGTCTATATGATTTCACTCTCATGATCACATCTTATGGTCATAAACACTATAGACCCCCACTATAGTCTATGTAGTTATGATATGATTAGGTTAATATGAATGACTTATGCTATGCTTCAACATTGGTTCAACGCTGTTTAGGTTAGTCATTGCCTTATGATGGCTTGTGCCATGGCTCCTAAGGTATTTGCTTAGTATGCTAGCATGGTGCTGGGGTACTTAAGTAGCGTTGGATGTCTCATAGACCCACGGATTGAAGAGGTAGGCAGTAGGTGGTGACAGCCCTATCTGCCCTTTGTAATCCTCCACGTTTGGCTATGCCACAAGCTCTTGGCGGGAGTCGCCCTAGTATTGCTAGGTGTAAGCCCGTGTCCGATGTGTTGAATAGCATTGCATAGGAATTCATCATTGACATGACCATTAGTATCTACCTTAGGCTATGTATATGTATTAGGAGCATTGTAGGAGCAACTCTGTAACCCTCAATCCAATCTCCCTCTAGGACCCATTTTACCCTTTAGAATAGATTGCCTAGGTGTGTGTCACACTACCCCTATTATCAACTTACCCCTGACCGGATAATGGATTAGTATCCCATAGCCTGACCATCAGAGTAGTATATACTTTACTCCATTGCTTTCCTTTGGGATAAATACGATACCCTTGGGAATACTCATGGTTAATTTGCTACAACGGTATCTTCTGTGCGCTTGCGGATCTCATCTCTTTACCGAAGATGATCCCTTGTGTTAAGAAATACCAACAAGCATTTCTGGTGCCGTTGTCGGGGATGATTTGTTAGTATATCTTAGGATCCATCAACAAGCATTTTTGGTGCCGTTGCCGGGGAAGGCAAAGGAATGAAGGATAGCTATCACTTGTGATTAAGCTATAGGTAATAATAGTTATTAGATAGGATTACCCTTGTTTGTTTTCTCCTTTGTGTGAAAATAGGGTAGTGTTGGCCAAACCATTGAATGGGATGGCCAATGAGGACGTAAGTGCTAAACTGCAAGATGATTTAAGGTGTACCTCAACAAATATCTGCTAGGCAACACCATTGCCTTTTTGCGGAAGAGTTTCAGCCTTCAGTAGGAGCCAAAGTCATCCATACCCAAGCTTGGGAGAGGCTCCAAGAGTTCTTCTTGGTTTGCCTCCACCATGGGGTGGATAGTTGGCTCTTCATCCAACACTTGTGTCATGGGTTGGCTCCACCAATCCATGACCACATTTATGCTGGAGCTGAAGGAGTCCTATTCTCATTCATCATGGATGAGAAGAAGGTCTCCACTCAAGGGTTGGATTGAAGAATGCTCGAGTTCCCATAGCTTGTCATGCACACCACTTCACAAGTTGGATATGCTAGTTATGGAACTACACCTCCCATTGAAGTATCATGAATACCAAGTCAATGGAGATTTGTTTGGATAATCCAAGTCGTGGATATTCACATGATTTGTGAAAATCCATGTCATCATGGGACGCGTGGGAATTATTTCCCTAAGACCCATGAGGACCTTTTTCAAACAACAACTCCAATGGCTACCATTCACAAGGAGGTCAAGGGTGGAATTAACATCACCCTTGTATTCAAGGAGGCTATGGCTTTCCAAGGGATTTAAGTTCAACTAGCCTACCTTGAAGTATCTTGGCCAAGCAATCAAGACAACATTCACATGAAGATCTTGGCCAAGGACAAGAATTTAAGAAGCATTCAAAGTCCAAGATTTCCCACATCACTTGTTGGGATTCCCACACTTCGACCAAACCAATTCAACCTAGGGCAAGTGACATTGTGGATGAAGCGTTTCTTGTTTGATTGTGGAGTCCACATGTCATCATGCCCAAGGAAGCCTTTGACCCATGATCAAGGTATAGGTTGATTCAATGGAATATAAATATGGTCAGAGTGGCACCCCTAAGAAGGACAAAGCCTCACCATGCTCATGAAGGAATACATTCAAGAGGGAGAACCGTCGCTACAACAACATGTCTATATCAATAAAACGGGGAGAGGCTAGGGCCACCATGTGGCCCACATGTCCAAATGATAGCCAAATTAGTTTGGCATGTCGAAACAGAAGAAGCCGTCCACATCTTCAACTCCGGAATTGGACAACAAATCATCACGCTGAACAGAACGCGGGTAAGTCCTACTCGTCGGACATCAAAAATTCGGTGAGTCCATGCCAATAGGTAAATTGGTAGTTATCACTCACCGGACTTCAAAAATTCGGTGATTCCTTGCCAAAAAGTTAATTGGTAGTTATCTCATATTTGTTTTCCAGATTGCATCAACCCTTGCATTTGCATGTTTGAAATTCCACACTTGCATGTTGGAAAGTAAAATTTCCAACCATCATAAAACAAAAAATTTGAATTAGGGGAGAAATTTAATTGGATATGCACTACGTGCATGACCACTTGAATTTATCTTCCTAGTCCAAACCAAAAAGATTTGCTTTGACCCCCATTGCATTTACAAGTTATTTCAAGTTGGGCAAGACAATTTGAAAATTGGGTTCAATTTGCTTTTGACTAACATAACCCATTTTTGAGTTGTTTTGTGTGTTCTTTATTAAAGTGCAGCTAGGTCAAAATTGTGAAGAGGTGGTATGGAAAGAAAGTGGAAGGTTTCATCAAGCTCAAGTCGTCATTGGGAGGATTTGAGAACACTTCTCTCCTTTAAACTCATTTTGATTTTGAGGAAGAGAAATGTTCAATATGATGACCCAATGGAGGAGCCAGAACCAAATCCATTGCCAAATCCAATCTCAACTTTGCATTTGACATCAACCATCAAGCCTACGCAAAAAATCAAGGTTGTGAGTTTCTCACACAAAGGCCTTCATCACCAACTGCTCTTCAAATGAGGTATGAGTTTAGAATTTTTCATTGTTTGGTTTGTCATAGAATTGAATGTATTTGCTTGCATTTGTGAGGAAGGTTGACACTTCCTCATCACTCAATTCTCAAGCATCTTCACAAGAGTAAGTGTGGGTATTGACTTTTGGATCTCCAAAAGGAAATCCCACCTTACTTGGAAAAATCTCAAACAACTACCTAGAATCCTTTAAGGATTGTTTTGTAAACTTAGTCATTTTGTCGAGGTTTAGAAAACAAAACTTCTGGGCATGACTTAATTGCTGAATTGGCATATACGAACTTGGGCATAGTGACAGCCATAATTTTTAATTGAGCTTCTTGCATAGATGGTGTCACTAGATTTCAAACTCCTAGGAATAAGTGATATCCTTGCTCTGAAATTGAATTGCGTTTTTAGGAGGAGTCACTAAATTTCAAATTTCTAGTGAAGTTCAGGGGGATAAAATTGAGAATCTTGTTTGTCATGGTCTAAATGATAAAAATTTGCTCTTGAAATCTAAGATGGTTAGAAACTTTAAAAGGTGTAGGGATCCATATAGTGTATTTCTATCACATGCATTGCTATGAGTAGGAGCTTTAGAAAATATGCAACATGAATTATCCATAAAGCTCCACTCTTATCAATGAATAACACATTGATCATAGATACACTTGACATTGGATCCAATGCATATTTGATTTCGTTCTTCACCGTATGTACAAATGAAAGTTCAGTTACCTAACTCGAACGTTCATTTGTACAAGTCTCGAGAGCTAACCATCCCTCTCCATTCAAGAGAGGAAGTTTGCAGGAGTAATATTACTATGCAGGCATTCATGAAGCTGATTGTTGGGATCCGTAGAGGACTCCATTTCATCATCTCTTGGCCAAGGAGTAAATTAGGATGGTTGTTATCTATCAAAAATTATGGCCGAAGGTCAATCATAACTATACGAGGCTAGAGATTTGAAATGGAAACCCTCCATGAGCAACCAATGAGCTGCCACGAATGGGTGAGAGCATTATGCTCTCAACTATTTTAAGCACTCATTCAAGCTCAAGGGATTTTCCACCATCATTGGGTACAAGTTATTCCTTTGTGGCTAAGAGTTATGATGTACCATGACCAAGGAATGACAAGATCTCACCCAATTTATATTGGGTGCAAGTTGTTCCTATGTGGCTAGAAGGTATGTCATACCTTAGCCAAGGAACAACAGATCACACTCAACCCAGGTTGAGTGCATGTCATTCGTTTGTGGTTCTAGGTATGTTGTACCTTACCCAAGGAACAACTGATCATACCCAATGCATGTTGGGCACATGTCACTCCCTTATGCAAAAAGATATGATACACCTTAGCCAAAGAATGACGAACATAGTCAATGTATGTCTAGTGCACGTCATTCCTTCGGATCTAAAGGTTATCATTATCCTAGCCAAGGAATGACAAATCTCACCGAACACATGGAGACCCTGATGTGCAGACGGTCAACATCGAAAACACTCTATTCAACCACACTCATGGTGTCCATGGGAGGCAACACAACAGTCAACACTCAACCCTCCATTGTCAAAGCCACGCTGCAACAAGGATAGGACAACTCATGGCCTACCTTCGTCGTTAGGGTTTCAACCCCTATCACGGACCTTGATCAAGAATATGCTTGGGGGAGGACCCCCACTTGAGGTAACTTGTATCACACCCATTACATTTTTATTTCAAATCATCCATTGCATATTTATTTTCCATCCATCCATCATCCACCTCGCATCAAAAATATATATATAAAAATAGGTTAGATTTGCTTTCATCAAATAAAGATGTGTGGTAATAATGATTTAGAATTCACATGGATTAAATGATAAATAGTTGCTCTGTTTTATTTTCCTAAGTCTCTAGTTTACAACTTGATACTCTCCGAATATTGCTTTCATTGGTTTGAAATACTTTTACCTTAATTTGTAAGTTGTGGGTAGCAAAATCTTAATCTAATTCTAGGTTGTTGAAATACTATAATTGGTAACAAGGCTGCTAGTCCTAGTTTGAAAGTAAAACTTAGATTTCCAGAGAAATTCAAAAAAGGATTTAAGTTTCCCTCAATTGATTGGAAATACCTACCAAAGCCATATGATGTTCATACATAGACAAAACCTTATGCATATGCTATTTGTTTTCACATTGAGCCTAGTCAAACTAGTATAGACCTATGTGAGAAATTATTCAACTCTTTTTGAATTCAAGACTTCACTTGCACATGCTATACTTCTACACTAGAAGTAAGCAAAACGTCCATCATATCCACCATACCACAACAAAAAGAGAAACTCCATGTTTGTCGGTTGTTTGGATCCGACGGATCTCCCGACACTACTAAAGTGTTAGAGGAGTTTGATGTTCGGTGTGGGCGCTCGGAGATTCAAGAAGGTGAATTGTAAATGACACAGGAGACACGGAGATTTACGTGGTTCGGGCCGCCTGAGCGTAATACCCTACTCCAGGAGTGTGTTGGTGTTGTATTAGCTGTATGATCTTGTATCGAGCGTCTATCGAACGTGTAGAGTGTGTCGTCGGCCTGTCCTTTTATAGTACAAGGGCAGGCCGTTACAAGTTAACCTGGCCCAACATGTGGCCCCGGCGGTTACTAATATTGATACTCATTCAACACGTTTAATTGCCCTTAATGACCGGGTAATGGGCTTCGACAGCACCGTTACTGGTAATTAAGGTCATCTGATCGTGTGTCATTAATATAGTATTAATGACACTTGATCGGGTCTTGAAGCCCTTGATTCCCCTTTGAAGATCCGGAGCCGTTGTGGAGTCTTCCGGAGGTTAGAGGCTGAAGATCCGATGGTTGGACACGTGGCAGCTCCGGAGCATACTGTGGGAAACAGGTGGCCCCGGAGCTACCTAACACGTGTCAGTTCTGGAGCTTCTCTCGGTCTGGGGTTAGGTCCGGGGGTGCCATTTTGGTACATAGCTTGGAGCTTCCCCCTTGTGGGCGGTAGCTCCAGTTTGACAGTACACGTGGCGACCCTGGGATTAACCATGTTGGAGAAGCGGGTCCGGTTATGTCTAACATGTGGGCCTTCGAAGGTCTTCAAATAAAGTAGATGACTTTCCCTTGAGATCCTTGTAATCTCAAGGGGTGTATGGTTCCCAGGGTACTGACAGTGGCCCCCTGGGCCCACCTCTGGGGAAGACCCCTTGGGTGAAGTCATTCCGCTGGAGGTGGGTCCATCCTCGCGACTTGTGAACTGAGTCTTCAAAGTTCTTCGGATGTGCCGTTGGCAATGGTTTGGAGTTAAATCTTCGCCGTGTGGCGTATCCTGCGTGCGGCAGATGAGATCTTTGGCGTGCGGATCTCACGCAATTGAAGGTCGCCGGTTCCCGATACGAAAACCGTATCGGTTCCGCGCGCCCTGTCAGGCCGCCGCCTTCTGGCTTCCCGCCTCATGATGACAACCGTTCGCCTGGGTAAGAACCTCGACTTGATTGTCGGGGTGATCCCGAGCCCTCTTGTCATCGGCTGGGTGGAATTTTTGACTGGTATCTTCGACTTCCTTGCGGTTTCCATCCAAGCATTGCGAGGGCTTACTTAAGAAGGAAAGCGCGCACCGTCTGGAGTTCTTTACGCTTCTCATCTGATCTTGCGCTCAAACTCCCAACTTGTGCTTCGTTTCTCCTCTATTGCCTTGCTGTGCTGCGATGGAGTTGGGTCTCCGCGAGAGTCGTCTGAAGACCGACGGTGACCTGAAGAAGGTCCGGGCCCTCATGGGATGGTCCTCGGACTTCTTCAACCACATGGTCCGCGCCGGGGGAGAGCTCCCGTTTGAGAAGGAGCACGCCGGCGAAATGGTGTACTTTTCTTCGTACGCCATGGTGGGGTTGATCCCACCTTTTTCCTCATTTTTCTTGATGGTGCTAGACTTTTATGGTCTGCAGCTATACCACCTTGGCCCTCACTCCATTCTCATTGTGTCTATCTTTGTCCACTTCTGTGAGATGTGGGTGGGCATCCCCCCTGCATTGAACTCTTCCGGACCTTCTTCACCGTTCATACCACCGGCAGGAGCAATGAGTACCTTGGCTTCTACTACTTCGTGAAGCGCAAGAAGTGCCCATTCAAGTACCTCCGGTCGTTTCCCTCTGGGAAGTGGGATGACTGGAAGAAGGACTGGATAGTCATCCGGGTGGAGGAGCATGAGAGGCTGGAGCTGCCCGAAGGCCTCCCCAACATTGACACGATGATCTGGAGTGAAGCTCCGGTGTTGGCGGATGCCTTTAACCCTGCTCTGAACAGGATCCGCCAGTGCATGGAGGGAGGATTAACTCCTCAGACGGTGTTTTGTAACTTCCTGGTCAACAGGTGGGCACCGCTTAAGAGGAGAGAAAAACTCGCTTGGGCCCTCAACAGTGTGATGGACGACGACCGGGTCGAGACCAGGCTGAAGTCCAACATGGTGGGGACAACCTTGGAGTTCCACCTCAAGAAGTTCCAGCACGGTATCGACGTCGAGGGTGACGACTTGACTCCGCCATCAGCTTTTCTTCCTCTGAACGTGGAAGTAGAGTTCAGTAGGGAGCTCCGGTGGAAGATGCCCGTGCTTGACGACCTCGGTGTCGTCGAGAGAAGATCAATCTCCAGGGTGGCGATCCCTGGGGTTTCCGAAGGTGGTTCCGACCCTGCCCCAAAGCCAAGGGTTGAGGTCGTCGGCAAGGGCAAGGAGCCGGCGGATGAACCCTTGAGCGAAAGAGGAAGCTGCAGCACGCCGACGAAAGGTCCGTCAGGCCTGCCACCTCTGCATCGGCTCCTTCTCCCCGGAGGGGGAGGTCTTCTGCAACCGCGGCGGCTGTACCCGCAGCGGGGTCCTCCTGGGGTGCTAGCTCCGGGCATGCGACTCCAGCACCAGGGCCGGTTGAGGCCTCTAGGTCCGGATGTTCTTCCCGATCGAGGGGGCCTCGACTAGGGAAACGCCCGCGGCTGCGACGAGTTCCGGGGGGCCTTCCGGAGCTTCCACGCCGGCTATGACCAGCCCAGAACGCTCGGGAAAGAGGTTCCGCGCAAGCTGGTGCGGAAGCCTCCCAAGGTAATTTTTAATCTTTACCTTGGACAGTTGTTTTGTTGTAGTAACTGTTTTTTTTTTAAGTTTCTTCGTCCAGCATCTGCAGTGTTCACAAGAAGAGGAGTGAGGCTCCACCCTTAGCCACATCAACTGAAGCTGTGAGGGCGGAAGCTTCTGCTCCTGTCCCGGTACCGCCCCAAGTGGTGGCTGAAGCTGCGACAGCTCCGGCGCCAGCTGTCGTGGTCATGGACCTCGACTCATCCCCAGAGACTCCCGTGGTAGCGCCGGACCGCGGGAGAGAAGATGCGCCAGCAGCACCTGTCCCGGAGGTTGAAGCTCCGGGTCCTGGTGCTGAGATGATGGAAGCTCCGGCCGTTGAGCCAGTGGAAGCAGTAATTCCGGCCCCAGGGCCAGGAATTATCGATGCTCCGGCGGTTGAGCCCCCAATAGAGGAGGTGTCCAGTCCGAAGCCAAAAGTGGCCCCTGCTCCGGAAGTGACGACGTCGGAGGTACTCGCAGCTGAGCTGGAGTGCCCTGGTGAAGTTGCTGGCCCCCTGCCTGAGGGGGCAAATGAAGACCTGGCGGCGGGGCCTTCCTCGATGGCGACTAAGGCCATTCTGGAGAACGGCCCTAGTGCCATGGAGACCCAGGGGACCACTCTTGTGGAGTGGGACCCAATTTTTGTATCTGAAAACCCACTGGAACCAGCAGAGGAGACCCCAGCAGGTCAAGAACCTATCCCGTTGTCATTGTCTATTGACAATGCTTGTTCCGGTCTGCGTCAAGTTCAACTGGCCTTCTTCCACGTCAGCAAGGCTCTTGAAGAGGAGCGCCAAACCCTTAGGCGGTGGCGTAACCGGCTCTACTTCGAGACCAAGCTGGCGCAGTCGAGGCTAGAAGATGACGAAGAGTGGATCAAGCGGGAAAAGGTACGCCTAGAATACTGGGGCAAGTTATTGGATGACAGGGAGAGTATGACTCGTGCCCTCGACGCTCAATCCCGGGAGATTTACGAGCAGACCAAAGCAGCTAACAGTGCGGCCGATGAACGCCAAGAAAGGCTTGAGGCCATTAACACTACACTCATCAAGCGTCGGGAGGCACTTGAAGAGAGGGAGAAAAGGCTCGAAGATGAAGAGCAGAAACTCCTTGAGCTGCGGGATGACGTCCTGAGGAGGGAGGAGGAGCTCACCGACAAGGTGGCTTTGGCTGACAAGGGCCTAAAGGAGTGCGCCAAGAAAGTGGAAGAGCGCTGCATTGAGGAAGAGGAGAAGGCCTGGGTGCGAGGGTAGGAACTCTACGAGCAAGAGTGTGCCCTTGCTGCCAGGGAGAAGAAAGTGAGGGGCAGGGAGAAGGACCTGGTTGACCGCCAGAACAAGATCCACCTCCGGGAGGAGGAGCTCAGAAAACTCGAGAAGCGAGTTGCTAAAAAGATCCAGCAAAACGCCAAAGAGGTTGAGCGCCTCGCTCGCGAGAATTCTGAATTGGTGGCAGCCAGAAGATCCCTGGAGGAATTGAAGGGCTTAAGGACTGCGGACTCCCTACAAATTTGGGGGTTCCTGGGCAGGGCCAACGACGCGCTGACACCAATGGGCTTCAGTCTCGTGCGTCCGGATGATCCGGAGCCGGAGCCGGACCTGGCATTGCAGGCGTTGAGCTCGGTAGGTAGCAAACTCTCCAAGGTGGGCGACGTCATAGCGGACCAATTGGATGTTGAGGGGCAATCCCTGGCGAAGAACGTCGCAGAGTATGTGCTGACATGCTACACCAGCCGGAACTCCCAATTTCCTCTGGACCCGGTGCTTGAAGGTCCCGTTGAAGGAGAAGGTGAAGCTGCCCGAGCCAACGTGTCGGAGGTTGCCCAGAAGGTCGCCCAATTCTTCCATAGGGTCTAGGACCATCTCCGTAGTTCTCACTTGTATTTTCTCTTCTTCTTCCTCAATTTTGTAATCCCTTGTCTCCAGATGAATGAAATCCCCAAATTTTTGTGAATTTCACTTTTTGTCTTCACTTGGCCCCTTGGTAGATGTACACAATTTGATTGTGAACATGTACCAAGAGGATATTGTGTTTTGTTGAAGACTCATTTGCTCCGAACTTGTAGAGTGTAGGTCCAAAGTCTTCGATCGTGAAGGCTCCCTGAGGTGGTCGAAGCTTAGAAGCTCCAGCATTGTCTATCGTCGGAGCTTAGTAGCTCTGGCAATAGCCCCTATCAACGCGTAAAGCATCGATAGTTAGTCCTCCGGGGTGTCGGAGCTTAGTAGCTCCGTCAGTGACCTTTGCCAACACTTTGTTTGTTGGCAGCAGACTCCGTTTGCGGGGTCTTCTCACCATCTTTTATTTAGCGTCGATGGCTGGTCCTCCTAGCTCTACCGGAGCTTGGTTGCTCTGGTGATGCTTGCTTTAAATGCTTAACATCGATTACAAGCCACCTTGGGGAGTCGGAGCTTTGTTAGCTCCGGCTTTTCCCCATCAACGTAGATTTTATTTTTCCTGCACACTGAAGCCAAGAAAAATAGTAAAATTCGTTTCTTGCCTATAACTTCGTCGCGGCTTACGATTTTCAAGAAAATTTTAGGTTCAACGCGATTCTAAATACAACCGAATGTGTTGTCTTTACTTCCAGATCCAATTGTACTTGGACCCGCCTTACTTCGGCCTGCCGGGGTGTAGGTAGAGTGGCGTACTTAGGGTGCTTGACCAAGCTAAGTCGATAGCACACTCCGGCCCTAGATTGGCTTGGCGGCTTTCAGGCGACTGGGCCATGAACAATATTTGAATCCAAAAGAATCGACAATACAACTCGAATCGTATATGAACCGGTCGAACTAAAATTTCTTAAGAATTGCACGTCTTTGTTATAGACAAGAAAGAGAAAAATAAAAAATGTTGATCCTGTACAAAATAAATGCACGTGGAGTCTGTTTCACATGAAGATGTCTTTCATTATAGGTCCGGGGTACAGGGGAAACAAGTACACTCTTAGGGTACGGAACCAGGCTAAGCGTGTTTTATTTCTCGTTTGACCCAGGGTAGCTAGCCACACTTTTAGTCCTGAGACTATGACAAGTGTTGCATGAACTTTGCGGACCTTCCGGGAAAGGTCCGGCTGTTCTCCCGGAGGAACTACCCAACTCTGTACGATGACTCTATAACATACACCTCAAGTTACCACAGACTCACCTCCGTGATATTAAGTGTAGAACTTACGGAGGTGCTCAATGTTCCAAGGATTTGGGAGAGGTGTCCCATCCTCGGTAGCCAAGTGAACACTCCCGGGACGGGATACTTTAATCACTCGGAAGGGTCCCTCCCAGCTGGGGGAGAGTTTGTTTAACCCTTCTCTGGATTGTATTCTCTGTAGCACCAGGTCGCCTTCCTCGAGCTGTCAGTTGTGTACATGCCGCTGATGATAGCCCCGAAGGGCTTGGCGGTATCGAGCATTCCGAACAGCTGCTTGGCACCTTCCCTCCTCAAGGAGGTCTAGGTCTTCACGTCGGAGCTGGTCCTGCGTGGCTTCGTCGAAGGTCCGGACTCGGAGTGATCCTAAGGTGATTTCCGAAGGAAGGATTGCTTCAGCTCCATACACCAGGAAGAAGGGTGTCTCTCCAGTTGACTGGTTTGGAGATGTCCTGTTGGCCCATAAAGTGGGCGGAAGCTCTTCAATCCAGTTGGCTCCATGTTTTTTCAAACGCTCATAGGTGCGCGTTTTGAGTCCTTTAAGGATTTCAGCATTCGCTCTCTCGGCTTGGCCATTGCTTGCTGGGTGAGCTACGGAGGCGTAGCAAACTTGAATGCCGAGGTCTTCACAATATCCTTGAAATGCAGAGCTTGTGAATTGGGTCCCATTATCAGTGATGATTTTGCTTGGGACTCCAAATCTGCATACAATGGACTGCAAAAAGTTGATAGCAGATTGCTTGTTGATTGTCACAATTGGAGTTGCTTCCGGCCACTTGGTGAACTTGTCAATGGCGATGTACAAGAACTTGTAACCTCCGACGGCTCTTGGGAAAGGTCCCAAGATGTCCATCCCTGAATGTAGGCCTAGAGGGGGGGGTGAATAGGCCTTCTTGAATTTCTCGGTTCCTGTAACACTTCAAGAAAAAGGTCAAATCCAGATATATCGGACTAGTCCGGTAAAGTGCGGACTAGTCCGGATTTCACGAGCTAGGTTGATCAAGTCAGGTCAATTTGATTGTTTCGTTGTCGTTTGCAGCGGAAATATAAACTATAATGACAGTTCAATAGTTGTATGTTAAGTTTTATTGCAAGTATGATTCTTGTTCACTATTTAACTTCAATTCAACAAAATGAATCAAACCCTAGATAATGTTGATCAACTAGAATGATGAATACAAACGAACAAGACACAAGATTTATCCCGTGGTTCGGTTACCACGAAGGCAGCCTACGTCCACGTTGAGGAGCCCACAAAAGGACCGGGTCTTTACCAACCCTTCCCTCGTCGGATCGCCACGAAGGCCAATCCTCTTCCACTAATCACACAGGGGTAAATCACCAAGTTGAAGGGGCGATCTCACAAGTTGAGAGCTCCCTTGATTACAAGTTTCAAAACCACCAATAACACACTTCGAAATATACAAATTGAGATGCAAGAGTGTGTTAGAGATTCAAACCAAGAGCTCAATCGTGTGCAAAGTGCCTCTCCAATGATCTACAAGTGATCTTCAAAAGATTGATCGATTTTGCACTCAACTTCGTGGAGAGAGATGGTTTTTGAGTCTCTTGGGAGGTGTGACGGCGCTAGGGTTCGAGAGAGTTTAAAAGTGGGCCATCCACCTCTATTTATATGGGGTTTCTAGACATTACCGTTAGGGTTTAGAAAGATCGGACTAGTCCGTGGTGGAGACCGGACTAGTCCGGTGTGCTGTGTGAAGCAAACCCTAAGTGTCCAGGAATATCGGACTAGTCCGATTGCAAAACGGACTTGTCCGATTTCGTTGCTGGAAATCTTCGGACTTGTCCGGTTGACATCGGACTTGTCCGGACCTGTGAAACCCTAAGTGTTTTGAACGACAAGTCCGCACTTGGAGGACTTGTCCGATTTAGAACAGAGTGTAAATCGGACTAGTCCGTGTAGTCACCGGACTTGTCCGAAGTGGATCAGAAAGGGAATCGGACTAGTCCGGTAGTGACCGGACTTGTCCGATCTAGTGACTTGTGCATTGTGTTGAGGACTAGTCCGCACTGGGGAGGACTAGTCAGAAGTGGAACAGAAAGATATCGGACTAGTCCGGTGGGGACCGGACTTGTCCGATCTTGTGCAGAATGTGATATCGGACTAGTCCGGTTGATATCGGACTAGTCCGGTCCTGTATGGTTTTGTGCATTGTGTGTGTGTGATAAAGTGAGATTGAGCTCTTGGGTGTGTTTCCTTAACGCACTCCATACATACTAATCTACTAATTTCTTCTTCTTGAGCTCAAATTCATTCTCCTTCTTAATTTCCCACTTTTTGTCATTTTACTCATTTTCCATCATTTTCCTGCATTCATCTCAACAAACGGATTAGGATCCCAATTGTTTGTCATAAATCATCCAAAACCCACAAGGGAGTCCTAGATGCACTTTCAATCTCCCCCTTTTTGGTGATTGATGACAACCAATTGAGATTTCACAAAATGAGGTATAAAATGAGATTTTCATAAAGTATGCACATATGACTCAAAAAAATGCATCAGGCAACAAGGTAATTATTCATATGTGCATTCTTTATGGTGGGATGCATACTAAGAGCATGATTGCATTAAGAATGACAGAATTTTCATTTACCAACTAATATCAAGTGAATGTGGCACTTCAGGAGCAAAAGCTCAGATTTCAACACACACTTACAAATTAATTGAGCAATTCATCACAGGACCAAACATGATATGAAAAGAGAGTTAAGCAAATACAATCACAATAAAAACATGGAGAGCTCTCTCCTCGCATCCTATTCAGCTAAAGCTTAGACTAGAGGCTCCCCCTCAATCTCTCCCCCTTTGGCATCAAGACACCAAAAAGAGAGAGAGAGGAAGATCCTAGGGCTTCACTCTTCGCTGTCGGTCCTCTCGTCGTCTTCATCATCTTCATCGCTTTCGGCTTGACGAGGTTGAGAGGTAGGAGGAGGAGCGGAGCTGCTCGAGCCCCCAATGCCAAAATAGGCAAGCTCGGAAGGAGTCAAGGGGCTAAGCTCGGTGATGTTTGGATCAGAATCTTCAGAAAGTACTGGAGATCCAATTGGATTGATCTCCATCTTCTCACTCAGCTGCTTCACATTTGCTTTTATGTATCTCATGTCCTCCTTCCTCTTCTGATTTAGCTTGTGAAGCTTCACTTCAGTTTTCTTGCAGGAGGAGAAGATTGCAGCCAAGTACTTGAGGATCCCACTGGCGGATCCTTTCTGAGGGGCTTCCCTGGAGGGAGGAGTAGCCCTAGCAGCTTCTCCTTGCCTTGCCGGCACCTCGGGGCGAGGCCGGCGATGGAGCAGCCTGGACACTCACGGACTGAGGCTTCTGAGGCCTCAGTGGAGTGTGCTCCACATCCTTCACAAACTCGATTCCTGTGACCTTCTCAATCATGAACATCAAGTAAGGGGCATAGCCACAGGATCGGTTGGGGGTACTTGAGATATTGACCATATCATTCCAGATATAGTCTGCAACATCAAATTGTCTTTTCTTGCTGATGACCTTCATCAGGGTCCGGAGGTAGCCTTGCACACTCCCTGCATCACCATCCTTGGGAGCAATAGTCTTCCTGAGGACTCTGTTGAGGACCACAAAGAAAGGCTTCATGTTCTTTGTGGAGGGGGGGACAAACTTGGAGGAGGGCTCATACATGAATTGCATTCCATCCCTCTCAATGACTCCAATGTTGTGGATAATGAGGTGGTCATCTCCCTCAGAGTCAAGATGCAGCAGGCGGGCAAATTCTTCTTGAGTGATGGAATACTTGGATCTATGAGTCATCCAAGTCACACTTTCTTCGTCTTCACCTGAGAAGTGGCACGTTGCATAGAATTGTGCAATCACTTCATCATTCCAATTATATCTGAAGGCAAGCAAACCCTTCAGCCCATGTCTCTCTGCAGCTTGTATCACTTCATCAAAGGCTGCACATTTCCTCTTCTCAAGGTGGGCCCAGTCAATCCATTGACTGCGCACCACTGGGGTCTTCATTGGCAAGTAGACAAGCTTGTAGAAGTCAGCATGGAAGTTTGACCAAAATCTGCCATCTGCTGCTTGCTTGGGCCTTGCATAGTAATCCACACTTCTCAGCTTCATGGCCACATCACTGCCCTTGCCATTGAATCTCTCCTCATTGGGGTCCCGGACCCCTTCTCTGGGAGTATGCAGCTTTAGGGGCCCAACAGGCCCTGTGGCAACCCCCTTGCCCTTCCCTTTAGCTTGGCGAGGGCCACTGGACTGAGGAGCAGCCTTGGAGGCGGCCTTCTTGACACACACCTTCCTCCGAACTTGAGGAGGTGAGGGAGCAGGCTCGGAGGGTCTCTCTTGGCGTTTCTTGCCAAGACCCGTCGAGGGCCGAGGTGCCACCTCGTGGTCCAACTCGGCCTCGAAATCGGAGATTTCATTGTCGGAGCTCGACATGATCTGAGAATGAGTGATCAAGAGAAAAGACAAGTTATACAAGGTATTTGTGAGGTAAGATGGCAATGGAAGGCAATAGGGAATTAAAGAATTAGGTTTTGGTTCAGAAACATCGGACTTGTCCGGTGCTCAGGCACGGACTAGTCCGGGGGACCGGACTTGTCCGTACCAGGACCGGACTAGTCCGGTGTTCATCAGCAAAAACCTAACAAACTGGATAAAAATTGATCCCTAATGAGATAGCTAGTCTAGCATACACATAGTACATCAACTGGACATGCAACTAGTGAAGAATGCTAGGCCAAACGATAAGCAATGAAGAAATTTGAGATTTCTTAGGGTTTGAGGAAAGTTTACCAAGAAATCCAAGGAAGCTTGAAAATGTTGGGGTTGGAGGCCGGACTTGTCCGCTAACTTCAATCCCCGAGTCTTCAAGCTTAATCTCCGCCCAAGTTTGAGGCTTTTCGACGGAGGAATCAAGGATTCACCTTGGGAGCTCGAGCGCAAGAGAGAGAAAGCTTGGAGGAGAGTGTGGGGTGAAGAGATTAGGGTTTGGTGGCGGCTAGGGTTATGGACACGAAAAATCGGACAAGTCCGGACATGACCGGACTAGTCCGAAGTCCTCCAGAAACCTAAATCGGACTAGTCCGTGGTCTGTCGGACTAGTCCGGCCTAACCGGCACACGGCGGACTGGTCTGCAAGGGCGGACTAGTCCGGGTAACCACGGACTTGTCCGTGGTCACCAGGAGAGAATGCATAGCCCATTCATATATATTTGAAGGTCCAATAATTGAGGGTAGAGAGGCAAAACAATTCAAATAATCCTGATGAATTTGATCAGTAAGCAAACAACAATCATACTATGATCAAAAATTCATCAAGATCTAATAATTGACATAGTTTTTCGAGAGAAAAATGGGGAGGAAAAATTTTCACAATTCAATCAATATTTTGAAGCAATCATACAGGTATGCAACTTTTCAAGCCACACTCCGAGAATCAAGGATGTTTAGCTCATTTCGGAGTTCGCAAAAACGTTTTTCATCAAGTGGCTTGGTGAATATGTCGGCCAATTGTTTTTGGGTGTTGACATGAGAGATGGATATGTCTCCTTTCATGGAATGGTCTCTCAAGAAATGGTGTCTTATGTCAATGTGTTTAGTTCTAGAGTGCTCAACTGGATTGTGGGCTATTTTAATGGCACTCTCATTGTCACAAAGAAGAGGAATACGGTTCATATTGTAACCGTAATCCCTTAGAGTTTGTCGCATCCAAAGGAGTTGTGCACAACAACTCCCGGCTGCAACATACTCCGCTTCGGCTGTGGATAATGCAATGGAATTCTGTTTATTGGATGACCAAGAAACTAAGGATCTTCCTAGGAATTGGCAAGTGCCAGAAGTGCTTTTTCTATCAACTTTGCACCCGGCATAATCTGCATCGGAATACCCAATGAGATTGAATTTTGAACCTTTTGGGTACCAAAGACCAAGGTTGGGTGTATGAACTAAATATCTTAGGATTCTCTTTACGGCTGTCAAATGACATTCCTTAGGGTTGGCTTGAAATCTTGCACACAAACATACACTCAACATAATGTCTGGCCTAGATGCACATAAGTAAAGTAAAGATCCAATCATAGAGCGATATACCTTTTGGTCGACGCTCGGTCCATCTTCATTGAGATCCAAGTGACCATTCGTTGCCATGGGAGTCTTAATGGGCTTTGCCTTGTCCATGCCAAACTTCTTGAGGATGTCCTGTGTGTACTTGGTTTGGCTTATGAACGTTCCTTCCCTTTGTTGCCGCACTTGGAATCCCAAGAAGTACTTTAATTCTCCCATCATTGACATTTCAAATCTGTCTGTCATAATTTTACTAAACTCTTCACAGAAAGATTGATTAGTTGATCCAAAAATTATATCATCAACATAGATTTGGCAAATGAAAAGATCATTATTCAGATTTTTCGTGAATAGTGTATAATCTACTTTGCCAATTTGAAAGCCATTATCAATTAAAAAATCTCTAAGACACTCATACCAAGCTCTAGGAGCTTGTTTGAGGCCATAGAGAGCCTTACGCAGTTTATACACGTGGTCGGGGAACTCTTCGTCTTCAAATCCGGGTGGTTGCTCCACGTACACCTCTTCCTTGATCGGTCCGTTGAGGAAGGCGCTTTTTACGTCCATTTGGTACAGCTTGAAATCATGGTGAGTAGCATATGCAAGTAATATTCTAATTGATTCAAGCCTAGCTACTGGAGCAAAGGTCTCATCAAAATCCAAACCTTCGACTTGTGAGTAACCTTTGGCCACAAGTCGTGCCTTGTTTCTTGTCACCACCCCGTGTTCATCTTGTTTGTTGCGGAAGACCCACTTTGTGCCGACTATGTTTGCATTGGGTCTTTCCACAAGTTCCCAAACCTCGTTTCTCTTGAAATTGTTCAACTCTTCTTGCATTGCCACCACCCAGTCCGGATCCTTTAATGCATCCTCAGTCCTGCGGGGTTCCAAAAAGGAGACAAACGAGTAATGTTCACAAAAATTTGCTATACGAGATCTAGTGGTTACTCCTTTTTGGATGTCGCCGATGATGTTGTCGATTGGATGATCCCTTTGAATGCATTGGTGTACTCTTGGGTGTGGCACTTGGGGGGTCGTATGTTGGTGATCATCTTCTTCTCCCCCTGAGTTGTTGTCCTCAATGATTTGTTGATCATGTTCATATTCTTGTGATTGATCTTGTATCGAGGCTCCCCCTTGATTGTTGATCTCCTCTTGTGGTTCACTTTCCTCTTGTATTTGTGTCGATGACTCTTGTGGTCGTACTTCGCCTAGGGCCATCCTCTTTATTGCTTGATAGGGGGCTTCCTCATTACCTAATTCACATTGATCAACTTGCTCCTTTTGGGAGCCATTAGTTTCATCGAACACTACGTCACGTGCCACTTCAACAAGTCCGGAGGCCTTGTTGAAAACACGATAGGCGTAAGTGTTCGAATCATAACCAAGCAAGAAACCTTCATCGGACTTCGAAGCGAACTTTGAGGTCCTGGGCTTCTTGTTCAAAATATAGCAAGGAGAACCGAAAACTCGAAAATATGAAATGTTCGGTTTGTTACCGGTGAGTAGCTCATAGGGGGTCTTCTTTAGTAGTCGATGAAGATAGAGTCGATTTGTGGCATGGCAGGCGGTGTTGATTGCTTCCGCCCAAAATCGATCCGAAGTCTTGTATTCATCGAGCATTGTTCTTGCCATCTCTATGAGCGTTCGATTCTTCCTTTCGGCAACTCCATTTTGTTGTGGAGAGTATGGCGCTGAGAATTCGTGCTTGATTCCTTCCTCATCAAGGTACTCCTCCACTTGTATGTTTTTGAACTCCGTGCCATTATCGCTCCGAATACTCTTGATTGATAGTGAGAACTCGTTTTGCGCTCGCTTGAAGAATTTCTTGAGTGTTCCTTGTGTTTCTGACTTGTCATGCAAAAAGAACACCCAAGTGAAGCGGGAAAAATCATCAATAATGACTAAACCGTATTTGTTACCGCCTATGCTTATGTAAGCAATTGGACCGAAGAGGTCCATATGAAGTAGTTCGAGCGGTCTTGTCGTGGTCATGATGTTCTTTGCGGGATGTTGTGCTCCAACTTGCTTTCCTGCTTGGCACGCGCTACAAGGCCTGTCTTTCTCAAACACAACATCTTTCAAACCTCGGATGTGATCGCCCTTGAGGAGTTTTTGAAGGTTCCTCATACCAACATGTGCTAGCCGTCTATGCCACAGCCAACCCATGTTGGTTTTTGCAATCAAGCATGTGTCGAGTTCGGCTTTATCCTTGTTGAAGTCAACAAGATAAAGCTTTCCCTTTAACATACCCTTGAATGCAATGGAACCATCACTTCTCCTTGAGACGGTCACACCCTCGTTAGTAAACAGGCAATTATAACCTTTGTCACATAACTGAGATATGGACAGCAGGTTATAATCTAAAGATTCAACGTGTAAAACGTGCGAAAGAGTATGTTCAGAGGATATTGCAATTTTACCGGTACCGAGGACCCTTCCTTGACTGTTATCCCCAAAGTAGATGCCTTCGTTTGGGTCCTGGTTCACTTCATACTCCACAAACATCCTCCTTTCTCCGGTCATGTGGTTGTTGCATCCACTGTCTAGCACCCATTTGGATCCACCGGAGGAGTAGGCCTGCAAAAACAAATTACGCCTTGGTTTTAGGTACCCAAGCTTGCTTGGGTCCTTGGAGGTTAGTGACAATACATTTGGGCACCCACACATGGGATTTTGTGTTCCCATGGCGTGGCCCAGCATAATAAGCATACACTTTACCAACATTATTTTTCATTAAAACATAGGATGCATCAAATGTTTTAAACAGAAGTTGCTGTTGATTATGGGTCGGACTAGTCTGTGTGACCGGACTTGTCCGGAAGACCGGACTTGTCCGGAACACAACCGGACTAGTCCGATTTTCATGAGAGTTCAGATTTTCAGTTTTCGAGTTACCAGGTTGTGAGGGTCCTCCCTTCACAAAGGTGATCCTTCCCTTGTTATTCTTATGATTTCCAGCTTTTTGCTTTCCATCACAAGAGTAACCAATGCCATACTTGACATTTGGAGGTCTTTGGACCAAATATGCACTACGTGCATAGTTGATCCTCTCCTTGTCAAATATTACACATTGGGTAGGATTTTTGTCCTTCGTGGAGGTAGGGTTTTCCTTCAACCTGATGTTAGTTTTATCGCATTTGCAAACATGAGCGATATTAGTTAAAGTGGGTTGAGAAGGTAGGGTTGAAGAAGAGGAAGGTTCACTAAGCTTGAGTGACTCAACCTGCACTTCAAGGATCTTGTTGACCTTGATTTGGTCATCAAGTTGATTCTTGATTGCAACATTTGAGTTGGTTAACTCCAAGCAAGTTTTCTTGCTTGAAGCTAGCTCAAGCTCTAGTGTGTGATTTTTCTCCTTTTCAAGAACTAGAAGATTGTCAAGTTCGACATGCTTCTCCTTTTGGGAGATAATCATGTCTTCTTGACGATCAATCAGCTCTTCCTTCTCAACAAGTTGGTTAAGCAAGAATTTCATTTTTGCAGCAGTTTTTCTATCTAAACCAATTAGCATGTCTTCATCATCACTATCTAGATCATCATCACTTGAGTAAGAATGCGAGGAAGGAGTTTTGATGTTTACCTTGCGTTTACCTTCCTTAGCCATGAGGCAAGTTCCATTTGCCTTCTTTGCACCGAGCGTGGGGAAGAGTGTGAGTTTCTTGGGCATGCTTTCAATGGCTATGCTAGCCATTTCTTCTTCATCGGACGATGAGGACTCATCGTTTGAGTCCCACTCCTTTCCGATGTGTGCTTGTTCAGCTTGTTTCTTCTTCTTGAAGAACTTTTTCGGTTGAGGCTTGGATTCTTTACTCTTCTTCTTGTTGTCCTCATATGGGCAATCAACTATGAAGTGATTGTACTCACCACAATTATAGCATGCCCGCCTCATCTTCGGTTTTGTCTTCTCCTTGTATTTTCCTTCACTCGATTTTGCTCCTTGTCTTTTCTTCATAATTCTTTTGAATTTCTTCATGAACAGAATCATATCTTCTTCGTCCAGCTCGCTGCTTTCATCATCGCTGTCCTCCTCAAACTGAGCTTCTTTTGCTTCTTTGGATAGAGGTTTGAGTGTGGATTTTAAGGCAACTCCCTTCTTCTTGGCCGATGTGAGGTCAGCTATTTCTTTGACATGCTTGGCTTGCTTCTCCATCATCTCAAAGTTGATGATTTTGCCAAGCAGTTCATCCGGAGTCATTTTCTTGTATCCAGGACTTTCTCGAATCATAGAACAGAGTGTGACGTTGCGAGGCATAAAGGCTCTAAGGATGAGCTTCACAACCTCGTGGTCATTCCACTTTTTGCTACCATACGATCGAACCTTGTTCACAAGAGTCTTTAGTCTGTTGTACATGTCCTGGGGAGATTCATCTTCCTCAATCGCGAACCTTCCTAGTTCGCCTTCAATCATTTCAATCTTTGCCTCCCGCACATGCCGGTCACCTTCATGTGCTGTCTGTAGCGTGTCCCAGATTTCTTTGGCAATTTCCAATCCGTCCACCTTTGTGAATTCATCTCTACTTAGAGATGAGGTGATAACGGCTGCGGCTTGGGCATTCCTGTGGATGGCTTGCTCTTGACTTGGCGTGAGTTCTTCATCGTCATCAGGGATGTTTATTCCTGTGCACACAATATGCCATAAACTTGGGTTAAGGGAAATCAAGTGCATCTTCATGTTTTGCCTCCACATGGAGTAATCACTCCCATCGAAGTGTGGGGCTTTCCCGAGAGGGATAGATAGATAATGACTGCTGTTAGAATTTAAATGGTCATAATTAAAAGGATATCGGGAGTAGTCGGTGTGACTACTCCCCTTCTTCTTTTCTTCAACTTTAGCTTTCCCTTTGGAAAGTGCTTTCTTTCGGAGCAGTGCTTTCAGCTCCAATGTCTCCTCATCATCATCATCGAAGTCTTGGATGGCTTCGAGATACCTTTCTAGCTTTTGGTGCTTGTCATTGTTCATTTCTTCCTGGGTGTTGATTTTCTGGACTTCCTTCATGTCCGACATGATCTCTTCGAGTGGTTGCACTCTTTCTTGAAGAACCTGCTCTGATACCAATTGAATGTAGGCCTAGAGGGGGGGGGGTGAATAGGCCTTCTTGAATTTCTCAGTTCCTGTAACACTTCAACAAAAAGGTCAAATCCAGATATATCGGACTAGTCCGGTAAAGTGCGGACTAGTCCGGATTTCACGGGCTAGGTTGATCAAGTCAGGTCAATTTGATTGTTTCGTTGTCGTTTGCAGCGGAAATATAAACTATAATGACAGTTCAATAGTTGTATGTTAAGTTTTATTGCAAGTATGATTCTTGTTCACTATTTAACTTCAATTCAACAAAATGAATCAAACCCTAGATAATGTTGATCAACTAGAATGATGAATACAAACGAACAAGACACAAGATTTATCCCGTGGTTCGGTTACCACGAAGGCAGCCTACGTCCACGTTGAGGAGCCCACAAAAGGACCGGGTCTTTACCAACCCTTCCCTCGTCGGATCGCCACGAAGGCCAATCCTCTTCCACTAATCACACAGGGGTAAATCACCAAGTTGAAGGGGCGATCTCACAAGTTGAGAGCTCCCTTGATTACAAGTTTCAAAACCACCAATAACACACTTCGAAATATACAAATTGAGATGCAAGAGTGTGTTAGAGATTCAAACCAAGAGCTCAATCGTGTGCAAAGTGCCTCTCCAATGATCTACAAGTGATCTTCAAAAGATTGATCGATTTTGCACTCAACTTCGTGGAGAGAGATGGTTTTTGAGTCTCTTGGGAGGTGTGACGGCGCTAGGGTTCGAGAGAGTTTAAAAGTGGGCCATCCACCTCTATTTATATGGGGTTTCTAGACATTACCGTTAGGGTTTAGAAAGATCGGACTAGTCCGTGGTGGAGACCGGACTAGTCCGGTGTGCTGTGTGAAGCAAACCCTAAGTGTCCAGGAATATCGGACTAGTCCGATTGCAAAACGGACTTGTCCGATTTCGTTGCTGGAAATCTTCGGACTTGTCCGGTTGACATCGGACTTGTCCGGACCTGTGAAACCCTAAGTGTTTTGAACGACAAGTCCGCACTTGGAGGACTTGTCCGATTTAGAACAGAGTGTAAATCGGACTAGTCCGTGTAGTCACCGGACTTGTCCGAAGTGGATTAGAAAGGGAATCGGACTAGTCCGGTAGTGACCGGACTTGTCCGATCTAGTGACTTGTGCATTGTGTTGAGGACTAGTCCGCACTGGGGAGGACTAGTCAGAAGTGGAACAGAAAGATATCGGACTAGTCCGGTGGGGACCGGACTTGTCCGATCTTGTGCAGAATGTGATATCGGACTAGTCCGGTTGATATCGGACTAGTCCGGTCCTGTATGGTTTTGTGCATTGTGTGTGTGTGATAAAGTGAGATTGAGCTCTTGGGTGTGTTTCCTTAACGCACTCCATACATACTAATCTACTAATTCCTTCTTCTTGAGCTCAAATTCATTCTCCTTCTTAATTTCCCACTTTTTGGCATTTTACTCATTTTCCATCATTTTCCTGCATTCATCTCAACAAACGGATTAGGATCCCAATTGCTTGTCATAAATCATCCAAAACCCACAAGGGAGTCCTAGATGCACTTTCAATCCCCCACACAGCGAAGGGCCATGTAGGAGGTATCATTTGTAGGGGCTGAGCCGGTGTGTGAATTTTCTTTGCATGAAATTGACATGCTTCGCATTTCTTCACCAGCTCAGTTGCATCCTGGAGTGTTGTAGGCCAGTAGAAGCCATGCCGAAAGGCTTTACCAACCAGCGTGCGGGAAGACACGTGGTTCCCACACTCGCCTCCATGGATTTCTACGAGGAGCTCGAAGCCTTCTTCCCTTGTGATGCACCGCATTAGGATGCCATTGGCACCGCGCCGGTAGAGATCCCCTTCTACCAACGTGTATCTTTTAGCCAATCTGACTACTCGGTTAGCGGATACATCATTGTCACGAAGGATGTAGTCCTTCAAGTAGTTCCGGATCTCTGAGATCCATGCATTGGAACTAACTTGAGCATTTGAGTCTTGCGTGCTGGGTTGATCGGAGCTTCCAACAGAACCTACGACCCTTGATGGCTGCCATGGTAACAGGGCTATCGGGACCGTCAGCTTCGGGATGCTGATCTCGCCCCCTTCGCTCAGTTCGGCAGGCTGAGCTGTGGGTTTTGACAACCTCCAGACAAAAGTCCCGTCAGGAGCTGGAGCTCCAGCTGACGCTTTCGTCGAGAGTTCGTCGGCTTCTGCATTGTGGGCACGCTGGACATGGTGGAGATCTAGGACTTCAAAGTCCTTCTGAAGCCTCAAGACTTCAAGGAGGTAAGCAGCTAGCTGGAGATTGTTGCAGGAGCATTCACCCTTCACTTGCTTAATGATGAGCTGTGAATCTCCCTTGACCAGCAATTGCTTGACACCGTATGACAGTGCCACCTTTAGTCCGTAGATGAGTGCTTCGTACTCCGCCATGTTGTTGGTCGCCTTGAAATCAAGGTGTACCATGTATTTTACCTTCTCCCCTGTTGGTGCGAGGAGAAGGATTCCAGCTCTGGCCCCCTGCTTTTGCATGGAGCCGTCGAAGTAGAGGGTCCAATGAGGCTCGGTGAAGACCGGAGCTTCGTGTTCCGGCTTCTGCTCACTGGGGCCCCCAGGGTTTGATGGAGAGGGAGTCCATTCCGCCACGAAGTCTGCCAATGCTTGACTCTTGATTGCTTGCCTTGAAATGAATTCGAGATCGAATTCGGCCAATTCCGCTGCCCACTTTGCAATATTCCCAGTTGAGTTGGGATTATGCAAGATTGCTCGAAGTGGGTAAGAAGTCACCACTGAGATCTTGTGAGCTTGGAAGTAATGGCGAAGCTTCCTGGAGGCAATAAGAACTGCATAGAGCAGCTTATGCACCTCTAGGTATCGAGTCTTGGCATCATGTAGTACTTCACTGATGTAGTACACTGGGTGCTGAATGGTCCGGACCCTCCCGGAGGGGCCCGGAGCTTCCTCTCCACTAACCCGGATCCTCCCGGAGGGATTCGGATTTTCTTCGGGGACCTCCGGGTCCTGGCTAGAGGGACCCAGAGCTTCTTCAGAAGCGACCTGGACCCTCCCGGAGGGGTTTGGGTCTTCTGAAGTGGCTTCTTGTGGATTTGAATCTGGGAGCTGGGACCCAGACTCGCTTTCAGGAACCTCCGTACCCTCGCGAAGGTGTCTGGATCCCTGAGTATGGGGTAGTTGTGGTCTCTCCGCAACCAGGACCATACTGATGACTTCGTCAGTGGCTGAAATGTAAACCAACAAAGGCTCACCAGGTTTCGGAGCTACCATAGTTGGTAGGGTGGTGAGGAACTGTTTTAGCTCCTGGAATGCCTTTCCTGCTTCTTCAGACCATTGGAATGGTCCGGACTTCCTCAATAACTTGAAGAAGGGGAGTGCCCGTTCCGCCAGTCTTGAAATAAACCGGCTGAGGGCTGCTAGACATCCAGTTAGCTTTTGGACATCTTTGATGCGGGCTGGTGGCCGCATGTCTTCAATGGCCTTGATCTTCGCCAGATTAGCTTCTATGCCCTGGTGACTTACCAGGAAACCAAGAAGTTTTCCGGAGCTAATCCCGAAGACACACTTGTCTGGGTTTAGCTTTGTGCGGGTGACCCGCAGCTTATCGAAGACAGCCTGTAAGGTGTCAAGGAGTGACTCCTTGTTCTTGACCTTGACCACGATGTCATCGACGTACACTTCCACTATGTCTCTAATGAGTTCTTCAAAGATTTTGTACATAGCTCGTACAAAGGTTGAAGCTGCATTCTTGAGACCAAATGGCATGGCTGTATAACAGTACAATCCATCTACTGTGATGAAAGAGGTATGCTCTTCATCTTCCCTAGACATTCCGATTTGATGATACCCAGAATATGAGTCTAGGAAACACAGTAATTCACACCCGGAGGTGGAATCCACTATCTGATCTATTCTAGGTAGTGGGAATGGATCTTTTGGACATGCCTTATTTAGTGTTGTGTAGTCGATACACATCCGAAGCTTCCCGCCAGCCTTGGGCACAACGACTGGGTTTGACAGCCATTTTGGATGGAAGACTTCTCGGATGAATGCTGCTTCGAGCAACTTCTTCACTTCTTGTCGAATGAAGTTTTGTCGCTCTACGGATTGTTTCCAAGGCTTCTGATGCACAGGCTGGGCGTCGTGGTAGATCTTCAGATTGTGCTCAATCACTTCCCTGGGGATCCCAGACATTTGTGACGGATACCAGGAAACCACGTCAACATTAGCCCGGAGGAAAGTGACGAGCGCGAGTTCCTATTTGTCGTTCAATCCTCCCGATATACGGGTGGTCTGAGTGGCATCAGAACCGATTTGGACGACTTTGACGGGGATGTCGGTGTCGCCGCTTGGCTGCACACGAGGTGCAGATGTCGAGCCTCGTTGACGAATGCTCGGGGGTTTTGGAGCTTGCTCCTGCCTGGAGTCCTCCTCTTGCGCCGTGGTAAGTGCATGGAGTTCTTCCAGAGCAGTTACTCCGGCAGTACGATCTCCGCGGATCCGGAGAACGCCTACTGGTGTTGGCATCTTTAACACCAGGTAGCCATAATGAGAAGCTACCATGAACTTGTACAAGGCAGGCCTACCCAAGATGGCATTGAAGGGTAAGTTGATCTGAGCAACGTCAAAGACCAACTTCTCAGTGCGATACTTCTCCCGTGTCCTGAAGGTAACGGGAAGAGTAATAGCTCCGAGTGGGGTAATGGCTCCCAGACCTACTCTGGAGAAAGGTCGGGAGGGGTGGAGATCCAAAGGTCGGAGCTGAAGCTTGGTAAAAGCTTCGAAGCTTATGAGGTTAAGCCCCGAACCTCCGTCTACCATGACATGGTGGAGCTAGATGTTATTGATGGTAGGAGATACCATCAAAGGTAGCTGACCTGCTCCAACCATGCTTCGAGGGCAGTCCGAAGCATCAAAAGTGATGGCTGTGTCCATCCACTTCCGATGAGGTTCCGCCCTGGCTGTAGGAGCTACGGCAACCATGTCCCAACGCATAGTCTTGATGACGCGGCGGGAGGTGATGTCCCATGATCCATCAAAAATTGTGTTCATGGTGTTCTGACGCTCGTTGTCAGAGATGTTGGAATCGTCGTTGACGGAGGTGTAGACGGCCTTCAGGACCTTTTTGGGATCCTGAAAACCTAACTCCTCTTCAGCCGGAGCTTCGTCGACTTTTTGTTTTCCTTCCCTCTGTCGGAAAGGAACTTCTTCCCGGCGCTTGTTGTAGCGCTCGGCAAGGTTTTGGACCTCCCGGTAGTCTTCCAAACTGTGGCTCCCCGTTTTGTGAATTGGACACCACACCTTGGGTTTGCCACCGTCTTCAGAAGACGGTCGAGGTCGCTTCTTGGGGCGTGGCCCCCGGCCACCCGGAGCTGCAGCAGCTGCAACATTGGATGTACCGGCCGACAGCTTCTTCTTGCCGTTGGTCTTCTTCTTCTTTTTGCCACTCCCGAAGGCAGCGGCTTCTCCTTTGGAAGATTTCTTGTGATCCTCTAGAGTTGGTTTGGAGTGCATTTCACGGCCCTCCGGAGCTCTGGCACATTTGTCGGCCAAACTGAAGAGTTCCGTGACACTGGTGATCTCCTTGATCGCCAGTTTCTCCAGCATCTTCTTATCCCGTACACCCTGTCTGAATGCCACAATGACAGAGGCGCTAGAGATAGAAGGGATAGTGTTTCGTACCTGAGAGAACCTCTGGTTGAATGATCGCAGGGATTCTCCCCCTTTTTGCACGACTACAAAAAGGTCCAGTTCAGTGCCTGGTCGGGTGTATGAACTCCCGAAGTTGGCGGTGAACTGCCGGCACAGCTCCTCCCAAATGTTGATGGAGTTGGGTGGAAGGCTCATAAACCAGGACCTGGCGGTCCTAGTAAAAGCCACTGGGAAATAATTGGCCATTACAACCTCATTTCCTCCAGCTGCCAAGATAGTAGTGGAGTAGATCTGAAGAAATTCGACAGGATTGACGGCCCCGTCGAACTTCTCCGGCAGGTGAGGCCGGAACTTCTGTGGCCACCTGACCATACGCAGATGCATGGCCAGGGCTGAACAGCCTCCTCCTACTCCTTCAGGAGCAGGAACGTCTTGAGCTTCTCGTCTTTCACGAGCACGCTCAATATGGACTCGGCCGTCTTGTTGACGGTATCGGCGATCAAGCTTCGCCCGGAGGTCATGAGTTGAAAGCCTGGATACCGTGTGAGTGCGTCGTGCCCCGGAAGGCAATGACGTCACCTGCTGTGATGCAGCACGTCTCCTATTGTTGGAAACGTGCGGACCAAGTCGGCTAGACAAGGTCCGCCACTGCGACGGGGCCCGTCCCGAAGGAGGAGGACCCTGGTTGCTCATGCGGTCAGCTGCTGCTGCAACCAAATGTTCCACATCAGCCCTCCACTGTTCCAGTGCATCCTGGGATGCATCCGGAGGTGGCGGGCGTTGGAGAAGAGCAGGTGCTGCATGGAGCGTGTGTTCCGGGTTGTCATGATTTGCCGACGCAGTGATTGACGCCGGTGCACCATCGCGTTGTCCAGCTTGATTTGCTGGTGGAGGCGGCAGTGGTGGCAGTGTGACTCCTGCTGGCGCTGAGGCCCCTGCTGGTGGCTGCATATTGGAGGGATTGCCCCCAACAGCTTGAACAGCAGGATGACCATTGGATGATCCAGCATCTGAGTTCACCATTCTCGAAATCTCAGGTGCCCCTACCTGGTGCGCCAACTGTCGGTGGTTTGGATCCGGCAGATCTACCGACACTACTAAAGTGTTAGAGGAGTTTGATGTTCGGTGTGGGCGCGCGGAGATTCAAGAAGGTGAATTGTAAATGACATAGGAGACACGGAGATTTACGTGGTTCGGGCCACCTGAGCGTAATACCCTACTCCACGAGTGTGTTGGTGTTGTATTAGCTGTATGAGCTTGTATCGAGCAACTATCGAACGTGTAGAGTGTCATCGGCCTGTCCTTTTATAGTACAAGGGCAAGCCGTTACAAGTTAACTTGGCCCGACATGTGGCCCTGGCGGTTACTAATATTGATACTCATTCAACACGTTTAATTGCCCTTAATGACTAGGTAATGGGCTTTGATAGCACCGTTACTGGTAATTAAGGTCGTCTGATCGTGTGTCATTAATATAGTATTAATGACACTTGATCGGGTCTTGAAGCCCTTGATTCCCCTTTGAAGATCCGGAGCCGTTGTGGAGTCTTCCGGAGGTTAGAGGCTGAAGATCCGACGGTTGGACACGTGGCATCTCCGGAGCATACTGTGGGAAACAGGTGGCTCCGGAGCTACCTAACACGTGTCAGTTTTGGAGCTTCCCTCGGTCTGGGGTTAGGTCCGGGGTGCCATTTTGGTACATAGCCCGGAGCTTCCCCCTTGTGGGCGGTAGCTCCGGTTTGACAGTACACGTGGCGACCCTGGGATTAACCATGTTGGAGAAGCGGGTCCGGTTATGTCTGACATGTGGGCCTCCGAAGGTCTTCAAATCAAGTAGATGACTTTCCCTTGAGATCCTTGTAATATCAAGGGGTGTATGGTTCCCAGGGTACCGACAATGTTATTAATGTTTAGCACTCTCTTCAAAATTTATTGCAAAGAAAGAGAGTAGAAGACATGGCTATAAAAAAAAGCATGCTTACATCATAAGCATGAGAAAAAAAAGAGAGAAAAGAAAAGTAGCCATGTTTCACCCCTGCAAAAGAAAGAGAGATTATACCAAAAAGGAGTTATCTCAAGTATCCACATCCACTTCCACTCCATCACACATGCACTAGTCTTGAATCAAAAAGTTTTGATTTGAATTCTCCTAAGGCTTACACTTTTGACTTAGCAATATATGTGATGCAAATATGCCTACTTACTTTCCTTACCAAGCTCGACATACAAGCCCTATTAAATGAGTAGGAATAGTAGAGACACAATGCTTTGGTGTGGAAATATTTCCACTATCCACAAAGGAGTGATTGATAGAATCAAATGAGGTACTTAATATCTAAATTGAATTCTCCGGGATTTAAGTGGAACTTGATTTCTAGGCTATGCTTGCTCCATTTGCTATTCTAACTTTTCAACTACTCATGAATATGAAAAAGCATAAGCCCCATGATAACTTAAGAAAGATAGGGTATCATAACCAATTTCTGCAATACTAGGTAGAGTATCTTGTTGTGCATTAGATACTTTTGAAAATAAGACATTGTAGCAACTTCTGATCATCAACCTAATGTCTTGACTTTGCTCGGGACGAGCAAAGGATAAGCTTGGGGGAGTTTGTTGACGGCTGTTATACACCAATTTCATCCGTCAATTTAACTCAATTATGTGAAGGATTTGTCATTTCTTGCACACATCACCTTTCTATCTAACCCAATTCCACTAGGACTTGGAGAAATATGTGTATGCAACATTTTATGCAGGAAATGAGGAAATTTAGAGGGACCAATCCTATAAAATATCATCCCAGCCAATCAGGCAACGACACGGGGCATCCCATGGATCAAATGCCCCATAAACAAAAGTATTCGAGGAGATCCAACGGTGTATCACACATATACATCAATGGGACCTACCTGGCAGCCACCTGGAGAAAGCACACGAGAAACGGTGCAATGACCAGGTCGGCCGAACCAGGGGGTCGGCCGACCTGGTCTTTGCTCCAAACTCAGTCAGCCTCCACATGTTAGCTCCTCCCGGCTCCCTGGAGTCAATGGTGACTGATTCACGCGCTTTTGGTGGCGGGAACCGACCTCAACACTAGTATAAATAGGAACCCCTACCCCTCACTTCAACACACACCACTTGGGCATCATTCTATTGTATACACAATCTTCCATAGTCCTTAGAGGAGTTAGGATGTAGGGAGGAGAGCCTCTAGTCCCAAGTCCAAATTGGGAAAGGGGTAGAAGGAGTCTCTCTTCCCAATTCCACATTGGGAAAGGTATGGCTTATGTATTCCTTCTTGTATTTGTGACTTTGTGCTCAATAAAGATATTATCTTTAGTCTTCTTTTATTCGTATACTTGGACAAAGCGTTTCTTGTTTGATTGTGGAGTCCATGTATGTGGAAGGTATAGTCCTTATGATTTCACTCTCACGATCACATCTTATGGTCATAAACACTATAGACCCCCACTATAGTCTATGTAGTTATGATATGATTAGGTTAATATGAATGACTTATGCTATGCTTCAAGATTGGTTCACTGATGTTTAGGTTAGTCATTGCCTTAGGATGGCTTGTGCCATGGCTCCTAAGGTATTTGCTTAGTATGCTAGCATGGTGCTAGGGTATTTAAGTAGCATTGGATGTCTCATAGACCCACGGATTGAAGAGGTAGGCAGTAGGTGGTGACAGCCCTATCTATCCTTTGTAATCCTCCACGTTCGGCTATGCCACAGGCTCTTGGCGAGAATCACCCTAGTATTGCTAGGGGTAAGCCCTTGCCCGATGTGTTGTATAGCATTGCATAGAAATTCATCATTGACATGACCATTAGTATCTACCTTAGGCTATGTATATGTATTAGGAGCATTGCAGGAGCAACTCTCTAACCCTCAATCCAATCTCCCTCTAGGACCTATTTTACCATTTAGAATATATTGCCTAGGTGTGTGTCAAACTACCCCTATTATCAACTTACCCCTGACTGAATAATGGATTAATGTCCCATAGATTGACCATAAGAGTAGTATATACTTTACTCCATTACCTTCCTTTCAGATAAATACGATATCCTTGGGAATACTCATGGGTGAAATGCTACAACGGTATCTTCCGTGCGCTTGCGGATCTCATCTCTTTATTGAAGATGATCTGTGGTGTTAAGAAATACCAAAAAGCATTCCTGGCGCCGTTGCCGGGGATGATTTGTTAGTATATCTTAGGAGCCATCAACAATGTTGAACCCTCAGTTGAGCTTGTTAAAATACAAATTGTAAAACAGATGAATAAGTATCTCATGCGTATTTGTGCTAGAGACGTTCTACATCATTTAGGCAAAATCTAGCCTATGGATGCCCAGAAAGACCAGTTGGGCAATGTGTTCTTCTCAAGTGCTTGTGTCAGCACATGATGGTAGCATGATTTCTCAGTCAAGGCTTTTGGGCTCCAAGGATGCCTGAAGACTTTGAAGTCCCCAATATCATCAGGCCCGCGTTGTCATCATCTCGTGTCAAAAATTAATTGAAATATTTGCATCCATTCAGTCATTATTAGGTTTGCATTGCGATAATATACGGGCATGAAGAAAAGGCCAAGAAGCTCTTGTTATGATCTACAGCGATCGCGAGGAAGAAGTAGGAGGATTGGAGATCAGAGAGCAGAGGAGATCGGAACTTGGGGCCCAAGAACAAGTTTGTTTTGACAATATCATTGTTCTGTTACATCCTGATTCCTTCTGTCCCCTCTTCCTCCCTTAAACATCGCTACTTGTGGGACCACTCCGCGCCAGTGTAGAGAGTATTCGGTTTCCTGGGCCTTGTACCGCGACGCGGCCCATCTCGGGAGACTTCAATTGAGCTTCTCACGCCGCTCTGCGTCGCGCCTCTGGAATAGCCGGGGGCATGGCATCCCCTCCTCCTTTGGAGTCTGCTTGTCCCCAAGCAGGGGCCGCCGAAAATGACTGCTGGTGTTGAACTCAATCCTCCCAGGTGGCGAGCTCGACGGAAATCTGGGACCACTTCACGAGGACTTGTGGGACAATGGAATCACCCTGTGCGATCCGACGCTCCAGCAATATTTTCTCGGGAACTTGCAAGGATAACGAATCAGGAGGCAAGCAGGGACTGACCTTAGAGGGCCTTTGATGAGCAACGTTAAGTTGAGATACATGGAATATGGGGTGGATTTGGGATGCAGCGGGCAGATCCAACTTGTAAGCAACACTACCAATCTTGGATAGGATCTAGTATGGATCGAAAAACTTAAACGCAAGTTTCTGACATGAGCGCCTAGATAAGGATGACTGCACATAGGTTTGCAATTTGATATACACCCAATTGCCCACTTGGAAAGATCTTTCGGAGCGTGATTTGTCAGCAGATTTCTTCACACGATTTTGGGAATGAAGAAGGTGTTGGTATACCAAACCTTGCATCACAAAGCGTTCAGAGAGCCAGGCAGCAATGTCTGACGAAACACAGGTGTCAAAAGGGGTGAGACCGAAGAAGTTTTGCTTGTTTCCATAGAGCACTTCGAATGGTGATGTTCCGAGAGCAGAATGATGGCTTGTGTTATACTAGAATTCAGCAAGAGCCAACCAACGTATCCACTTGTGCGTGCAAGCATGAACGAAGCATCTCAAATATGTTTCGAGACACTAATTTAGGCGCTCGGTCTGGCCATCAGATTGTGGGCGGTACGCTGAAGACATGCGTAATTGGACCCCAGCTAGAGTAAAAAGCTCCTTCAAAAATTTGCTTGTGAACACAACATCTCTGTCAGAAATAATAGCTTGGGGAAGGCCACGAAGCTTATAGATATTATGCAAGAACAACCGTGCAACTGAATGAGCATTGTAGGGGTGATGAAGTGGTAGGAAATGACCATACTTGGTCATTAGAGGGAAAATGACTGGATTAGGGTTTCACAATAGAGTGTCAAGAGTACATATAGCCTCTAGGGCTAGATACATGGGCCTGGCAAAATAAACCCCACATACACAGTCCAACACCTCCCGCAGTCCTAACATCTAGCCGCGGCAGATGTTGAGACTGAACCGAAACTCGGAGAACAACGACGAAGGCAGACCCTTCGTGAAGATGTCGGCGAACTGCGTCATCGTCGGGACGTGGAGAACTCAGACCTCTCCACGAGAAACCCGCTCACGAACGAAGTGGAGGTCGATCTCCACATGCTTCATGCGCTAATGTTGGATGGGGTTGGTGGAGAGTTAGACGCCGTTGATGTTGTCGCATTAGACCAATGTGCCCCGGGCGACGTGGGAGTGGAGCTCGTGAAGTAGCTACTGGAGCCAGGAGGCCTCAGCCACGTTGTTGGCTATGGTGCGATACTCCGCCTTTGCACTCAAGCGCGACACCACGGGTTGCCGCTTCGAGGACCAGGAGACGAGATTGCCACCCAGAAAGACGGCATAACCGGAGGTGGACCGACAAGTATCCGGGCAACCCGCTCAGTTAGCCTCGGTGTAGACGACCATCTCATAAACTGGGTCAACCCGAAGGAGTAGGTCGTAGTCGAGGGTGCCGCGCGGGTACCGAAGGATCCGCTTATAAGCGGTGAGATGTGGCTCCCGCGAATCATCCATGTAAAGGCAAACCTGCTGAACCGCGTGGGAGATATTCGGCCTGATGAAAGGTGAGGTACTGAGGAGCACCTGCAAGACTCCTGTAAGTGGTAGGGTCAGCGATAGGAGCCCCGTCGGCGGAGGAGACCTTCGCCTAGGTGTCCACCGAAGTGGAGCACGACTTGCAATCAGCCATGCCCGCTCGCTGGAGGATATCTAGGTAGTAATGTCGCTGGTGGAGGAATAGGCCACCTGCTTGGTGCTTGACCGTAACACCCAGGAATGATGAAGCTGGCCCAAGTCCTTCATCGCGAACTTCGCTACAAGGCGAAGATTGTGCGCTGAAGAAGAACTGGACTGGACGTCGTGAGGACCATGTCGTCGACATATAGGAGGAGGTACAGAATATCACCCTGCAACGTGTAAATGAAGAGAGAGGTGTCTGACTTGGCCTCGACGAAGCCGAGCGAGAACAAGAAGGAGGCGAACCTGCTGTACAAAGCTCGAGGTGCCTGCTTTAGACCGTATAGGGACTTGTTCAGCCGACAGACCATGTCTGGACGAGCTGAATCAACAAACCCTGTCGGCTGACTGCGGTACACCGTCTTCATCAGCGTGCTGTGGAGGAAGGCGTTCTTGACGTCCAAATTGTGGACAGGCCAAGAACGCGAGAGAGCCATCAAAAGAACAGTCCAAACCGTCGTTGGCTTCACCACCGTGCTGAAAGTCTCGTCGTAGTCGACACCGGGGCACTGAGTGAAGCCCCGAAGGACCCACCGAGCCTTGTACCGCTCCAAAGACTCATCCAACTTCCTCTTATGCGTAAATACCCACTTGCATGTGACATCATTGCCACGACCAGGACGGGGTACCAAGTCCTAGGTCCGATTAGCAAGCAGGGTCGCATACTCCTCCTCCATAGCCCGACGCTAGTGAGGATCAGTGAGGGCGCTACGAACAGAGGAGGGAATAGGCGAGATGGGTGAGGAAGCATACTGTGGAGAGGTCATGGAGGATAGGACGACCCCGGAGAACCGCTCCACCAGCCGGAGGACCCCAACGTCATGCTTGGTCACCATTGGGTGAATGTGGCTAGGATCACGGTGGAGCAGTGGGGGGTGGTACACCATGGCTCGATGCGGCAGGAGGTCGGAACATCAACCTGTGCACGTCGTTGATAGACACGAGCGAGATTGGCGTACCACGACGTCGGTGTCGTGCGTGGCGCAGCAGGCGAAGTCGGGGATGTTGGTGCCGCACGTGGCGCAGTAGGCGATGTCTACGAGGCTGGTACCCCTTATTGTCAAGAGAGTACCCAAGGAAGACAAACCGAGTCGAGCGAGGCGCAAGCTTACGGGGGGCCGTTGCAGAGAGGTTAGGGTAGCAAGCACACCCGAAGACTCGAAAGTGGTTGTAGAGAGGAGGAGTGCCGAACAAAGCAAAGTGAGGGGTGGGAACACTGAAGTAGAGGCCTTAATAGGGAGGCGATTAATGAGGTAGGTGCCACTGTGAAGGGTCTCTGCTCAGTAGCGAGCAGGAGTAGAGGCCTGGAACATCAGAGAGCACATGACATCGTTGGTGGTCCGAATCATGCGCTTTGCCTTGCCGTTCTGGGGGGAATTGTACGGGCAAGACATACGCAAATGAACACCGTGCGAGAGCAGGAAGTCATGAAATGCAGAGTTGTCAAACTCGCATCCATTGTCACACTGGACCACCCGGATCGTGCGCCAAAACTGGGTGGACACCCAAGCGATGAAGTAAGAGAGGGTGACAAACATATCAGACTTCTTTTGCAAGGGGAAAGTCCACGAACAGTGCAAGAAATCATCAATAACTACCAAGTAATACTTATGGCCAGAAACACTGAGAAGAGGCGATGTCCAAAGATCATATTGAATCAGATCAAAGATGCGCTCGAATCGAGTGACAGAATGCGGAAAAGGAAGTCGAACGTGTCGACCCAACTGACAAGCATGACAAAGAGACTCATGAGTATCCCGAGCACATGAAATCACTGAACTACTAGACAACTTCGGCATAGCATTAGCACCGGGGTGTCCAAGCTGACGATGCCAGGTGGTTGAAGAGGCTGTCATAGTCAGAGCAAAAGGCGTAGGTGAAGCAGAAGCAGGAAGACACAGCGTGTATAGGGGTCCCGAACTGACACAGTGGAGAAGAATACATCAAGTATTAAGATCCTTTACAGATAAACTAAAAAGATCAAACTCGATGGAAACATGGTTGTCAGTGGTAAAATGACAAACGGAAAGAAGCTGTTGAATGATGTCAGGAGCGACAAGAACATCATGAAGCTGAAAGGAACCTGGTGAACAAGAGTCACTACTGAGGTGACCGGAAGAATAAACCCATTCCCAAGCAAAAAGATGAAGGATAAGAGAGGTGCAAAGGGCTAGTTGAGGAGAGTATACCAGCGTCAGGAGTGGTGTGGTACGAAGCTCCGGAGTCCACAACCCAATCAGGACCAGGTGGTGGGAGACTCAGCATGCTGAAGGAGGACGCGAGCGATTACTGGTCACAAGTTAGAGGTGAGGCGTGGTGCTGCACCGAAGACTTGGGTCGGCCAACTGGGTTCCCCGAAGCCCAGTAGGCCAGAGCGGATGGCCCAGCTGCAGGGTTGCTCGACGGAGCGGCCCAGGTGGTGGCTGGATCCGAACAGGCGACGGCATCCTGAGGAGCCCAGGCAGCGGCAGCAGCCTGCGCGAAGGGGACGGCGACGGCGGCCGACGCGGACGCGCAGGGGGAGGCAGCGGCCGCACGTGCACGCAGCATGGCCGACGGTGCCTGCACGGGGGCGAGAAAAGCATTGACACCGGATGCAATTGCAAAAGGCTGGCCAAACCCTTGTGTGACTGGCTGCACGGATTGCGCAGCAAGCTGTGGGGAGAAGGGCTCCAAGCCCGGGGTGTACAAAGGTACCACTAGTAACTGTGCGGTCGGCAGACCCATCGACGGCCACAACCCAGCAGCAGCGGCTGCTAGACACCAGTCAACAGTGGCCACGCATCTGGGGCCGGCGGCGGCGGTTGTGCAGCACCTGGAGGCGACCATTCTCTTAGAGACGGTGACAATCCAGGGTGAGGAGCCGACGGCGGCCCAGTACCCGGCGGAGGGTTCGGCAGCGACTGCAGCATCGGAGCCGGCCATGGCCGGATCTGAGCCGGTGGCGGCGGTTCCACATCAGGAGGTAAGATGGCCCAGGGCGAGGCGGCGGGCGCTGCGTACGGCGGCAATAGCCCATTTCGGGTTGTCGCCAGCGACCACAAACCGGTCAGCGGCACGGATTCGGCGGCGGGCTGCGCGGATCGGGTGGCCGGCAGCGCAGCACTAGGCTGCGGTAGCACGTAGAGGCACGGCAGCGGCGTGCAGAGGTGCGGCAGTGGTTCTGACGAGTTGGTGACCAGGGGGACGGCGGCGGCGGTCGCACCCCAAACGGCGGCGGCGGTCGCACCCCAGGCGGCATCCTGGGAAAACAGAGGAGCAGCAACGCTGGCCTGGGGAGGTGGAGACGGTGTCTCCGGCGCGCGCGCGCGGGCGACCCGGGAGGCGGCGGCTGTGGCAATGGAAGATCCGGGCCCTACGGTGGAAGATGCAGCTTCAGCCTGGAGAGGTGGAGCGGCAGCGGGCCGACGGCCGGCGGCGGCTGCGCGCCGGCGACCAGGGGTGGCGGCAGATTCATTGGGAGGTGGAGGGAGGAGGAGATAGAACCTAGCCTAATAGCATATTACAGGGAAAATGATTAGATTAGGGTTTCACAATAGAGTGTCAAGAGTACATATAGCCTCTAGGGCTAGATACATGGGCCTGGCCCATAAACCCCACATACACAGTCCAACATTGGTACATTTATCAACCACAACTAAATTGCAATCATAGTGGCCAGAGGAGGGCAACCCATCAATAAAGTCGAGAGAGATCACCTGCCACGCTGAAGTAGGAACAAGCAGGGGTTGGAGAAGTCCAGGGTACTTGGATGGATCTAGTTTGGATTGTTGACAAATGGGTCAAGATTTTATAAATTCAGTGACCATGTGTTTCAGCTTGTGCCAGGCAAAAATTTGTTTGATTCTCCTCAAGTTGACTGAAACCCCTGAATGGCCTCCCAATTCGCAGTTGTGTAGAGAGGTAATGATTTGCTGCTGGAGTTTTGAATTTGCACCCACCCAAATGCGTCCTTTATAACGTAATACTCCTCCAGTCAGAGAAAAGTTGGGTACGGCTGACGGGTTATTGGTCACGGCTGTTAGAATGTTCTGAGAGTGCCCATCAACATCGTAGCTCTTGAGAATGTCAGACAACCAAAAAGGTGTGGAAGCAGAGACGGCTAGTGACTAGTGCTAAGGGTAGGGTCGCCTGGACACTGCATCGGCCACATGATCTTCAGAGCATGCTTGTATACAATTGTATATTGAAGACCAAGGAGCTTGGTAAAAACGCGCTGCTGACCAGGAGTATGGAGACGCTGGTCAGATAAGTGGGAGAGGCTGCGATGATCAGTTTTATAACAAATTTGCCAAACTGAAGATAGGATCTCCACTGCTCCACTACGAGTAAGATGGCAATGTACTCTTTCTCATATGTTGATAACCCCAAAGTCTTTGGACCCAATGCTTTACTGACAAAGGCTATAGGGTGGCCCTATTGCATCAATAAAACACCAATGCCTGAGCCTGAAGCATCAGTCTCGATACAAAATGGCTTTGAAAAGTCAGGGAGAGAGAGCACTGGTGCAGTGGACAGAGCCTGCTTCAGAAGCTGAAAGGATTCTTGATGTATGTCAGTCCAAAGAAACTGAATGTTCTTTCTGAGCAGGTTGGAGAGTGGTTTGCTGATTGATCCAAATTCTTAACAAATCTTCGATAGTAACTGGCCAAGCCAAGAAAACTTCTGAGTTCCATGGTATTAGTAGGAGTGGGCCAAGTAACAATAGCTTCTACCTTGCTAGGGTCTATTGCATGCCAGAGGGACTGACGATGTGTCACGCCCGGTCATCGCAAGGATGAACAGACGCTAATCACATGTACGCCAGGATCAGTTGAATCGTACATGCGTCGACGAAAGTGAAATATCATTACAATGCCATGTTCGAATACATAAATAGTCTTACAGTACGACCCGAAGGTCTACAAATACACTCCACAAATATTTACATCAACAACTAGATTAACAAAGACCCAACTACAGCAGAAGACTAGTAGGTGAGGGTAGCTTCATCTCCACAGGCAGTCGTTGCGCGTGAGGTCGCCAGCCTAGACCAAGTCCTCCGGATTGACGTAGAAATCCTCCGGTGCCGCTTCTTCTTCATTATATTCTAAAGAAGAATTAAACGCTTGAGTACATAGAGTACTCAGCAAGTGCGGGAAGAGATGACATGAATGGCTAAAGCAAGGGAAAGGCCAAATATGGCTTAGCACTATGCTTAGAACCTATCCTTAGCTTCCAATTATCAATATCATAAATTAATTTATAATCAACACGTGATTAAGTATAATGAAAGTGCTTGAATCATAATGAACCATCATTTCCCAACCAAAGACTAATTATGAACTGGCCCCAAGCCGCTCTTGTCCGTGAGCATGGCTGTCATGACAGTTTTACCAAATCTCTGCAGAGAGTGTACCCTTTCCCCACAAGCAGTGATTTCATCCCCTGTTGCCAGGTGGACTAAGTGAACCTCCCTGAATGCCCGTGGTAGCTAACCACATTACACACTTCCTTTGGTGTGAGGCCAGGAGATCACAACATGGTCTTTACAAAGGTACTCCCGACTAGTGCTAGCCCTCTAAGGTTTCCACCACTGAGGATTCTCGGAGTAACCCTCCGCCCCAGAGCCCCCTCTTGAGCCTTGCGGTTCCAAGAGCAGATCACCCGCCTCATTCCCCGCACCATCCAAATACTAGCAGTTCATCGGGAGAAACCTAATTAATTGACCAAGCTGCCCCATCTCAGTCTCGTGGTGGTACTATAAAGCTTAGTGGCTTCCTCCATAAACCGGTCCTTAGAATCCGGTGGTAACAAACCTCAATCCCGGGTCTCGTGCAAAATGCACCATACCAAAACTAACCAACCACCAGATTCCTATCCACTAACATTATGTATATTCATCACCAAATTAAAGTAACCATAAAGTTGAGCATAGAACATTTGTATGTAATCCCAATCCCAACATCTAAGCATGGCTAAGCATAAATAAAGCCTATCTACTTCCCACCCCATTTCAGGTAACAAGGAATGGTAAGGAACAGGGCATGTAAACATGAAGTAGGATATCAATTTAATTAGCATGCAACTAGCTAAATTCCTAAAATAGGTACAAGATGGTCAAGGGAACTTGCCTTTGTTGAATACTTGGGTGTTGTCGAAGTCTTGGTCTTGGAGGTTAAGATTTGGGTCGTAATACGACTCTAGACGTATGCCCAAACATGGCAAGAATAGAATAAAGCTAAATAAGTAAAGGAACGCAAAACAATACATCACACATACACATAAGCACAAAATCCTACACTAATGCGTCCCTACGAGGTATTTATCACTTAACATGGCCAAAGTATGCATTTTATATTTTTCCTAGAATTTTGGGATTTTATTATAGCCTAAAACCATTTTTATTGAATTTTCTATAGCAAAAATGTATTTTAAAACCTTTATAATAATTATTCCAGGGACCAAATATATTTTATCTGAACACTACAATTAATTCACAACATAAAATAGATTATAACAATTTTTCATAACATTCATACACTTAAATACCATTTTTATCTAATTTCTACACCTCAAATACCATTAAAAACACTATTCAGCAAATAAATAAAAGTCCAGGGGCTAAATAAATAGTTCTCTACACTGTACAGGGTATTAATACATTATTCTACAAAATTACAGGGGTTAGAATGCTTAATTAAATGTTTGAAACCAATTTTTAGGGTTCCAGGGGCTAGTCTGCGAATTCTGGGGGCTAGACTCAAATTACAGAGAAGCTCCGGGGGTAGCAACTAAGTTTCCAGGGGCTTGGGAGCAAATGCGCAGGCGGGAAAGAGGGATTCAACGTGGGCCGTTGGATTCTAAATGGACGGCTGGGATTTTATTAACCAAAACGTTACGGGGTTATAATCTCAGCCGTTGGCCCCCAACCGAGGGCTGAGATTGAGCCACGTCGGCTCTAACCGGCGCCACAGCAGTGCGCGGCGGCGTCCGGCGGCCGACGGCGGCGCTCTCGCCGGAGTTGGCCCAAACAGCGATTTCCACGCCGATTCTACGCGCTACTGCATGGAACGGAAGAGGGGGAGTAGGGGAACTCACCTAGAGGGGTGGCGGAGCTTGGAATCGGCCGGAGAGGGGTCGGCGACGAGAGGGGGCGGGTGAGCTCGCCGGAGTTCGACGAAGTTGCCGATGCAGTGACGGTTTCTCCGAACAAGCGCGTCCGGCGGCGTCCTGGTGGAGCGGTGATCAAATTAGGCCAATAAAATAGAGAGCAGGAGGGTTGTAGCGACGGGAACGCGGGCGCAAAGGTTGCTCACCGGCGATGAAGTGGCTAGGGTTCCGGGAGGCTCGGGGAGAGAGGGAAAATGGGCGTCGGCTCCTCTTAAGCGTGCAGGGGGGGTGCGGTTGTGGCGCTCGGCCGAAGGTGGAGCGGGTGAGTGGTTCCGAGGGAGGGGGAAGAAGTGGGTGTGGGGTGGCGGTTGCACGCGCGACGCGGGAAGAGAGGAGGCGACGGTTGCGCCCTGGAGGTGATGACAGGCGGGCCCTGCCTGGCAGAGAGAGGAGAGAGGGGGAGGGCGCAGTGGGCTGGCGGGGGAGGAAAGGGAATTGGGCCAGAGGGAGGGGATTCGGCCCAGGGAGGGTTAAATTCTTTTTCTTTTTCATTTTCCTTTCTTTTCTTTTGATTTGAATTCAAATTCAAATTTGAACGCTTGCTACTCGTTTGAACACCAAAAAATTCACACAAAAATGCAGGCTACAATGATCAAAGGTTTGAGCAAATTTTGTACATAAAATATGGGTGTTACAACTCTACCCCCCTTAAAAGGAATCTCGCCCTCGAGATTCGGACGTTCTAAGAGAATAGATGAGGAAAATCCGCCTTGAGAATTTCTTCTCTTTCCCACGTTGCTTCTGCCTCTGAATGATCCTTCCATTGCACTTTACACATGCGAATGACTTTGTTTCTTGTGACCTTTTCCAGTGTTTCAAGTATCTTGACAGGCTGCTCCACATAAGATAAGTCTTCCTGTACATCCACGGCTTCCATAGGCAATTGCTCTTCAGGGACTCTTAAGCACTTCTTAAGCTGTGATACATGGAACACATTGTGCACATCTGACAAGTGTGGCGGAAGCTCAAGTTGATATGCCACTTCACCTCGCCTTTCGAGTATCTTGAATGGACCAATGTAGCGGGGTGAAAACTTGCCTCTTACTTTAAATCTTCTTAATCCTCTCATAGGTGATACCTTCAAGTATACATAATCACCAACTTCAAATGTGAGATCACGTCTTCGAGTATCCGCATAACTCTTCTGTCTTGTCTGGGCTGCCTTTAGATTCTTCCAAATTTCTTGTACTTGTCTTTCAGCCTCTTGTAACACGTCAGGCCCAAAAACTTGACTTTCCCCAGTTTGATTCCAAAACAACGGTGTCCTACATTTTCGCCCATACAATGCTTCAAAAGGAGACATCTTCAAACTGGCTTGATAACTGTTGTTGTAAGAAAATTCGGCATATGGCAGATTCTTGTCCCAACTCTTGCTATTCTTCAAAGCACATGCTCTCAACATGTCTTCTAATATCTGGTTGGTGCATTCTGTCTGACCATCAGTTTGAGGATGATACGCCGAACTAAAATTTAGACGGGTATCCATTGATTCATGCAACTTCTGCCAGAATCTTGAGGTGAATTGAGTGCCTCTGTCTGAGATGATCTTCTTAGGAACTCCATGTAAGCATACAATCCTGGAGATGTACAGTTCCGCCAACTTGGGGCCGTTGTAGGTCTCTTTCACAGGAATAAAGTGAGCCACTTTAGTTAGACGGTCCACAATAACCCATATAGAATCATATCCAGACTGTGTTCTTGGTAGTCCCACAATGAAGTCCATACTAATTTCTTCCCACTTCCATTCTGGCACTTTGATTGGTTGCAATAACCCTGCTGGTCTTTGATGTTCCGCCTTAATCAATTGACATGTATCACATATGGCCACATATTCGGCTACATCCCGTTTCATTCCATGCCACCAATATCGATCTTTAAGGTCTTGATACATCTTTGTGCTTCCGGGATGAATGGAGTATGATGAGTCATGAGCTTCTCTCAATATCAACTCTTTAATCTCCTTGACATCAGGAACACAAATCCGCTTCCCAAGCCATAAGGTTCCTTGTTCATCCTCTCTAAAGTTTGGAGCTTTCCCTTTCTTCATCAATTGCTTGATCTCCTTGACCTTCTCATCATTCTTTTGCCCTTCTCGTATATCATGTTCAAGGGTTGTGTCCACTTCCATAGCAACTGCTTCAGCGCTAGACACTGGACATAAGTTTAACCTTGCAAACTCTTCACATAGCTGGGGTTGAAGAGCTTGTACTGACAAGTTATTGCTTTGTCCCTTCCTGCTTAGAGCATCAGCAACCACATTAGCCTTGCCTGGATGATAGTTGATTCCCACATCAAAATCATTTATTAACTCCAACCAACGACGTTGCCTGAGATTAAGATCCGGTTGTGTGAATATGTACTTCAAGCTCTTGTGATCTGTGTATATCTCAGTCCTTTTTCCCATCAAGTAGTGTCTCCATATCTTCAAAGCATGGACAACAGCTGCCAATTCCAAATCATGTGTGGGATAGTTCCTCTCATGTTTCCGAAGCTGTCTCGAAGCATAGGCCACAACATGTCCTCCTTGCATTAAGACATGTCCTAAACCATGACCAGAAGCATCACAATAGACCACGAACTCCTTCTGCATATCAGGCATCACCAATACCGGTGCACTGGTCAACCTCTTCTTCAATTCGGCGAAGCTTACTTCACATTCGGGGGTCCACTTGAAAGCAACTCCTTTCTCAAGTAGCTTGGTTAGTGGTCGAGAGATCTTTGAGAATCCCTCGATGAATCGACGGTAGTAACCAGCCATACCTAAGAATCTTCTTATATCATGTACACTCTCAGGTGTTTCCCACTTAAGGACATCGGCCACCTTGCCTGGATCCACTGCTATACCTCCTTCGGATATGACATGTCCCAAAAATGATACCTCCTTTAGCCAAAACTCACACTTACTAAGTTTGGCATACAGTTGGTGTTGGCGAAGCTTCTGCAGGGCCATCCTGAGGTGTTCCTCATGCTCTTCTTCAGTCTTGGAATAGATAAGTATGTCGTTGATGAATACCACCACAAACTTGTCCAGGTACTCCATGAATACCTTGTTCATAAGATACATAAAATATGCCGGAGCATTGGTCAATCCAAATGACATAACTGTATACTCATATAATCCATATCGAGAGACAAATGCCGTCTTGGGAATATCTGTTGGTCTAATCTTCAGTTGATGGTAGCCCGAACGAAGATCAATCTTGGAAAACACACATGCTCCTCTCAATTGATCAAACAAATCTTCAATCCTTGGTAGTGGGTACTTATTCTTGATTGTCACCTCATTTAAAGCACGGTAGTCCACACACAACCTTTGAGTTCCATCCTTCTTGGGTACAAATATAACTGGTGCTCCCCAAGGCGATGAGCTAGGACGAATATATCCTTTTGCCAATAATTCCTCAATATGATCCTTTAGTTCAGCTAATTGTTTAGCATCCATTCTATACGGCCTCTTATATATTGGGGCCGTTCCCGGTACTAATTCAATGATAAATTCAATCTCTCGATCAGGGGGCATACCTGGCAAGTCATCTGGGAATACATCAGGAAATTCTTTCACAACCCTGATGTCTTTGGTACTCTCAAGATGATTGAGTTGTACTACTGCCTCTTGTGTCTGATCTGGTTTGAATTCCACTGTAGTGCCATCTGGGTGTGTTAAGCAGACTGTTCTAGTTGCACAATGAATTACTCCTTGATTCTTCGTCAACCAGTCCATTCCCAGAATGATATCTAATCCTTGTGAGTCCAACACTATTAGGTTGGCCCAAAAGACTACCCCCCTTATGTTTATACTCACTTTTCGGCATAGATGCTTTGCCACCATCTCTCCTCCAGGAGAGTTTATCAATAATGGCCCATTCAAGAATGTAACTACCATGTCATGCTTCTTTATGAAATCCTTGGATATAAATGAATGTGTAGCACCCGAATCAAACAATATGGTGGCTGGGTGGGAGTTAACAGAAAACATACCGATCACCACATCAGGCGCTTCCTGTGCTTGTTCCAGAGTCACATGGTTGACACGACCAGATGGGTTCTGTTGCTTCTTTGGACAACTGCTGGCATAGTGTCCCCATTCTCCACACTTGTAACATTGTACCCCCGCAGCATTATTTGGGCCCTTGTTGCCTCCTGATTGGTTTCTTGGGGGTTGGCCACTTGGACGGTTAGCTGGAGCTGAAGGGCGGGGTGGATGCATCTGCTGACGTGGGGGTTGCATTGGCTGGCGTGGTGGCTGCTGCTGTTGCTGCTGGCGCATTTGGTGGTTGTAGGGAGTGGGTGGCCTGTAGTTGGAGTTTGGAAACCTCTGTCCCGAGTAGTTCATGGGACGAGTCATTTGGTTTACAGGCGGAGGGTTAAGACGGGGGCGCACATTGCTGCTAGAGGCATGTGCCATAGTCAACTTCCTTTTTCTTTCTTCATCATCTAGTTCCTTCTTAGTCCTCTCCACTTCAAAGGCTTTGTCAACCAGCTTCTGGAAGTCGCCGTAGTCGCTGGAAGACATGGCGAACTTTAACTCCTTGTCCAACCCATTCTTGAAGCGGAATTGCTTTTTGGAGTCAGTGTCCACGTCGGTTGGAGCATAGCGGGACAACTGAGTGAATGCATTCAGATAGGCCCTCACAGTCATACGGCTTTGCTTTAGCATCAGGAACTCTTCACGCTTGGCTTGTATCTCTCCTTCAGGTACGAAGTGATTACGGAAGTTGGCTCGGAATTCTTCCCATGTAATATTTTCTGGGTCCTGGTGGGCTTCGGTGAAGGCGGTCCACCAGTCAGCTGCTGGCCCTTGGAGTTGATGGGAGGCCAACAATACCTTCTCTCTTCCTTCGCAGTGAATGAGCCTCAGTTTGCTTTCAACAGTTCGGAGCCAATCCTCGGCTTCCATCGGTTCAGTAACGGTGGCAAAAGTGGGTGGGTGAGTGTTGAGGAAGTCCCTTAGGAATGACCTAGGCGGGAAAGGTGGTGGTGGCAGAAGGTTGTAGTGAGGGGGTGGTGGTGGTGGGGCTTGCTGCAGGTTGGTGACAATTTGGGTGAGGTTGTTAAGTAACTGAGTCTGAAGAGCCATCATCTGTTGCATTTGTTGAGAGGCTGGGGCTCCTCGAGCACCCCTTGCATTCCATCCAGGCACACCTCCAAGTCCTTCATCTTGGGGCACAACACCCCTTCCACGACCTCTACCTCTACCTCTTCCAGACATCTGTGTAGGGAAGAATTTAAATTTTAGAACAATAGATAAGATGAGAAAGGATATACTAGGGTAACACGGTCCCGACTATATGCATCAAGGGTAATAGATATAAAGCAAGTTCATTAATCAACTAGTGTGGAGGTGGACAAGATGCCTAAGCATTCCACCACTCACACGACACATAAACAAGTCTAAAGACATGGATGTGGACAGGATGCCGAAGCATTCCACAACTCATGTCGCACCCAACACACACAACATAAAGCAAACTACTAGCATAACAACATAAACGACACAACTCAAGACTAGGAAGGGCGTAGCTACACGCTCCTACAAACTAAGGATAACTGTCCTGAGTCGTCCAGCGGGGAAACGAGTCCACTCCTACTCGTCGGAGTCCTCCTCAACCTCCATCTCCGGGTCTTCTTCTTCTGAGTCTTCTATTGAGTTCTCGGGGGAGTTCATGCGACGGTCTGGAGAGTTCGGGTCCCAAGGCTCCACGTCCGAAGCGTACTGAGAAGAGTTAGGATCAGCCGCAGTGATCCTCGCGTAGCGTCGGCGGAGTCGCTCGTAGCGGTCAACCAGGTCCCTGCTGTCCTGCAGCTCCTGCTGACAACGCTGGAGTCGGGAAGACAACTCCACAACGTCGTCCACCAGCCTCTCGCACTGGGGGTGAGTCAAGGGCCCCTCGACGTCACGTCCAGTGAAGGCGGCCGTGCCACTAGGGCGCTGAGGGGTGTACGCGTGCTCCGTGCACCCAAGAAGGAACCTGTGGGCGTGGCTCCAGTAGGTAGTCGCCTCCCACGTGGCGTCCTCCTCAGCCGCACGCTGGGAGCTCCTCCAGGCCGGAGAGAAGTGAGAGTGTAGCAGCTCCGAGTCGTAGTAGACGGCCAGCTGAGAACTCCACTCTAGCTCACCAATATAGGGTGCAAAGACCCTAGTGGAGTGGTAGACCAGACGAACACGATACTCACGGTACCCCGCAGCTCGAAGAAGAGAGCGAAGACGGACACGCATCCTCGAAGCAGCACTCCTAGTGGAGAACAACGTCGTCTCCCTCCTGGGGGCGTAAGGTGCGGAGTGACTGGCTAGGGCGTGGCGTCGAACACGACCCCCAGTCGACTTACGAGCCGTCTGCTTGGTTCGTGCCATCTACAAACATTTGAAAAGAAGAGAGTGAGATTAATAATCCATAAATTAAATTAGAATAAAGCAAATAGTATAGCAAGATAAAAAGCACAAGGTTTGAGATAGAGAGCACAAAATTTTGGAAATACTATTTCATAAGAAAATAGTATAGTCCTTAATTTTCGGCCATTTTCTAACTAGGCTTGCGTCCTACGGGCAACCTGGCTCTGATACCACTTTGTCACGCCCAGTCATCGCAAGGATGAACAGACGCTAATCACATGTACGCCAGGATCAGTTGAATCGTACATGCGTCGACGAAAGTGAAATATCATTACAATGCCATGTTCGAATACATAAATAGTCTTACAGTACGACCCGAAGGTCTACAAATACACTCCACAAATATTTACATCAACAACTAGATTAACAAAGACCCAACTACAGCAGAAGACTAGTAGGTGAGGGTAGCTTCATCACCACAGGCAGCCGTTGCGCGTGAGGTCGCCAGCCTAGACCAAGTCCTCCGGGTTGACGTAGAAATCCTCCGGTGCTGCTTCTTCTTCATTATATTCTAAAGGAGAATTAAACGCTTGAGTACATAGAGTACTCAGCAAGTGCTGGAAGAGATGACATGAATGGCTAAAGCAAGGGAAAGGCCAAATATGGCTTAGCACTATGCTTAGAACCTATCCTTAGCTTCCAATTATCAATATCATAAATTAACTTATAATCAACATGTGATTAAGGATAATGAAAGTGCTTGAATCATAATGAACCATCATTTCCCAACCAAAGACTAATTATGAACTGGCCCCAAGCCGCTCTTGTCCGTGAGCACGGCTGTCATGACAGTTTTACCAAATCTCTGCAGAGAGTGTACCCTTTCCCCACAAGCAGTGATTTCATCCCCTGTTGCCAGGTGGACTAAGTGAACCTCCCTGAATGCCCGTGGTAGCTAACCACATTACACACTTCCTTTGGTGTGAGGTCAGGAGATCACAACATGGTCTTTACAAAGGTACTCCCGACTAGTGCTAGCCCTCTAAGGTTTCCACCACTGAGGATTCTCGGAGTAACCCTCCGCCCCAGAGCCCCCTCTTGAGCCTTGCGGTTCCAAGAGCAGATCACCCGCCTCATTCCCCGCACCATCCAACCACTAGCAGTTCATCGGGAGAAACCTAATTAATTGACCAAGCTGCCCCATCTCAGTCTCGTGGTGGTACTATAAAGCTTAGTGGCTTCCTCCATAAACCGGTCCTTAGAATCCGGTGGTAACAAACCCCAATCCCGGGTCTCGTGCAAAATGCACCATACCAAAACTAACCAACCACCAGATTCCTATCCACTAACATTATGTATATTCATCACCAAATTAAAGTAACCATAAAGTTGAGCATAGAACATTTGTATGTAATCCCAATCCCAACATCTAAGCATGGCTAAGCATAAATAAAGCCTATCTACTTCCCACCCCATTTCAGGTAACAAGGAATGGTAAGGAACAGGGCATGTAAACATGAAGTAGGATATCAATTTAATTAGCATGCAACTAGCTAAATTCCTAAAATAGGTACAAGATGGTCAAGGGCACTTGCCTTCGTTGAAGACTTGGGTGTTGTCGAAGTCTTGTTCTTGGAGGTTAAGATTTGGGTCGTAATACGACTCTAGACGTATGCCCAAACATGGCAAGAATAGAATAAAGCTAAATAAGTAAAGTCACGCAAAACAATACATCACACATACACATAAGCACAAAATCCTACACTAATGCGTCCCTACGAGGTATTTATCACTTAACATGGCCAAAGTATGCATTTTATATTTTTCCTAGAATTTTGGGATTTTATTATAGCCTAAAACCATTTTTATTGAATTTTCTATAGCAAAAATGTATTTTAAAACCTTTATAATAATTATTCCAGGGACCAAATATATTTTATCTGAACACTACAATTAATTCACAACATAAAATAGATTATAACAATTTTTCATAACATTCCTACACTTAAATACCATTTTTATCTAATTTCTACACCTCAAATACCATTAAAAACACTATTCAGCAAATAAATAAAAGTCCAGGGGCTAAATAAATAGTTCTCTACACTGTACAGGGTATAAATACATTATTCTACAAAATTACAGGGGTTAGAATGCTTAATTAAATGTTTAAAACCAATTTTTAGGGTTCTAGGGGCTAGTCTGCGAATTCTGGGGGCTAGACTCAAATTACAGAGAAGCTCCGGGGGTAGCAACTAAGTTTCCAGGGGCTTGGGAGCAAATGCGCAGGCGGGAAAGAGGGATTCAACGTGGGCCGTTGGATTCTAAATGGACGGCTGGGATTTTATTAACCGAAACGTTACGGGGTTATAATCTCAGCCGTTGGCCCCCAACCGAGGGCTGAGATTGAGCCACGTCGGCTCTAACCTGCGCCACAGCAGTGCGCGGCGGCGTCCGGCGGCCGACGGCGGCGCTCTCGCCGGAGTTGACCCAAACAGCGATTTCCACGCCGATTCTACGCGCTACTGCATGGAACGGAAGAGGGGGAGTAGGGGAACTCACCTAGAGGGGTGGCGGAGCTTGGAATCGGCCGGAGAGGGGTCGGCGACGAGAGGGGGCGGGTGAGCTCGCCGGAGTTCGACGAAGTTGCCGATGCAGTGACGGTTTCTCCGAACAAGCGCGTCCGGCGGCGTCCTGGTGGAGCGGTGATCAAATTAGGCCAATAAAATAGAGAGCAGGAGGGTTGTAGCGACGGGAACGCGGGCGCAAAGGTTGCTCACCGGCGATGAAGTGGCTAGGGTTCCGGGAGGCTCGGGGAGAGAGGGAAAATGGGCGCCGGCTCCTCTTAAGCGTGCAGGGGGGTGCGGTTGTGGCGCTCGGCCGAAGGTGGAGCGGGTGAGTGGTTCCGAGGGAGGGGGAAGAAGTGGGTGCGGGGTGGCGGTTGCACGCGCGACGCGGGAAGAGAGGAGGCGACGGTTGCGCCCTGGAGGTGATGACAGGCGGGCCCCGCCTGGCAGAGAGAGGAGAGAGGGGGAGGGCGCAGTGGGCTGGCGGGGGAGGAAAGGGAATTGGGCCAGAGGGAGGGGATTCGGCCCAGGGAGGGTTAAATTCTTTTTCTTTTTCATTTTCCTTTCTTTTCTTTTGATTTGAATTCAAATTCAAATTTGAACGCTTGCTACTCGTTTGAACACCAAAAAATTCACACAAAAATGCAGGCTACAATGATCAAAGGTTTGAGCAAAATTTGTACATAAAATATGGGTGTTACACGATGTGACCTAAATATGAGAGCTCGTGCTTGGCAAAAGAACACTTAAAAAATTTGACTTTCCATGAATCCTTGGACAGTAACTCAAGTGTGGACCTGAGGTGGCTCAAGTGGCTGTCATAATCAGAACTATAGACCAAGATGTCATCAAAGAATACCATCACACATTTTCTAAGCAATGGAGCAAGAGTAGCATTCATAGCTCCCTGAAATGTTGCAGGGGCACCAGTCAGGCCAAATGCAAGAACTCAAAATTCAAAATGGCCACTATGGGTGAAAAAGCTTTTTTGTGTTTCTCTCCTTGTTGTAGCAATATGATGGAACCCTGACCAAAGGTCCAGTTTGGTAAACCAGTTAGCTGAACAAGCTCTTGAAATATGTTTTCCATCAAGGGAATGGGAAATTGTTTTTTCACTGTTAAAGCATTTAAGTGTCTAAAATGATCACAAAAACGCCATGTGTGATCTTTCTTTTTCACAAGTAGGACTGGAGAGCTGAACAAACTTGTGCTTGGTTGTATAATGCCCTTTTTTAGCATTTCTTGAACTTGGACCTCTATTTCAGTCTTAAGTTGTGGTGGATACCTATAGGGCCGGATGTGAAAGGGCCTTGCTCCTGGTACAAGAAGTCAGACAGAGGACTGAATAATTCAGCAAACTCTGTCAGAAGTAACTGAAGTTCAGGTGGTAAGGAGCTGAAATCGACAGTTTCAGGCTGCACGGACAGAGAAGCCACTTGCACAACTGAATAAGGTGGTATTTCCTGCAGAATACCCTGTAAAACCACTTGAGTGTCCTGATAGGGAATTTTCATCCATTTATGGGCCCAATGTATTTCCATGGGGCTGTGAAGCTCCAACCAATCCATGCGGATAATAACATCATAGCAGTGTAGGGGCAACACCTTAAGGGTGGAACTGAATGTGCACTGCTGGACAGACCAAGAGGTGTTCAACATTTCTCTGTCACACCATATCTTCTCACCACTAGCCACTACAACCTGGACTGCATGAGGCATGAATGTGACACCAGAGAGGTGGCCTGCTAAATTAGAATTGATAAAAGAGTGGGAGGAACCACTGTCAATGAGGATCAATAGATCGTGGTGTTGTATTGAACCATGTAGTCTCATGGTCTTTGGAGCTTGTTTGCCAGAAAATGCTGCTTGGGATAAAGTCATGAACACATGAGGGTCAGGCTCTGACAGACTAGAAACACCATCTTCAGTATTTAGAAACTCCCAAAGTTACTGCACTGCATGGAGTTGTATAGTTGGAGAGCATTCATGCCCTTTATGCCACTTTTCAGCACAGATTTTGTGAAGACCTTTAGCCATGCGGTAAGCCTTGAGAGTCTCCAACTTTTCCTGGTAGGAAGTCCCTAGGTTTTGCTCATGTGATTTTTTATCTCCAGGTTGTAAACAAGACTTGGACTGATCTTTGCGAGGAGGAGGAAATAAAGGGTATGCAGGTTTGGAAGTAGGCTTGCTAATTGAAGTGTTTTTAGAAGAAAAACCCACTGAATATCCTGCTCTTTTGAAGTCTCTTCTCTTGGAGAATCTGCCACCTCTTCGTGCAAGGAGGCAAGTATACAAGCAATATCCAAATCGGTAGGCCTTTGAATCAAAACATGAGCTCTAATATCAGACCTCAACCCATCAACCAACCGAGTTACAAAATACATAGGATCAGTGTGAGATTCATATGCATTAAGTTCATCCACTAGTTCTGAAAATTTTTCTATATAGTCCTCCACAGATCCTGTTTGTCTAATATGGAATTTTACGAATTAACAGCTCATGTTGATTTCTACCAAATCGTTCAAGGACCAAAGAGCAGAATGTATCCTAAGGACAGAGTAACGGTTTCTTTTCCATAGACTGTAACCAGCATGCTGCTACCCCATCAAAATGACGTGAGGCCACTTTAACCCAGATGGATGGATCAATGTTGTACATATCAAAGTAACTTTCACAACGAGACTTCCATAGTTTAGGATTTTCCCCCTCAAACACTAGAAACAACAGTTTAGGCAGGTTGATATAGTGGGAATTCAGAGGAGTCGGCAATTTATCGGTGAACGTAGCATGATGTCTAGGGGGTGGACGAGAGGAGTCAAAATCACACGTACCCTTGATCGGGACATGGGTGTGGGTGTACACCGACCAAAACCCCACATCCCAGTGCTGATGATCAACGCGGTGCCGCATTGGGCCGTCGACAGGAGCTTCTGAGGGAGAGCGATCAACTGACGACTCGAACTGAAGAACACCGACCTGCTGAGCATTGTGCTCGCGAGCTCTCGATCGAAGAAGCGGTTGAGTTTGGCGATCTACATTTTCACTGCTAAGACGGAGGCTTCAACCTCAGGTTTCCAAGCGTTGAAGGTGCGATCAAACTCCTCTGCTTGTGATTCCAGCGCGGAGTGGCGCTCCTGCTTCTACTGATCCGAGAGAGTCAGATCGGCAAAGCGCTTCTTCATCTTGGCATCATACTCGGCGAAGCTCTGCTCGAACTTTTCTCCCACTTGATTCATCAGCTCTTCGAGAAGTAGCTTCATATTTGGCTCCATAGCGCTGAGCTTTTTCTGCCGACAAGTGTACTGTGGATTGTCCTCCAGGTCGCCATGGAGAAGAATCTGATACCACAATTGTTACGATCTACAACGATCGCGAGGAAGAAGTAGGAGGATTGGAGTTCGGAGAGCAGAGGAGATCGGAACATGGGGCGCAAAAACAAGTTTGCTTCGACAATATCATTGTTCTGCTACATCCCGATTCCTTCTGTCCCCTCTTCCTCTCTTAAACATCACTACTTGAGGGACCACTCCACGCCAGTGTAGAGAGTATTCGGTTTCCTGGGCCGTGTACCGCGACGCGGCCCAGCTCGGGGAGACTTCAATTGAGCTTCTCGCGCCGCTCCGCGTCGCGCCTCTAGAATAGCTGGGACTGATGGAAATATTGGGGAGAAAATAATTATTGTATTTTTATTGATTGAAAACCCCTAGGGGGTGGTACATATATATAAGGGGGTCAGGGGACCTCCCTTTGTTACATAGGCAATATGGTATTATTCTAACACTCCCCCGCAGTCTGAACGTCTATTAGCTAGAACATTCAGACTAGATCGAAATTCCACAAACACCGAAGATGGCAGCACCTTGGTGAAGATGTCCGCATACTGTGAGCTGGTGGGAACGTTAAGAACTCGAACAGCACCAGTGGCCACCTTGTCGCGAACGAAGTGCAAATCAATCTCGATATGCTTGATGCGTTGATGTTGCACTGGATTGGTCGAGAGATACATAGCACTGACATTGTCACAATAGACCAAAGTGGCCTTTTGAAGTGGACAGTGAAGTTCCTCCAGCAACTGACGCAACCAAGAAGCTTCGACAACAGCGTTGGCTACAGCATGATATTCCGCTTCGACGCTGGAGCGGGATACCGTGTGTTGGCACTTTGAAGACCAGTAGACTAGATTATCACCGAGGAAGATACCGTATCCGGAGGTGGAACGACGTGTGTCAGGGCAACCAGCCCAATCAGCATCAGAATATGCCACAAGCTCGCTAACCGAAGAGCGACGAAGCTAAAGTCCATGATCCAAGGTGCCTCGAATGTACCGAAGAATGCGTTTCACCAATGCAAGACGAGACTCACGAGGATCATGCATATAGAGACACACCTGCTGCACGGCATATGCAATGTCGGGTCGAGTGAAGGTGAGATATTGCAAGGCTCTAGCAAGACCACGATAGTGAGTAGCATCCAAAATCAGAACACCATCGGATGATAACTTGGCACACGTATCGACTGGAGTAGAACATGATTTACAATCAGTCATGCCTGCTCTCTCAATTATCTCAACCATGTACTGTCGCTGTGGAGGAAGAAGCCTGCGCTGCTCCGAGTAACAGTTATTCCCAGGAAATTATGTAGGTTGCCCAAATCCTTCATTGAAAATTCTGTAGCAAGAGCATCAATAATGCGACGGAGTAGTTGTGCTGATGATGCAGTCAGAACAATATCATTTACATATAGCAATAGATAAGCCATGTCTGTGCCGTGTCGGTAGCAAAGTATCAGACCGAGCACCAGTAAATCCAAATGATATAATATGAGAAGCAAAGTGGTTGTACCAGGCACGAGGAGCTTGCTACAAACCATATAGGGACTTGTTCAGTCGACAGACAAAATACGGATGAGTTGTATATAGAAAACCAGAAGGTTGCTCACAATAGACTGTCTCGGATAGAGTACCATGCAGAAAGGCATTCTTCACATCAAGCTGGTGAACGGGCCAATCACGAGAGAGTGCAACTGAAGGAACGGTACGAATTGTAGCAGGCTTCACCACAGGGCTGAAAGTCTCACCAAAATCAACACTTGGGTGTTGAGTAAAGCCACGAAGAACCCAACGAGCCTTGTAGCGATCAAGAGAGCCATCTGGATGATACTTGTGACAAAAACCCCACTTCCCAGTGGCGACATTCGTACCTGGAGGACATGGCACGAGATCCCAAGTGTTGTTTGCGTGCAGAGCGGTGAATTCCTCGATCATGGCCTCTTGCCAATTGGGATCGGCGAGAGCACCACGATAAGTCTTCAGAATCTGTGACAACGTTGAGGCTTGAAGGTTTAGACGCTGCACAGGAAGACGAAGATCGGCCTTCCCACATGTCCACATGTTATGCTCGTTGTTGATGGGTGGCACCTTGAGCACAGACCATCGACCATGTACAAAACCTTGTTGCTTGTGAAGGGAAGTCGGTGTAGCCTTCGGAGAGCCGTAGCCGGGAGGAGTGTCGTGTGACGAGGACGAGCTTGGGGTGGTCTAATCGCACGGGGTAGCGGTTGGACCACCCAGTGAACGAAGGCCCGTCTGGTCTTCAGGACGAGTACTATTGGTTGGACTACGAGGATCCGCGGTCAGACCATCGTGAGTCACGTTGGGATGGTGAGGCAAACAGAGACCCGCCTGGCCTCTGTTGGGGATGTCGCCGGGTGGACAGGGGCCAAGAAGGCCTTTGTGCCTAGGCGTGGTCTGACTGGCTGGAGCCGAGGTCTGACCGTTAGACTTGTAGAACCCTGATGGAGGGCCACATTAACGAGTACCTGCAAAATAGTCAGTGCTAGGGAGCACCGATGAATCGTTAGTATCAAAAAGAAAGTCAAAGTGGGATGAAGGAGGGTTGAATATTTCCGCAAACGGAAAGGAGGACTCGTCAAAAGTGACATGACGAGAAATAATGATGCGGCTTGTGGCTAGTCTAGGCATCGGTATCCTTTGTGATCGGATGGATAGCCAAGGAAGACACAAACTGTAGAGCAAGGAGCAAGCTTGTGTTTAGTTGAGGCAGATAGATTTGGGTAGCACTTGCAACTAAAATCGCGTAGGTGGGAAATATCGGGTTGGGTGCCAAAGAGGGCGAAATGTGATGTGACAAAGGAGAGCGTTTTGGATGGTCGTAGGTTTATGAGGTGTGTAGCGGTGTGGAGCGCTTCTACCCAATAACCGGCTGGAACACTAGCTTGGAACATAATCGAGCGCATAGTATCATTGGTGGTGCGAGTAATACACTCATCACGTCCATTTTGAGGAGACGTTCGAGGACAAGAGAGACATAAAAGAACACCAAGACGGAGAAATAATGCGCTTGATGTGGAATTATCGAATTCACGACCATTGTCACATTGGACTGTCTTTATTGTGCGGCCAAATTGAGTGGATACATAGGCAAAAAACCGTGACAAGGTCAGAAAAGTGTCCGATTTGAGGCGTAGAGGAAAAGTCCACGAATAATGAGAGAAGTCGTCAAGAACAACAAGATAATACTTGTGACTAGAAATACTTTGCACAGGAGATGTCCATAGATCACAATGTATTAAATCGAAGTTGTTCGAAGCACGAGAATTTGATAGAGAAAATGGAAGACGCGTGTGACGACCAAGCTGACAGGCATGACAAAGAGTGTCAAGTTCTTATTTATTACATTGTGGAAATAACCTAGACAAAGCTTCGAAACCTAAGTGACCAGGACGACGATGCCAAAACGTGGATGGTGTGGTTGTTGCGGCTAAGGCATGCAGTGCAGAAAGCATTGGCAAGGATATGGAGTAGAGTTGCCCGGAACTATTACATCAGGCGATCACATTCTTGGTGTCCAGATCATTCACAAAAAGACCAAACGGATCAAATTCCATGGAAACATTATTATCAGTAGTGAACTGACAAACAAAAACTAAATTTTTAATTATGTGAGAAGATACAAGAATTCGATGCAAATGTAAAGGTCGAGCGGATGTAAAGAAAGAAGTATGACCCGTGGAGGTGACGGGTAGCAATGAGCCATTACCGATAACGATAGACGAAGGAGTCAAATAAGATGGAGGATGGGAGGAGGAGAGGTTACCGGGGGAGGAGCACATGTGGCTATCGGCGATGGGGTCCATGTACCATTCAGCAGACGGTGGCGGCGTCAGTGACATGGTATTGAATGAGTTAGCCAGCTCGTTCTGATCCCATGTTGTAGAAGATGCGGCGTAGTTGGAAGCTCCCCCGTACAAAGATCTGGTGGTTGGATCACCAGGAGCCGCGGTCTGGCCGCTGTAGAAGGAGGCGGTCAAACTACCACCAGGTGTAGTCGGGTTGTAGTAGAAAGACATTAGTAGTCTGCCAGGTGTCTAGAAGCCTAGTGGCTGATAGGCAGGTGCGCCGTAAGATCCTCCGTGCACTAGAAGGGCCTGCTGAGGAGGGCCAGGTGCGCGTGAACGTGTCGCGAAGCCTGGAGGAGGACCGAGACGGGGTGAAGCACCACCCCAAAGCTGCAGGGTCCCATTCCATGTATTCCTCAGAGTGGGAAATCCACCGTTGTTACTGGTGTCATTACGCTTGTTCCGATTACATTGATTTCAACATCGGTTGGAGGACGAGAGGCCAGAGACAGCAGCGCCGGAGGTAGGAGTGCTTGATGCAGGGCCACCAGAAACGGGAGCATGTGGAGGAGCTCCACCAGATGATGCAGGAGACAGGGTGCGTCCCGCACCTACGGAGGTGGCCGCCAATGCATTGGCATTTCCCGACTTGGACTTCATCTCGATCTCCACAAGTTGGAGGTTGTTGCGGACCTCGTCAAATGTTGGAAAGGGGCGCTGTCGCTTGAGAAGGGATGCCATGTGAGAGAACTGCCCGTTCAGCCCACGAAGCATGGTGAGAACAAGAGTGCGGTCGGGGACGACATCGCCCAAGTCACCGAGTGCATCGTCCATCGACTTGATACGACGACAATAGTCGGTGATGGAGAGGTCACCCTGGACGAACGTGCAAAACTCAATGTCCAAAATCATAGCACGGGTCTCCCGGTTGCCGATGAACTGCTCTTTAAGCCCAAGCCAGATGGAACGAGTTGTTGATATGCCCGCCGAGGCGATCTCAATAAGATCAGGAGAGATGGTGCCGTGAAGCGAGGAGATGACGATGCAGTCCATGTGTCGCCAATTAGAGTCGGCGACAGTGGGATCGATGTCGACGAGGACATGATCGGAGAGCTCGTACTTCCCGAGGGTGTTGAGGAAGAGACTCTTCCAACGATTATAGTGCGGCGAAAGGTTGTCAAGGACGACGGGGATCATTTACTTGATGTTGAGGACGGCGATTGCTTGAGCATGCATAGAAGCAACGTCGTCAACCGCCGGAGGAGAGAGGTCGTGGTTTATCAAGTCACGACGAATCTCGTGGCTGCGAGAAGCAACTTGCGACATGCCTCGTCGGCTGCTGCACGTGCACGTTTCTCTTCGATGGCCAGTCTATCCGCCTCCTCGGTCAGTTGAGTTAGCTCGGCAGTCAAGTCGATGTCCTGTGAGGCTGCTTGTGCGTCCGGGGAGCCATCGCCAACATAAGCCATCAAGAAGTAAGAAACACGACGCGCGAGCGTCAATCTGCTGCAGCGGAGACCTCGGACGCGCGGTGCATGGTGACGAAGACTTCAGAACAGGCGGTCTTCGAAGGACCCCGCTATAGAGCGCGGTGTGCGCGGAATTCTTCCGGAGGCACAGGCACGCCAAAAAAAATCGCGCGCGGAGGGCGGCGATTCGCCGCGAGCCAAACTCGACGCAAGAGGCAGAGTTGAACGTAGCTAGCGGAAGTTAGGAATGAACCTAATCTGATACCATGATGGAAATATTGGGGAGAAAATAATTATTATATTTTTATTGATTGAAAACCCCTAGAAGGTGGTATATATATATAAGGGGGTCAGGTGACCTCCCTTGATTACATAGACAATGTCGTATTATTCTAACAGGGAGCATGACAGCTCTTCAACTCCTCCCTCCAATCAGGGAACAACAAGAGCATCAACCAGTGGAAAATTTTCCATTGAAGCGCCATCCTGAATAAAGAGGAAGATGGAAAAATTCTCACTTGTTGATCAGCTAGTAAGAAAATTGAGTCATCTAACTAGAACCCAAATTGATCAGCTAGCTAGATAATAACAGAATTGAGTCTTGTAGCATTTGACGTTGACCTTTTGCAACGCGATCTTGTTCCTGGATACCTGTGGATTCACGTCGAGGATGTCGACAGCCAATGAAGCAAAGTAGTAGTGGTGGCAGGTTTGCGGCCTCGTTTATCCAAATGCCCGTGTAAAACACCGGCAGGGGAATGGCAGGACCACCTTCTACTAGGACAATTCGATCAAGGTGTATACGTATGCACTTTCAATATCATTAAGCCCAGCTGTGGCATGTAGACATTAAGCGTTGCTAAGTTGTTGTTTTATATATTCTTGAGTTATGTGAATATTTTTTATACTTTCTTATAAAAAATATTTTGAGTTTCATATGATATTTATATATTCTAAATTAAAATAAGGGGAATTAATTATTATTTTTTGAATTCTCCTTGTGTACTTCAGGGCGAAGCGGAGGGAGATTCTAAGCAAGGTTAATGAAAATCCGAAGTTTTTTTAAATAATTTGTGAGGGCTATTTGATCTTTGATGCGAATTTGGAACTCTTTGCAGTGTATTTTGAACTTTGTACCTTGATGTTGGGCTTGTCGTATGTGACACAAAATGTTGTGAATGTTTTATGTGTCTGGTGCAAATTATGTGAATTTTTATATGTTGTGAATGTTCTGTGATATTTATATGGATGATGGATCAGGATCCTCTGACTTAAATTGTGGTCACTAATGTGTGATTCTGGTCCCACACGTCAGTGACAAAGTTACATGTTCGGTAAAGTTAGTAGTAATCATTTAGTCATACTGGCTCATATATGGAACCGATTCACATATAGAAGATTGTCAAGCTCAAGCACTTACTTTTCTAGGTACGTGGTATTTAGAAAATTGTGTTTTGGTCTTCTTCTCTCAAACACCATCCGATCGATCCCCACTACCTTGGACAACAGTTCGTGTGGTGCACGGAAGAGGCCAACTCTGCCCATTGTTATGGTTATAAGAGAGTTTGAAAATCCAAGGTGTCTACTTTCCTAAAGCTTTCTATGCATAAGGGCGTGTTTGCGTGACTCCATAGTAAAGCTCCACTTCAGAATGGAGTTTTGGAGCAGAGTTCTTCTGCTGTGCAGCAAATCCATGCCAAACACACTCCAAATTAGATGAGATTGAAACTAAGTTTTGTTTACTATTGACATGATGTACCCAATATATTTTTTCAGGAACTGATGACACCTCCACATGCCAGTCGAAAAAGGTGGTGCCAAGGTAGGCATTCAAATACGGAGTGATTATTATGCAATGCAATTCCGAAAAAACTTGTACACGATTTCATATTACTTTTTATGGCACGGCACCCAACTGTAGATTATCATTTCACATTTTTTGTGACTACAAAAATAACTTTGCAGATGGATCTGACATGGATGTACGGTAGTTCCCATTTGAGCAACCATTTTTGATGGACTAGAGATGTTTTTGAGTGCGCCGCAACATATAAGAAGCCAGAAAGAAAGTCTGTTGTGCACTACATATGTTTCCCGTGCTACCACTGTAGATTTTTGAAGAAGTTTTTAGATATATAGGAGATACGTGCACACTTGATTAGAAGGAAATTTATAGGTGAATACACCTGTTGGACCGAGCATGGTGAACATAAGGATATGATGCATCAGGGAAATGATTTGACAGATAATGAAGACATTGATACATCTTTGTTCGAAGAAACTTTAGTAGGAAATGATGTAGATGACCTAGATGAAATGTTTCGCAATATAGAAGGTGACTTCACTATTGAAATCATAATCAAAAGTTATTACAGATGAGAAAGGACTACGAGACACCAGTATTTTTGGGATGTACGAAAGAGCACGGTAAGTTGCATGGTGTACTCACATTGCTACAAATGAAGGCTAGCAACAGTTGGTCTGATAAACGTTTCAATAATTTATTATAATTTTTGAGGGGCTTGCTTCGGAAGGACAATGTGTTGCCTCAAACCATGTCCGAAGCTAAGAAGGTTGTTTGTTGATTAGGATCGGAGGTGGGGAAAATACACACATGTTGAGATGATTGCATGTTATTTCGTAGCAATAAAGCCGTGATGCCTTGGAAAAATGTCGGTTTTACGGTTCATCATGATACAAGCATAATTTTAAAAATATAAGTGTAGATGAAATGGGAGAGAATAGAAAGGATAAAATACTACCTGCTTAGGTTGGTATTTTCTCATAATTCCTCCACTATTATGGAAACAGCCATCTGTACTGGTTCATAACTGCCATCTGTACCGGTTTTTGAATTGGTACTGATAGGCTGTCAGTACCGATTGTGGAACCTGTACAGCCAATCTATTATCAGAATCGGTTTGTAATTGGAACCGTTTCTGATAATGGATTATCCATCTATTATCAGAATCGGTTTGTAACTGGAACCGTTTCTGATAATGGATTATCTGTACCATTTCCAGTTATGAACTGGTTCTAATAATGACCTTCAGGCAAAAAATTCTCTAAATCTATGTTTAATTATAACCAAATAATTTACTACTGATTTGTATGCAATTATGCTGTAATAATATGTCAACAAAACCAGTAAATAGACTGCCAGAAAATGTTCCTTGAATACTCTATAATCCACTACGTACCAATCAAGTTCTCAGCACCACTAATGTTGGTAAGTACAAATAAAGCTCACTAGTCTCTACAAGCATGGATTCGTTACCGAGAAGTCTTCATGGCATAAGAAAAGAACCAATGTGTGGAGCACTTGTACTAGCCAGAAATTTCCGAAGCACATTGTAACAGACTCACCCTGTACCTTGATGGATGATTGTGAGAAATTCCAAGAACTGCATACATAGCTTCAGTACCTACGATAGTTTTTTTGGATGATGGATAAAGTCCTGGCCTTCCCCCCTAAGGAGGTTATGACCATCTTATTATAATTGAATACAAATATAAATACTCACAATTTATTATCTAAAACGAGACGACAATAATTTGATAGCTAAGCACATTACAGTAGATCGGACATCATATACAATTATATGGCATGTTCGTCCTCGCAAATTTTAAATTGGTGCACCCTAGAATTAGCATCTATGTATTCCTAAGCAGAGTATCTGCATTTAATATTGTAAAAATCAGTCTCAAATTTGCTCTCACAGGAAATTGGACTCAGGAACTGAGAAATGCTACTCAGAACATTTAACCACTAGGCTAAGTCCCCTTTCACAACAGTTAACAATTACAATCTAGCTCTCACTGTACGATAGAGCTTTACTGCAACTGAATTTGAAGAATATAAGGAATCATTTGATTCATAGCTATACTGGTTGGTGCTTCAAAAAAATTAATTGCCTCATGCAAGCCTCATGCACTAGCTCCATGTTTCACCAGCCTCGTTACCTTTTCTAGATAATGTGTTAAAGTTCCAACCTTCCTCTCCAAAGAAACTACGGTCAACTCATTACAACCCAATACAAATGCACACACTCACAATCCTATTGTCTAGCACAAGACAGTGATAAATAGGTTGCTAAACACACACATGACTGCAGATTGAACTGTATAGACCAACATCGGCATGTTTGTCATCTCATGTTTTGGTAGTTGCGCTCTAATTTTAGCACCCATGAGTTCCTCCATACAATACGCCAAGGTTGAGCACCTATAAGTTCCTCTGTAAAGTACCTGCAACAACAACAACAACAACAATAACCAACACTTTGTCCCAAACAAGTTGGTATCGGCTAGAAATAAAACCAAAACTTTTATTCTTAAAAAGAGTAGTAGAAAAATATGGTGAGAGCAACTAAATTCAAATAAACTAAGATTTTTGAGATTCATTTGTTAAAAAGAAAATAAAATAATAAGAAAGAAGATACGAGTATCAAAATACACAACAGTTTCAGAGTTTTATCGCATCAGTTGACAGTTCTGTATTTATTCTCCACAACGCAGGCAGCACTGGTTATCTTTTATTATATGTGGATCATATAATATTAGCTGCAAATACAAGATCTTTTCTAGATACTATTATTAAGAAGCGCTGTCAGGAATATTTAATGACTGATCTTGGCCATTTGCACCATTTCTTTTGTATTTATGTTCAAAATACCTCCTCCTGTCTTCGAAATTCTTGAGAGAGCAAATATGAGCCACTGTGATCCTGCCACAACAGCAGTTGAAACTAATCCTAAACTTTCTGGAACAGAAGGACAATTGTTATCCAATGCAACCGAGTACAGGAGTATCGTCGGTGCGCTTCAATATGTAACTCTAACCTGACCCGACATCACCTACACTACAGGAATCGCGACAATAGACGATGGCCAAGTTTATAGACGACGGGACCGTCGTCTTTAAATTATTAGACGACAGTACATTTTAGCCGTCATCAATAAGACCGTAATTAACGACGGTTGATCTAGAACCGTCATCAATTACTTAAATACGACGGTAGACCGTCGTCTTTTAAAGTCCGTCGTCAATAACGGGCTGAACCAAGCCCGCTCTAAGTCTTTATAGACGACGGTGACCAGGGGCCGTCGTCTATAAGGTCTAATATACGACGGTTGAATTTTACCGTCGTCTATTAGGGACTATTTCCAGCCTGTCCACGGCTAAGTTTTCATTTGGCTTCCTCTGTTCGCGCTCGAGGCCGTCGCCGCTCTGGTGTTCACTCTCGCCATGCCGCCGCCGAGGATCACCGCCGCCTCCGAGGTACGCCGCCCCTCCCAGCCACCTTCTCCCCACCGCGGGCCGCCTCTTCCCACCACGCGACGCCCCCTCGCAGCCGCCTCTTCCCACCGTGCGCCGCCGTCCCCTCCCCGTCCGCCCTATGGGCGGCTTCGTCCCCGCCGCCCACTCCACGTTGCCCCCTATTGGCAGCCCCTTCCCCGCCGCCCTCCATCGTGGGACACCGCCCCCCCCCCCCCCCCCGCCGCCCTCCACTGTGGAACACCGCCCCCCGCCGCCCTCTACCGTGGAACACCGCCCCCCCCCCCCCCGTCGCCCTCCACCGTGGAACATCGCCCCCCTCCCCCCTGCCGCCCTCCACCGTGGGACACAGCCATCCGCCCCCCCCCCCCCCCCCCCGACGCCCTCCACCGTGTAACACTGCCCGCCGCCGCCCTCCACCCTTTGCGTTTGTGTTTTAGGAGATTTGTGACAAGTGCTACTGCACTAAGGAATCAAACGAGTGATTTCCGGTTCGTTTGTAAAACTCGAAAATCCAGGGATCTGAGTAGTCTGTAGCTTCTGAGGTTTTGTCTTAGTTGTTAAGGGTAGTTTAGGGTTAGTTGTCTTAGTTTTTAACTATTATCAAAATTTTTTAGTGTCACGATTATATAGCTACAAAAATGTTGATCATGTATTGTGGTACTTCACTGATATAAAGCCAATGTATGCAATTTATTGGTATTGTTGTTCCATTTGGTAATGAGGTTTAGTTTTATGTGTATTCTTCCTCTCATGTCTTTTGATTCAATTATCATCTTCTTACATGATTAGCAGGATGTCCTGATCTCTCAGTTTTGAGAAAAAAAAAGGAACAACACCCTTACATGTTTAGCGCGTGCTTGGCTGTAGCAGAACTTCTTCGTACATTACTGCCCTTCTAGGACACCATGATTATGTGCTAGTAAGCTGCTGGTAGTTAAATTAGGAATTGCTAAGCCTGCATGTTAATCATGGTCTTAGTTAATCATGGAAGTTGTCGGTGTTTGGAACTGGCAGATCTCCCAACACTACTTTTGGTAGATCGAGGAGTTGTAGTTCGGTAATGGGCGCGCAGAGATTCAAGAAGGTGAAAGACATGTGTACATAAGGATTTACGTTGTTCGGGCCACCTGAGCGTAATACCCTACTCCACGGGGTGTGTTGGTGATGTATTAAACTCAGTAGTCTAGAAGAATCTCCAGAAGAAGAAGCTCGTCTAGCTCAGAGTGTTCAGCCGTGGTCTGGAGTCGTCTCTTGTGTATCGTCGACCAGTCCTTTTATAGTACAAGGACTGGTCATTACAACGTCAGCCTGGCCCGACAGGTGACCTCGGCGGTTACACACGCTTGATACACAATAAATGGGGTTAATTACCCTTAATAGCGTGGTAACAGGCCTTAATAGTGTCGTTACCAGTATTAAGGTCCATCAGATCGAGTGTCATTAATATGGCATTAATGACACTCAATCGGGTCTTGAAGTCTTTGATTGATCCTTGAAGGTCCGGAGCCGTTGGGGGTCCTCCGGCCTGATAGTTGAAGTTGAAGGTCCGGCGGCCGCCACATGGCAGCTCCAGAGCTCACCGTCGTGGACGGGTAGGTCCGGTGCTGTTGCACACGTGTCAGTACCGGAGCTCCCCTCTGTCTAGGGCAAGGTCCGGGGGTGCTATATTGGTATTCTGACCGAAGCTTCCCAGATGTGGGTGATAGCTCTGGTCTTGTGATACACGTGGCAGCCCCAGGACTAACCATGTCGGGCGAGCAGGTCCGGCTACGCCTGACATGTGGGGCCTTCGGAGGTCTTCAAATCTGATATATGGAGTTTCCTTGTGATCTTTGCAATCCCAAGGGGTATCCGGTATGGAGGGTACCGATAGTGGCCCCCTGGACTCACCTCCGAGAGAGACATTTTGTATGAAGTCATTTCGCCATAGGTGGGTCCATTCTTCGGTTTCTGAGCCGTGTCTTCAAGGGTCTTTGGTTATGCAGTTGGCGGTAGTTCACAGTTAAACTTCCGCCGCGTGGCGTATCTTGAAGGCGGCTGGTGAGATCTTAGCGTGCGGATCTCACGCAATTGAAGGTCGCCGATTCCCGATACGAAAATCGTATCGGTTCCGCGCGCCCTGTCAGGCCGCCGACTTCGAGTTTCCCGCCTTTCATGATGACAACCGTTCGCCTGGGGTAAGAACCTCGACTTGATTAGCGGGGTGGCCCCGGGCCCCCTTGTCATTGGCGGGAGTGAAATTTTTGACTGGTATCGTTGGCTCCTCTGCGGTTTCCATCCAGGCGTTGCGGGGGCTTACTTAAGAAGGAAAGCATGCACCGTTTGGGGTTCTTTACGCCTTTCAATCGATCTTGCGCTCAAACCTTCCAAACTTTTGCTTGCCTTTCCTCTCTTGCCTCGCTGTGCCGCGATGGAGTTGGGTCTCCGCCAAAGCCGGCTGAAGACCGATGATGATTTGAAGAAGGTCCGGGCCCTCATGGGATGGTCCTCTGACTTCTTCAACCACCTTGTCCGCGCTGGCAAGCTTCCGTTTGAGAATGAGCATGCCGGCGACATAGTGTACTTCTCCGCGTACGCCATGGTGGGACTGATCTCACCTTTCTCCTCCTTCTTGATGCTGCTAGACTTCTATGGTCTGCAGCTTTTCCACCTTGGCCCCCACTCCATTATGTTGGTGTCCATATTTGTCCACTTCTGCGAGATGTGGGTGGGCATTTCCCCCTGCATTGAGCTCTTCCGCACCTTCTTCCTTGTCCAAACCACATGTCAGAGCGACGAGTACCTTGGCTTCTACTATTTTATGAAGCGCAAGGAGTGCCCATACAAGTACTTGCGGTTGTTCCCTTCTGGGAAATGGGACGACTGGAAGAAGGATTGGATTGTAATCAGGGTGGAGGAGCAAGAGATGCTGGAGCTGCCGGAAGGCCTCCCCAACATCGACACTGCAGTTTGGAGTGAAGCCCCGGTGCTGTCAGATGCCTTCGTTCCTGCTCTGACAAGGATTTCCCTGTGTGTGGAAGGAGGAGTGACTCCCCAGGCGGTGTTTTGCACCTTCCTGACCAATAGGTGGGCTCCGTTGAAGAGGAGGGAGAAGTTGTCTTGGGCCCTCAACAGTATGCTGGACGATGGCTGGATCGTGACCGGTTTGAAGTCCAACATGGAGGGTGCAACTTTGGAGTTCCACATGAAGAAATTCCAGCACGGCATCGACGTCTAGGGTGACGATTTGGCTCTGCCGCCAGCTTTCCTCCCATTGAACATGGAGGCAGCATTCAGTAGTGAGATCCGGCGGACGATGCCCGTGCTTGACAACCTTGGTGTCATTGAGAGGCGCTCGACCACTGGGTTAGCAATCTTCGAAGCTCCGGAGGGTGGCTCTGTCCTCGCCCCTAAGCCATGAACCGAAGTCGTCGGCAAGGGCAAGGAATTGGCCGAGCCCTCGAGATGTAAGAGGAAGCATGTCGACAAGAGGGCCAGGCATTCTTCTTCCGCTGCGTCCCCTTCTCACCGGAGGGGAAGGTCTTCAACGGTGGCGTCTACTCCAATTGCGGCATCTTCCCGGGGTGCTAGCTCCGGCCAAGTGACTCCGGTCCCAGGGTCAGCTGTGGGATTCGGGTCCGGAGGTCCTTCCCGGTCAAGGGGGGCCTCGACTAGAGCAACACTGACCGCAGCAGCAAGCTCCGAGGGGCCCTTCGGGACTACCACGCCAGTGTCAGCTGGGGCCAGTCCGGAGCGTCCGGGGAAGAGGTTCCGCGGGAACTGGTGCGGAAGCCTTCCGAGGTAATTTCTGATTTTTTACCTCAGACAATTGTTTTATTGTTAACTGTATTTGGAGTCTCTTCGTCCTTCATTCACAGCGTGCCCAAGAAAAGGGCTAAAGCTCCGGCCCTTGCAGCAGCAGTTGAGGCTGTGTAGGCTGAAGTTCCAGCTCCGATTACTGCGCCGCCCCAAGAGGTGGCAGAGGCTGCAGCAGCCCCGGTGCTGGCTGTCGTGGTATTGGACGACTCATCCCCAGAAGCTCCCGTGGTAGCGCCAGACCACGGGACTGAAGATGTACCAACAGTGCCAGCCTCGGAGGTTGAAGCTTCGGGCTTGGATGCTGTGATGTTGGACGCTCCAGCCGCAGAGCCAGAGGAAGCTGCGATTTTGGCCCTAGAGCCGGTGGTTGAGGAGGTCCCGACAGTAGAGCCGGGTGTTGATGAATCTCCGGCACATGAGCTGGTCGTCGAGGAAGCTCTGGCGGCAGTGCCGATTGCTGCAGGAGTTCCGGCTGTGGAGCCAGCTGTTGAAGAGGTTCTGGTGTCCTAGTCAGTTGCTGCGGAGGCGATGGCGCCTGAGTCTATGGAGGTTGAAGCACCAGCTCCGGAGCCCATAATGGCTGAAGCGCCAGCACCCGAACCAGAGGGAGATGAAGCGCCTATGCCGGAGCCAGAAGTAGCTTCTGCTCCGGCCGAACCTTCAACACCCGTTCCGGAAGTAGTGATCCTGAAGGTGCCCGTTGCCGAGCCAGAGTGCTAGGATGAAGCTGCTGGCCCCCCGCCGGAGGGACCAATTGTTGATGACCTGGCGGCTGGGCCTTCAGAACCAATTCTGGAGGTCGGTATTTCTGCTGCAAGCACTTCCTCGGCGGCGGCTGAGGCTATCCCGAAGGACGGACCTAGTGTCGTGGAAGCTCAGGGTACCGCTCTCGTAGAGTGGGACCCAATTTTTGTTGCTGAAGATCCGCTGGAGCCAGTGGAGATGACTCCGGCAGGTCCGGACCCGATCCCCCTATCGTTGTCTATCGACAATGCCTGCTCCAGCCTTCGCTAGGTTCAACTGGCCTTCTACCACGACAGCAAGTCCCTTGAGGAGGAGCACCAAACCCTTAGGAGGTGGCGCAACCGACTCCATTTTGAGAGCAAGCTGGCACAGTCGAGGCTGGCTGACGAGAAGGAGTGGGTGCAAAGGGAGAAAGTCCGCCTGGAGTACTGGGGTAAGTTGTTGGATGAGAGGGAAAGCTTGATGCGGACACTCGACAACCAATCCTAGGCCATATATGATTAGGCCAAGGCTGCCAATAGTGCAGCTGATGAACGCCAGGAAAGGCTCTCTGCCATCCACGATAGTCTCGTCAGGCGCCGGGAGGCTCTTGAAACTCGGGAAAAACGGCTCGAAGATGAAGAGCAGAAATTCATGGAGCTGCGAGACGACCTCGTGAAGAGGGAGGAGGAGCTTGTCCAAAAGATAGCTCTAGCTGACAAGAGCCTTGAAGAACGCACCAAGAAATTGGATGAGCATTGCAAGGAGGAGGAGAAGAAAGCCTGGGAGCAAGGGCAAGAACTCTACAAGCAGGAGAATGCCATCGCCGCCCTGGAGAAGAAAGTGCGGGGCCGGGAGAGAGATTTGGTCAAACGCCCGAACGAGATCAACCTCCGGGAGGAACAGCTCAGCAAGCTCGAAAGGCAAGTTGCTGAAACGATTCAGCAGAATTCCAAAGAGGTGGAGCGTCTTGCTCGGGAGAGCTCAGAGCTGGCGGCGGCCAAAAGGTCCTTGGCCGAGATGCGCGGTGCAAGGGCTGTGGAGTCCCAACAAGTTTGGGACTTCCTGGGCAAGGACAACGACGCGCTGACACCAATGGAATTCAGTCCCGTGCGTCTGGATGATCCGGAGCTAGAGCTGGACCAAGCATTGGAGGCGCTGTGTTCAGCAGGCAACAAACTCTCCAAGGTGGGCGATGTCATCGCGGACCAATTGGAAACGGAGGGTCAGTCCTTGGCAAAGAACATCGCAGAGTATGTGCTAACGTGCTACACCAGCCGGGACCCTCAATTCCCTTTAGACCTGGTACTTGAAGGTCCCATCGAAAGAGAGGGTGAAGTTGTCCGAGCCAACGTGTCGGAGGTGGCCTAGAAGGTTGCCCAGTTCTTCCATAGGGTCTAGGATCATCTCCCTGTATCTCCCACTTGTACTCTCTCTTCTTCTTCTCCAATATTGTAATCTCTTGCCCCCAAATGAATGAAATCCAAATTTTTGTGAATTCGAATTTCATTTTTGTCTTCAACACCTTTGTCTCGCTTGGCCCCCTGGTAGGTATACACAATTTGATTGTGAACATGTACCAAGAGGATGTAATAGTTGTTGAAGACTTGCGTGCTTCGAACTTATAGAATGTAAGTCCGAAATCTTCGATAGTGTAGGATCCCTGAGGCTGTCGGAGCTTGGTGGCTCTAGCATTGACTATCGCTGGAGCTTAGTAGCTTCAGAGCATCGATGGTTAATCCTTCGTGGTGTCGGAGCTCTGGCAGCTCCGGTAGTGACCTCCATCAACACATGTTGTGTTAACGTTAGACTCCACTTTAGAGTCTTTCAACCATCTTTAAGTTGACGACTCGCTTTACCAGAACTGAGTTGCTCCAGAGATGCTCGATGTCAATGTTTGAACATTGAGCACAAACCGCCTAGAGGGTGTAATAGCTTATTTATTTTTCTGGCACACTGAAGTCAAGAAAAATAGTAAAGTCCGTTTCCTATCTACAACTTCATTGCGGCTTACTGTTCGCGAGAAATTTTTAGGTTGAGCACAATCCTAAATACAATCAAGAGCACCGTCTTGCTCCCTTCGGGTCCGATTGTTTCTTGACTTGCCTTACTTCGGCATGCCGGGGTGTAGGTAGAGTGGCGTACTTAGGGTGCAGGACCAGGCTAAATCGATAGCACACTCCGGCCCTAAATTGGCTTGGCAGCATTCAGACAAGTAGGCCATCAACAATGTTTGAACTCAGAAGGACAAACAATGCAACTTGAATTGTACATGAACTGGTCGTGCTAAAGTTTCTTAAGAATTGCACAACTTTGTTATAGACAAGAAAGAGAAAAATAAAAAATATTGAGCCTGTACAAAGTAAATGCACGTGGAGTCTGTTTTCACAAAATGATGTCTTTCATTATAGGTCCGGAGTACAGGGGAAACAAGTACACTCTTAGTGTACGGAACCAGGCTAAGTGTCTTTCGTTTCTCATTTGACCCAAGGTAGCTAGCTACACTTTTAGTTCTGAGACTGTGACAAGTGTTGCATGGGCGTTGCGGACCTAACAGGGTAGGTCCGGCTGCCCTCCCGGAGGAGCACCCGACTCTGTACAATGACTCTATAACATACACCATATGTAATTACAGACTCACCTCCGTGATACTAAGCGTAGAACATATGGAGGTGCTCAATGTTCCAAGGATTTGGGAGAGGTGTCCCATCCTCAGTTGCCAAGTGAACGCATCCGGGACGGGATACTTTGATCACTCGGAAGGGTACCTCCCAGCTTGGGAAGAGTTTGTTTAGCCCTTCTCTAGATTGTATTCTCCGTAGCACCAGATCGCCTTCCTCGAGCTGTCGACTGTGAACATGCCGTTGGTGATAGCGCCGAAGAGCTTGGCCATATCGGGCATTCCGAACAGCTGCTCGGCACCTTCACTCTTCAAGGAGGTCAAGTTCTTCATGCCAGAGCTGGTCCTGCTTGGCTTCATCGGAGGTCCGAACCCGGAGCGACCCCAAGGTGATTTCCGGAGGAAGGACAGCTTCAGCTCCGTACACCAAGAAGAATGGTGTCTCTCCAGTTGACCAGTTTGGAGTAGTCCTATTGGCCCATAAAGTGGGCGGAAGCTCTTCAATCCAGTTGGCTACATGCTTTTTCAGGCGCTCATATGTGCGTGTCTTGAGTCTTTTCAGGATTTCTGCATTTGCCCTCTCGGCTTGGCCATTGCTTGCCGGATGAGCTACAGAGGCGTAGCTGACTTGGATGCCGAGGTCTTCACAGTATCCTTGGATAGTAGAGCTTGTGAATTGGGTCCCATTATCTGTTATGATTTTGTTTGGGACTCCAAATCTGCATACTACAACTGCAAGAAATTGATAGCTGATTGCTTGTTTATTGTCACAACTGGAGTTGCTTCCGGCCATTTGGTAAACTTTTCGATGGCGACATACAGGAACTTGTAACCTCCAACGACTCTTGGGAAAGGTCCTAAGATGTCCATCCCCCACACGGCGAAAGGCCATGTAGGAGGTATCATTTGTAGAGGCTGAGTCGGTGTATGAATTTGCTTTGCATGGAACTGGCATGCTTTGCATTTCTTCACCAGATCAGTTGCATCCAGGAGCGCTGTAGGCCAGTAGAAGCCATGCCAAAATGCTTTACTGACCAGCGTGCGGGAAGACGTGTGGTTCCCACACTCGCCTCCATGGATTTCTACGAGGAGCTCGCAGCCTTCTTCCCTTGTGTTGAACCGCATTAGGACGTCATTGGCACCGCGCCGGTAGAGATCCCTTTCTTCCAATGTCTATATTTCAGCCAATCTGACTATCCGGTCAGTGGATACATCATCGTCAGGAAGGATATTGTCTTTCAAGTAGCTCCAGATCTCCGAGATCCATGCATCGGAGCTTTCTTGAGCATTTGAGTCTTGCGTGCTGGGTTGGTCGGAGCTTCCTGCAGCACCTACGACCCTTGATGGCTGCCATGGTAACAGAGCCATCGGGACCGCCAGCTTCGGAATGCTGGTCTTGCCCCCTTCGCTCAGTTCGGCAGCCTGAGCTGTGGGTTTTGACAACCTCCTGAAGAAGGCTCCGTCAAGAGCCGGAGCTCCGATTGACGCTTTCATTGAGAGTTCGTCAGCTTCAGCGTTATGGACACGCTGGACATGGTGGAGATTCAGTACTTCAAAGTCCTTCTGAAGCCTCTGGACTTCAAGGAGATAAGCAGCTAATTGAGGATTGTTACAAGAGCATTCACCCTTCACCTGTTTAATGATGAGCTGCGAATCTCCCTTGACCAACAGCACTTGACACCGTATGATAGTGCCACCTTTAATCCATAAATGAGTGCTTCATACTCCGCCATGTTGTTGGTCGCCTTGAAGTCAAGGTGGACCATGTATTTTACCTTCTCCCCGGTTGGAGCGAGGAGAAGGACTCCGGCTCTGGCCCCCTGCTTTTGCATGGAGCCGTCAAAGTAGAGGGTCCAATGAGGTTCAGTGAAGACCGGAGCCTTAAGTTCCGACTTCTGCTCACTAGGGCCCCCAAGGTTTGATGGAGAGGGGGTCCATTCCACCACAAAATCTGCCAATGCTTGACTCTTGATCGCTTGTCTTGGGACAAATTAAAGATCGAATTCGGCCAATTCCGCTGCCCACTTTGCAATGTTCCAAGTAGAGTTGGGACTGTGCAAGATCGCACGCAGTGGGTAAGAGGTCACCACTGATATCTTGTGAGCTTGGAAGTAGTGGTGAAGCTTCCTGGAGGCGACGAGAACTGCATAGAGCAGCTTGTGTACCTCTAGGTATCGAGTCTTGGCATCATGCAGTACTTCACTGATGAAGTACACTAGGCGTTGGACTGTCTGGACCCTCCCGGAGGGGCCCGGAGTTTCCTCCACATCGACGCGAACCATCCCGGAGGGGTCCAGACCTGCTTCGGGACCTCCGGGTTCCTGCTAGAGGAACCCGGAGCTTCTGTTGGAGTGACTCCCTGTTGATCCAAGTCTGGGGGCTGGGACCCAGACTCTCCTTCAGGAACCTCTGGACCCTCCTGGAGGGGTCTGGATTCCTGAGCTTGTGATGGTTATGGTCTCTTCGCGACCAGGACCATGCTGACAACCTCGTCGATTGCTGAAATTTAAAGCAGTAAAGGCTCACCAGGGTTCGGAGCTACCAGGGTTGGTAGAGTGGTGAGGAGCTGCTTTAGCTCTTGGAACGCCTTTTCTGCTTCTTCAGACCATTGAAATGGTCCGGACTTCCTCAATAGCTTGAAGAAGGGTAGCGCCCATTCCGCCAGTCTTGAGATGAACCGGCTGAGGGCGGCTAGACATCCAGTCAGTTTCTAGACATCTTTGATGCGGGCTTGTGGCAACATCTCTTCTATAGCCTTAATCTTCTCCTGATTTGCCTCTATGCCCCAGTGGTTTACTAGGAAACCGAGAAGCTTTCCGGAGCTAACCCTGAAGACGCACTTGTCTGGGTTCAGCTTCGTGCGAGTGACCCGTAGCTTGTCGAAGACAGCTTGCAAGGTGTCAAGGAGTGAATCCTCGTCCTTGATCTTCACTACGATGTCATCAACATACACTTCCACTACGTTTCTGATGAGCTCTCCAGAGGTTTTGTACATAGCTCGTAAAATTGTTGAAGCTGCATTCTTGAGACCAAATGGCATGGCTGTATAACAGTACAATCCATCTACTGTGATAAAAGAAGTATGTTCTTCATCTTCCCTAGACATTCTGATTTGATGGTAACCAGAAAGTATGTCTAGGAAACACAGTAATTCACACCCAGAGGTGGAATTCACTATCTGATCTATTCTAGGTAGTGGGAATGGATCTTTTGGGCATAACTTATTTAGTGTTGTGTAGTCGATACACATCCGAAGCTTCCCGCCGGCCTTGGGTACATCGACTGGGTTTGCCAGCCATTTTGGATGGAAGACTTCTTGTATGAATCCAGCTTCGAGCAACTTCTTCACTTCTTGTCGTATGAAGTTCTGTCGCTCTACGGATTGCTTCCGAGGCTTCAGATGTACCGGCCGAATGTCGGGATGGATCTTCAGATTATGCTCGCTCACTTCCCTAGGGATCCCAGACATTTGTGATGGTTTCCAGGCAAACACGTCGACATTAGCCTGGAGGAAAGTGATGAGCGCGAGTTCCTATTTGTCATTCAGACCTCCCGATATACGAGTGGTCTGAGCAGCATCAGAACCGATTTGGATGACTTTGACGGGGATGTCAGCGTCGCCGCTTGGTTGCACGCGAGGTGCGGAGGTTGAGCCTCGCTAACGAATGCTCGGGGGTTTTGGAGCTTGCTCCTGCCTGAATTCTTCCTCCTGTGCTGTAGCAAGCGCATGGAGTTCCTCTAGAGCAGTCACTCCTGCAGTACGGTCTCCGCGGATCCGGAGAACGCCAACTGGTGTTGGCATCTTCAAAACCAGGTAGCAATAATGAGCAGCAGCCATGAATTTGTACAAGGCAGGCCTGCCCAGAATGTCGTTGAAGGGCAAGTTGATCTGAGCGACGTCAAAGATCAACTTCTCAGTGCGATAATTCTCACGAGTCCCGAAGGTCACAGGGAGAGTAATGGCAGCGAGCGATGTTATGGCCCCCGGACCTACTCAGGAGAAAGGTCGGGAAGGGCGAAGGTCCGAAGGTCGGAGCTGAAGCTTGACAAAAGCCTCGAAGCTTATGAGGTTCAGCCCCGAACCTCCGTCCACCATTACATGGTGGAGTTGAATGTTGTTGATGGTAGGTGATATCATCATAGGTAGCTGGCCAGCTCCGATCATGTTCTGAGGGCAGTCCAAAGCATCAAAAGTGATGGTAGTGTCCATCCACTTCCGATGAGGTTCTGCCCTGGCTGTAGGAGCTACTGAGGCCATGTCTCGCCGCATGGTCTGGAGGATACGGCGGGAGGTGATGTCCTATGAACCACCAAAGATGGTGTCATGGTCTTTGGACGCTCATTGTCAGAGACGTCGGAGTCGTTGTCGACAATGGTGTACACAGCCTTCAGGACCTATTTAGGGTCCTGGAAGCCCAACTCCTCTTCAGCCGGAGCTTCGTCGACTTTCTGCTTTCCTTCCCTCTGACGGAAAGGAACTTCTTCCCAGTGCTTGTGGTAGCGCTGAGCAAGGTTTTGGACCTCCCGACAGTCCTCCAAGTTGTGGCCGTTCGAATTGTGGATAGGACACCAAGTTTTGGAGTGGCCACTGTCTTTAGAGGACGGTCGAGGTCGTTTCTCAGGGCATGGACTCCGGCCACCCGGAGCTGCAGCAGCTTCAGCGGTGGATGTGCTGGTCGACAGCTTCTGTTTGCTGTTGGACTTTTTCTTCTTTTTGCCACTCCCGGTGGTAGTGGCCTCGCCTTTGGAGGATTTTTTTCCATCCTCCGGAGGTGGTTTGGAGTGCATTTCACGGCCCTTCGCAGCTTTGGCACACTTGTCTGCCAAGCTGAGGAGCTCCGTGACGCTGGTGATCTCCTTGACCGCCAGCTTCTCCAGCATCATCTTATCTCGCACGCCCTGTCTAAATGCCACGATGACAGAAGCGCCAGAGATGGAAGTAATGGTGTTTCGTACCTGTGAGAACCTCTAAATGAATGAGCACAGGAATTCTCCCCCCTTTTGCACCACTGCAAAAAGGTCCAGTTCGGTGCCTGGTTAGGTGTATGAACTCCCAAAATTAGCGGTGAACTGTTGGCACAATTCCTCCCAACTATTGATAGAGTTGTGAGGAAAGCTCATGAACCAGGACCTGGCGGTCCCAGTCAAAGCTACTAGGAAGTAGTTGGCCATTACAGCCTCATTACCTCCGGCCGCAAGGATTGCGGTGGTGTAAATTTGGAGAAACTCGACGGGGTTAACATTCCCGTCAAACTTCTCCGGTAGGTGTGGCCGAAACGTTTGTGGCCATCTGACCATGCGTAGGTGCATGGCCAGTGTAGAACAGCCTCCTCCTACTCCCTCGGGAGCAGGGCTGTCTCGAGCTTCTCGCCTTTTGCGAGCTTGCTCGATATGGACACGGCCATCCTGTTGACGATAACGGCCATCAAGCTCCGCCCGGAGGTCATGAGTTGACATCCTGGTTACCGTATGAGTACGTCGCGCCCCAGAGGGTAGCGATGTAACATGATGTGATGCAGCACGCCTCCAATTCTAGGAAGCATGCGGACCAAGTCTGCCAGACACAGTTCGGCACTGCGATGGGGCCCGCCCCGAAGGAGGAGGACCTTGATTGCAATTGCGGTCAGCTGCTGCTGCAATCAGATGTTCCACATGAACTCTCCACTGCTCCATTGCACCCTGGGATGCACCTGGAGGTGGTGGACATTGGAGGAGAGCACGTGCTGCATGAAGCGCGTGTTCAGGGTTGTTGTTGTTCGCCGATGCAGTGACTGACGCTGATGCACCGTCATGTTGCTCAGCTTGACGTGCTGGTGCAGGCGGTGGTGGTGAAGGCATGACTCCTGCTGGAGCCACAGCACCTGCTGGTTGCTGCGTGTTGGAGAGATTTCCTCCAACGGGTTGAACGGCAGGGTTGCCGTTGGATGATCCAGCAGCTGAGTTCACCATACTCGAAATCTCGGGTCCCCCTACCTGGTGTGCCAACTATCATTGTTTGCAACTGGCAGATCTCCCGACACTACTTTTGGTACATCGAGGAGTTGTAGTTCGGTAATGGGCACGCAGAGATTCAAGAAGGTGAAAGACACGTGTACACAGGGATTTACGTGGTTCGGGCTGCCTGAGCGTAATAACCTATTCCACGGGGTGTGTTGGTGATGTATTAAGCTCGAGAGTCTAGAAGAAGCTCTAGAAGAAGAAGCTCGTCTGGCTCAGAGTGTTCAACTGTGGTCTGGAGTCGTCCCTTGTGTATCGTTGACTAGTCCTTTTATAGTGCAAGGACTGGTTGTTACAACGTCTGCCTTGCCCGACAGGTGGCCCCAGCGGTTACACACGCTTGATACACAATAAATGGGGTTAATTACCCTTAATAGCCTGGTAACGGGCCTTAATAGTGCTGTTACCAGTATTAAGGGCCATCCGATCGAGTGTCATTAATATGACATCAATGACACTTAATTGGGTTTTGAAGTCTTTGATTGATCCTTGAAGGTCCGGAGCCGTTGGGGGTCCTCCAGCCTAATAGTTGAAGTTGAAGGTCCGGCGACTGCCACGTGGCAGCTCTGGAGCTCACCGTCATGGACGGGTAGGTCTGGTGCTGTTGGACACGTGTCAGTATCGGAGCTTCCCTCTGTCTGGGGTTAGGTCCGGGGGTGCCATATTGGTATTCTGACCGTAGCCTCCCAGATGTGGGTGATAGCTCCGGTCTTGTGATACACGTGGCGGCCCCGAGGGAGCAGGTCCGGCTACGCCTGACATGTGGGGCCTTCGGAGGTCGTCTTCAAATCTGGTATATGGAGTTTTCTTGTGATCTTTGCAATCCCGAGGGGTATCCGGTACGGAGGGTACGGACAGAAGTAGTTAATTTTGGAATTGCTAAGCCTGCATGATATTGTAAACTGAAAATCATCTGGATAAGAATCCTAAAAATAATTTGCTATTTTTAGTGACTAAACACCACTTACTTTTAACTACTGTTCTGCGGTTTTGTTTTTGATGTCATTAGGCATAACAGTTCCGCTCTCTTCAGTTGTACTGAACGTGTAATTGTTTATTAGTTAGTTTGTTTATTAATATGTAAATATACAGGTTTTGGGCTGGCCCGACCCGACACAACACGACACGGAATAAATACGTTCGCGCCATATAGACAGTGGTAGTCGTAATGTATGCGTCGAGACGACACAGAATCGAACGACGATGGTGAGGAAGTCAATCACCCGCGATTGCGCAGACGGTGGATCCGGACGTGGAATTTTCATCTAAGACCAACTTTCCTCCCCTTTCTCTCATTCTTTCCTCTTTTAAATGACATAACAATGAAAATGAGGAACATAACCTATAGCAATGCGTCACCCGTTTCGGATCGGCACGTCTTACATGCTATTGGCATGTGAGACGTGAAGGTTCGGAATTGTCCCTTTTTGGACAGCCTTGGAGTGACTGAGGGGGCGTGGCTTGTGACGAGATGCGGGTTTGGATCTGGACGAGATTTCAACGGCATAACCTTGTTGTTCTCTGCTGCACCATTTTCGGGCGTGCAGTGGAGAGCAGCGGGGTTATGCTGTCGAAATTTCGTCCGAACCCAGACCGCGCGTCCCGTCATGAGCATGCTCCGCTCGGTCACTCTTGGGTGGGTGTAGGACCTATCTGCCTAGTTGTAGGGCCGTGATGTAACATAACAATGAAACTAATAATGATTTATCTGCTTTGAAGGTATACCCTCAAACATGGCTGATGATCGCACTTGGATGTATACTGGTTGGAAAAAGGATGGGAGTCACTCAGATGAGTGGTTCACCAAGACGGATACTTTCATACAACGAGCTTTTTCGTTGTCAAACAACAACAAGGTGCGGTGCCCATGTATCAAATGTCAAATGCGAAGTGTTTCGACAAAGTGACATTGACGTTCCACTTGTGTCGAAATTATTTTATGCAACGTTATGAGTTGTGGATCTTTAACGGCGAGACACCTTCTCAAGCCGTAGAAGATCGAGATGGGGATGATATCACTGGTGTCGATAGGATGGACGAGATGCTTGAAGCCATAAATCCTGAATTGACGGAGGATTCTCCTACAACGGAGGCAAAGGAGTTCTTCGAGCGTCTCAAGACATCAGAACAACTGGTGCATGAACACACCAAAGTGACGACCCTCAAATTTCATAACTAGATTTATGGCAATTAAGTCTAAGTATTTCTTCTCCAATAATTGCTACAACAACCTCACCAAAATGATCAGCGATGTCCTTCCACAACCCCATAAATTGCCTAAGGATATGTATCATTCTAAGAAATTGATTTCTGATCTTGGTATGAATATGAGAAGATTAATATGTGTCCAGACCACTGCATGCTTTTCTGGAAAGAGCATGCCAACGAGAACAAGTGCTTAAAATGTGATAAGGCAAGATTTGTCGAAGTTATTAATGAAGACGGTATAAAAGTAATGACTGAAGTTGCACAGAACCAACTTCGCTACTTACCTGTCACACCTAGGTTGAAGCGCTTGTTTCTCTCAAAAAAAAAAACAGCCAGACACAAGAGGTGGCACAAAGAAGGTGTACGCGACAATGATAGAATGATGGTGCACCCGTCTGACGGTGAGGCATGGAAAGCGCTTGACCGCTTCGATCCAGATTTCACCAATGACGCGAGAAATGTTCGCATCGGGTTGGCAACAGATGGCTTTTCACCGTTTAGTACAAACACAACACCATACTCTTGTTGGCCCGTGTTTGCTATTCCGTACAACTTACCACCTTCTCTTTGTAAGAAGTACGAGTTCATGTTCCTTTGCCTTATTGTACCTAGACCGGATCATCCCGGTTCACGACTAAACGTGATGTTGAAGCCGTTGATTGAAGAGTTGAAAATGTTATGGACAAGAATTGAAGCGTACGACTTCTACAAAAAATAGAAATTCAACCTTCGAGCTGCATACTTGTGGTCTGTCCATGATTTCCCAGCTTACGGCATGGTTTCTGGCTGGAGCGCTCATGGTCGTTTGACATGTCCAATATGTGCTTCGGACACAGAATGTTTTCTCTTAAAGCATGGTGGCAAGATTTGCTACTTTGATTGCCACATACGTTGGTTACCGCCCAATCACGTATTTAGGCAACAGAGAAATGTCTTCAGGAAGGACACCGTTGTCAAAAAAGGACCACCACAACGTCTAAACGGGTCGGAGATTGTTGAACAGTTGAACAACCTAGTGCCAGATGAAGATCGTCCTGGATATTTTGTTGGTTACGGAGAGGACCACAATTGGACTCATATATGTGCACTATGGGAGCTACCGTATGTTATGTCCTTAATCTTAATGCATAACATTGATGCCATGCATCAGGAACGTAACATGGGAGAATGCATCATAAGCACATGCTTCGATGTGACTGGCAGAACAAAAGACAATATAAAGGCTCGTAAGGATTTGGTAGAGGTTTGTAATCGTCCAGAGCTATCTGAAGCTGGTGGCAAACCGCGTGCTTCTTTCTGTCTTCGACCAAGAGAAAAGAAAGAAGTCTTTGAGTGGTTGAAAAGTTTGAAATTCCCAAACAGTTATGATGCTAGCCTGAGACGAGCCGTAAATGTTAAGACTGTAAATCTCACAGTGTTGAAGAGTTATGATTATCACATAATCATGGAAAGAATACTGCCAGTTATGTTTCGAGGCTACATTGACGATGCGGTGTGGAAGGTGTTAGCCGAGCTTAGCTACTTTTATAGACAGCTTTGTGCTAAAGAAATCACAAGGGAGATGATGGAGAAGTTGGAAAGGGAGATACCAGTGCTTTTATGTAAGATGGAAAAAGTTTTCCCTCCAGGGTTCTTCAATCCAATGCAACATCTCCTATTCATCTTCCATATGAAGCTAAAGTGGGCGGCCCTGTGCAATATAGGTGTATGTATCACGTTGAAAGAGCACTTAGGTGTCTTAAACCAATGGTTCGCAATCGGGCAAGGGTTGAAGGATGCATCGCTGAAGCATACGCCATTCAAGAGATAGGATACTTTTGAAGTGTATATTTTCCAGAAGAAAACAATGTTAATGCTTCCACGTTGCGGTATAATATAGATGAAGCACCCCCTTGTACCAACCTCTCAATTTTTCAAACTAGAGGCACTACTGTTGGTAGCGGCATGAGCTACGATATTGAAATAGATGACAAGACGGCTGCTTTGCTATACATGTACGTTAATATAGAGGGGATGGAAGAATATTTTCAGTAAGTGTTTGTTCAACATCTATAATAATTAGCGTGTTGTGTTATACATCTATGCTAATTATTCTGTTTTTTTCCTTATTTAGTGAGTTTAATCAACAAAATTGGAAATCGAAGCAGCAGCCTACGCTTCGACAAATACAATCGATGCGATATTATGGAGTACAAGGAGGGCCTAACTTCATATCCTGGTTTCATGCACAAGTAACGTGTTCATGTTTTGTTTCTCTTAGTAATTACATGTATAGAATAAAATAGTATTCTAACTTCGTTTGTTGAACAGTGCAAAAAACGAGTCGGTGTCCATGAAGATTTGTGACAACTGTCCTACGGATCCATTAAAATTAAAAGTTACGGTCGATACGACGTCAATGGGTTCCGATTTTGTTCCACTCAATTTGAAACTCAACGTCCTTTTAGGGCAACATGTAACACTGGAGTTGTTACGAGGGTAGTTGACGCCGAAGGACGTGAAACTAATTATTATGGGATCATTAAAAATATCCTTGAATTCAGTTTTGAGGGGAATAAGGTCCTTAAAGTAATCTTCTTTGATTGTGATTGGTTTGATCATATCCATGGAACTCGACAAAACCAATTTGGCATGGTGGAAGTAAAACACAAGGACCGGCTACAAGGCTGCGACACATTCATCCTTGCACACAAAGTCGAGCAAGTGTATTATCTACATTATCCATGTGGAATGCTTAATGCTTGGTGGGTTGTACACAAGGTAAATCCTCATGAGCGGTTATATACACTAGACAATGATGGATACCTTGATCATGAGGTTGATGTTGTTTACCAAGAACAAGAGTTGTCAGACGCTTTTGTCGTCGAGCCTGGTTTAGGACTCAATGACTTAGTTGGAGATGCATAAGATGTAGAAACTCCTAAGATGCAAAAAACGAAAACGAAAACGGGAAACTTCCACGACAGAAGATTGATGGTCCGATTTACGGAGTAGAGTACACGAGTGTGATGCTGATGAATTTTGAAATTGAGAATAAGTAACGTTTGCTTCGTCTTTTCTTTCTTCTTCTATATTTTCCATTACATTCTTTAACAATTTTTTATTAAATAGGATGTCGTCGAGCAGTAGGAGACGATGAGGGACAGAGGCACAGAGCTTTCTGTCACCGAGAGCCACAAGAGGAGACGACATCTTCTAGGGCAGTTAGGTTAGTGAATATAGACGATCTCAGTTGGCGAGCCATCTACCACAGTCATCACGTGGCCAGGTAAATAACATTTAATGACATAAATTATATAATTAATTCTTTATTCTATAATATGAATATTTGAAATTGTCAGGACGACTCTATGTCCGAGGACTCAGAGGCTAGGATGCCTCTTTCGGTGCCTGCTTTGGAGCCTCCTTCTTCGGTGCCTGCTTCAGAGCCTTCTTCTTCGGTGCCACCTTGTTCAGAGCCAGTGCAGTTGGGTGACCCCACTTCTGGGTCACCTGATGTGGAGCCAGCTGCACAGCGACGGACTAGGAGGATCCACTATGTGGCTCCTCCTCCGGCTCCTGCAAACCCAGACGATCGGATCATTATTCGTCCTATTGGCGAGAAGTAAATCTTTAACAATCAGATATTTAAAGGCTTATATATATACAAATTGAGAATCATGTATCAGGGCTTGGGAGGATTGTTCGTTCACAGGGCAGGGACACCACAAGCAGGTGAATGGTGTCTTTGGCAGTCTAGTCCGTTTGCACTACCCCGGTGTAGTGAACGGATAGCCTGCCATGTCTTGGGACCATTACGCTACGGCCCAGGACCTTGCTTACGGCAACCACCAGGAGGCTGTGTGGTACGACTTTATGGTAAGTATGAATAAATATTTGTGTAATACATATTTATCATAAATTAAATACATTTACTTGTATATTTGTTTTTCCAGGCACGGTACCGTTTGGAGAACGAGGCCGAGCAGACACATCAAGCTCGTCTCGTCTTCCATAACTGCGCCAGGAAGCTCGTGACTCAGTCACTATCGACGGCTTGCATTCAAGCTACGAAGGCGTATTTCAAGTTGCATCCGGAGGAGGGTCAGCCGGGGAAGTACAGGGAAGGGGCCGACAAGTACTTGACGGAGGCACAGTACGCAGAGGTAAAGTGTTTATTGTACTTTACTTCATTATATGATTGTGATCAATGCTATCATTTAATAATAAAATGTGTGCAGGTCGGTGTAGCGTGGCTTGACAGCCGTCCGGATGCGTACCGTGCCTTGTGTGATCGTTGGGGGAGCCAAAACTTCCAGGGCGTGTCTAAAACCCGTCGAGAGAGTAGAGGGACGGACGGAAAACACCGTATGGGTGGGGACGGCTACATACGTCTCGCTAAATGGATGCTAAGTGTGACTTGAATTCTATTTAAGTAATTTTATAATCTTTCAGTGTGCAAACATGTATCAATAGGAACACGAGAGGGGTCAGGAGCCATCACCTATTGAGGTGTGGAAGAGGGGTCACTTGGGAAGTGACCCATCGCAGCTTGAGCAGCTGTCTTCTCAGACGGCGACTCAGACGTTGGTGAGTTATTTCGTTAACTTAATTGAATTTTCTTTAATAGATTCAATAATGTTATTTTACTGTGTTTCCAGGCAAAGTACGGGCAGGAGGCGCGGAGCCCTCGAGGCGAAGAGTTCGATTGGCAGAGCGCGCCAATTGTCCCCGAAGCCGCGTATGCAATCGGTGGCGGGAAACCTCAGGGACGGTGAGTTTTGTTAATTTTATTTTACTGTCACGAACTTTGAGTTACAAAAATTTAATCATCTTACTTCATTGTGCAGGTTGGCTATCTTCGATGGAGTGGTCGACTCGAGGCAGGCGCTGGCTTCCTCGAGAGCCTCTTCATCGCAGCAGGGCGGGTCCAACAGCAGCCGTACGGGATGAGATCTGGAGCTCCAGAGTCTTCGGGAGGAGCTCCAGAGGACGCAAGAAGTGCTCTGGACTAGGGACGAGATGCAGGCAGCGGCGCTCAGGGCTAGGGACGAGTATCAAAACTCGTACATGTTATAGTGGCAAGCTGTCTTCCAGGTAAGTTCTGAATGTTGTACTCAACATTTGTAATATACAAATGATAGTTATAATGATTTGATTTGTATTCGCGGGCTATGAGGGCAGGATAGCCGGCTGTGTTTCCGCAGTGGGCGCCGCCATTGACGGAGCTGCCACGGGTCCCGATGACAGGAGCACAGGTATAAAATTATTCAAAATAACTGAAACTAGTTAAACTTGTTCAAATTTAGTAAAATATGCATTTTTGTACTTATAATTTGTCTAACCACACTTGCATATCACAGGGATCGGAGAAGGGGGCTCAAACTCTGTCGCCCCAGATTCCGGAGCTTGGACGACTGCCGGAGGAAGATTTTTTGAACTTCGGCGGCAGCAGACGGGGTAGCGTGTGATATTCAGGTCAGCTGATTTGAAATCTACTTGCATGTTAATTCTTATCATGCACGCACATCCATTCTGCAATCTATTCCCTGTCACCATCTTTAATTGTTCAAGATGCATCAGAGAGTCTCCTCTTTGACACAATGCAATATAATCCAAAATGCACAATCTAGTAATATAATCCATCACAACATACCAATTTGTACACAACTTATTCTCTCACACTTTCAACTGCATCTATGGCTATTGCCTGACTGTATCATACTGAGAACTACTCCAACCAAGGGGCATATGCTGATGCTTTAATTTGTTCAGGTTCTGAGGTTCTTTGACTTTGTGAATAACATGCAGGAGTTACTAATTAAAAGACTGACATTATTCATAGGATTACTATCAGATACTACTGGAGCTAAACCCATCTAGACTCGTTTCCTTTCTTTGTTGCTGTTCCTCTCTGAAGATACACCTAGTATTTGTCAAAGCTTTTCTTATATATCCTCTCCTCCATTTGATGCATGGGGTCATTATAGACGCTGCAGACAAGCACAAGAAAACACCAATAACACAACCATCAGGATGGTCCAACAATAAACCTATTTTTACATGATGAATCATCATTGAGTTACTGACTGGTATAATGGTATACTAGCACACTGCAAAAGGACAGGGCTCTTGATACTTACTCCCAGCTTTTAGGAGGAAAGTTGACCCCTTTTTCTATATCAGATTAGAAGATCAGAATAAAGCTATTTTTCTCAATAGTTTACATGATAGTCAGACTAGTTGATGGTATTCTGACAAATTTATTCATGATATTGTACAGGTTGCTGACGGGTTGCTGCAAATGAAGTACGGCGTCTGCCTAATAAGTGGAAAGCAGTCGTCAAGCGAGAGCATCCAGAAGGAATTGCACTCTGCGATACTGTTTTTGTGACTGTGATACTGTTTTTGTGATCTGTACTGTGTGTTCTGTATCTCTGTTTCTGTGAAACCTGTATAATATCTAATTTCTGTTTTTTTTTTTAAAGCAAAAAATAATACGACGGTTTCTCTGCTACCGTCGTCTATAAGGAACTCTTATAGACGACGGCTCCGGTGGAACCGTTGTCTTTAAGGTACCTAATAGACGACGGTATCCCAAAAACCGTCATCAATAAGTGTCATTATAGACGACGGTGTCCAAGATCTCGTCGTCAATAAGGTTTCTATGCTGACACGTGGTGGAGCTAACTTATTGACGACAGCTAAAGTCGGCCGTCGTCAATTAGTTAATTGACGACGGTAACCGTCGTATATAAGGTTATAGACGACAAATAGTCATCGACGGCCAGTTACCGTCGTCAATAAGCTTATACCGTCGTCTATAACTTATAGACCCTGGCACAGGCCTTATAGACGACGGTTCTCGGTCGTCGTCTATTATCGCAATTGTTGTAGTGCTATGCTGTTCAACAGGCCTGCTTATTAATGCATTCATCGCGGTAGCCACACATGCAGCTGCTAAAGAGGATTCTTTGCTAGGTTCGTGGTACTGTCAACTATGGTCTTCATATTTTGAAGTCTTATTCATCGTCAGTGACAGTTTACTCTGATGCCGATTGGGTGGGAGGCCCTGGCACTAGGCGTTCCACGTCGGGGTTCTGTGTTTTCTACAGTGGCAACTTGGTTTCATGGTCTTTGAAACGGCAATCAACTGTTTCCTGGTTCAGCGCTAAGGCAAAGTATCGAGGCATCACTAATGTTGTCTCAGAAGCAACATGGATGCGAGCAGCTCTTAACTGAACTGCATCAACATCTGTCCACGGCAACAGGTTGTATCCTGTGATAACATCAGCGCAATGGACTTATCCAACAACCCGATTCAACATCAGAGGACCAAGCATATTGAAATAGATCTTGATTTCATTCGAGACAAAGTTTCACTTGAAGAGATCAAAGTACTGCAGGTTCCATAATTGATTCAGTATGCAGACATTCTTACAAAAGGTCTACCATCAATCTTGTTTCAGGATTTCAGAAACAATCTTCACATTTGGAAACGTCAAGACTGAGGGGGGCTATTGGAGAATAACATGCGGAATTGGATTGACTTGACTTGGAACCACAACTGACTCCTTGATGATCGTGGTTTAGTTAGATCATGTACGCTTGGCCTTTCTCTCCACTACTTTCTAACGAACGGAGACACGTATCCATAACCATGTAAGCTGCCTGCATAAAGGCCAGTTGATCAATAGAAAGGCAAGCGCGCACTGTATTGCATTCCCTCAAAGTAAATCTACGCCTGATACAACATCCACGTAGAGCCGCTGGACCTGTGTACTTGCCAACATATCAATTATAGTTAATGGCCAAGGCAATCAGATCGATACAGTAGGAAGCAGCATTTTGAGCAATCGAATGGTAGCATTGGCAAGCAGATTATATTCACACCATCTGTTGGACGACCGTGTGTTCAAGGTGAGAATCATTGCTTGTTTGACTCATTTCACTACAGGAAACACGATCATTTGTGACGGCTAAAGTTATTTGCGATGGTCAGCCGTCGCAAATAACTTAATTTGTGACGGCCAGCCCTTGGCCGTCGTAAATGGGCATCTATTTACGACAGCCAAACCTTAAGCCATCGCAAATAGAACTTTATTTGCGATAGCATTATTATAAGCCGTCGCAATTAAATAGACCGTCAAAAATAGGATGTAGTTTGCAACGGCCAGAGAAAATACCATCGCAGGCACTACTACATTAAGCCTTATCGTAGGCGGCTCCAAACCTATTATCACTACTACAAAATGCATTTTTACAGGCGCCTCAAATTTTCAAACACAGGCGGTCCTTAAAAATATGCGACTGTGATGACAAATGATATAATAACCGCCTACGATGAAAGATCAACACAGACGGATTTTAAAGAACAACCGTCTGGGTAAATACATGATCTTCACAGGTAGTTCTTAATTAAGAACCGCCTGTAATGCAATGAACTTCACAGACGGATTTTATGAAACAATCGCCTGGGTAAATACATGATCTTCATAGGCGGTTCTTAATTGATAACCACCTGTAATGTAAAGAACTTCACAGACGGTTCTTAATTAACAACGGCCTGAGAAGATCATGTATTTTCAGTGGCGGTCATTGTTTAAGAACCGTATGTAGTTTTTCAATTATCACAAGCGGTTTTCATTGAAATTACAGGGATGTAGTCGTTGCAATTATCACAACTGTATGGTATCAGGAAAAAAACACAGATGAACGGATGCTATTACAGTAATGCATTATAGGAAATGCTCGATCACCAGTGAGGCTGGCTTAATTGTGATAATACACTATTAGAGGCTTTACAATTGTTCAAAGATAATTTCTTTACACACTGAGAACAAAAATCATGCTACATTCATTGTAGATCGACGATGAAGCACCCATCGATCAATCTAAATTGTACCGTCCTGCTTGCTCCCGAAAACGTCTCTTATATTCCGCTAGATCCTAAAAATATTGACATTATTTAAATTAATAAATGTCGAAGGAGGAATGAATAACCTACATTGGTCATTAAGTCAAAGTGTCATCTAACCTTGATAAGTAGATTATAGCAATCATTTTCAACATTAGACACATTTGGCTGATGCAGCAAACGCTGAACTTCAAGTAGTATAGTTTTGATTGTAAAAGCACTGCACCACCCCTATGAAATATAATTTAAGCAATATAAGACACCAGTTCAAATAAGTTCGACAACAATTATAAGTAATAATTACATGAACAAAATAGGTCTATCTTACAGTCTCTTGATCAAAAATCCCGATGCACAGTGCTCCCGAACGATGAACATTTGGGTGGAAGAACCCAATTCGAAAGGCACATCTTGGAGGCACCAAGGGATAGTCCTCAGAGAAGGAGATTGTCAGGGGGTAGTAACCATCTTCCCATTCAGTCTGGAAAAGAAATTTATTAATAGGAGGACGATGGTTAAACTCATATTGTGCTTGTTCTTCATGACTTACCCCTTCTTTACCGGGGACGATGCACTACCACTTCAATAAATCTCCCGATTTAGGCTTCGCAGAGAAACCCTACGCGGAGAAATTGAAAATACCAAAAACAAATAAGACAGAAAAACAAACTACAGTTAATTTCATCAGTCCATTACAGATACATATGTATATACAACCATGCGACCGATGTGCCATGTGTACATACATGGGGATGGTTCTTGCACCACGCCAAGCGCTCCTCCTTCAATCGGCTACACGCCGGAGACATCATTATCTGAAAGTCCAAACTTCCAAACTTCCAAATTATTGAGTCCAAACGCATATGTACAGAAATGCAAAAGGACACAATCCATATACCAACATTGTTCTAAGTTGATTTCAGAAGATACAAATATATACAATATATATCATCTCGCATTGCTATATACATTTTTTCTAGCATTGACATCTTCGCGCATATAGGGTTTCAAATTCTTTTTAATGCTTCTCTCTACGCGCTTGATGTTTTCTGGTTCGGTGAAAAGGTACATCTCTTCATACTGATTATATTCCTCTTCATTATCTCCCACATTCTCAACCCCAACAATATTTTGCTTTCCAGAAACAACTACGTGCAACTTCGCAGTTCCTGGATCTTTAACATAAATAACTTGTGCAACATTATCGGCGAGAACCTACAGGTCATCTTTGTAACCCACTTTATTCAAGTCTACCAGTGTCAGCCCGTAATTGTCCACTTTCAAACCATCAAGATGTTTGACCCATTGGCACTTAAATACGGGCATTACCATTCTTTCGCCATAATCGAGTTCTCATATTTCCTCCATGAACCCGAAGTATGTGGTCTTCTGCCCTTGTGAATCATAAGCCTCAATACGAACACCACTATTTTGTGCAACACTCTTACCGTCTTTTTCTTTAGTGTAAAATGTGTAACCATTGATGTCATATGCTTGCCATGATGTTACCAAAGCAGATGGGCCAAAAGCTAACTTCTTCATTGTTGCCTCCTCCTCCTCTTCCTCCTCCTCCTCCTCCTCCTCCTCCTCCTCCTCCTCCTCCTCCTCCGGCGACGATGCAGCAGAAGAGTGGGTCGGCTGCTCCGGCTGAGCTGATTTCTTCGGTTGTACCGGTGGCTCCGAATGCACAGGCGGTGGAACGCGCTGGTCGCCATTCACCCTCTCGGGGGAGCTGCAGCGTATCCGCTTGCAGGGTGGCTGCCTCGGCGGGCTAGGAGGCGGAAGGTTGGCCATGGCTGTGGTGGTTCGTCGGCGCCGGGCTAGGAGGTGGAACAATGGAAGAAGAAGAAAGGATTGCAAAAGTTCTGTGCTTGTACATAACCAACGACGCGCCTTATATATGGTCTGTGCGGAGTAGACGAGGGAGCGGTTCGTTTCCCGCGCATTGAACTCTTTGCAGACCTCGTGCGGCGCACAATTAAACCACTGTGGAAGACGATCTTCAGAGATCCTTGGTATCCATGTGGAACGTCGCGCACGCGTCCCTGCACCACAGCTTCTTAACTTCTCCGCAGACCTCGTGCGGCGCGTTAGTTAATTAACATCTTCTCAGGACGTTAATTAACTTCTTCTAGTTTCAAAAATGTTTATCTCAGGTGGGTATTACTTACCAACCGTCTGAGATAATGCCCGATACTGTTCTTCAGTTTCCTTATCCCTTGCTTCTTTTTATTTAGATTCCAATATAAATACTCAAACATGTTTAGATCCTGCAAATTGTGTCCAAATTCGATGATTCTTTCTTCTACATTTGTATAAAATTAACATCTACCACCTGAACAAAATATTTTTAAAACTTGTATAACTGACATTGTAATGTTTTGGTAAATATCAAATTAATTTCTACTCACATATTATTCACATTTGTGTATCTCATAAAAAAAGTTCCTTCAATCAAAATTGTTGGTATGGACATATATGTATAATTTATACATGTATGAATTTTTTTAATTTTTTAAAAGCATTCCAACATGTCAAACTTCAAATTATCCACCATTCTAGCTAAATGCTCATATACATATGAGGCATTCATCAAATTATGAACACACATTGATTCAAAAAAATTTTAAAAAATCTGAAAAAAATCATAGAGGTTGGTATGATGATTAAAAATGTCCACTAAAAATAAATGAAAAAAGCATTATATTCATCAAGATAGAAAAATGAAAAATAGCATTTGTTGTATGTTTTTTATGTTCTGACCAATTTCAAAGGATTTATGAAGTGAAATTTAATGGTAACCTTTACTTATCAACAATATTACAAGAAAGTGGATTTTTTCCTTTTTAAATGACCACATTTAATCAAGAATATTAATTAAGAAGAAGTAAATATCTTCACAGGCGGTTGGTACTTACCAACCGTCTGAGAAGATGTTTATCTCAGACCGGTATTACTTACCAACCGTCTGAGATAATTCCCGATACTGTTCTTCAGTTTCCTTATCCCTTGCTTCTTTTTTTATTTAGATTCCAATATAAATACTCAAACATGTTTAGATTCTGCAAATTGTGTCCAAATTCGATGATTCTCTCTTCTACATTTGTATAAAATTAACATCTACCACCTGAACAAAATATTTTTAGAACTTGTATAGCTGACATTTTAATGTTTTGGTAAATATCAAATTAATTTCTACTCACATATTATTCACATTTGTGTATCTCATAAAAAAAGTTCCTTCAATCAAAATTGTTGGTATGGACATATATGTATAATTAATACATGTATGATTTTTTTTAAAATTTTTTTAAAAGCATTCAACATGTCAAACTTCAAACTATCCACCATTCTAACTAAATGCTCATATACATATGAGGCATTCATCAAATTATGAACACACATTGATTCAAAAAAATTTAAAAAAAAATCTGAAAAAATTCATAGAGGTTGGTATGATGATTAAAAATGTCCACTGAAAAAATAAATGAAAAAAGCATTATATTCATCAAGATAGAAAAATGAAAAATAGCATTTATTGTATGTTTTTTATATTCTGACCAATTTCAAAGGATTTATGAAGTGAAATTTAATGGAAACCTTTACTTATCAATAATATTACAAGAAAGTGGATTTTTGCCTTTTTAAAGGACCACGTTTAATCAAGAATATTAATTAAGAAGAAGTAAATATATGTTTATCTCAGTCGGGTATTACTTACCAACCGTCTGAGATAATTCCCGATACTGTTCTTCAGTTTCCTTATCCCTTGCTTCTTTTTATTTAGATTCTAATATAAATACTCAAACATGTTTAGATTCTGCAAATTGTGTCCAAATTCGATGATTCTTTCTTCTACATTTGTATAAAATTAACATCTACCACCTGAACAAAATATTTTTTAAACTTGTATAGCTGACATTGTAATATTTTGGTAAATATCAAATTAATTTCTACTCACATATTATTCACATTTGTGTATCTCATAAAAAAAGTTTCTTCAATCAAAATTGTTGGTATGGACATATATGTATAATTTATACATGTATGAATTTTTTTAATTTTTTTAAAAGCATTCCAACATGTCAAACTTCAAACTATCCACCATTCTAACTAAATGCTCATATACATGTGAGGCATTCATCAAATTATGAACACACATTGATTCAAAAAAATTTAAAAAAATCTGAAAAAAATTCATAGAGTTTGGTATGATGATTAAAAATGTCCACTGAAAAAATAAATGAAAAAAGCATTATATTCATCAAGATAGAAAAATGAAAAATAGCATTTGTTGATGTTTTTTATGTTCTGACCAATTTCAAAGGATTTATGAAGTGAAATTTAATGGTAACCTTTACTTATCAATAATATTACAAGAAAGTGGATTTTTGCCTTTTTAAAGGACCACATTTAATCAAGAATATTAATTAAGAAGAAGTAAATATCTTCACAGGCGGTCGGTACTTACCAACCGTCTGAGAAGATGTTTATCTCAGGCGGGTATTACTTACCAACTGTTTGTGATAATCTTCTTCTGAGACGTGTTTTAATTAACGATGAACACACTACACATTCATTTACACAAGATGCACAATATTTACACAAGAAAACACAAGATACACAAGTAATATTCAATCACATAGATGAACATAGATAGATTTCATTCATTAACAATATTTACAAAACAGAAGCAACTAAAAACAACAAAGAGAAAAACTAATTAAATCCTACTCCTACTCCTCTTACTCCTCCTCCTCGTCCTCCGGCAGCGTCTCCGGCACCGGTGCAACAGGAGGCAGGGCCGGCTGCACCAGCTGCACCGGCTGCACCGGCTGCACTGGCGGTGGAACCCCGAGGTTGCTAGTCGTCGCCTCCACCAGCGTTCTATGGCCCTCGGGGCCAAGAACCTAGGCCATCGTCGCGAACAGAATGTCGAGACGATCAGCCACCCCCGTGAGGCCATAGAGGTAGTGGCCCATGGTACCCATTCCAGGATGCTCTGGAAGGGTACCCAGCCCCAAGGCACTCATGGCGCGAGATGTATTGTTGTGTGCCTCTCGCGCCATGAGGAGGCGCTGCTCGGTGTTGATCTTCTCGGGGGAGCTGCAACATAGTTTCTTGCAAGCTGGCTCCCTCGGAGGGCTTGGCGGCGGAAGGTCCGCCATAGTGGTGTTGGGTCGTCGGAGCGGAGGAAGACAAAGAAAACAAGAGGATTCAAAGTGAGCGATGCGATTGTGGAGAACTAACGGGTGATAGCGCGTCTTTAAGGCCGCGCGGAGTGGAAGATGGAGCAGTTGGTTTACCGCGCATTGAATGGTCGCACCTCGGGGAAAAGAAAGGTCGCGCACGGTCGTCGACACGTCTTCATAGACGGTTGGTGAGGGGTCTTTATGTAGGCGTTCATCAAATTATGAACACATATTAATTAAGAAGAAGTAAATATCTTCACAGGCCCATGTTTATCTCAGGCGGGTGTTACTAACCAACCGTCTGAGATAATTGTATCTTCTCAGGCGGTTGGTAAGTAAAACCCGCTTGAGGTAACAATCTTCTCAGGCGGTCGGTACTTAAAACCCGCATGAGAAAATGGGAGTCTATATATACTCCTCGGCAGCATTGGAAAAACCTAACCCGGGCGAAACACTTAGACGCCGTTAGGTTGCCAAAATTTCGTTTGCTGCCAAGAGTTCGCCCTCGTTCCAGGTAAGCCGCCGAGCTTCGCCGTCGCCGCCGAGCTTTGCCCTCGTCACTTACAGGTACGCCGAGCGAAGCCATTGCCCTCGCTGCCGAGCTTCAAGGTAAACCCTAAACCCTTCGACCTTCCATCCTCCTTCGCCGTGCCGCCTCCCTCCCCGCCCTTGCCGTTGCCTTGCATATCCTTGGTTAGGGTTCGGGAATTGGAAAATGGTAGGCATCCATGGTTAGGGTTCGGTGGAATTCGAAAAAACTGTCAAGTTCGGTGGCATCTTTTGTTAGGGTTCGGTGTGTAGGCATCCTTGGGTTGTCGGTGTACTTCCATCAATTCTATGTAGCAGCAGTTCCAGCAACACGTACAATAAACATATATGTATCTTATCCTTTGGGGAATGATATATTACTATGTTGAATAATTCTTGCTGATAGCGTAGCTGTTATATGACTATGAGTTTGTTTATTGAATAGCTTATTAAATCATGATGATGTGAAGAATTACAGAAGGATTGCATGCGTTAAAACAATTATGTATACCATTATTGAACTCAGCTTAATATTAAGGCATTTCACAGGAAAAAATTTTATGTACCCATTTATGATTTGTTAGCACCATTTGTATCAAACTAGATATATTGGGACTTCATTTTTGTTGGATGATCTGGGTATCTGGTGCACCCAGTAGAGGAGTCGAACTTGGACTTTGGACAAAGTTGCGGAAACACCAGTCTAGGGGTATATGATTGTTCTAGATAAAGCAGATTTCGTCCTTAACGATATTAGTAGAGTCCTACTCTGAATAGAGTTAGGAGTCAGATTCAGTTTAGGAACCAGTCCTAGTCCTAGTACGAATTGAGTTACAATCCATATAGGATTTGGAGTCACATGAAGGGGGATTTCAAAAACAAGCCCCCAACCCCTCGACCTGGTTAATCCCATCCTATCAGAAATATTCCACCAAAGGTTTCATATGCCCAAACTTGATCAAGTCACCTAAACCTCGTGAACCTCTAGAACTCACCAAGTTTATCACTATAGGAGGCGCCGACTTCCCTGTCCTATTTTCTAAACAGCCAGGACAATTGACTATCCCAAAAATCCTTGGTGCCATCATATGTGGGGTACGTAATGCCTTTCATGATGGCTGAACCTGCTGCCATGATGAGCCCATTTGGTGCAGCCGGGCACACCGGGATTAGATTTTGGCGAATGTTTCCGGATTCCTGATTCGTTTGAGAATGTGGGTCTTTTATCTTTTTTTTTACCGTGCAAATCCCACGGTTGTAGAGATGATCGCTAAAAAAGAGTGTCTCTTCTCGCCTGAAGCTACTCTGAACGAAGCTAGCCTATTTAGAATAAAAAGATAAAATTGCCATTACTGGTGATCAACTTTAACATGCTTGTCACCCTCGCAATGTATAGGAACCTTTTGGTCAGTCGCCTTAAACCCTAGAATGCCTTATCAAATCCTAGAATGCTTCCATCTTTTTCTTCATGCAACACTTCATGTAGAGTTAATATGCAATTTATTAGATTTTTTGCCTTATTAGATCTAGCATGGAAAGCCCTAAGAAGACTGGTCCTGGTCGTAACAACAAGGAAGACTCGACCGATTTCTCACCAGATCATTACAAAGATTTCCTTTCCATTTTGAAAATGTACATTTATTCAATAATTTTAATTTAGGCACATTTAGAATGTGTTGACAAGTTTTATATGACATTTCTTGTATTACAGCGCTTGGCGGTTTTACGCGGAACAGCTTGGCGGTTAGAGACCTCCTAATACGAATGAATTGAACATTAAAACATATTATGCTTGTCCGAAGCAGCCTGCTGGGAGTGTCTTATGCGGGTATTATGTATGCGAGCATCTTCGGACCCCCAGCGTATATAGAGTGAATTGTGAGGATGTAAGTTATCATTAATGTCGATACCTTATTTTCTTACTTTTGTGTTTCATTTTCATTGTAACTAGCATAGTTTAATGCTTATATTCTCTGCTGTTCAATATTACCAGAAAAATTATTTTTCATATTTTGATTCCAACTTCAAAACAATTGCTCATAGTACAACTACTCCAAAAATACCAAATAAATTCATGTATACTCTCACTTTGATCTATACTTTGATATTGTTCAAACAACACATTCTAAACCTTGTTATGTGTTACATTGCAGCATAAGAAGAATCTGATGAAGAACGACCGGTTTGTAGAAGTATTCCTGATGGAGGAGCCGACATGATTGCTTTTGAACTCTGTCAGTTCATTCGTCGCGAAATTTTGCACATTGCAAGGGTGACAACCATGTTGAAGTTGCTCACCAGCAATGGCAATTTTATCTTCTTATTCTAAATAGGCAGTTACTTGTATCTGTGTTCTGAGCACAAGCGATGTTCAACAGCCGTATGCGAGCACATTGCTTTGTTTGGCAAAAGGATAGTGACACCAATCTCGAATGAGCACAACCCAGTGAGATGAAGTGCAGGGCGGCTACACTCTATTTTCCGTACAGATGCTATTATCCACTCATGGTACCACCAAGTTCCCACATTTTTAACTGAAATTTGGCCGAGCTTCCATTGTATGTTGCTGATTTTGTCCACAATTTTCAAATAGAGAACAATGATATTTGCAGAAACAATATATTGCAAACTTGTTACACACATCCTTAGGATTCCATAAATGTAAATTATGAAATCTTTTGATGATCCTACTAGAAATTACAATCCAAATAGCAACTGAATACATAACTGTCCAGATTCTGGAATGTTACGACACCTTAAACGGTACTTCAATTTAGACCTGGTTATTGCGTGTTTTATCCTTATAGTTGAATAGGAAATTGATAGTGGACTCTTTAAGCTTTCCATATATGTATAGATATGCATAGTTTGCTTTTCTAATTTAAGAATTATGGCTGTTCAAAGTTCAGAAATTTTCTGGCTGTTTCAGATAGTATTGTACATATGTACTAACTTCAACTCCAGTTTCTAATTAGTTCTAAACCTAATTTGATGTAACAATGAATAGAAAATTTATATAATAGCTCTTCCCCTTTCAAAAAATGTATCACAATAGACAAGAAGAGCTTTCTACAGATAATTATGGCAAAAATTCAGATGCTTGTTCATACAGTTTCAGAACAGCAGCTGATTAAGTTAGAGAAGATTTTCATCGCCTTACAATGGTCTATTGGCTTGAAGGTATATACAAAACATACAGAATACTTCAAGAGCTTTCCAAAAAGTATGCCTACCCTTTTCGCTACAAAAGGCTAACCAAGGATGCTACCCTTTTTGAATTCCCGAACTCTAACCAAGGAAATCCATGTAAGGCATCATTTGACTCGGCCGGCGGCGAGGGCGAGGAGGGAGGCGGCACGGGGACGGAGAAGGAATGGTTGAAGGGTTTAGGGTTTACCGTGAAGCTCGGCGGCGACGACAATGGCTTCGCTCGGCATACCTGGAAGTGACGAGGTCGAAGCAAACGGACAACAGTGAAGCTCAGCGGCAACGACAAAGCTCGGCGAAGATAGCAGTGAACACTTGGCGGCAAACAAATTTTTGGTAGCCTGACGGTGTCTAAGTGTTTCACCCGGGTTAGGTTTTTCCAACGCAGCCCGAGGGCTATATATAGAAGCCTATTTTCTCAGGCGGATTTTATGTACAGACCGCCTGAGAAGAAGGTTATCTCAGGCGGGTTTTACTTACCAACCGCCTGCGAAGATTTAATTATCTCGGGCGGTTGGAAAGTACAAACCTCCTGAGATAAGCATCTTCTTAGGCGGGTATTCAGTACCAATCGCATGAGAAAATATTTACTTCTTCTTAATTAATATTCTTGATTAAATGTGGGGCATTTAAAAACTCAAAATTCCACTTTCTTGTAATATTATTGATTAGTAAAGGTTACCATTAAATTTCACTTCATAAATTCTTTGAAATTGGTGAGAACATAAGAAACATATAATAATTGCCATTTTTCATCTTTCTATATTGATGAATATAATGATTTTTTCATTTTATTTTTCAATGGATATTTTTATTCCATCATACCAACCTCTATGTATTTTTTCACATTTTTTTTAAATTTTTTTGAATCAATGTGTGTTCATAATTTGATGAATGCCTCATATGTACATGAGCATTTAGTTAGAATGATGGATACTTTGTATTTTGACATGTTGGAATGCTTTAAAAAAATTAACAAAATTCATACATGTATAAATAATACAAATATGTTCATATAAACAAATTTCAGTGACAAATCCTTTTTTAGGAGATACACAAATGTGAATAATATGTGAGTAGAAATTTATTTGATATTTATCAAAACATTACAATGTCATCTATACAAGTTTTAAAATATTTAGTTCGGGTGGTAGGTGTTAATTTGGGAAAATTATAGTAGAAAGAATCATCGAATTTGGACTCAATTTGCAGAATCTATACATGTTTGAGTATTTATATTGGAATCTAAATAAAAAAGAAGCAAGGAAAAAGGAAACTGAAGAACAGGCTCGGGCGTTATCTCAAGCGGTTGGTAAGTAAAACCCGCCTGAGATAAACGTCTTCTCAGACAGTTATTAATTACAAACCGCCTGAGAAAATATTTACTTCTTCTTAATTAATATTCTTGATTAAATAAGGGGCCCTTAAAAAGAAAAAATTCCACTTTCTTGTAAAATTATTGATTAGTAAAGGTTACCATTAAATTTCACTTCATAAATCCTTTGAAATTGGTCAGAACATAAAAAAATATATAACAATTGCTAGTTTTCATTTTTCTATCTTGATGAATATAATGATTTTTTCATTTTTTTTCAATGGACATTTTTATTCATCATACCAACCTCTATGAATTTTTTTTCAGATTTTTTAAAATTTTTTTGAATCAATGTGTGTTCATAATTTGATGAATGCCTCCATGTATATGAGCATTTAGTTAGAATGATGGATAATTTGAATTTTGACATGTTGGAATAATTTAAAAAAATTAACAAAATTCATACATGTATAAATAATACAAATATGTTCATACAAACAAATTTCAGTGAAGGATCCTTTTTTAATGAGATACACAAATATGAATGATATGTGAGTAGAAATTAATTTGATATTTACCAAAACATTACAATGTCAGCTATACAAGTTTTAAAATATTTAGTTCAGGTGGTAGGTGTTAATTTTCAAAAATTATAGAAGAAATAATCGTTTAATTTGGACTCAATTTGCAGAATCCATACATGTTTGAGTATTTATATTGGAATCTAAATAAAAAAGAAGCAAGGGAAAAGTAAACTGAAGAACAGGATCGGGCATTATCTCAGGCGGTTGGTAAGTAAAACTAGTCTGAGATAAACATCTTCTCAAGCGGTTATTACTTACCAACCACCTTAGAAGATCTTTACTTTTTCTTAATTAATATTCTTGATTAAATGTGGGGCCTTTAAAAAGTAAAATTCCACTTTCTTGTAAATTATTGATTAGTAAAGGTTACCATTAAATTTCACTTCAAAAATCCGTTAAAATTGGTCAGGACATAAAAAACATATATCAATTGCTATTTGTCATTTTTCTATCTTGATGAATATAATTCATCATACCAACCTCTATGAATTTTTTCAGATTTTTTTAAATTTTTTTGGATCAATGTGTGTTCGTAATTTGATGAATGACTCAAATGTATATGAACATTTAGTTAGAATGATGGATAATTTGAATTTTGACATGTTGGAATGCTTTAAAGAAATTAACAAAATTCATACATGTATAAATAATACAAATATGTTCATACAAACAAATTTCAGTGAAGGATCCTTTTTTTAGGAGATACACAAATGTGAATAATATGTGAGTAGAAATTAATTTGATATTTACCAAAACATTACAATGTGAGCTATACAAGCTTTAAAATATTTAGTTCAGGTGATAGGTGTTAATTTTTGAAAATTATAGAAGAAAGAATCATCGAATTTGGACTCAATTTGCAGAATCTATACATGTTTGAGTATTTATATTGGAATCTAAATAAAAAAGAAGCAAGGGAAAGGAAACTGAAGAACAGGCTCGGGCATTATCTCAGGCGGTTGGTAAGTAAAACCCGTCTGAGATAAACGTCTTCTCAGGCGGTTATTAATTATCAACCGCCTGAGAAGAATTTTACTTCTTCTTAATTAATATTCTTGATTAAATGTGGGGCCTTTAAAAAGGCAAAAATCCACTTTCTTGTCATATTATTGATAAGTAAAGGTTACCATTAAATTTCACTTCATAAATCCTTTGAAATTGGTCAGAACATAAAAAACATATAACAATTGCTATTTTTTATTTTTCTATCTTGATGAATATAATGATTTTTTCATTTATTTTTTCAATGGACATTTTTATTCATCATACCAACCTCTACGAATTTTAAAATATTTAGTTCAGGTGGTAGGTGTTAATTTTTGAAAATTATAGAAGAAAGAATCATCGAATTTGGACTCAATTTGCAAAATCTATACATGTTTGAGTATTTATATTGGAATCTAAATAAAAAAGAAGCAAGGAAAAAGGAATCAGAAGAGCCTTGGGCAATTATCTCAGGCGGTTGGTATGTAATAACCACCTGAGATAATATTTTTCTCAGGCAGTTATTAAGCACCAACCGCCTGAGAAAAAGTTACAAACCGCCTGTGAAAAACCGACGCTTGTATAAAGACCCCTCACCACAATCAAAACGTAACCCTGGAGAATTCAATCGACGCCGCAAAGCTGCCGAAATTTCCGTGCTCCGCGTCGTCGCCCAGCCCATACTGTCGCGCCACCGTGCCGATGCCCAGCCTGGCACCGCCACATCTCCACCCGCCCCGCAGAGGCACGCCTCTACCCAGCCCCACATCGCTGCCCCACCGTGATGACGCCCCGTGCCACAAGGTACATGTAGTTTCCTTACTTTTTCTTTGCATATATTTATTAGCTAATAAGCTGCAAGTTTTGTGTGTTCTGGTGTATGGATTGTGTGCTTTTGCATGTGTAAGGACTATATTGATTTATGGACTATATGGATTGTGTCCTTTTTGTGTGTTCTGCTAGTTTGGTCTTTTAGATATTGATGTATGGACTATATTGTAATAAGCTTATTGTAGTTTGTACCTATTATGTGACATGAGTATGATGTTTAATTGACAGATGATACTGTAATACATATAAGATGCATGAAGTTTATCCGAATTTGTAATTGTAGTTTTATGTGTTTTCCTTTTCAATATGTTACTTGTGTGTGCATACCTCCTGCTTGCATATATTTCGAAGGAGTGATTAGGGTTAGCTTTCTAGGGAGATGGTTTTATAACTCACCCATTTAGTTACCATAATTGGATGGGATCCAACGTCAAGATATAACGGACCGGATCCCACCCAAACCTAGCCCATGCTACTGGACCTGTTTGCCCCACGACTTCGATCCTTCACCCCCGCTTGCTGCGCCGGACGCCTTCGACTCCATCCACCTGAAGACGTAGCCCGTCTCCTCCAGACTCCACTCGACACCGTCGCCTCCCGTCCGCCACACTTTCTGTTCGTCGCCGATCTTAGAGTCTTATTTGACGTTGCCGCTGCTCTCCTACGTGCCACCTCTCTCTACAACTCTGTATCGACTTGGTATTACTATAAAAACCTTGAGGACGACAGGACATCGATTAGCCATCGACTAGGGTCGATTAGTCACCCTAATAACATACCTACATTGTACTAGTATTCACTCATATGATACAATCATGTTATGTCTCTGTAAATTCATTTTATAGAAGACCTTTAGGAAATATTTGTAGCCAAATTTTGTAAATCTGACAAAAATTCTATTATTGAAGCATGGACCGTCGAGCGTGGATGTATAACATGCCAAGACCCGATCCTATGTACATTCATAATGTTACAAATTTTATTGATGCATCCAAGAGATATGCGAAGTTGCAAAAGATAGATGACATATTATGTCCATGTACCGATTGCGAAAATAAGATTGCTTGGACGGATACTATAGTAATCCAATCTCATTTGGTGAAAAGAGGTTTAAAAAAACTACACAATATGGACAGAGCATGGTGAGTTAGATACACATGATGTGGATAAAGATGATGAGAGAGGTTCAGATGATGATAATGTTCATATCGATGATGGTAGTGACAATCAAGATGGTGATGATGATGATGAGTTCGATTGTGAGGAGATGTTGCATCACATTGAACCATATGTATTGACTTCTATGGGAGCAAGCAAAGGTTTAAGTAAAATGGAGACATTGCAGAATGCGGCGATGGAGCTTTTATATGATAAATCAAACGGTTGTGATAAAGAGTTTACTACATTGCGTGCAGTCTTAGAACTACTAAAGTTGAAAGCTACGCACGGATGGTCCAATTGTAGTGTCTCTGATCTTTTGAATCTTATGGTAGAAATTCTTCCAAATCCAAATAAATTGTCCAGAAGCACTTATAAAGCGAAAAAGCTTCTTTGCCCGATGGCACTAGTGTGACAAAAATACACGCGTGTGTGAACCATTATATTCTGTATCGCAAAGAGCATGAGCTCGCAACTAGATGCCCCATTTGTGGAGTCAGTAGACATAAGAAGGACTACAATCACCAGTATGTTACCAACATGAAAAAGTCTCAGAAGAATAAGAAGTTTATTATTTGTCCTGAAGGTGATGATGATGATACTTCTAGCGATGCAGACGCAAAGAATAAGAGAAAAATTCCTGCCTTGGTGATGTGGTACCTTCCGGTAATTGATCGCTTGAAGCATTTGTTCTCAAACCCTAGGGAGGATGAACTTATGCGTTGGCATTCCGAGCAATGCAAGAAGAATGAAAAACATATTTGACACCCCGGTGATGCAACACAGTGGAAAATTTTTGATATTCAGTACCTAGAATTTGCAAAGGAAATTAGAAATGTGAGGTTTGCCTTGGGTATTGACAAAATGAATCCATTTGGTGAAAAAAGGAGAATACAAATCACATGTCCTGTGGTCTTAACTATGTACAACCTACCGATGTGGTTGTGTTACAAAAGGAAATATATCTTGTTATCTATTCTTATCCAAGGTCCGAAACAACCTAGCATCGAAATTGATGTGTTCTTGGAACCTTTAGTGGAAGATATGGCAAAATTGTGGAATGAAGGGGTATGTACATGAGATGAGTACAAACGGGAGTATTTCACCCTAAGAGCAATGATATTCATTACCGTGCATGATTATCGCGGACTGTGTACATTATCGGGACAAAAGAATGGGAAGAAAGGTTGTGTAAGGTGCGTGGATAGAACATGATTTATATACCTCACTTCATCCAGAAAGACGGTGTACATGAGACACCGACGGTTCTTGACAGATACACACAAGTATAGGAAAATTAAAGAACAATTTTATAACAAAATCAAAAAAGATACTGCACCAAAACCTTACAGTGGAAAACTTGTGTTCGAAATGGTCAAGAACATTCATATTGATTTTGGTAAGGGCAAAAAATGTGAAGGAATTAAGAGAAATAAAAGTACATCTTTGGATGATACAACTGACATGGCTTTCAAGAAACAATCAATTTTTTTAAGTATCTTCCGTATTGGAAGAATATGGAATTTTGACATAGTATTGATTTGATGCACATTACAAGAATGTATTTGACATTATCATTGGGACCTTGCTGGACATGCCGAGGAAAACAAAGGATGGATTAAATTCACATATGGACCTAGTAAATCTTGATTTGAGATCAGAGCTTCATCCAGTAGAAAAAGGCGAACGGGGAGCATTACCTTCCCCCAGCCAGCTACAACTTGACGCTAGAAGAGAAAAAATAAATTTGTGAATGCTTGCGTGGGATCAAAGTGCCCACGAGTTTCTCATCCAATATCCGCAAACTAGTCTCTATGAAAGACTTGTCTTTATTCAGTTATAATTCTCACGACTGTCACATGATGATGACAGTGTTCCTTGCCATTGCAATAAGAGTCATCAAACCTGAGCATATAAAAGTTGTCATCACATGTTTGTGTTACTTCTTCAATGCAGTATCGCAAAAGGTGATAGCACGTGAAGATTTATACTATTTGAAAACATACAACGTCTAGACTATGTGCAAGCTAGAGATGTGTTTTCCACCATCCTTTTTCGATATGCACGTACAACTAATCATACATCTTGTTGATCAGATAAAAGCATTGGGGCCACTATATTTATATCATATGTTTTCGTTGGAGAGATATTTAGGAGTATTAAAAGGTTATGTGTGGAACCGTGCTCACCCAGAGGGTTCAATTATGGAAGGATACACCATTGAAGAAGTGATTGAGTGTTGCGCTGATTACATCAAAGATGGAAAATCGATAGGTGTGCCTATACCAGTACATGAGGGTAGACTACGTGGGAGGGGCAAAGTGGGTAAGAAAACTTTTATCGTTCAAGATTACAAGAACGTACACCATGCACATTTTGGTGTACTACAACAACTCGCAATAGCTGATTCGTACATCGAGGAACACCAAATTGAGCTTCGTGATAAAAAACTAAGACCGCACAGAGGATTGGATCATTAAAGAGCACAAAAGATGTTTCACTGAATGGTTAATGGACAAAAATATACCATACAAAAACACTATAGACGAGGCAACAATGAAGAAGTTAGCTTCTGGCCCATCTGCTTTGGTGACATCATGGCAAGCATATGACATCAATGGTTACACATTTTACACTAAAGAAAAAGACGGTAAGAGTGCTGCACAAAATAGTGGTGTTTGTATTGAGGCTTATGATTCACAAGGGCAAAAGACCACATACTTTGGGTTCATAGAGGAAATATGGGAACTCGATTATGGAAAAAGAATGGTAATGCCCGTATTTAAGTGCCAATGGGTCAAACATCCTGATGATGCCCGTATTTATGGGATGACACTGGTAGACTTGAATAAAGTGGGTTATAAAGATGACCTGTGGGTTGTCGCCGATAGTGTTGCACAAGTTTTTTATGTTCAAGTTCCAGAAACTTAGAAGATGCACGTAGTTGTTTCTAGAAAGCAAAATATTGTTGGGGTTGAGAGTGTGGGAGATAATAAAGAGGAATATAATCAGGATGAAGAGATATACCTTTTCACTGAACCAGAAAACATCAAACACGTAGAGAGAAGCATTAAAAAGAATTTGAAACCCTATATACGAGAAGATGTCAATACTGGAAAAAATGTATGATATATAATGTATATATTTGTATCTTCTGAAATCAACTTAGAACAATGCTCTATTTCATCTTTAGATAGCATGTTTTGAACTTTATTAAATTCAGCTTCTGTTTCGAACATTATTAAATTCAGTATTTGTATATAAATTTCTTCTGACCTATGATGATCAGGCTTGCCTTCCAACAACTTGGTTCCAAACAACATCTAGAAGCACAACTTGTCAAACTAATCCCTTCACAGCAAGCTCTTCTAGATGCAAGTAACAGTCGAGACTCATCATTTGGATTGTTAAAAGCTTCAATTAAAGTCTTACGATACTTCCCATCCATTTGAGGGCTTGTTTGGATAGGAGTGGATCCACATCAATATAAGTGGTTTGAGGTGGATTGAGGAGAAAATTAGTTCATTCTTCACTTCAATCCACTTCAATCCAATTAGATTGAGTACACGCAAACAAGCTCTGAAAGATTTCTTTCTCTTCTCTCCATTTTAAAAAATTACGAAGATGCTACTTTATCAGTTCTAATGGCTGAATATATTGACTACAAATCAGTACCATCTCTCTTAGTGATACACACAAGCGATGATGCGTACAACTTCAATCACAAATCTTGTTTTTACCATTTTTTTAGGAATTTGACCTTAATCTTTGAAGCATAGATTTATCAATAATTGAAGCTTCCTCATTAGACATGTTAATGGAAGTTACAAGTGAAGGGTGTGTTGAAGCTAACGAAATCTCAACGGGACTGAAGACAAAGAGATGTTGCATATGATTGACAATGTCCAGGTTAGACAGCATGAAGCTATGATGGCAGCCTTCAACAACATGAAAAGTGATGCCAATGTTATGCTTGCATCAATCAAGACTTGTTGTGAGGGTATAACACTTGTTGGGGCAAGCATAACCTTGGCTCAACAAGTGTTATACCCTCACAACATGCCTTGGTTGATGCAAGCATAACCTTGACATCACTTTTCATGTTGTTGAAGGTTGTCATCATAGCATCACACTGTTTAATCATGACATTGCTGCTCATATGAAGGCTCTCTTTATCTTGAGTCCGATTCAGATTTTGTTAGCTTCGACATATCCTTCACTTATAATTGCCATTAACATGTGTGATAAGAAAGCTTCACTTATTTGATAAATCTATGATTGAAGTTGTTCGCTTACTCGCTTGTGTGAAGCACTAAGAAAGTAGGTACTAATTTATAGTCAATATATTTAGGCATTAAAACTGAGAAAGGAGCATCTTCCTAAGTATTCAAATGGACAGGAGGGAAAGAAATCATTCAAATGGATAAGAAAATCATTCAAATGGATGGGAAAATCCTTGCAAGGATCGTCAGGCTTCAAATTGATGCATTAAACAATCCAAATGATGAGCCATGGGTGTTACTAGCATCTACAAGAGCTTGCTGTGCAGGGATTAGCTTGACAGGAGCTTAGCAGCATCACAAGCGGTTCTTAAACATTGACCGCCTGTGAAAATCATGTATTTTCTCAGGCGTTGGTTAATTAAGAACCGCCTGTGATGTTAGCTGCATCACATGCGGTTCTTAATTAACCAATGCCTGAGAAAATACATGATTTCCACGGGTAGTTGTTTCTTAAAATCTGTCTGTAATGTTCTGTCATCACAGGCGGTTATTGTATCATTCGTCATCGCAGTCGCATTTTTTTACGGACTGCCTGTGTTTCAAAAATCCAGGCGCCTGTGAAAATGCTTTTTGTAGTAGTGAGGTAAACTAAATTGTGACGACCAACCTTACGACCATTGCAATTAACGGAGCGTCACAAATAAATAGGATATACCCTGGCCTACTATCGGCCTGACTCACACACTTATGCGCCACAACCAAGCTCTCGCGCTCCCGCCGCTCCCGATGCCCGCCGCCGCGCACCCGCCATTGCCACCTCCCCGACACTCGCCGCCACTGCCTCCCCGACCCCACTGCCGCCGCCTTCCCGACATTGCCCCGTTGTTGCCGCCACCGTGCGCCCGCGCGCCTGCCTCCTTCACGCTGCCTTCCCTCTGCCTCTCCGGCTGCCTCACCAACGGGAGCTCCTCCAACAAGGTCCTCCCCTCCCATGTTCATTTAGCCTTTGTGATTTAGGCTTTGTGATTAGGCTTTGTGCATCACAAATTATTAGCTCGATCTCCTATGTTAATATTAGCTTTGTGATTCACATTTGCGATGAACATTTGCTTATCTTATTGACATGCTTATTGCTATGCTTATGTTTAGATGTTATGTATATTGACATTCTATGTTTATTGCCTTGCTTATGCTTATTGCTATGTTTATTGTCAAGTTTCTGCTTATTGCCATGCTATGTAAATGTTTATTGCCATGTTTAGAATGTTAGCTTAGAATTGTTCAAACGTCAGATGTCGGCTGCCTCTCTTGCTCCCGCCCCCGACGCTGTTGCGCCCGTCGCAATAATTACTTTTAGGACTATGTAATTTGTTTAAGTTGGAATTGGTAATGCATGTTATTAGAATTGAAGATTTTGATCCAGCTATTATACATGTTATTAGAATTGATAATTTTTTGTCTTCTTATTTGGATTGCTTGAGTGTTTAGATACTATATGTATCCAAACGGGATTTGGGCTGACTTGGCCCGACACAGCCCATTTATGGTCTAATAAGGCCCATTTAGTTGTAAAGGATGTGTCTATTCAAACAGCGATGGTGACGATAGCAAGCACCAGTGCGTGGATGGCGGACCTCAGTGGAGCGGGTTTCATCTCTGACCCACTTATAGCTGTCGTATGTTGACAGCGGGTCCTGAAGGGCATAACGTATGACGAATAACCTAGTTCCCCCCGTTCTTTCTTCCTCTCTCGTTCTTTCCTCGCCTTATCTATCTTTCACCTTGCACGGCTAACCGTAGAGCCATAATATGTTAACTTGGTTCACCTACTTACGACAGCTAATGCTAAAGCCATCGTAAGTTAATTTTGGACAGTTGACCCCAAAGCTTGGAGAACTGCACCATTTTTTGGGCGCAGTGTAAAACAAGCGAGGTTATGCTACCAAAATTTTGTTCGGGTTTAGGTTATGTGTCTCATCATAAGCAGGATAAATCCTGTATAAATTAACGATAATTTCTCTGACTTTTACTTGCAGAGTCAAACTTGAGTGAAGACCGCAGTTGGATGTATACTTGTTGGAAGTGTAGAACTGGTGGTCACTAGGTTGAGTGGTACACCAAGTTATATGAATTTTTGGGTCGAGCATTTTCGTTGCCGACGGATGATAAGCTGCGATGCTCATGGACGAAATGTCGGAACACCAAGTTTTTGAACTGAATGCAACTTTCGTTTCACTTATGTTGAAACGGTTTCACACCACATTATGAGGTGTGTACCTTCCACGATGAGATTAAATCTCGAGTCGTAGAAGAAGAGGATGAGGATGATGATAGAACAGGGGTTGATAGGATGGTTGAGATGCTAGTAGCTATGGAAGCAAAGGTGGTTCAGCAAGCTTTGTCAAACACTTGTATTCAAGTTATCGATGAGTACTTGAAGGCGAACCAGCACGACATGTTCTGGTTGGAGAGCGAGAGGCACCTGACAAAGGAGGAGTACGCTGAGGTACATGGTGTGCAGTAAATATTTTTTTGATAATTTTCTCAATTTAACGACCTACAACTATGTGCGGGGCCACTTGAGCTGGTTACAGGGTTGGTCCAATGCATACCTAGCCTTTTGTCGGTAATGGGCTAGCTATGAGTATAAGGCTAAGTCCGTGAAGGCTCGGGGGTGCAGATGGGTCGACGAGGAGCACAAACACGGCCAAGATAACCACTTGCATTTAGCCAAACACATGGTAAGTGTATTTTATGTGTATTGACAGGAGCGCGAGACGGGGGTGCCGATGACCCCTGCTGAGGTCTGGAAGAGAGGTCACAGAGACCCTTCTCAGCCTTAGGAGTACAGTCAGGCCGCAGCCGAGCAACTGATAAGTTTAGAAATCATTCATATTAAATATAACTATATTGATTGTTAAACTTACAGTTTTCTTGTTTTTCAGGATAGGGGCGGGGAGGAGGCTAGGAGGATACACCGCACAAGTTTTGTTTGGAAACATGAAACAATCGATCCTCAAGCCGCGTATGCAAGCGGAGGTGGAAAAGCCCATAGATGGTGAGTTCGTAATTCATTTTATCGTTTTCAATTCAAGATATTTCAATTCCATATTATTGATTCTTTTTTATAGGCTTGCCATATTCAACGGAGTTGACGACTCGAGGGCGGCGCAACCTACGAGAGGTAGCACCACGCAGGCTTCGTTGCTGGGCCCGAGTCACCGTGTCTCGTAGGTGGAGACTCTCGCCCGTCAGGTAGAGGAGGGCAAGGCAGAGATGGAGGCGGCGAAGGCGGTGATGTAGGCCATCATCTCCTACCAGCCACCTGCATGGAGCAGCTGCGGGAGGTGATGGAGGTGCAAAGGCAGGCATTGATGGTAAGTTATAGAAATTTAAATTATTCATATTATTTATAATCTGAAATAACCTGTAACATTTGCAATGACAGAGTTTCTTTCAATGCCACGTAGTCCAGGGGTTGCAGCTCGAGCTACCTCCACTGCCACCGCCAATTCCACCGTCAGAAGTGCACGTACCGCCGCTGGTGCATACTTATCTGGGTTTTTAGGTAACCAAAAATGTTCTTACTTAGTCTTAATTCATCAAACATAGGAAAATCTAATTCATCTTATCTATTGCAGTCTTACTTAGTCTTAAATAATCAAACATAGCCAAACCTAACTCAAATTATCTAAAGTAAGTTCAATATGATCAATTCTAACTTGTTTAATCAATTCCAACCAGAAATGAAGTTCCAAATGAATCAATTGTCAAACAACTTCTATGTGTTGCTGGGATGGCGATGGAGGCTCAAACTCCATCGCTGTCTATACCGACGCCTGGACTGACGTGCAGCGAGGATGTTGGTGGCACGGGAGGTAGTAGATGGGTGAGCGGATAGCCTGTTTTTGTTTTGTATTCTTGTGTTGTGATGGAGACGCTATATGTTTTATGTTCTTGTGTTGTGATGGAGACGCTATAGCTATGTGACTGTATTCCTGCTATTTTATATGTTTTATGTCTGTTGTGTTTTTGGCCATCGAGCCGAGCAACATATTCTATTTTTTTAAAATTAAAAACCTTATTTGCGACGGCTTTTATACATTACCGTCGCAAATAAGACCTACACTATTTGCGACAGTACTGTATAAAAGTCATCGCAACTAAACCTATGTTATTTGCGATGGCCACCGACAGCCGTCGCAAATAAGCTAATTTGCGACGGTTGATGCTAGCCGTTGCAAAAAACTAGGTTGTCGCAAATAAGCTAATTTGCGACGGCTGACGTTAGCCCTCACAGAAAACCAGACCACCACAAATAAGCTAAATTGCAACAAAATTCGAACGACGGACAAAAATCATCGCAAATAAGGAAAGCTGTCGCAAATAGCTTATTTGCAACGGCTTATTGCTTATTTGCGATGGCCCCGACCATCGCAAATCGCCGAGATTCATGTAGTGTTTTTCTATCTTTTTTGTAGTGTTATGATTTTTTGTTCTTCAACTTTCAAGTTCTTTTGTTATTTAGCTTCTCTTTTTGGCTTCAAATCCTTTTGAACATGTTCCCATGGGCTTACTTGGAGAGGGTTTCTTCACCTGCGAGAATGGGATTGTGACTTTGGATTGGGTTTGAATGACTGGGTGGTTACACAAGATTTAATCAAATCTATGATAGGAACAACACTATAGCAAAAACGATCATTTCTGATGGGTACTGTTATTTGTGATGGCGGCCGTCGGAAATAAATTAAATTGCGACGACCCAACCCTGGCCGTCGCAAAATCGGCAACCGTCACAATTAAGGATCTATTTGCGACGGGCGTAGTCAAAGACATTGCAAATAATATTTTATTTGCGACGGCCAACCCTACAACCATCGCAAATTAAATGTCATCGCAAATAGGAGGTTATTTGAGACGGCCAAAAAAACAAATGTCGCAAATAATATACATTGTGACGGCCAACCCTAAGGCCATCACAATTAAGTTAGCCATCGCAAATTAATGGGATATACCCAGCGCCGTTGGCCCAAATCACACACACTCACACTCACAATCCCGCCGCCCACTGCCGCCGCCGTTGCCTCCGCTGCCGCCGCCGTCGTCGCCTTCGCCGCCCCCGCCCCCACAGGCCGACGTCGCCGCCTCTATAAGTTCTTCCCCTCCCCTCCCTCTACATAGATGGCCCCCCTCCATGGCTGCCCCCTCCACCCTCCCCCTTCATCCATGGCGGGCCCCACCACTCCCTCCATGGCCGCCCCCCTCCGTGGTCGCTCCCCTCTCCCTACCTCCATAGCAGACCCCCTCCCCCTTCATGGCCACCCCTCCCTCCCCCCTCCCCCTACCTCCATAGCTGACCCCCTCCCCCTCCATGGCCAGCCCCATCCCTCCCCCCTCCCCCTTCCTCCATGGCTGCCCCCCCCTCCATGGCACCCCCTCCCTCCATAGCCTACACCCCCTCCCCCTCCGTGGTCGGCCCCCTCCGCCTACCATGGCTGCCCCCGCCCTCCATGGCGGCCCCCTCCCCCTCCCCCTCCCTCCAAGGTCGACCCCCCACCCCCTCCACTCCCTTCATGGATTATGCAATTTAATTGCTAATTATACAATACAAATTTGAATTATGTTAACTACATGTTTATTAAATTTTTTATTATGGAATTAGATCTCAAATTTTAATTCTTAACATAACTACATGTTAATACTTAGATGCAATTGCCTTCATTAATGCTTTATTATATTTAATTGCTTATGTTTAGGTCAATGCTTAATCATGTCTATGTTTAGAATAAAATTGTTTATGTTTAGATTTATGTTTATTAATTGATGAATTACATTAAAATAATTGTTATGTTTTGAAAGTGTTTACGTTTAATTAAATTGTTTAATGTTACTATATGTACAAAAATGGGATTCAGATCGACATGACGTGAGACAACCCATTTAGGGCCCGACAAGGCCTATTTAGTTGGAAGCTAATGTATGCATCTAAACGGACACGAAGATGAACGATGACGGTGCAGACGGCAAGCACCCGCGTGTGTGGATGGCGGACCTCGACGAACCCACTTCACTGTCTCTCTCTCTTGTTATTTCCTCCTTTATCGTCTTGAAGAGCTGCAGCTCCCGTCGAGTGGTGGACGTAGCGATGGACCTGGCGAGCGCCATACGCGGTGGCTTCAAGATGACACGGAAGCGAACCGCAATAGTATCTATCGCAAATAAAGTCTCGTAGCTATAATTGGCAATGGTAACCATCGTTCGTCCAAAGGATGTCATTACTTACGACAAGCTCCTGTGTGTGGATGGCGGGCCCTGATGGGTGGTTTTCTCCCGTTCATTCCTCCTCTTTTGTTATTTCCTTGCCTCCTCTGTCGTTGTTGGACAGTTGAACACAAAGCTTGAAGAACTGCATCATTTTTGGGGGGTGCAGTGTAAAACAAGCGAGTTTATGCTCTCGAAATTTTGTTCGAATTCAGGTTTTTTGTCTCGTTAGAAGCAGTACAAATCTTGCATACATTAACGATAATTTCTTTGGCTTTAAACTAAAGAGTCAAACATGGGTGTAGACCGCAGTTGGATGTATGCTGGCTGGAAGAGCAGAACTTGTGGTCACCCGGGTGAGTGGTACATCAAGTTAGATAAATTTTTGTATCTAGCACTTTTGTTGTCAACGGATGATAAGGTGCGGTGCCCATGTAAGAAATGCCGGAACACAAAGTTTTTGAGCAGATTGGATCTTTCATTTCACTTATGTTGAAATAGTTTCACGCCACGTTATGGGGTGTGGACCTTCCACGGCGGGTCTAAATCTCGAGTCATAGTAGAAGTGGATGAGGTTGATGATATAACAGGGGTCGATAGGATGGATGAGATGCTAGAAGCTCTGGAAGTGAAAGATCCTCTTACTTTGGGAGCTACCGTATGTGAAATCGTTGATTCTAATGCACAACATTGATACCATGCATCAGGAGCGTAACATGAGCGAAAGTATCATAAGCACATGCATTTATATGTCTTGCGAAACGAAAGACAATATAAAAGGTAGACTTGATTTGCCAGACATTTGTCACTGTCCAACTCTTGAAATCTATGAAAATGGTTGTAAGCCACGTGTTTCTTTCTGCCTTCGATCTAAAGAAAAGAAAGAAGTCATGAAATGGTTGAAAACTTTGAAATTCTCAGATGGATATGCAACTAGCCTAAAACGAGCCGTGAATGTGAATATAGGAAACCTCACTGGGTTGAAGAGTTATGATTATTACATTATCATGGAAAGACTCTTACCTGTTATGTTTCGGGGCTATCTGGATGATGCCGTGCAGAAGGTTTTAGCCGATCTCAGCTATGTCTATAAATAACTTTGTGCCAAATAAATCAAAATAGGTATGAAGGATAAGTTAGAGAAGGAGATACTTGTACTTTTATGTAAGATGGAAAAAAATTTCCACCAGGTTTCTTCAATCCAATGCACCATCTGCTTATCCATCTTCCATTCGAAGCTAAAGTTGGCGGTTGTCGGTACCCTGCGTACCGAGTACCCCACGGTACCGCAAGAAGTGCAAGAGAGTTACCTGTCAAAGTTGAAGGTTTCCTCAGGCCCCACATGTCATATTACACCGAACCCGCATCACTCATATGGGTAGCTCTGAGGATTGACACACGTAATGTAAATTCGGAGCTAAACTCCCAACACAGGAAAGCTCCGCGATCTACACGTGTATAACGACCCCAGACCTAACCCCCAACAGAGGGAATCTCCGGTGCTGACACGTGTATAGCGGTTTCGGAGCTACCTCCCTGCAAGGGGAAGCTCTAAAGCTGCCACGTGTGGAGCCTCCGAACCTTCATCACCAACAAATACATTGGCGGATCTCCTTCAGCACGAACATTCAAGGGACAGTTAAAGCGGCAATTACAGGACCTGATTATGTGTTGTTAATACTGTAATAACAACACACAATCAGAGCACCGTTAATAGAGGTAACAAAGCCATTAAGGCACGTTATCACACTATTAACCATGCTTAATACTCATAGACAGTGTATTAGGCTATTAAATATGCCAGGGCCACATGTCGGGCCAGGCAAATGATGTAACAGTCAGTTCTTGGACTATAAAAGGACTGAGCCGCACGATAGAAGGGGGAGGCAGGCTGAGCCATAGACTACGCTTCTTAGCGATTCACAATACAACAACACACACCCCGTGGAGTAGGGTATTACGCTCAGGCGGCCCGTACCACATAAATCTTCCATGTCACCATCTTGTTCTTGATCTCTTCGTGCCCCAACCGAAACAAGAACCTCCGCGGGCTACATTAGGAAGTACCAGGGGAAGTGTCGTTGCTACACTTCGACATTTGGCACGCCAAGTACGGGCGCAACCGAGATCTCAGGATGGTGAATTCCGTCACAGGATCTTCCAACGCAATGACATTGAACAACATGCTGGAGGCAATCCCTCCAACGAGCAACAGCAAGTGGGTACCATTGTTTTGGCAGGTACTATGGCACCACAGCTGACATCTGTTCCAGCAAACAATGCTGGATGACAAGATAGGGCATCTGCATCAATCACTACATCGACAAACAACAATCCTGAGCACACACTCATTGCCGCGCGAGCTCTCCTGCAACACGCACCGCCTCTAGGGGCACCCCAGGGTGCTATGGAACAGTGGAGAGCTGATGTTGACCATCTGGTTGCAGCCGCAGCCGCTGGCATCAGCAATCAAGGTCCTCCCCCTTCGGGGCGAGCACCATCACAACGACGGACCTTGTCAGGCCGACTTGGTCCACAAGTCTCGCAGCATAGGAGACGTGTTGCATCTCATCCAGTGACTTCGCTACCTCCTGGGGCACGACACACCAACACCATCACCATGATCCTGACTCACGACCTGCGGTCATAACTTGATCACCGTTACCGGCAGAAGGACGACCGCGTCCATATCAAGCGTGCTCGTGAGAGACGAGAAGCTCGAGACAACCCTGCTACTCAGGGGGTAGGGGGAGGCTGTTCTGCCCTGGCCATGCATTTAGACATGGTCAGATGGCCACATAAGTTCCGACCTCACTTGACAGAAAAATTCGATGGGACTGTCAACCCCGCCGAGTTCTGTAGGATCGAAGAGCACGTGAAAAGCTACCAGAGGGGGGGGGGGTGAATGGTAGATTTAAAAATCTTACGTAGAGGAAACAATTAAACCCCAAACCCTTTCGGCAGAAAAACGATCTGTTGAAGAAATCGTGTGTGAGACTAATCTAAATGTGTTTCATCGTGACAAAAGTGACAGATATCAGAGAGAATCAAGTCACGAAGACAACACAAAAAGAATCACTCCAATCCGTCGAGAAAAACTCAAGTTATGATCGAATGATCAAACAAAGGTCAATCTGCCCTACCCGAGAAAAAACAGTTCTGGAACGCTGCAAAAAACTCGTGTAGATCATAGACCACAAATCCAATGACCGTGAAATTTTGACAGATGATAGAAAATCAAGTTTTGAAGACAACCCAAAAAGAATCACGTCAATTGGATAAGTAAAACTCGAGTTATGATAAAACCACCGACGAAAGGTAGTGCTGTCCAAGATCTCGACGAGTAAAACTTGTCTGGAACAAGTCGGACGAACAAGGCACAAAAGTTCCTTCAAACTACGAATTTTATTCAATAGAACACAAGAGGAACATCACCAAAGTCGTGCACCACGAGCTCTGGGCTCCCTTGCTTATATAACCAGCCCTTAGGCCAACCCAATATCAACTAGGACTCCAATCCTACTGAGATTACGAATCGTAACTTTCCATAACCGCTCAAGATTCTTCTATACGCAGATAGAAGCAATCTTAAGACTTCCAAACACCTTAGGAACGTATCCCACATTCCTAAACACCTCAAATTCGTGACCCACACGAAATCCTACCATAACCAACTCAAATCTTTCCATATTTGAGTCAAACCCGACTCAGCCGCAGCCTGAGCCCATAACCTAGTCGGTTGGACCTTTCCGACCAATTCTTTACATCCACATCTCTTCATCACGCCTCGGAACCATGTAGCCACGTCCATGCACTCCTGGCACACGTGCAAACATCTTCCAATGACGTCCATGATACCTTCATATGCATTGTTCTTTATTCAATCATGCTGTGCAACCTCCTGATCAGCTCAACCACAATTCCTACTGAATTTGGTTGTTGGAACCTCATCTCCTCCCTGAGACTAGTCCAATGGATCCCGTCACCAGCCATGTCTTGAACTCAAGCAACACCTGCACATGAATAAACAACCAATCCATACGAGCCCAAGTCCTCGACTTGACTCAAGTTAGTTCCGAACACAACACCCTACGTGAGAACCTCACATAAGCATGTTGCAAAACCACAGTAACACGATATCATCCATATCAACCAAAACGCACCAAAAACTTAGCAAATGAATACTAAGCAATCTTTCCAGAGATGTAAAGAAAGTACGAAACATTGCAAATGAAAAGCAGAAGCACTACGGTCATGTTCTGGACCTTGCTAGAGCAACCCGGACCTTTAGCCGGAGCTAACAAAAGCTAGTAGAACCTAGCGCCGGAGCTTACCAAAACTAGTACAACCAAGCTCCCGCCGGAGCTTACAAAAATAGCAGGACCTAGCGCCGGAGCTATCCAGAACTAGTCGGAACTAGTAATCCCAAAAGACGGAGCTAGAAAAATCAACTTCGGAACTTAGCAAAAACACGGTGGAGCTATCAAAAACATGTCAAAGCTATCAAATATATGCCGGAGCTATCAAAGACATGCCGGAGCTAAAGATAAAGCTCATCGGAGCTAACCAAAGCTAGTCAGACCTTACCAAGAAATCGGACCTAGCATCTAACGTAACCGGAGCTACCCAAAACAAGCCGGACCTACCGTCAGACCTTGCTGTAGCTCAGAGCTAGAGTCGGACCTTGATAAAAAGGTGTTTTGGTGATATTCAAAACTTTTATCATCAAAGCCAAGTGTATTCACTACAAGCCAATGTATTCAGCACACATAGGTCTTACAATCTCCCCCTTGATGAATGCATTGGCAACACCATTTAAAATCCTTACATTGGCTTATTCTCATTAAAAGTTTTGAAAACAATTTCTCCCCTTTTGTAAATCAGAAATAAAATGAGAAGAAAAAAAATTCAAAATACATATATTATCTCTCCCCCTTTATTATCTCTCCTTATGCACATATTCTCTCTCTCTTCATCCTTATCTCTCCCCCTTTGACAATGTATTCAGCAAGTCATGAGATATAAACAAATTATCTCTCCCCCTTAGGTTGTTATGAGCATATTATAACATATACACATAAACAAAGCTCATCCAAGTCATACTATCAAGTACCTTACATTATCACATCAAAGAAATACATAGAGTAGTGTAAGCCATGCTAGAGATCAAATGTAATTTTCAATTTAAGCAAGTCATGATCTCACAAACTTAACTATCTCAAAACCTGATACCATGACACTAGTTGCTGCATTTTATTATTTTTCAAAGCATAAATTTAGATCATATGATATTTGCAAGAGATTATATGCGCATCTGCCTTATTCTAACCAACCAAGCCAAGCCTATGTCATTTGACAATCAGAAGCTTAAGGACATGGTTTTAGTCATACACAACTTCTTCCAAGTTCATATCTAAGTGCAGTGATAAGCTATCTCAAAAGAAGAAGTGTGATGCATGCATATTCTCTTGATCTTTTCTCAATTTATATTTGTTCATAAAAACTCAACATGTGAGTTGATTACTTGATAAATTCTTAATGATTAAAAGCATTTGTGAACATGTAACAAGTTCAAAACAGCAAGAAAGTTCGACCATGACCAGTTTTAGTGTAAGTAATTATTCCAATTACTAGACATGGCAAAAACTACAAAATGTATAACATGAGTAATGTAGTAAGAACTTTCAGCATGTAAAAGGAATCACAAAGTCATATATGTATGAAATACTATGCTCATATTATTTTAATTTCAGATTCACACATAGACTTCCCAAGTTTCAAAAACTCCCCCTCAATTTAAGCCATTAGGATGCATAACCCCTATTTCACTACGAATGTAACAAAAACGAGTGAAATCCAAAGGTTTTGTAAAAATGTCAGCCAATTGTTGTTCGGTATCTACATGGTTAAGCACAATGTTTCCTTTTTCAAAGTTATCTCGGAGAAAGTGATACCTAATGTCAATGTGCTTAGTTCTAGAATTTGAACGGGGTTTTTAGCAATGTAAATGGCACTAGTGTTATCACAGAATAGTGGAACACTATCTAGATCAATTCCATAGTCCTTAAGTGTTTGAACAATCCAAAGAATTTGTGTGCAAGCACTAGCAGCAGCTACATATTCTGATTCAGCTATGGATTGTACAACTGAATTTTGTTTTCTAGAGGACCAAGCAACAAGAGAATTACCAAGAAAATGACAAGCACTGGATGTACTTTTCCTATCAATCCTACAACCCCCAAAATCAGCATCCGAAAAATCTTTCAAAGTAACGGTTGAGGAAGAAGGAAGAAAAATGCCAAATTCTTGAGTTCCATGTAAGTACCTGAGAATCCTTTTGACGGCTTGACGATGTGAAACACGTGGGGAAGCTTGAAACCGTGCACAAAGACATACGCTGAATTGTATGTCCGGTCTTGATGCCATGAGGTACAAAAGTGATCCGATCATGCTTCTATATTCTTTTTGATCCACGGGTTCACCATCTTCATCAAGTTCAAGTGTTGTTGCTGTTCCCATTGGTGTCCGAAGAGTCTTGCTTTTGTCCATGTTGAAGCGCCTTAGGAGGTCTTTGCTATACTTCGATTGATGCACAAAGGTACCCTCCTTGGTTTGCTTGATTTGCAGCCCCAAAAAGTAAGTGAGTTCACCCATCATACTCATTTCAAATTCGGAACTCATCATTGCTGAAAACTTGGACACAAGATCATTAGAAGCACAACCAAAGATAATATCATCCATATACACCTAAACGAATAATGAGTCATTGCCATGCTTAAGCAGAAAAAGAGTTTTATCAACCTTGCCCATGGTAAACCCCTTTTCAAGTAAGAATGTTTTTAACCTATCATACCATGCTCTAGGGGCTTGTTTGAGACCGTATAAGGCTTTGGACAGTTTGTAAACATGATTAGGAAAATCTGGATTTTCAAAACCCGGTGGTTGTTTGACATAAACTTCCTCATCTATGTAGCCATTAAGAAAAGCACTTTTAACATCCATTTGATATAGCTTACAACCTTTAGATGCTGCAAAAGCTAACAAAATTCTTATGGCTTCTAATCTAGCGACAGGAGCAAAAGTTTCATCAAAATCTAGACCTTCAACTTGAGTGAAACCTTGAGCAACCAACCTAGCCTTATTCCTAACCACAACCCCATCCTCACTTTGTTTATTTTTAAATACCCATTTAGTTCCAATTAAAGTGTGACCTTGAGGTGGAGGTACAAGTTTCCAAACATTATTTCTTTCAAAATTTTCTAACTCTTCTTGCATGGCAATAATCCAAGATTCATTAGTTAGTGCGTGTGATATATCTTTGGGTTCAAAAGAAGCAACAAAAGTAGAATGAGCATGAGAGTTTGGATCGCAAAACCTGGACCGTGTGACTCGTTCGTGCAAGCTTCCAATCATCTGTTGTGGGGGGTGATCTTTGTAAAAACGTAGGGGAACATATGTCTCACAAGCTTCTTCTTCATTAGGTTCATCGTAGATTGATGAGCTTGTGACTTGTGGACGATCAGGACCAGCATAGGTTATAGCCGGAGCTTGTTCAATGTCGAGAGCTGGACACATGTCAACTTCGGAACTACTAGGCAGTATCACCGGCTCTTCTTCATCTTCGAAAATACCCTCCCCCTGAGGATACGGATCTGGTCCTGCAACACCGGAGCTAGTACCTGGGCTAGCTTCATCAAAAGACACTTCACAAGTCTCCACAATTTTGTTAGTGTCAAGTAAAAGCACACGGTAGCCTCTAGTATGAGATGGATAACCAAGAAACATGCCATCAATGGATCTAGGTTCAAATTTATCAAGATTACCATGTTTCTTAACAAAGCATTTGCAACCAAAGACCCGAAAGTGTGTAACACTAGGCCTATGTCCAAACCGAAGCTCATATGGTGTTTTACCTAGCTTAGCATGCAAGAAAACACGTTTTGAGACATAACAAGCGGTTGCTAACGCATCAGCCCAAAATTTCCTAGGAGTTTGATATTCATCAAGCATAGTCTCAGCCATCTCAACTAAGCTTCTGTTCTTTCTTTCTACAACACCTTTTTGTTGAGGTACATATGGTGAAGAAAATTGATGATCTATTCTATTTTCAGCACAAAAGTGATCAAAAGATTGATTTTTAAATTCAGTTTCATTATCACTTCTAATTGCTTTTAATGATCCTGGGTGATCAATTGATAATCTAAGAAATAAAGTTCTAAAGTGACTAAAAACTTCATTCTTAGATGCCATAAAGTAAACCCAAGAGTATCTAGAATAATCATCAACAATAACAAGAACATACCATTTACCTCCGAAGGATTGAACACGTGAAGGTCCTACGGTGTTAAGATGCAAAAGTTGACATGGTTCAGTTGTCATGATCATTGTGAGAGGAGTATGTGAACCTGCAACCATCTTAGCATGTCTACAAGAAGAGCACACAATTTCTTTGTCCCCTTTAAGCTTAGGCATTCCACGTATGCGATCAAGAGCACTAACACGCGTTAGGTGATCAAAGCCTACGTGACCAAGTCTACGATGCCAAAAATATAAGTCCTTTGAATCATTAGCAACTAGACACCTATGCTTAGAGGAAGACATATCAAAATCAGCTTTAAAAACTCTTCCAAACCGAGACATGTTAAAAATACGCTCACTATTTGAACCTACAACTTTGCAACACTTTTTATTGAAAATAATTTCTAGATTTCCATCTAGCAATTGTGCAACAGAAAGCAAGTTGTATTTCAAATTTTTGACAAGTGCCACATCCTTCAAAGTGTAGCGATCATTTACTCTAACCGAACCCTTAGCAATTATAGGAGTTGAAGAATTATCGCAAAAGTAACATTCTCTAAGCCAAGGTACTCATTGCTCCCGCCGGTGGTATGGACGGTGAAGAAGGTCCGGAAGAGTTCAATGCAGGGGGGGGATGCCCACCCACATCTCGCAGAAGTGGACGAAGATGGACACAAGAAGAATGGAGTGGGGGCCAAGGTGATACAGCTGCAGACCATAGAAGTCTAGCAGCATCAAGAAAAAGGAGGAAAAAGGTGGGATCAACCCCACCATGGCGTACGAGGAGAAGTACACCATTTCGCCGGCGTGCTCCTTCTCAAACGGGAGCTCTCCACCAGCGCGGACCGAGTGGTTGAAGAAGTCTGAGGACCATCCCATGAGGGCCCGGACCTTCTTCAGGTCGCCGTCGGTCTTCAAACGACTCTCGTGGAGACCCAACTCAATCGCGGCACGGCTAGGCAAGAGAAGAAAAGCGAAGCACAAGTTGGGAGTTTGAGCGCAAGATCAGATGGGAGGCGTAAAGAACCCCAAACGGTGCGTGCTTTCCTTCTTAAGTAAGCCCTTGCGACGCTTGGATGGAAACCGCAGGGAAGTCGAAGATACCACTCAAAAATTCCACCCAGCCGATGACAAGAGGGCCCGGGACTACCCCGACAATCAAGTTGAGGTTCTTACCCAGGCGAACGGTTGCCATCATGAGGCGGAAAGCCCGAAGGCAGCGGCCTGACAAGGCGCGCGGAACCGATATGATTTTCGTATCGGGAACCGGCGACCTTCAATTGTGTGAGATCCGCACGCCAAAGATCTCACCTGCCGCACGTGGGATATGAAACGCGGCGAAGATTTAACTCCGGACCATCACCAATGGTACATCTGATGACCTTTGAAGACTCAGTTCAAAAGTCGAAGGATGAACCCACCTCTGGCGGAACGACTTCATCCAAGGGGTCTTCCCCAGAGGTGGACCCAGGGGGCCACTGTCGGTACCCTGGGTACCATATACCCCTTGGGATTGCAAATATATCAAGGGAAAGTCACCCACTTGATTTGAAGACCTTCGGAGGCCCACATGTCAGACATGTCCGGACCCGCTTCTCCAACATGGTTAGCCCCAGGGTCGCCACGTGTACTATCAAACCGGAGCTACTTCCCGCAAGGGAGGAAGCTCCGGACTATGTACCAAAGTGGCACCCCCGGACCTAACCCCAAACCGAGGGAAGCTCCGGTGCTGACATGTGTCGGCTAACACCGGAACTATCTGTTCTACACAGCCTGCTCTGGTGCTGCCACGTGTCCAACCGTCAGATCTTCACCCTCTAACCTTCGGAACACCCCGCAACGGCTCTGGATCTTCAAAGGGGAATCAAGGAATTCAAGACCCGATTAAGTGTCATTAATACCATATTAATGACACGTGATCGGACGACCTTAATTACCAGTAACGGTGTTGTCAAAGCCCATTACACGGTCATTAAGGGCAATTAAACGTGTTGAACAAGTATCAACACTAGTAACCGCCGGGGCCACATGTCGGGCCAGGCTAATTTGTAACGGCCTGCCCTTGTACTATAAAAGGACAGGCCGACGACATTTACACACACGCTCCATAGACGTTTAGACACACTGACACACGTGCTACATCCAATACAACATCAACACACCCCGTGGAGTAGGGTATTACGCTTGGACGGCCCGAACCACGTAAACTCTTGTGTCCCCTGCGCCATTTACAATTCACCTTCTTGAATCTCCGCGCGCCCACACCGAACATCAAACTCCTCTAACACTTTAGTAGTGTCAGGAGATCTGCCGGTTCCAAACCACTGACAAATACGGCAAAGAAACTCATGTAGATCTAAAACCACAAATCAAATGACCTTGAAATTTTCACAGATGATAGTAAGGCAAGTTTTGAAGTCAAATCAAAAGGAATCACATCAATCGGATCTGTAAAACTCGAGTTATTATAAAACTACCGAAGCAAGGTAGTGTTGTGCAGAAACTCGTTGAAAAAGACTTGAAGAAAACAAGTCGCAAGAACAAAGCACAAAAGAACCTTTTGACTACGAATTTTATTGATCAAAACTTACAAGGAACAGCCCCAAGTTGTCTATCATGATTGGTGGCCTCCCTTGCTTATATAACCCGCCCTTAGGCCAACCCAAACCTCACTAGGACTCTAATCCTACACAACTCACGAATCAAAACTTTCCATAACTACTCAAGACTCTTCTATACGCAGATAGAAGCAATCTTAAGACTTCCCAAGACCTTAGGAACGTATCCCACATTCCTAAAACAACTCAAATTTGTGACCCACACAAAATCCTATCATAACCAACACAAAACTTTCCATATTCGAGTCAAACACGACTCAGCCGCAGTCTGAGTACATAACCTAGTCGGTTGGACCTTTCCGACCAATTCTTTACGTCCACATATTTTCATCATGACTCGGAACCATGTAGCCACGTCCATGAACTCCTTGCACATGTGCAAACATCTTCTAACGACGTCCATGATACCTTTATATGCATTGTTCTTGACTCATACATGATGTGCAACCTCCCGATCAACTAAACCACAATTCCTCCCGAACTTGGTTGTTGAACCTCATCTTCTCCCTAAGACTAGTTCAATGGATCCCGTCACCAGCCATGTCTTGACCTCAAGGAACACCTGCACATGAATAAACAACCAATACTTCAGAGCACAAGTCCTCGACTTGACTCTTGTTAGTTTTGATAACCACAACACCTTACGTGAGCACCTCACATAAGCATGTTGCAAACCATAGCAAATTGATATCAGTCATAACCACCAAAACACAACAAAAACTTAATAAAAGAATACTAAGAAAACTTTCGAAAGATGTAAAACAACTTTGAAATATTTCAAAGTAATAGCAGAACCATTGCAATCTAGCTTAGAACCTTGCTAAAACTAACCGGACCTTGAGTCGGAGCTTACCAAAGCTAGCAGGACATAGCGCTGAAGCTAAACCAAAGCTAGTCGGACCTAGCGCCGGAACTTACCAAAGCTAGTTGGACATAGAGCCAGAGCTAACAAAAGCTAGTCGGACCTATCATCAAACTTTGATAAAAAGATGTTTTGATAGTATTCAAAACTTTTATCGTCAATGCCAATGTATTCAGCAGAAGCCAATGTATTCAACACACATAGGTCTCACAACCCCCTTGATGAATGCATAGGCAAAACCACTTAAAATTCAAACATTGGCATGAAAAGTTTTGAAAACAATTTCTCCCTCCTTTTTAAAATCAAATGAGATAGAAATAAATTTCTCCCCCTATACTTATTTCTCCTCCTTGCATACTTCTCCCCCTTTGACAATGTATTCAACAAGGTACAAAAGAGAAATTTTAATTTCTTATAAGCACCTTATAACATATACATATAGAACAAATCTCATCCAAGTCATACTATCAAGTAACTTACACTATCACAATAATGAAATACATAAAGTAGTGTAATCCATGCTAGAGATCAAATGTAATTTTCAGTTTAAGCAAGTCATGATCTCACAAACTTAACTATTTCAAGACCTGAAAGCATGAAACTTGTTGCTACAATTTTATTTCCTTTTAAGCACAAATTTTTAACATATGACATTTGCAAGAGATTATATGCTGCATCTGCCTTATTCTAACCAACCAAGCCAAGCCTATGCCATTTGACAATCAGAAGCTTAAGAACATGCTTTTAGTCATACACAACTTCTTCCAAGTTCATATCTAAGTGCAATCATAAGCCATCTCAAAATAAGAAGTGGGATGCATGCATATTCTCCTGATCTTTTCTCTTTTTTTTCATTTGAACATAAAAGCTCAACGTGTGGATAGTTGATTGATTAATTTTTCATTATTAAAAGCACTTGTGAGCATGCAACAAGTTCAAAACAGTAAGAAAGTTCGATCATGACCAGATTTAGTATAAGTAATTATTCCAATTACTAGTCATGGCAAAAGCTACAAAATGTATAACATGAGTAATGTAGTAAGAACTTCCAACATGTAAAAGGAATGACAAAGTCATATATGTATGAAATACTATGCTCATATTATTTTAAATTCAGATTCACACATAAAGTTTCGAAGTTTCACAAACTCCCCCTCAATTTAAGCCACTAGGATGCATAACCACTATTTCACCACGAATGTAACAAAAACGAGTGAAATCCAAAGGTTTTTAAAAATGTCGGCCAACTGTTGTTCGGTATCTATATGGTGAAGCACAATGTTTCCTTTTTCAACATTATCACGAAGAATGTGATACCTAATGTCAATGTGCTTAGTTCTAGAATGTTGCATGAGATTTTTAGCAATGCAAATGGCACTAGTGTTATCACAAAATAAAGGAACACTATCTAGATCAACCCCATAGTCCTTAAGTGTTTGGACAATCCAAAGAATTTGTGAGCAAGCACTAGCAGCAGCTACATAATCAGATTTGGCTGTGGATTGTGCAACTGAACTTTGTTTCCTAGAAGACCAAGCAACAAATGAATTACCAAGAAAATGACAAGCACCGGAAGTACTTTTCCTATCAATCCTACAACCACCAAAATCAGCCTTCGAAAAAGCTTTCAAAGTAACGGTTGAGGCAGAAGGAAGAAAAATGACAAATTCATGAATTCCACGTAAGTACCTGAGAATTCTTTTGATGGCTTGACGATGTGAAGCATGTGGGGAAGCTTGAAACCGTGCAGAAAGACATAAGCTGAATTGTATGTCCGGTCTTGATGCCGTGAGGTACAAAAGTGATCCGATCATGCTTTTGTATTTATTTCATCCACGGGTTCACCATCTTAATCAAGTTCAAGTGTCATTGTTGTTCCCATTAGTGTCCGAAGAGGCTTTATTTTGTCCATGTTGAAGCGCTTAAGAAGTTCTCTTGTATACTTCATTTGATGTACAAAGGTTCCCTCCATAGTTTGCTTGATTTGCAGCCCCGAAAAGTACGTGAGTTGTACAATCATACTCATATCAAATTATGACCTCATCATAGATGAAAACTTGGACACAAGATCATGAGAAGCACAACCAAATATAATATCATCCACATACACTTGAACGAATAATGAGTCATTGCCATGCCTAAGCACAAAAAGAGTTTTATCAACCTTGCCCATGGTAAACCTCTTTTCAAGTATGAATGTTTTTAACCTATCATACCATGCTCTAGGAGCTTGTTTGAGACCGTACAAAGCTTCGGACAGTTTGCAAATCTGATTAGGAATTTCTGGACTTTCAAAACCTGGTGGTTGCTTGACATAAACCTCCTCATCTATATATCCATTAAGAAAAGCACTTTTAACATCCATTTGATATAACATGAAACCTTTAGATGTAGCAAAGCTAACAAAATTCTTATGTCTTATAATCTAGCAACAGGAGCAAATTTTTCATCAAATTTAGACCATCAATTTGTGTGAAACCTTGAGCAACCAATCTAGCCTTATTCCTAACCACAATTCCATCCTCACTTTGTTTATTTTTGAACACCCATTGAGTTCTAATAAAAGTGTGACCTTGAGGTGGAGGTACAAGTTTCCAAACATTATTTCTTTCAAAATTTTCTAACTCTTCTTGCATGGCAATAATCGAAGATTCATTATATATCTTTAGGTTCAAAAGAAGCAAGAAAAGCAAAATTTGTGTGAGAGTTTTGATCGCAAAACCTGGACCGTATGACTCGTTCGTGCATGCTTCCAATCATTTGTTGTGGAGAATGACTTCTGAGAATTCCGAGGGGAGTAGACACTTCACAAGCTTCTTCTTCTTCATGTTCATCACAAATCGATGAGCTTGTGACTTGAGGATGATCCGGATCAGCAATGAGGGTTGTCGGTGCTGGTTGAGAATCAACATTCGGAGTTGAACCAAAGTCATTAGCCGCTGAATTTTTGAGCAGCAGCTCCATTTCTTCCTCATCTTCAACAAAAATGTTGTCCCCCTGCGGATATGGATCCGTACCTGCAATGTTTGTGCTAGTACCTCTGCTAGCTTCATCAAAAAACACCTCACAAGTCTCCACAATTTTGTTAGTGTCAAGTAAAAGCACAAGGTAGCCTCTAGTATGAGATGGATAACCAAGAAACACACCATCGATGGATCTAGGTTCAAATTTATCAAGATTACCATGTTTTTTTAACAAAGCATTTGCAACCAAAGACACGAAAGTGTGTAACAATAGGTCTTTGTCCAAGCCGGAGCTCATATGGTGTTTTAAGTAGCTTAGCGCGCAAGAAAATACGATCATCAGCCCAAAATATCCTAGGAGTTTGATATTCATCAAGCATAGTCCTAGCCATTTCAACTAAGGTTTTGTTCTTTATTTCTACAACACCGTTTTGTTGAGGTACATATGGTGAATAAAATTGATGATCTATTCCATTTTCAGCACAAAAGTGATCAAAAGATTGATTTTTAAATTCGGTTCTGTTATCACTTCTAATTGCTTTTAAATATCATGGGTGATCAATTGATAATCTAAGAAATAAAGTTCTAAAGTAACTAAAAGCTTCATTCCTAGGTGCCATAAAGTAAACCCAAGAGTATCTAGAATAATCATCAACAATCACAAGAACATACCATTTACCTCCGAAGGATTGAACACGTGAAGGTCCTACGGTGTCAAGGTGCAAAAGTTGACCCAATTCAGTTGTCATGATCATTGTGAGAGGAGTATGTGAACCTGCAACTATCATAGCATGTCTACAAGAAAAGCACACAATTTCTCTGTCTCCTTTAAGCTTAGGCAGCTCCATATGCGTTCAAGAGCAATACCACGCGTTAGATGATCAAAGCCTACGTGACCAAGTCTACGATGCCAAAAATCTTTCAGCTTTAACAAGTCCTTTGAATCATTGGCAACTAGACACCTAGGCTTAGAGGAAGACATATCGAAATCAGCTTTAAAAACTCTCTCAAACCTAGACATGTTAAAAATAAGCTCACTATTTGAATTTCCAACTTTGCAGCAATTTTTAGTGAAAATAATTTCCAAATTTTCATCTAGCAGTTGTGAAACAGAAAGCAAGTTGTATTTCAAATTTTTAACAAGTGCCACATCCTTCAAAGTGTATTGATCATTTACTGTAACTGAACCCTTAGCAATTATAGGAGTTGAAGAATTATCGCCAAAAGTAACATTCTCTACATGTGATCGAACGCCTCTCAACGACACCAAGGTCATCAAGCACCGGCATCGTCCGTCAGAGCTCCCTACTGAACTTTGCCTCCATGTTCAAAGGGAGGAAAGCTGCCGGCGGAGCCAAGTCGTCACCCTCAATGTCGATGCTGTGCTAGAACTTCTTGAGGTGGAACTCCAAAGTTGCACCCTCCATGTTGGACTTCAAACCGATCTCGATCCGGTCGTCGTCCAGCATACTGTTGAGGGCCCAAGAAAGCTTCTCCCTCTTCATCAGCGGAGCCCACCTGTTGGTCAGGAAGTTGCAAAACACCGCCTGAGGAGTCACCCCTCCTTCCACGCACTAGCGGATCCTGGTCAAAGCAGGGTTGAAGGTGTCCGATAACAACAGAGCTTCACTCCAAACTATAGTGTCGATGTTGTGGAGGCCTTCGGGCAACTCCAGCTTTTCATGCTCCTCCACCCTGATGACGATCCAATCCTTCTTCAGTCGTCCCACTTCCCAAAAGGGAACGACCGCAAGTACTTGTACGGGCACTTCTTGCGCTTCACAAAATAATAGAAGCCAAGGTACTCGACACTCTTGTCGGTGGTCTGGACAGTGATGAAGGTGCGGAACAGCTCAACGCAGGGGGGAATGCCCACCCACATCTCGCAGAAGTGGTCAAAGATCGACACTAAAAGAATGGAGTGGGGGCCAAGGTGGTACAGCTGTAGACCATAGAAGTCTAGCAGCATCAAGGAGAAAGAGGAGAAAGGTGGGATCAGTCCCACCATGGCGTACGCGGAGAACTACACCATGTCGTCGGCGTGCTCCATCATGAAAGGAAGCTTGCCGGCGCGGACCAGGTGGTTGAAGAAGTCAGGGGACCACCCCATGAGGGCCCGGACCTTCTTCAAATCACCGTCAGTCTTCAGTCGACTCTGACGAAGACCCAACTCCATCGCGGCATGGTGAGGCAAGAGGGGAAAAGCAAGCGAAAATTTGGAAGGTTTGAGCGCAAATTCGAATGAAAGGCGTAAAGAACCCCAAACGGTGCGTGCATTCCTTCTTAAGTAAGCACCTGCAACGCTTGGATGGAAACCGCATAGGAGCCGACAATACCAGTCGAAAACTTCACCCTACCAATGACAAGAGGGCCCGGGGCCACCCCGACGATCAAGTCGAGGTCCTTACCCCAGGCGAACGGTTGTCATCATGAAAGGCGGAAAACCCAAAGGCGGCGGCCTGACAGGGCGCGCAGAACCGATACGATTTTCGTATCTAGAACCAGCGACCTTCAATTGTGTGAGATCCACACGCTAAGATCTCACCTGCCGCCTCTAGGGTATGCCACGCGGCGGTAGTTTAACTGCGAACTACTGCCAACAGCACAGATGAAGAACCTTGAAGACACGGCTCAAAAACCAAAGAATGGATCCACCTCTGGCATAATGACTTCACCCAAAAGGTCTCTCCGGGAGCTGGGCCCAGGGGGCCACTATGAGTACTCTACGTACCGGATACCCCTTGGGATTGCAAAGATCGCAAGGAAACACCATCTACCAGATTTGAATACCTCCGAATGCCCCACATGTCAGGCGTAACCGGACCTGCTTCCCCGACATGGTTAGTCCTAGGGCCGCCACGTGTATCATAAGACCGGAGCTATCACCCACACATGGGAAAGCTCCGGACTAGATACCGGTATGGCAACTCCGGACATAACCCCAGACAAAGGGAAGCTCTAGTGCCGACACGTGTCCAACAACACCGGACCTACCTGTCCACAACGGTAAGCTCCAGAGCTGCCACGTGGCCAACCGTCGGACTTTCAACTTCAACAATCAGGCTGGTGGACCCCCAACGGCTCTGGACCTTCAAGGACCAATCAAAGACTTCAAGACCCGATTAAGTGTCATTAATGCCATATTACACGATCAGATGGCCCTTAATACCGGCAACGGCACTGTTAAGACCCGTTACCAGGCTATTAAGGGTAATTAACCTCATTAATTGTGTATCAAGCATGTGTAACTGCTGGGGCCACATGTCGGGCCAAGCTAACTGTAACACCCTAAATTTTCGCATCATGCATTGCATACATGATCATGCATTAAATATTAATAGAATAAAAGAAAAGATAAAACATACATATATGGTGTAGCAAAAAGAAGAAAAAAAATAATAATTATAGCCTAAAACTTGTAATAGGGAATAAGTATAAAAATAATAATAACATATAAAAATAAAATAAATAAAAAATATATATAATATATATTAAATATTAATATTTATATATGTAAAGAAAAAGAAAATATATATATATAATAATATAAAGAGTAAATAAATAATAATATATTTATAAAAAAAGAAAAAGAAAAAAAGAAAAAAAACAACCGCCGGCCAGGCCAAACGGCCCAGCCAGCGCTAGCCGCCCGCGCGACGCCCCAGCGTGCGTCCGCCGCGCAGCGCCCCGCAGGCCCCACGCTGCAGCGCACCCCGGCCGGTGGCGCGATCCCGCGCGCCTGGCCAACCCTTGTGCCCCGTGGCCCCGCGCCTCTCGCGCGACACCCGACCCCGACCAAGCCCCGCACCGCGCGTAGCACGCGAGCCGCTCGCCCAACGCGCGACCCCTGTGCGCCGGCCCTAGCTCCCGCCGCCCACGGTGCCCTAGCCGCCGGCTATAAAAGCCGTAGCGCTTCGTGTTTCCCGACGCCAGAAAAGCAGCCGTCACCAGAAAACGCCGCCGCCTTCCAGACCCAGAAAACCTAGCCGACGAATAGAAAAAAAAGGGGAGCACCAGAGCCGCGCTAGGGAAGAAAAGAGAGGAAAAAAGAGGAGGAAGAGGAAGAAAAAGAGGAGGGTGTTGTCATCCGCCGGAGATCGTCGTCGTCGTCGTCGTGCCGCTGGAGGACCCTGCGCATCTACTTCGTCTACGCGTCACCTTCGTCCCTCGATCTTCGAAGCCATCGCATCTACGGTAGGATTCGTTTTTCCTATGCGAATTTTAGCGACGTATTAGATCTAATAGACGTAAATTGATTTTAGTTGCATCATCTTTTTATTTTCAGCAGCATTAATCCACTCTAAAACCCCGTAAACTCGTATGAACATGTATGAACTAGTTGCATCTAATTAATAAACAACCGTAGTTAATTAATTATTAAACTTTGCATGCATGCATATCATCGCATGTTGACTAATGTGTGTGCATCATGTTGATTTGTATGTATTTTCTTGTATGTATGATCACGAGTAGAGGGAAGTGCTCAAGAGATCATGTACGAGGATTTTCAGAATCAAGATTTCGAAGTGCTTGAGCAACCCTATCCGCCGGAGCAAGGCAAGTGTCCTTGAAGCATATTGATCCTGTTTTTAAAATAAATGTTTTGTTTGTAAAACTGCATGCTTGTGTCAATTTTGATGGGAATCCTATGGTAGGAAGTTTACTAGACTTGCTAAACCACCCTTGTCACCTGGAATTTATGGTAGAGCGTCGGGATGGACTTTTTACCTTTTTGCTTCGCTTAATCAACTGGGATGGGAAATAACTATAGCACTCAACTTAATTATGCATGGATGAGATTATGGTAAACATGAACTGGTTAAATATGGTATGGTAATGGGCGATCTAAGCAAGCCTGGTATGTGGATGGGTTGGATGTTATGGTGGTTTGCTTGCTTTAGATCTAAGGACCGGTTCATGCGAGAATAAGCCAGGACTACAGTGCCACCACGAGGCCAAGTATGGTTGCGGCGTAGCTGATTAATTAGGGCTTTGCTAGTGCTGTTTGGACCATTGTGGATGCTCGGGGAAGGGGTAGTCGGATTGGGTTTGTTGATGATTGGTGGGACTACCCTGGGATCCGAATGGCTCAAGAGGGGGCCCTTGGTTGAAGATGTGCTCAGTTGGAGGCATCGCCACCGGTGAAACCTCAGTGGGGTCTAAATAGGCTAGTAATCCCTTTGTAAAGGCTATTTTGTGATCTCTTGGCCACACACCAACGGAAGTGTGTAATATGACTGATGGGTCATGGGCATAAGGGAGATTCTTAGTCGTCGAAAGGTGATGAAATCACGAACACGTGGGTAAAGAGGTACAAACTCTGCAGAGTCAAATAAAACTATCATGATAGCCGTGCTCCCGGTTATGAGCACCTGGACAACTTCCATGATTAGAGGGAATTGGTATTGGGATGTTTTTGTGATGGTTATGGTTCGGTATTATGGTAATGGTTATGGTAATGGTTATGGATTAATTTCTGGTATTGAATATGGTTATTGGAAATGGTGAAATCTGGAATCATGGATGATGCTAGTAAATTCAGTTTGGTATTATGGTATTACTTATGATTATGATGGGTTTGATTCATATAATTATAATATATTTCTTTTCAAATGTTTTAATGTACTTTTCAGCACTTTTCCATTATTATTGTCGTCATTTGAATCAGCCACATGTCATACTTTCCACACTTGCTGAGTACGACATGTACTCACTCTTGCAATCCCCCCCAACAGTTGCAGGTCAGGATTGGCAGTTTAATGGTGATAATGCGGAGTTCTAGGCCGTGTCTACCATCAACTTTGCCTGTGGTGTTGCGTGGAGCTGCGCTATCCCTTTTGCTTAGTTTGCTTAGTTGCTTAATTAGTTTATTTCCACTGCATTAGTTGAACTTGTCATTAATATTTATTAGAGCTTGTATTTGAGGCTAATATGGGTTGTGTAATAAAATTTGATAATTAATCTTGTTCTGTGGTAATTTTCTGTATACTCTTTTGTGATTGCACTCGTGTATGTGTGTTGAACATCTTGGGCACACATATGAGTTAGCTTGGTTCAGTTTTCGGAACCGAGCGTCATAGATTGGTATCAGAGCCACAGGTTGACCGTAGGACGCAGCCTAGATAGAATGGACACTTAGAGCACATAGGAGCACTCAGGAATCAATGTGTGTTTTGGTTGGTGTGTTGCTTGCTATATATATATTGTTTGCTTGTGTGCTTAATAGAGGATTTTGGGATGCTTTAGCATTGCCATGTCCACCTAGGCTAGTATAGCTAGTTGGTTAGCTTCATATCCCTTGATGCATATAGTTGGGGACATTTCTAAATTCTTACCTTTTGCTCTTCTTCAGATGGTGAGGACACGCAACCAGAGGGATGTCAATGACGAGGAGGAGAACCATGGAGTACCTCAGAACAATACTGGACAAGGACCTGCTCATGGAGCCATCAATATCGAGCAGCTACTAGCTATGCACAACCAGCTCATGCAGAACATGATACAAACTATGGGACAGCTGCAGGCTGGCAATAACAACAATCAGCCCCACATGCCTCCACCGCCACCCCCGCCTCCTAATAACCGATTGGGAGAGTTCATGAGGACTAGGCCACCAACCTTTGCTCAAGCTGCTGACCCTATGGATGCTGATGATTGGCTCAAGTCCGTGGAGAAGAAACTTGCTATTGTTCAATGCAGTGACCGAGAGAAGGTCCTATTTGCTTCTCATCAAATCGTTGGAGCAGATGCCGATTGGTGGGATTCACTATGCAATGCTCATGAGGATCAAGAGAGGATCACCTGGGCGGAATTCAAGGAGAAATTCCGTTCTCATTATGTGCCGGAAGGTGTTATGATCTTGAAGAGACAAGAATTTGAGAACTTAAGGCAAGGAAGATCAAGCGTGAGTGAATATCTCAATAAGTTCACTCAACTCTCAAGATATGCGCCTGAGGATGTTAGTCGGGACAGCCGGAAGCAATATTTGTTCACGAGAGGCTTGAACAATGAAATCCAAGTGCAACTACTCAATTGTGACTATGCTAACTTCCAGAAGCTTGTGGATAAAGCAACTGTGGTGGAGAACAAGGTTCGTGAGATGGAGCAAGACAACAAGAGGAAGGCGCCATACCAAGGACAACAACAAGGAAGTAATGTGCGCCCTCGCTTTGCGCCGCCCAATGCGCCTTACTTCAGTTCTTATGAGCCTGCTCAACGCCCTGGATTTGCACCGCGTCCAACTCAGTTTGTGCAGCAGCGCCCTGTTATGCAAGCACCTAGGCCTCCAATGCCTTATGCGCCTCGTGCTAACTTTTCTGGTGCCAATGTTCAGAACCAAGCTCATCCCAATAATTCTGGTGGAGTTAAGAAGTGCTATACTTGTGGAGAAGCTGGACACTTTGTGCATCAATGTCCTAAGTCAGGCCTGGGTCAAGGAAGCAATGCGCCGAGGCAAAACCAAAGACCCAATGGAGGACAGCTACAAGGGAACCGTGGACAGCAGAATTTTGCTCGTGGCAACGTGAACCATGTCTCTACGGAGAATGCTCGACAAGCGGATGACGTGGTCATTGGTATGTTTCTTGCCAACTCCAACCCCGCGACTATGTTATTTGATTCTGGAGTATCGCATTCATTCATTGCATCGAAGTATGTTGCCAAGTATAGTTTGCCTATCTCTCATATGAAGTTTACTCTGTTGGTTAAGTCTCCTGGAGGAGAGATGAGGACAAATATAGTATGTCCAAAAGTAAGCCTTAGAATAAGGGGGGTAGACTTCTTCGCCAACCTCATTGTTTTAGATTTTCAAGGGTTGGATATTATACTTGGTATGGACTGGTTGAGGAAGCACAATTGAGTGTGCCACAAAGACGGTGAAGTTGACTTATGAGGAAGGGATCACCGTAGAATTTGAAGCATCTGAAACCGCGCCGAAGCAATTGGAGCTGAATCATATGGACGGTGCCGCAGTTGAGGAGATTCTGGTAGTGTGTGAATTTTTGGATGTGTTTCCAGATGAGTTGCCAGGTATGCCACCTGATCGAGACATTGAGTTTGTTATTGATTTAATACATGGAACTGCACCTATAGCTAAGAGGCTGTATAGGATGCCTCCTATGGAATTAGCGGAGCTCAAGAAGCAAATTCAAGAGCAATTAGGGAAAGGTTTTATTCGCCCTAGCTCTTCACCATGGGGAGCGCCCGTTCTATTTGTGGACAAGAAGGATGGATCCCAAAGGATGTGCGTGGATTACCGAGCTCTCAACGAGGTAACAATCAAGAACAAGTACACCTTGCCCTGTATAGAGGATTTGTTTGATCAGATGAAAGGCGCCTGTGTGTTTTCCAAGATTGATTTGAGGTCGGGATACTTTCAAATGAAGATTAGACCGTCGAACATACCCAAAACAGCTTTTAGAACACGGTATGGATCTTATGAGTACACCGTGATGTCATTTGGATTGACAAATGCGCCTGCCTACTTTATGTACCTCATGAGTAGGGTCTTCATGGAGTACTTGGATAGATTTGTTGTGGTGTTTATTGATGATATTATGATCTACTCGAAGGATGAGAAGGAACATGAGGAACACTTTAGTCTTACGCTGCAGAAATTGAGGGAGCATCAATTGTATGCCAAGTTCTGCAAGTGCCAGTTTTGGTTGAAAGAGGTGCCATTTTTGGGTCATATAATCTCAGGAGGAGGAGTATCGGTTGACCCCAGAAAAGTGAGAGACGTGTTGAAGTGGGAACCGCCGCAAAATGTCAAGGAAATAAAGAGTTTTCTTGGGATGGCTGGATATTACCATCGGTTTATCAAGGATTTTTCCAAGATAGCCAAGCCTATGATGGAGTTGCTAATGAAGGGAAAGGCATTCCAATGCACTGAAGCTTGTCAAAACAGTTTTGAGGAGTTGAAGAAGAGGTTAACAACAGTCCCAGTTTTGGTATTGCCGGATGTAAGCAAGAGTTTTGATATTTATTGTGACGCGTCAAGACAAGGACTCGGATGCGTGCTTATGCAAGAAGGTCAAGTGGTCTCCTATGCGTCAAGACAATTGAAGAAACATGAGCAGAATTACCCAACACATGATTTAGAACTTGCAGCCGTGGTACATGCATTAAAGATTTGGAGACACTATATTCTTGGACATAGGTGTGAAATTTACACGGATCATAAGAGTTTGAAGTATATTTTCACACAAACGGATCTGAACTTGAGGCAACGAAGATGGTTGGAGCTCATCAAAGATTATGATTTGGGGATCAACTATCATCAGGGAAAGGCCAATGTAGTGGCCGATGCTTTGAGTAGGAAGGGAGTAAGTCATCGACTCATAGTTCGAGAGTTACCACCCGAGTTATGCAAGGAATTTGAACAATTGAACCTTGGGTTTGTAAATTAGATGGAGATGATGGAATTAAACCCAACCTTGGAGCAAGAAATTCAAGAGGCCCAAACCGCAGATGAAGAGATCAAGGAAATCAAAGAAAGGACTGAGGAAGGGAGAGAATTCAGATTTGATAAAGACGAATACGGTACCTTATGGCATGGGAAGAGAATCATTGTGCCTAATGTAAAGCATATTTGGGAGACAATATTAAAGGAGGCACATGACTCGCCTTACTCGATTCACCCTGGTTGTACAAAGATGTACAGAGACTTGAAGACTTGCTATTGGTGGGATAGCATGAAGAAGGACATAGCTGAATACGTAGCATTGTGTGATGTGTGCCAACGAGTCAAGGCGGAACATCAAAGGCCAGCTGGATTATTGCAAACGTTGAAGATTCCAGAATGGATGTGGGAAGAAATTGGAGTAGACTTCATAGTTGGGTTACCACATACTCAGTCCGGGTATGACTCAATTTGGGTAATTGTGGATCGCTTAACCAAGTCAACTCATTTTGTCCCTTTGAAGACCAAGTATACAGCTGCACAATTGGCCGAAATATACATGGAGCATATTGTGTGTCGACACGGAGTACCGAAGAAGATAGTCTCAGATAGAGGTTCTTAATTTACCTCCAGATTTTGGCAAAAATTGCATGAAGTTTTGGGAACGAGGTTGAATTTTAGTTCAGCATATCATCCTCAAACGAATGGACAAACCGAGAGGACCAATCAGATTTTGGAGGACATGTTAAGAGCTTGTGCTTTAAAGCATGGGAAAAGTTGGGACAAAAGCTTGCCATACGCATAATTTTCATACAACAATAGTTACCAAGCAAGCTTGAAAATGTCACCATATGAAGAGCTTTATGGGAGGAAGTGTAGAACACCTTTATTCTAGAATGAGGCAGGAGAAACTCAAGTATTTGGTCCGGATGTGTTGCAAGAAGCCGAAAAGCAAGTCCAGATAATTCGTGAAAACTTGAGGGCTGCCCAATCAAGACAAAAAGGCTATGCGGACAATAGGAGAAAGAAATTAGCCTTTGAAATAGGAGATTTTGTTTACCTAAAGGTGTCACCTATGAGAGGTCATAAGAGGTTTAACATAAGAGGCAAGCTCGCACCTCGTTATATTGGAGCATTCAAGATTTTGGACAAAAGAGGAGAAGTAGCATATAAGTTGGAGATGCTAGCTCATCTTTCAGACGTACATGATGTGTTTCATGTTTCCCAACTCAAGAAGTGTCTCAGGGTGCCGGAAGAACAAGTGTCGATGGACGAGTTAGAACTTCAGGTGGATTTGTCCTATGTTGAGCAACCTATCAAGATCTTGTACATGAAGGAAAGGGTCACGAGAAATAAGAGGATCTGTTGGTGCAAAGTGCAATGGAAACACCATACAGAAGCCGAAGCTACGTGGGAACGTGAAGAAGACCTGAAGGCAGAATTCCCGCATCTTTTCTCCACGTTGTCGAATCTCGAGGGCGAGATTCACTTTAAGGGGGGTAGGTTTGTAACACCCTAAATTTTCGCATCATGCATTGCATACATGATCATGCATTAAATATTAATAGAATAAAAGAAAAGATAAAACATACATATATGGTGTAGCAAAAAGAAGAAAAAAAATAATAATTATAGCCTAAAACTTGTAATAGGGAATAAGTATAAAAATAATAATAACATATAAAAATAAAATAAATATATATAATATATATTAAATAATAATATTTATATATGTAAAGAAAAAGAAAATATATATAAAAAAATAATATAAAGAGTAAATAAATAATAATATATTCATAAAAAAGAAAAATAAAAAAAAAAGAAAAAAAACAAAACAACCGCCAGCCAGGCCAAACGGCCCAGCCAGCGCTAGCAGCCCGCGCGACGCCCCAGCGCGCGTTCGCCGCGCAGCGCCCCGCAGGCCCCACGCTGCAGCGCGCCCCGGCCGATGGCGCGATCCCGCGCGCCTGGCCAACCCGCGTGCCCCGTGGGCCCGCGCCTCCCGCGCGACACCCGACCCCGACCGAGCCCCGCACCGCGCGTAGCGCGCGAGCCGCTCGCCCAGCGCGCGACCCCTGTGCGCCGGCCCTAGCTCCTGCCGCCCACGTGCCCTAGCCGCCGGCTATAAAAGCCGTAGTGCTTCGTGTTTCCCGACGCCAGAAAAGCAGCCGTCACCAGAAAACGCCGCCGCCTTCTAGACCCAGAAAACCTAGCCGCCGAATAGAAAAAAAGGGGAGCACCAGAGCCGCCGCCAGGGAAGAAAAGAGAGGAAAAAAGAGGAGGAAGAGGAAGAAAAAGAGGAGGGTGTTGTCATCCGCCGGAGATCGTCGTCGTCGTCGTCGTGCCGCCGGAGGACCCTGCGCATCTACTTCGTCTACGCGTCACCTTCGTCCCTCGATCTTCGAAGCCATCGCATCTACGGTAGGATTCGTTTTTCCTATGCGAATTTTAGCGACGTATTAGATCTAATAGACGTAAATTGATTTTAGTTGCATCATCTTTTTATTTTCAGCAGCATTAATCCACTCTAAAACCCCGTAAACTCGTATAAACACGTATGAACTAGTTGCATCTAATTAATAAACAACCGTAGTTAATTAATTATTAAACTTTGCATGCATGCATATCATCGCATGTTGATTAATGTGTGTGCATCATGTTGATTTGTATGTATTTTCTTGTATGTGTGATCACGAGTAGAGGGAAGTGCTCAAGAGATCGTGTACGAGGATTTTCAGAATCAAGATTTCGAAGCGCTTGAGCAACCCTATCTGCCGGAGCAAGGCAAGTGTCCTTGAAGCATATTGATCCTGTTTTTAAAATAAATGTTTTGTTTGTAAAACTACATGATTGTGTCAATTTTGATGGGAATCCTATGGTAGGAAGTTTACTAGACTTGCTAAACCACCCTTGTCACCTGGAATTTATGGTAGAGCGTCGGGATGGACTTTTTACCTTTTTGCTTCGCTTAATCAACTGGGATGGGAAATAACTATACCACTCAACTTAATTATGCATGGATGAGATTAAGGTTAACATGAACTGGTTAAATATGGAATGGTAATGGGCGATCTAAGCAAGCCTGGTATGTGGATGGGTTGGATGTTATGGTGGTTTGCTTGCTTTAGATCTAAGGACCGGTTCATGCGAGAATAAGCCTGGACTACAGTGCCACCACGAGGCCAAGTATGGTTGTGGCATAGCTGATTAATTAGGGCTTTGCTAGTGCTGTTTGGACCATTGTGGATGCTCGGGGAAGGGGTAGTCGGATTGGGTTTGTTAATGATTGGTGGGACTACCCTGGGATCCGAATGGCTCAAGAGGGGGCCCTTGGTTGAAGATGTGCTCAGTTGGAGGCATCGCCACCGGTGAAACCTCAGTGGGGTCTAAATAGGCTAGTAATCCCTTTGTAAAGGCTATTTTGTGATCTCTTGGCCACACACCAACGGAAGTGTGTAATATGACTGACGGGTCATGGGCATAAGGGAGATTCTTAGTCGCCGAAAGGTGATGAAATCACGAACACGTGGGTAAAGAGGTACAGACTCTGCAGAGTCAAATAAAACTATCATGATAGCCGTGCTCCCGGTTATGAGCACCTGGACAACTTCCTTGATTAGAGGGAATTGGTATTGGGATGTTTTTGTGATGGTTATGGTTCGGTATTATGGTAATGGTTATGGTAATGGTTATGGATTAATTTCTGGTATTGAATATGGTTATTGGAAATGGTGAAATCTGAAATCATGGATGATGCTAGTAAATTCAGTTTGGTATTATGGTATTACTTATGATTATGATGGATTTGATTCATATAATTATAATATATTTCTTTTCAAATGTTTTAATGTACTTTTCAGCACTTTTCCATTATTATTGTCGTCATTTGAATCAGCCACATGTCATACTTTCCACACTTGCTGAGTACGACATGTACTCACTCTTGCAATCCCCCCCGCCAACAGTTGCAGGTCAGGATTGGGAGTTTAATGGTGATAATGCGGAGTTCTAGGCCGTGTCTACCATCAACTTTGCCTGTGGTGTTGCGTGGAGCTGCGCTATCCCTTTTGCTTAGTTTGCTTAGTTGCTTAATTAGTTTATTTCCGCTGCATTAGTTGAACTTGTCATTAATATTTATTAGAGCTTGTATTTGAGGCTAATATGGGTTGTGTAATAAAATTTGATAATTAATCTTGTTCTGTGGTAATTTTCTGTATACTCTTTTGTGATTGCACTCGTGTATGTGTGTTGAACATCCTGGGCACACATATGCGTTAGCTTGGTTCAGTTTTCGGAACCGGGCGTCACAATAACGGTGTAACGACCAGTCCTTGTACTATAAAAGGACTGGTCGACGATACACAAGGGGGCTCTCTAGACGGTTTCTAGACTCCTTGACCTAGACGAGCTTCATCTTTTGGAGCTTCTTCTAGACTCAGATGCTCAATACAACACCAACACACCCCGTGGAGTAGGGTATTATTCTCAGGCGGACCGAACCACGTAAATCCCTGTGTCTACTTGTCATTTACCTTCTTGAATCTCTGCGCGCCCATTACCGAACTACAACTCCGCGAGCTACCAACAGTAGTATCGGGAGATCTGCCAGATTTAAACACCGACAGACACCAAGCTCACTCAACATGTTCCGAAAGGTCTTATTTAGGAAATGAGACCCTCCATCATTTATGACCATACGGGTAGTTCTAAAGCGTGGGAAAATGATCTCATGGAACATTTTCCTACCTTGCTTGGAATCAACATTCTTGCTTGGTAAGGCTTCTACCCATTTCAGCACATAATCTGCGGCCACCAGAATATACTCGCAGTCATAAGACTTTGGGAAAGGTCCCATGAAGTCGATAACCCACACATCAAATAATTCCACTTGGAGATTATATGTTAGGGGCATAGAAATGCGACCAGAGATTCCTCCGTGTTTTGGCATTTCCAACATTTGCGAATGAATTACTTAGTGTCTTCATACATAGAAGGCCAATATAATCCACTCAGCCAGATCTTTGCCTGTGTACAGTAGACACTTTAGTGACCACCATAGGGGTCAACATGGCATTTCTCAAAAATTTTGGTACCTTCGATTGATGGGCTTACCTTATGAGAAGGCCATTAGCACAGACTCAATAGAGATATGGGTCATTTTAAAGATGTCTACGACTCTCATAGATGAGTTTCTTTTTGTTTTCCTCCGGTGGTACGTATCTCATGTCCATGAAGTTCAAGATATCCGCATACCAAGGGTGAGAGTCAGTCACCTTGAGTAGAAAATCATCTCGTAGGAAGTCATTGATACAAATGTCCATGGTTTGTGTGACTTCCATACGCAAGAGATGATCCGCGATGAAATTCTTTTCTCCTTTCTTATCTCTGATTTCCAAGTCAAATTATTGGAGTAGAAGAATCCCATGGATTATCCTTGGTTTAACATCCTTTTTGGTGAGCAAGTACTTCAACGAGCATGGTCTGTATAGACTATGACCTTGGCTCCAACCAAATAGGATCTAAAGTTATCGATAGCAAAAACTACAGCTAAGAGCTCTTGCTCAGTTGTGGCATAATTTAGTTGAGCTCCTATCAGAGTTTTGCTAACGTAGGCGATTGCATGATACTTTTTATCTTTGATTTGGCCAAGGACTGCACTAGCAGCAAAATCACTAGCATCACACATGATTTAAAATGGCAACATCCAATCAGGAGGTTGGATGATTTGAGCTAAGATGAGTGCCTTTTTGAGTGTATTAAATGATTTAAGGAATTCATCATCGAAAGCAAAGTGAGCTTCCTTATCTAAAAGGTTGTTGAGGGGTCTAGCAATTTTGGAGAAATCCTTGATCAATCGTCGATAGAACCCTGCGTGACCTTTAAAGCTACGGATTCCCTTAACATTGATAGGAGGTGGTAGTTTTTCAATAACTTCAATATTTGCTTTGTCCACCTCTATCCCTCTCCCAGAGACCAATTGTCCAAGAACGATGCCTTCACGGACTGTGAAACAACACTTTTCCCGATTAAGCACTAGGTCCTTCTCTTGGCATCTTTGTAAGACCTTGTCTAAGTTTTCTAGACAATGATCAAAAATTTTTCCATAGACTGAGAAATTGTCCATGAAAACTTCCATGATCTTCTCAATCATGTCGGAAAAGATAGACATCATACACCTCTGAAAAGAGGCTGGAGCATTACACAGTATAGAAGACATATGTCGGTAGGCATAAGTTCCGTAGGGACTTGTGAATGTGGTCTTACTCTGATTGTCGGGATGGATTGGGATTTGATGATACCTCGAATACCCATCAAGGAAAGAAAAGTAGGAGTGTTTTGCCAACTGCTCTAACATCTCATCGACGAAGGGAAGTGGAAAATGATCTTTTCTTGTAACCTTGTTATGTTTTTGGTAATCAATGCACATCCTCCATCCTGTGACGTTTCGTTGAGGAATTAATTCATTCCTCTCATTTTGAACGATCGTAATACCTCCTTTCTTAGGCACTACATGAACTGGGCTGACCCATTCACTATGAGGAACATGATCAATAAATTCGGCATCCAAAAGTTTCAAGACTTCTTCTTGATAACTTCTTTCATTGCATTATTCAGTTGCCTTTGAGGTTCCCTTGAGGGAACACTCTCAGGGTCATTAGGAATTTGATGGGTGCATAACACTGGACTAATCTCCTTGACATTGTGTAGTGAATAGCCAAAAATAGATTTATGCTTTTCTAGCATGTCTATGAGTTCAAGTGTCTCATCATTTGAAAGCTTCTCACTTATGATGACAAGGGCTTCCAAATTGCCACTTAGAAAGGTAGAACGTAGGCCTGAAGGTAATATTTTGAGCTCAATAGTAGGTTTTGGAGAGGGATCTTCTTTGGACAATTCGATTGCCTCTTGAAATTCATTCTCATGTTGGATGAAATCTTCTCCTTCAATTTTAGGGGGTGCTCGGAACTGAAGAGTCCTAACCTCTTCTTTTGGTCCATCTTGGATGGGAGATTTTGCGGATGTGATCTTTGAACATAGAATAGGAATAGTAAAATTTCTCCCTCCGAGTTTCACATTGATGTTTCCTTCCAAGAGAATTTCCGTGAGAAATTTCTCAATAGGATTCCCAATCATATTGTCGAAATCTTCGATTTTGGACACATGGAAGTCTAGGAGAGCCTCAATATATTTGTGTCTTATAGACACCTGTTGCAAAACCTTGCATCCAACAAGAATTTTTCCAAATGAGTCTCGGAATGATTTTTGTGTTGGTGCCAACGACACCTCACCCATAGTGGTGAGAGCACAAGAAACAAAAAAGAGATTTGCTCCAACAGTGGTGGTTTATAGGATCCTCATGGCATCCCTCTAATAAAACAGAGAATGGTTGGCAAATGTGAGTTTATTCAAAAAATTTTGGGTGACTGCTCAAATTCCGCAGTCCATTCCATGCTTAAAATAGAGGTTAACTTCTTGACCATCCGTTGGATGAATACTACATCAGGTGCGTCAGGTGGAGTTGGTGACAATGATGGCTTCCTATGGCTGTAGTACTTCGAGATATTACCAAAATCTTCAAATGTTTCTTCCTAAAAGTAAAATGGAAACTTCGAAGGTTGAATTTCTTCTTCCTTCGTAGTTTCTGGTTCGAGAGAGGATTCTTCCGACACGGTTTGTGATGAGCAATAAATGGGTTCATCCTTGTCCATTGATTTAACCTCAGTTCTCGACGTGACTTCCTCTTGAGGAGGCTCTTTAAGATCCTTGCCTTCTTCTGGTGTCTTATGGAGAAAGATACTCCAGTCATAGTGTCAAGATGTAGGGCAGACTCTTTGTTAAACCCTATGAAGAAATGTTGCAAAAGCAATGGATCAGAGATGGACAAATCTGGGCTAAATTTTCTCAAAAGAAAGAATCATTCCCAAGCTGCATCTATGGATTCCTTCTCCATCTGCTGGAAGCATAGTACTCCCCCCTTCCCCCGTAAGGAAACAATTCGAGCAATTGGGAACAAAGTAAGACAAAATTTGTCTTCTAATGCAGTCCAATTACCGTTTGTCTTCCCAATGTTGTTGTCATACCATTGTTTTGCATTTTCCATGACGGAAAAAGGAAACAACTTCCGGCCTAAAGACAGATGTTCGAACACTTGTAGATGGTGGTAAAGGTTTTCACAATCCATCTTTGTGAAGGATTCTTCCCGAACCATGGCTATAAAGCCAGGGCAATGTTCATAGCTGGTAGAACAAATGGGTTTCACCTAAGGCGGTGGCTCATAGAACTTGCCCTTTGGAGAAAAATAAGAAAGAATGGTGGGTTGCTCCATAAATGTGGTTTGTTGTGAGAAAAGGAAAGGAAAGGTAAGAAGATAAATACGAGGGTGAACAAGGTCGAAGATCAACAGTAGCCGTTCCCCGACAATGGCGCTAGAAATACTTGTTGACATTTCACACGTACAGAATAAATTCTGCAAGCGTACAGAAACTATCGTGTAGCACTTCTCCTTAAAGAGTATTCCCAAGGGTATCGAATCCAAAAAAACATGTGTGCTAATCTTACGAACTAGTTCACCCAAGGATGCAAAGTTGTTTGGTAGGCAAGGAACAAAGAGGAATTCAAAGTATTGATTCTTATTCAAAGATATTTACGGCAGGTGCTTGCTTAGGGCACGGGTTTACCCCTATCAACACTAGGACAACTCCACCGATAGCCTACAGCATAGCCGAACATGGAGGTACAAAGGACAAATAGGGATGTCACCACCTATTGCCTGCCACTTCAATCCGTGAGTCTATGATATAATCCCTAGTGATTTTGAACCTAAGCACCACATTTACGTTCTAAAGCAATAGCCTAGTGGTTTCAAACACAAAGCTACAACTATATCCTTTAATAAACTAAAGCAATGAACCGACAATGAACTACTTGTGCAAATTACTTTGAATTGGAAATCAAACTTGTATTGAATTCACAATGGCTTACTAGATTTGAGTATAACCTTTGTAGGAGTACGGGTGTAGAAGAGGGACATAACAAGCCTAAGCCTCCATCTTCTAAACTCTTCACCACACTCTCCTTCTACTTGGCAGACTCTAGGTCTACTCTAAACCTTAGGAATGGTATTTTATTCTCAACTTTTGGCGTGTGAGTGAAGTGAGGTGTGGGGGGGTCTATTTATAGTAAGGGTCGGTTCCTGCCACCAAATGCGCGCGATTCTTTTAACCCCTCCACGAGGAAGCCATGAGGAGTCGACATGCGTCGTTCGACCGAGATTGCCGTCAAGACGGGGTCAACCGACCTGGGGGTTCAGCTGACCAGGTCTTTTCCTTGATCCACGTGTGCATTCTCCAGGTCGCTGACTGGTGGGTCCTCTTGATGTTTTGGGCCACTGCGCCGTTGGATTGCCACAGATACGATTGTTCGTGGGCCATTTTGATCCATGTGATGCCACGTGGCATCGCCTGATTTGCTGGAATCCAATTTTATGGATTACTTTCTGCATGTCTTGGTATTTTTGGGTATTAATTCACCTGCATACAAATAAACACTAACACATGTGGAATTGATTAGTACTTAACCCTACTACTATGTTATGTTTGTCATTTTGGCACATTATGAGGTGAATTGATGGTCTAAATATGGCACTTAAGGACCGTTAATAGACGCGAGTACTGCAACCTCCAAGGTTCGACCCCCCCCCCCCCCCCCCCCCCCGACGAAAACAAAGGATAGGGATGAGTCTGAAAACCCCACTATCGGTACCCAACATAACGGGTACCCCCGCACACAGGATGGAAACACCTAAGTGTCCTGCCTCCACGACGAGGCAAGGTCTGGTGGCGCCACGTGTCCATCAGGACCGGACCCTTCCCCCCCTCAGGAGCGGGGTCTGAAACTGCCACGTGGACCCCTACTCGGGACCCGGTTCCCTCGTAGAGATGGGATCCTCGGGCCACCATGTTTCCAGAAGGCCCTGACCTCTTCCCTCAGGGGCGGGCTCCGGTACTGCCACGTGGACACCTGCTCAGGACCCGGCTCCCTCGTGGAGATGAGCCTCCTGCAGGTCTACATGTCTAGCGGGACGGGACTCCACTCTCCACACGAGTGGGCTCCAATGACGCCACATGGCTAGTGGCACCAGATCGGCCTCCCCCGCCGAGGTAGGCTCCGGAGCCACCGCGTGTTCAGCAGTGTCAGACCCCTGGCTCTCCTCAGAGTTGTGCTCCGAAGCTACCATGTGGCCTGCAGTGTAGGACTCGGACTCCATCGCAGAGGTGTGTTCCGAAGCTGCCACGTGGCCCGTAGCGCAAGACTCGGCCTCCCCCGCAGAGGCGGGCTCTGGAGCTGCAATGCGTTCTGCAACTTGCCCTGGACAGTAGGATGTGGGAGTAAAGGGTAGCATGCTCTGTCCAAGTCGCTCTTTGAAGGAACGCGCCTTCCCTAGGTGCATGACGCAGCTCGTGCCCCTGTGAGGTGTCGTTTTGCCCAATCACATCGCAGTGAAAGCACCGTAGAGCTATGCCACAATGCTGACCGAGTAGCTTGCCACGATAAGATGAACAAGATATTCCCTGCCATCAGCAACAACTACCACTAGCCACTAGTGATCAACGCGGCAAGACAGAGTGTCTTCAACCCGCGGTCAGAGGTCGCAGGGTGTAGTAAACCCTGAGATCTTGTACAGACATAAGATCACCCTGGGGCCACCTGTAGGGCCCTGGGTCCCACTTGTAAGGTGCCCATCCTCACTATAAAAGCTCCGGACAACCACCAACCCTAGACACGCCATTCCGACGGCTGAAACCCTCATGTGCTTCTGTTGCTTATAAGAATCAGGCAATACAACTCTCAATGTGGACATAGCGTGTTATGCTCCGGCAGCCTGAACCACGTAAAATCACCGTGCTCACCGTCTCTCATATGCGCGACCTCATCGAAGACTAGCCCCTCCTAGAAATAAACCACTACGGGCCGCGACTAAGCAAGTCTTGGGAAACTATCGTTCTAACACATCAACACCCACTTTCCGTATGAGCATGTGGGAAGTATCTAGAAAAGGTATGGTCTGCCTCAACCTATAAAAGGGGTCTGAAGCCATCCTACGAAGAGACAACGAAGAAGACGAGCGACAATCAGAGGGTTTCATCTTCTCCACAAGAGCACTAGAACCTCTTCTCATACATGTCCTCATAAATGTACCACCCCACTATTTATAATGAGAATAAAAGGACCCCGAATTTTATGTAGGGCCTCTTGACCGAACCAGTAGAAACCCTTTGTCTAGTTATTAGCCGCCTCGAGGTAGAATGTGTGGTGGAAACGTCATTAGTCATTAATCAATACGATGACAGGATTTATGCAACATTATGAGTTGTGGACCTTTCACAGCAAGATAACTACTTAAGCCATAGAAGATTGAGTGGTTACTAATAGCCCAAGGGATGATAGGATGGACGAGATGCTTAATGCTATACAACTAGAGTTGACGGAGGATCCTTCTATAACGTAGGTCAAAGTGTTCTTCATGCTTCTTGAAGCTTCAGAAGAGGCGTTGCATAAGTACACAGAAGTGGCCCTTCTTACTTTCTTGTCTAGACTTATGGAAATTAAGTCTAAGTATTTCTTCTCCAATAACAGTGACAACGATCTCATCAAATTGATTAGCGATATCCTTCCACTGCCCCATAAAGTGCCTAAAGATATGTATCAATCTAAAAAACTGATTTCTGGTCTCAGTATGAAATGTGAGAAGATTGATGTGTTCCCAGATAATTGCATGCTTTTCTGGAAAGAGCATGATATAGAGAACAAGTGCTTAAAATGTGGTAAATTGAAGTTTGTCGATGTTGTTAATGATGATGGTGAAAAAGTAAAGACCAAAGTTGCAGATATGGAGCTTGGTTACTTGCCTGTCACACGATGGTTTAGCGGTTGTTTCTCCCGAATAGAACTGCCAAGAACATAAGATGGCACAAATAATTTGTATGTCAGAACAATAGAGTCATAACACACCCATCTAACGATGATGGATGGAAGGCGTTGGACAGGTTCGATCCAAATTTCAGCAGTGATATGAGAAATGTTCACATCGGGTTAGTGACACATGGCTTCTCGCCGTTTAGTATAAATGCCACACCATAGTCTTTTTGGACGTCTTTGTTATTCCTTACAACCTACCACCTTCTCTTTTATGAAGAATGAGTTCATATTCATTTGCCTTGTCGTACCTCGACCGGATCTGTAACACCCTCTTTTTCATTCAACATGCAATGCGTTCGTTTCCATACATGTTTGACATAATGCAACACAAAAAAGAACAAGATTAAAATGAATTAGAGGCAAAAGAACAATTAAAACCAGCCTTGGGTACGGACTTGTCCGATCCCAAGCGAACTAGTCCGATCCAGAGCAGACATGTCCATTGCTAGTGCAGACTAGTCCTGTTTTCGAATTTCTGAAAATCCTTAAACTTTTCCAATTTTCCTGGAAATGACTCAAAACTTGCTCGAACATGTAAAACTTAATTGTAACCAGTTAGTAAGCAATAGTAGTAACTTAATAATGTATACTACCTCATAATTGCAACATCCATGCATATTATGCCATATGGAGTACTATATGAGCATTTTATTGATTGTAATGCTTGTTTCGCATGCTTGTCGCGCGAAATAGAAGAATACACGCTAGAAGGTGCTTACGAGGACCTTCAACACTAGAGCTTTGAAGCTCTCGATCCAAACAAGCCACTCGTGCAAGGCAAGTGCCCTTGAACATTTTGATCCTGTTTTGAATGTTTGATTTCAAATTTGTATGCTTGTGTCAAATTGATGGGAAAACCCATGGTAGGTGTTTACTAGACTTGTATGCCCATCCTTGTTGCTCGGGATGTAATACAGAGAGTCATAAAGGGTATTTATACTTTTGCTCTGCTTTACTTAATTGGGATTGTGAATAACCAAATGACTTAATTATGAGCTAATGAACATATGAACTATTTTAATTGATGGTAATGACCCTTTAGCAACATGGAACTTAGTGATCTAAGCAAGCCGGTTATGTGGAATGGGTTGGATAATATGGTGGTTTTGCTGGCTTTAAATCTAAGGACTGGTTCGTGGAGCGACCACCCGTGATGACAATGCCACCACAGGGCCATGTATGGGTGCGACATAGCCAATTAATTAGTGTATTGACATCATGGTTCAGATCATATGGAGGGCTTGGGGATAGGAGTAGGTTGGGTTTGCAATAGTGGCAGGACTACATTGGGATCTGAACAGCATAGGAGGGGGCCCTTGGGTGGATGTGCTCAGTTAGAGACATCACCTGCGGTGAAACCTTAGTAGGTTCGCAACATGCTTGTATTTACTTTGTAAAGGCTATTTTGTGATCTCTTGGCCACACATCTATTGAAGTGTAAGACTGCATACTGGATTTTCTTAGTCACAAAAATTTGATGAAATCAAGAACTTGTGGGTGAAGTGGTGCCATTTTTCGTAGAGTGTAAAACTATAATGATAGTCGTGCTCCCAGTTACTAGCGACCTGAACCCTCACATGATTATAGTTATGGACCTAAGTATTGAATAATTGTTGGAATTGTATATGGAATTGGGATTGGGATATTGGTTTGGTTATGATGAGTTGGATATGGATGTTTAAGGATAATTATGGATGATTATGGTTAATTATGTTGAATTGATAGTATTGGACATGGTATTGTTGGTATTTGGGTTATTATGGGATTTGACCTTACATAGTCATCGTAAGTTGCATTTTCTTACTTTTATGAATTAAAATGTACTTTTCTGTAATAAACCATTATTCTCAACTTTGTTTAAGCTACATGTCATACTTTCCCACTTTTGTTCAGTACGACATGTTCTAACTCTTGCTATTTCCACATTAATTCAGTAACAGGTGATAATTTTGAGTACTAGCAGTATTATGAGGAGTACTAGATGTGTGTGTTACTGTTAAATGCGTGTGGAGATGGAGTCTACTAGTACCTAGTTTCTTTCGCTGGAGTATTATTGGAACTAATATTCAAGACTATTTGGATAGTGTAATGAGCTACTATTTATTATTCAAAACACGGCTATTATCTAAATATTGATTGTGATGCACTCATGTATGTGTGATGAACATCCTGGGCACAAATATGCATCACACTTGGTTCATTCTTAGAACCGGTTGTCACAGGATCATACAGGGTCACGTTTCAACGTCATGTTGAAACTGTTGATTGAATAATTGACAGTGCTGTTGACATGAGTTGAGGTGTATGACTGTTACAAGAAGAAGAAAATCAACCATGAGTTGCTTACTTGTGGTTCGTCCATGATCTATTGCCATATGGTATGTTTTCTATATGGAGCATTCACGGTCATTTGACGTGTCCGATATGTGCTTCAGACAAGGATTGTTTTTTATTTAGTCATGGAGGCAAGATATGCTACTTCGATTGTCACAGACGTTGGTTGACTAAAAAACACATGTTTCGGCAATAAAAGAATGTCTTCAAAAAGGACACCATTATCATAAAAGAACCAGCAAAACATCTAAACGGGTCAGAAATATCTGATGTGTTAGACAAACTGGTGTCAGATGAAAGTTGTCATGGATATTTTGGAGGTTACGGAGTGGAACACAATTGGACTCACATATGTGAACTCTAGGATCTGCCTTGTGTGAGGTCATTAATTCTAACGCAAAACATTGATGTAATGCACCAATAGAGCAACATGGGTGAATGCATCATAAGCACATGCATGGATATGACGGGCAAAACAAAAGAAAATATATACGATCGAAAAGATTTAGCACTGCTTTGTAACCGTCCAACTCTTGACCTCTCAAAAATTGATGGCAAGCAATGTGCTTGTTTCTGTCTTTGACCTAAAGAAAAGAAAGAAGTTCTGAAATGGTTGAAAAGGTTGAAATTTTAATATGGTTATGCTGCTAGTCTTAGACGAGTCGTTAACATAAAGATAGGAAAGCTCACTCGTTGAAAGGTCATGATTATCACATAATTATGAAAAGACTTCTACAGATTATGTTTTGAGGCTATCTTGATGATGTGGTGTGGAAGGTGTTAGCTGAGCTTAGCTACTTTTATAGACAGCTTTATGCTAAAGAAGTCACGAAGGAGATGATGGAGAAGTTGAAGGAGATACCAGTGCTTTTGTGTAAGATGGAAAAAGTATTATCTCAAAGGTTCTTCAACCCAATGCAACACCTCTATATCCATCCTCCACATGAAGCTAAAATGGGCGGCCCTATGCAATATAGGTGGATGTATCACATTGAAAGAGCACTAGATGCCTTAAGTAAATGGTTCACAATAGGGCAAGGGTTGAAGGGTGTATCTTCGAAGCATTTTCACTTTAGGAGATAGGATACTTTTCAAGAGTTTACTTTGCATAAGAACACAATGTTAATATGTCTACAATGCAGTACAATGTGGATGAAGCTCCTCATTGTAGCGACTTCCCATTTTTGAAACGAAAGACATCACTGTTGGTAGCAGCACGAGTTATGATGCTACAACAAAAGAAAAGACGGCTGCTTTGCTATACATGTATGCTAATATAGATGGGATCGACAAATATTTTCAGTAAGTGTTTGTTCACCATCTATACTAATTAGCATGTCTTGCTATACATTTATGAAAATTATGATATATTTTTCCTTACATTGAGTTCGACCACAAAAATTGGAAGTCTAAGCATCAACCTACGAGCAAGAAAGTAGAAGTGATGCAGCATTATGGAGTAAATCGAGGGCTTAACTTTCAATCTTGGTTTCAAAATCATGTAATGTTTTCATATCCTTTCTCTCTGTTGACTTACGAGTACTCACAAAATATTTTTCTACTTCAAATTTTGGATAGTGTAGAAAAGATGCCATCGTCCATGAGGTCTTGCGAAAATTGTCGTATGAATCAACTAATGTTAGAAGCTATGGTTGATATGATGTCAATGGGTTCCGATTCCGTTTAACTCAATTTGAAGCTCTTTGTCCTCTCACATCAACATGTAATATAAGATCTGTAACGATGGCAGTCAATGCCGAAGTACGGGAATGTAATTATTATGGGATCATTATAAAAAATATTGAATTCAATTTTGTTGCGAATAAGGAGCTTAAAGTAGTCTTTTTATTGCGATTAGATTGATAACAATAACGGAACACAACATAAACAATTTGGCATGGTCGAAGTCAAACACAACGAATGCTACCAGGATATGACATCTTCGTCCTTAAACACCAAGTCGAGCAAGTGTATTATCTACATTATCCATGTGAAAAGCTTAGTGCTTGGTGGATCATACACATGGTGAAATCTTGAGCGGTTATATACCCTAGATGACGTTGGGTATCATGACACTTCGTTGTAGTTGAATGGTGAGATTGATGAGGTTTACCAAGAACAAGAGTTGCCGAACTCTTTTTTCATCGAGCCTGGTCTAGGACTCAATGACTTAGTTGGAGATTCTAAAGATGTCGAGACTCTTGAGATGCTAAAAAAAAACGGAAAACAATCATGAAAGAGTTCGATGGTCTTGCTAAAGTCGTAGAATAAAAGGTTGTGATATTGATGAATTTTGAAATAGATTACAAGCAATGTTTTCTTCATCTATTTTTTGTTTTCTATATTTTGCTCAAAATTTATTAACAATCATTCCTTTAATAGGATGTTGTCGAGAAACGAGAAGGGGAAGAGTGCAAGGGGTTCTTGAGCAGGGCAGGATGGACCTTTTTTCAGGGCCCTCAGTCTAATGAGGCTGGAAAGGCTCAGTTCATGAGTCACTTCCTAGATCTTTCAGGCAGGGCCATCGCCTCACAGCGTTAGGACAATACATCACATTTTCTTAATTTGCATAAGTACTTTATTCATCAATCTTATTATTCTTTTAATTTGTTAATGTGACTTTTCATTTGAGGACCCGGAGGCCAGGGGTTCTTGAGCAGGCCAGACTTTTCGTTTGTCAATGCTACATTGATAGGAAAAGTACAAGAGGTTGGCCACCCTTCAAGGTTGGGTAGCCAGCCTTTGAGGCCGGCTAGAGAGCAGTTGATATTCTCGATGCACTACTAACAAATCATTCCTGGCAACGGTGCCAAAAATGCTTGTTGATATTTACTATGCACTACTAACCATTCATTCCTAGCAACGGTGCCAGAAATGCTTGTTGCTATATTTTAAAGTGCAAATGTAAATCCGCAAGCACACATAATCTATCGATGTAGCATTTCCCCTTTTATACTATTCCTAAAGGGTGTCATTTATATTCTACCAATGGAAGGCTTGGTGGAAGCAAAACAATCATCAAATGGAGAGGCTAGGTTGGTCTAGTTAGGGTTCTAGCAAGGATGGATAAATGATAATTTGGAGCTAGTGTGACACACGTGAGCATTTTATCCTAAAGGGGTAAATGAGGTAAAGAGGGACTAGGATAAGATTTAGGTAGATACTCCTACTGTGCTTCCAATGTACATTTACATAGCCTAAGTTAGTTACTAATTATCATATCAATTATGAATTCTCATGCTAAGTGGATTAACACATCGGGCACAGATTTACCCTTAGCAACATTAGGACGACTGCAGCCAAGAGCTTGTGGCACAACCGAACGTGGAGGATTACAAAGGACATATAAGTTTATTACCACCTACTGCCTACCTCTTCAATCCGTTGGTCTACAAGACATTCAACGCTACTTATCTATGCTAGCACCATGCTAGCATATTAAGTAATTATCCTAAGAGCCTAGGCACAAGCCATCCTAATGTAATGAACTAAATCATCATTGAACCAATGTTAATACATAGCATAAGTGAATCATATTAACGTAATCATGTCATAGCTAATTAGACTATAGTGGGGGTATGTAGTGTTTATGATGATATAATGGGAATGGAATAGCATAATCATAAATACTACTCCTACCAGAAATTTGGAATCTACAATAAAATAAGAAACGCTTCATCAAATTTTATGAACAATTGAAGACTAAAGATAACATCTTTATTAAGAGCAAATTCACAAATACAAATAGGAATATGAGAGCCATACTTTCAAAGTGTTCTTGCGACACTTCCCCCAGACCTGCTATGCAAGCAACCCACGAAGGTTCTTGATCGACAGGGCTTATTCCTCTATCGTGGGATTGCGCGTATGATAGTTGTGAGATTGTGGTTTTTACATGGTTCGAGCCGCAAGAGCGTAATACCCTACACCACAGTGAGGTTGTATTGCTGGTGTGTAGTGTGTGAATGCGTAGATTGGCGATCCTTTGTAACGGTGGCAGTATGGTCATTTTATAGACAAGGCCATACTCCTTACAAGTGGGGTCCCGGGCCCGACAGTTGGGCCGGGGCGATCTTATCCTAAAGATATATGGCTTCGCGCATAAGCTTCCTCTGACCGTGTCTTGAAGACTCATCGTCTTGTCGCCTCAGTCGTCAGTGGCCCATGTGTAGTCACTAACGGTGTCAGGGGATGTCCTGTCCGTCTGTGTTGTTAACGTAAGCTACCCACTTGGTGGAGCAGGGTAGAACTGCGGCGTCTTCATTGCAATGTGATTGGGCGTAGCTTTCCCTGACTGTTGGCATGCTCCGTGTTATTCGCTGTAGGTGGGCTCCTGTCTTCAATCCTGGATTTAGATAGGATGCGCCATCCCTTAACTTCTGCACCCCACCATCTAGGGTAAGTTGCGAGACATGAAGCAGCTTCAGGGTTGGCCACTACTAGGGAGACCAAGCCTAGTACTTCGGAGCACATGGCAGCTCCAGGTCCCTTCGGGGCACGTGGCAGCTCCGAAGCCCTTCTTTGCAGGAGGTGCGCACCCTGGTGTTTCGAGCCACATGGTTCCACCGGAGCCCACTCCTATAGTGGGTGAGGTCTCGTCTAGGCATACACGTGGCAGCTTGGGAGCCCGCCTCTCCGAAAAAGCAAGGTCCCATTATTGATGGCCTCATGGTAGTGCCAGATCTCGTATTTGAGGAAGGATGGGGTTCGGCGCCTTTTGGACACATGGCGCTACTGGACGTACTTCGGTACTTTGAGCCTATGTGAGAGGGTAGCCCATATGTAGGGTACCGACAGTGGCCCCTGGGTCCACCTTGGGGGAGGTGATGAGCCCGAGGGTGGAGCCCTGTCCATGTATTCCCGCACTGCTCTTTGAATATTGTCATGGTCAGTTGAAGCGGTGAGCGCTTCTACCAACGTAGTCACACGTACGCTCCCTATTGTGGGACTATGGCGACGAGATCTTTACTTGTTGTAGTATCTCTGTCCTGTGCGGCGCCTTTAACTGTGACGGTTCCCAATGTAGTTATATCACTTACGTTTGCTTCGCCTTTATGGGAACGATTCAGTTGTCTTCTCTGGTGGCTGACCGCTTAGGCCAACACTTCTGACAGGGGGCCTTACCCCCATTGTCATGGATGTTGTGGCTTGAGTGGTGCGCTCCGAGCCCTGGAGATCTACACAACGTGCTGAGGCGTTGCAGGGGTGATCAAAATGGAAACCTTTGCCAAAGGGGGTGGTTCCTTCCTTACTTATGCCCTGCCATCTAAGTCTTTGCCTTCTTTCTTGAGCGCCCAAACCTTCAGCACTCAGAAAAAGCTCTCATTCTTGCTTGCTTCGATGGCCTCCCTGCTGCCTCCTTCTTTTTTCTAGACAGCCAAGGATCTGGTGCCGATGAGGCGACCGCTTGGTTGGGGGGTTGCGGAGCAAGTATAGATGATCCGCTGCAGATCTCCCACCATTCAAGACCTATGTGAAGACTAGAGTGTTCTCTTCGTTACCTATATGTCTACGGGGCTTGGGCTCCCGTTGTCGAGGTTCTTCCTCACATTGCTGGAGGAATTCAAGTTGGAGCTTCACTACCTATCGCCTAACTCCATCTTCATGGTTGCCGTGTTCTTCCACTTTTGTGAGGTGTTTGTGGGCACAAGACCAACAGTGGAGCTGTTCTGGTTCTTCTCTGGGATGAAGACCGCTGAAAAGAGCGCGACGAGGCAAGTGGGAGCCTACTACTTTCGGCATCTGGACAAGACCTCCCGAACCTACATCACTTCGCTCAAAGGGGGCAAGTAGAGCAGCTGGAGGGAAGACTGGGCGATCGTGTGGGCCTAGGCCCATGCCTTGCTGAAGATGCCCTCTGAAGCTCCCACCTTTGATCCCACCACCTTGGAAGCATTCCTGGGGTTGTCGAAGGAGGAGTACAAGACTTTGTTGAAGAGGATCCATTTCCTAGCGGACAAGGGATTGACCTCCCTAATGGTACTAGTAGACTTCTTGTGCCGCTGCAGTGCCCCCTTTCAGAGGCGCTGGTACGGGGTCTGGGTCTACACCGGCACGTATGACCAATGCCGGCTGGATTTGGACAACCCAACTCCTAGGATGTCGGAGGAGATGTTGAAGGCGGTGACCTGTGACACTGTCGGTGATGAGCACATCTCCATCCAAGACGATTGCCAGCCACGCTTCATGACCCCTGTCCTGAGGGACGAAGTGCGAACCATGATGCTGAAGGTCAACATGTTCGGTGTTGTTCGGCTGCACCCTGAAGAGACGACTAGGGCTTCGGTGGTCCTGGAGCGATGCCGTGCTATGATGCAACAAGGGTCGAGATCTACCCCGCGTCCTTCAGAAAGGGTGGAGGTAGGGTCCTCAACGTCCTATGACAGGGTGGACGACACCAAGCGAGCGTGAGTTCCCGCGCCGGGGAAGCGTTCCTATATCCTGGTCGCGGTGCCGCCGCCCCCGCGCCGAAGAGGCGGAAGCTAGAACGGGGGGGGGGGGGGGGGGAGATTCTATAATCTCCCAATGCGAGGGAGCCGGAATGGCCGAAGCCTCCGTCATCAACCTGGACTTTGATTCCAGGGGCGGCTCTTGTTTCGAAGGAGGGGCAGAGTAGTCTACACTAATTGTTGCGTTGACGCGAGACGTCCAAGAGCAGGTGCCAGAGGACATAGCACTGGCCTTGTCGTCGGGTCTAGGGGGCCTCGATCCTTTGTGCGAGCTGGGAGGCCAGGGTCTCTGGAGCAGCACGACCTGCCAGTAAGGCGCAGTTTCTTCCTCTGCTATTTTTCCATTGATTTTTTGCTCTAACGGAGTTGGTTTGGCTTTTCATAGCGTCATCGGCCGACATAGTGCCCTTGGTGCTTCCAGAGGTGGAATTGGTAGCTCTTGCCCGTCCAAGAACTGGAATAGGGTCTGCCGCGCTGCATCCTACACCTGAATGTGCACCAGCTTTCGGTGATGTGAATGTTCATGCTCCACCGTCCGTGGGAGTAGATGGGGCTAAGGCGACGCCAGGCGAGAAGTTGGCCACCTTGGACGTCGTGGTTACCCCTAGTGGAGCAGACCCGACCACCGCTGATACTGCGCTGGTGCCCAATGTCATTGCGCGGAAGATGGTGACTCGCCACCGGTGGCAGGGGAGAGTATTTTGGCACCGGGCAGCGACGTGCTGATTCCTAGAGATCCAGCCGGGGAGCCATCTAGTCCCCAGGCACTGGTGTCGGCCGTGGAGTCAGCAGAAGAGGTGGAGAAGCAGTTGTATGTGGCGACGGTCGTGCCGATCCCCCTCTCCGATGCTGTTGTCGTGGCTTAGTCCACCTTGTGCCAGACACAGGCTACTTATGCTCAAGAGTTGGATCAGCTTGTTGAGGAGCGGGGCCTGGTGAAGCTGGTCGACACCAAGAATAAGGAGCTTGAGGCAAAGGCCCTGAAGGCCCATGTCGTTGCCGAAGCCTTCCTCAAGCTATGCGAGGATAAGTTATTGAAGTTTGTCTGCCTCGACTTTGCCATTGCTGATGCGGAATGGGACTTGGCGGTGAGGGAAGAAGAGGTCTCCTGGAATCTTGGCATGCGTGAGGAAAGGTGTCGAGTCATGCAGGACTTGGAGCTTGCCATCAATCACCGTGAGGACGACTTGGAGCATCGTGCTTGGGAGCTCGCTGATCGTGAGGAAGCGTCGCGGAGAGAGGCACAAGGCCTCTAGGCCTCCCATGCAGCCAAGCCGCAAGGGATATGAGACTTCCTGGCCCATGTCGCGGTAGTTTTGGAACCCCCTGGACTTGGTCCCGTGCTACGCGGGGAGTCGTCTCATGGGGTGGCCCAGCTGCTCCTAGCCTTGGACTCCTTCTGCTCGACATTGGGGTCGGTGAACACTATCCTTGCGAGGCGGCTGGAGGTTGAAGGAGGGGAGCTAGCAGAGCAACTGGCCTCCCTTGTCTTGGTGTTCTTCTAGAGCTGGTATCCGACGATAACTCTAGATCCTGTAACGAAAGGTACATTCGATAAGCGAGATGAGGAGGCGAGGGCCGAAGTCCAGGACCTTGCCAAGCAGGTGGCCTCTTCATTCTAGCAGAGTTGAGACTGGCGGACCCCAGGTGGAGCACCTTTGTAATCGGGGATGGCCCCTCTGTACAAATAATTGTTAACAAATTTAAATTCATGTTTCGCTTTTTGGCTTGTCTTGTGCTTCTCAATCCGTCACTCCGAGTTATTAGTTGCGTAAGGGCTTGAATAATTTTGCCGAGTATATTAGTTTTTGAGGAACCAACGATCACACAGTTGACATGGCCGATCTGTCATCAATTGACGTCCTACTTATGGAACCCCATTAGAGGCCCATTGTAGATGTGGCTCGATTGCTGGGCACACCTACCACTTTATCGCAGGAAGTCTTCGATCGATCCCTAGTGGAGTGGGGGAGTTTGAGTGGTGTCGGAGCTGGATGCTCTGGCGTCGCCCACCATCATCGCAGATTGTCGATGGCAGGCCCCTTGGGCGGTGTCGGAGCTGGCTGCTTCTTCGTCGCCCACCATCACCTTTGGAACGTCAGCGGCAGGCCCCATGGGTGGTTGTTGACAGCTGTTATACACCAATTTCACCCGTCAATATAACTCGATTGTGTGAAGGAATTGTCATTTCTTGCACACATCACCTTTCCATTTAATCTATTTCCACTCGTGCTTGGAGAATGTGGTGCATACAGGGATACTATGCTGAAATGAAGTGAAACAGGCGGATGGATCCTATAAAATATCATTCCAGCCAATCAAGCGATGCCATGTGGCACCACATGTATCAAATGGCCCACAAATAGAAGTATCTGAGGCCATCCAACAGTGTAGCACCAATATCAGTCAATGGGACCCACATGTGAGTCACCTGGAGGAAGCACACTGCAAAAGGGGCCAAGACCAGGTCAGTCGACCCCCTTAGTCGGCCGACTAGATCATGTCGCCTTTCTCGGTCAAACTTCACGTGTTGGCTCCTCCCGGCATGAAGAGGTCAGGGGTGACTGATTCACGTACTTTTGGTGGCGAGAACCGACCCTTCTCCCAGCTATAAATAGGACCCCTGACCCCTCACTTCAAGACACACCTCTTGAGTATTCCTACTTTGTATCCACCACTCTCCATAGGTTTAGAGGAGTATAGGCTATAGATAGGATAGTCTCTAGTCTATAATCCAAGTAGGGGATGAGTAGAAGGAGCCTCTTCCCATTTGGGAATGGTATGTCTCCCATATTCCTATTTGTAGTTGTGACTTTATTCATAATAAATATGATATATTTAGTCTATATTTGTTCAAATACTTGGATGAAGCGTTTCTTGTTTGATTGTGGATTCCATGTATGTGGTAGGAATAGTATTTATGATTGTGTTATACCATTATCAATATATCATCATAAACACTATAAACCTGCACTATAGTCTAACTAGATATGATATGACTATGTTAATATGAATCACTTATGCAATGAATTGACATTGGTTCAACGATGATTTAGTTCATTGCCTTAGGATGGCTTGTGCCTAGGCTCTTAAGGTAATTACACAATATGCTAGCATGGTGCTAGGATAGAGAGTAGCGTTGAATGTCTCGTAGACCCACGGATTGAAGAGGTAGGTAGTAGGTGGTGACAGCCCTATGTGTCCTTTGTAATCCTCCACGTTCAGCTATGCCACCGGCTCTTGGCGGGAGTCACCTAGTGTTGCTAGGGGTAAACCCGTGCCCAATTTGTTATTCCACTTATAATGAGAATTCATAATTAACATGATCATTAGTAACTAACATAGGCTATGTCTATGTACATTAGAAGCATCGTAGGAGTCTCTACCTAACCTCTTATCCTACTCCCTCTATTACCTCTTTTATCCCCTAGGATAGAATGCTCTTGTGTGTGTCTCACTACCTCCACTTATGAATTAACCCATCCTTGCTAGAACCCTGCCTAGACCAATCCAGCCTCTTCATTTGATGATTGCTGTGCTTCTATCTATCCTTCCTTTTTAGAAAATAAAAATGACACCTTTGGGAATACTCTTTAATGGGGAAGTGCTACATCGATAGTTTCCATGAGGTTTCGAACGTTCATTTAAGAATCAAAACCTACCAACAAGCATTTCTGGCACCACTGTTAGGGATCAATTGTTAGTAGTCCATAGGAAATATCAATAATGGTGCCGGAGCTGGCTGGTCCGATGTCACCCACCATCATCGCAAAGTCGTCTACGGCAGGCCCCTTGGGAGGTTTTTGAGCTGGATGCTCTGGTGTCGCCACCCATTGTCGCAGAATCATCGACTGCAAGCACCTTGGGTGGTGCCACAGATGGCTGCTCCAGCAACGCCCACCATAATCTCAGAGTTATCGACGGCAGGCCTATTGGGTGGTGCCAGAGCTGGCTGCTCCGGCATCGCCCACCATCATCGCAGAATCGTCGACGCCAGGCACCTTGGGTGGTGCCTGAGTTGACTTCTCCAGCTTTGCCCACCATCATCGAAGAGTCATCGACGGCTGGCCCCTTGGGTGGTGTCGGAGCTGGCTGCTCCGGCACCGCCCACCATCATCGTAGAATCATCTACGGCATCCCCCTTGGGTGGTGTCGGAGCTGGGTACTTTGACATCGCCCACCATCATCGTAGAGTCGTCGACGGCATGCCCCTTGGGAGGTGTCGGAGCTGGATGCTCCGGCATTGCCCACCATCAACACGTAGAAACGTCGATGGCGGGCCCCTATCTGATACGAAACCAAAGAAACCTTTTTAGCAACAAGAGTACGATGAGGGAGCGTACTCACAAACCAGCATTTGTTGGAATTATCTAAAAGAGTGTCGACAGCAGACCCCTTGGGAGGTGCCGGTGCTGGATGCTCTGACGTCATCTACTATCACCATGTAGAAACGTCAACAGTGGGCTGCCTGGGGTGGTGTCTACCTTGACGACGCCACTGCCGATTGTGCCCGAACTAACCTGCTTTGTATGTCCTACACACGAGAGGGGGGCATACTTTTTGCTCATCGACCATTTTTCCCTACTCTTTAGTTTTGCTACGTCTTGCAGTCCTGGGCTGGTACGCGGGGCTTGGGTAATTCTGTGCGTTAGCACCCAGGATTCGGCTACTGCCTTACTCAGGGTGTGAGCCTTCTGGCCCTCAGTACATAGCTGCAGCACTAGGTGGATGCATAACCCCTATTTCACTACGAATTAAACAGAAACGAGTGAAATCCAAAGGTTTTGTAAAAATGTCAGTCATCTGTTGTTCGGTATCTACATGGTGAAGCACAATGTTTTTATCATGGAGAAAGTGATACCTAATGTCAATGTTCATTGTTCTAGAATGTTGCACGGGTCTTGGCAGTGCAAATAGCACTCTTGTTATCAAAAAACAGTGGAACACTATCTAGATCAACCCCATAGTCTTTAAGAGTTTGAACAATCCAATGAATTTGTGAGCAAGCGCTAGTAGCAGATACATATTCAAATTCGGCTGTGGATTGTGCAACTGAGCTTTGTTTTCTAGAGGACCAAGCAACAAGTGAATTACCAAGAAAATGACATGCACCCGAAGTACTTTTCCTATCAATCCTACAACCCCCAAAATCAACATCCGAAAAGGCTTTCAATGTAACGGTTGAGGAAGAAGGAAGAAAAATGCAAAATTCTTGAGTTCCATGTAAGTACCTGTGAATTCTTTTGACGGCTGGATGATGTGAAGTACTTGGGGAAGCTTCAAACCGTGCACAAAGACATACGCTGAATTATATATCCGGTCTTGATGTCGTGAGGTACAAAAGTGATCCAATCATGCTTCTATATTCTTTTTGATTGACCGGGTCACCATCTTCATCATGTTCATGTGTCATTGTTGTACCCATTAATGTCTGAAGAGGCGTGGTTTTATCCATGTTGAAGAGCTTAAGAAGGTGTCTTGTATACTTCATTTGATGCACAAAGGTTCACTCCATAGTTTGCTTGATTTGCAGCCCCAAAAATATGTGAGTTCTCCCATCATACTCATCTGAAATTCTGAACTCATCATAGCTGAATCGTGTCACTCGTTCGTACAAACTTCCAATAATTTGTTGTGGAGGATGACTTTTGAGAACTCGGAGGGGAGTGGACTCTTGACAAGCTTCTTATTCTTCATGTTCATCGCAAATCGATGAGCTTGTGACTTGAGGAGGATCTGGAGCAGCAATGGTGGTCGTCGGTGCTGGTTGCGAATCAAAATCAGGAGCTGTAACAATGTCATTAGCTGCTAAATTTTTAGGTAGCAACACCTCCTTCTTCCTCATCTTCAATGAAAATACTCACCCCTTACGGATATGGATCCAGATTTGCAATATTTGAGCTAGTACCTGGACTAGCTTCATCAAATGAAACCTCACAAGTCTCCATCATTTTGTTACTGTCAAGTAAAAGCACGCGGTAGCCTCTAGTATGAGATGGGTAACCAAGAAACGTGCCATCAACAGATTTAGGTTCAAATTTATCAAGATTACCATGTTTCTTAACAAAGCATTTGCAACCGCAGACCCGAAAGTGTGTGACACTAGGTCTATGTGCAAACCAAAGTTTATGGTGTTTTAACTAGCTTAGCATGCAATAAAACATGATTTGAGACATACCAAGTGGTTGCAATTGCATCAGCCCAAAATTTCCTAGGAATTTGATATTCATCAAGTATAGTCCTAGCCATCTCAACTAAGGTTCTGTTCTTTCTTTCTACAACATCGTTTCTTTGAGGTACATATGGTGAAGAAGATTGATGATCTATTCCATTTTCAGCACAAAAGTGATCAAACGATTGATTTTTAAATTTGGTTCCATTGTCACTTCTAATTGCTTTTAAATATCCTGGGTGATCAATTGATAATCTAAGAAATGAAGTTCTAAAGTTAATAAAATATTCATTCTTAGATGCCATAAAGTAAACCCAAGAGTATCTAGAAAAATCATCATCAATCACAAGAGCAGACCATTTACCTCCGAAGGATTTAACACGTGAAGGTCCTACAGTGTCAAGGTTCAAAAGTTGACTCGGTTTAGTTGTCATGGTAATTCTGAGAGGAGAATATGAACCTTCAACTATCTTAGCATGTATACAAGAAGAGCACACAATTTCTTTGTCTCCTTTCAGCTTAGGCAGCCCACATATGCGATCAAGAGCACTAACACGCATGAGATGAGCAAAGCCTATGTGACCAAGTCTACGATGCCAAATATATAAGTCTTTGGAATCATTAGCAACTAGACACCTATTCCTAGAAGAAGACATATCAAAATCAGCATTAAAAACTCTTCCAAACCGAGACATGTTAAAAATAAGGTCACTATTTGAACCTACAACTTTGCAGCAATTTTTATTGAAAATAGTTTCCAAATTTTCATCTAGCAATTGTGAAACAGAAAGCAAGTTGTATTTCAAACTTTTAACAAGTGCCACATCTTTCAAAGTGTAGTGATCATTTACTCTAACTGAACCCTTAGCAATTATAGGATTTGAAGAATTATCGGCAGATGTATCATTCTCTACACGTGACACAAAAGAGAGGGAGGAGAACCATTTTTTGTTACCGGTCATGTGAATTCAGCAACCTAAATCCACAATCCAAATGTTCTTCTTCGTCAAGCGTGTAACCTACATAGAAGGACAATACATCGATGACTCAATGCTGGGGTTAGTAAAAAGACATTTAGGAATTCAATACTGAGTCACACGATGTCCAGCAAGAAAAACACGCGAAAGCTGAGATAAAACAATAGGTTTATGAGCCAAAGCTTGAGGACTTTTGTATCCAACTACTGACCTACAAGGTGTTACATGTATACCACGAAAAGCAGTAGGTTTGGGAGCGAACTTTGCATGTTTTTGATTCATTACAGCAGGTTGCATGTTCCTATCATTCGGTTTAGCATGTGCAACAAAATTTGCATGAAAGTTATGAGATCTAGCAATCATTCTTTCCTTTTTCCATTGTTTAGCTAGTCTATAACAAAAATCTATGACATGACCATCTCTACCACAGTAGGTACAATGAAATTTAACTTTGTGTTCATGTCTAGATGAGCAAGCAACATTTTTATTTGAAACCGAATGAGACAACACTCCTGCAGATTTGAAAACCACTTCTTTTTGTTTAGGAACTGTTTGAATCAAACCACTTCCTAATGACTTTACAATTTTAGTTGGATGTGACTTAGCATGAGCATGAGAATCAAAACATAAACCAGATTATCATTGCGTGATTTAGAGGAATTCAACAGCAAGTTTAGGTTCTTATTTGCATTACAAAACCGATCTAATGTCCTATGCATGTCATCGAGTTTATTTGACAGATCATGGCAATTTTCACATGAAGTTTTTCCTTTTATTTTGCAATTGGAACAATATTTAACTTCATGAGAACGTAAAGCATTGTTCAATATAGAAATTTCATCCATAGCATCTTGTAGTTTATTATCAAGATCATCACAAGTTGAACAATGCAAACCAATTGTTGAACAACAAGCATATTTCAAGTCTTTATCATTAAGTGCAGCAAGCTTTTTGTTCTTTTCAATTTCAAGTTCAAGTTTATCAAGTGTTGAGGTGTGTGCACTTCTTAAAGAGGACAATTGTTCATATATTAAATCACGTAAGGAACAAGAATCATCACTAGGAAACAAAGATTTTAAATGATTAATTTTAGATTCTAGTGACTCAATTTTAATAGCATTGTCCCTAAGCTTTTTGTCCTTTTTCTTAATTATAATAGTGGCACGAGAAGTAGCGTCACACATTTCTTTGCATGTAGGACATACCTCTTCATTGTTGCTGTTGTGTTCTGCCTCCTCCATACTTGATATTGACTTGCCCGCCATGAAACACAAGTTTGCCAAATCATCTTCATCTTCGTCACTTCTGATGTCCACATCGCTCGAGCCAAGTTCTTGAAGTGCGGAGATAAAACTATTCACCAATTGACATCCTGTAAAATCCTTCTTTTTCTTGTTGTTTGCAGAGGAGTGCCTCGTCCTTGTTTGCTTTTCGTCACAGGGAGTAGCACCTGAAAGGTTAGGGCAATCCATGCAAAATGTCCTGTCTTACCACATTTGAAGCATCGTTGAGGTCCGACACTTCTTCTTCTTGCAGTTCTCATATTTTGCAATGCTTTTGATAACCGAGTAGAGATGAGTGCAAGTTCTTTGTGACACCCAGTTCCAAAAATAAACCAAGTGCAGTATATGTGTGCCTAGGATGTTTAACACACATACACAAGTGCTTCACAAATGATAACAGAAAATTACCACAACTCAAATTATCAAATAAGTACTTTTATTACAAAATTCAAGTAATACTCATACTACAACTCTAATGATTATTAAGGATAATACTACTGCAGCGGAAATAATCTAATGAAGCAAACTAGGCAAATAGGGTAGCGTGGCTCCAAGCAACACCACAGGCAAGTCGACAGCAGCACACATCCTAGTACTCCTCATTATCCTGAGGGTACTCTCAAACATCACCTGAAACTGTTGGTGTGGGAGGATTGCAAGGGTTAGTACATGTCGTATGTAAAATCCCACATAATTCTAAATATGAAATTCAGTTGTCAGTTAAATTCAAATTTAATGGGGTTCAAGATATGGTCATGTACATGAACTTGAACCTATTCAATTCCTTTTTCTTCTCATGTTTAAAATTTTATTAACGTGAGAAACAAACTTCACCAATAATCATAGAAAAATTAAAATATCATCTATGCAAAATTTTGGAATATTTGAATAGGGTTTGCTTGGGCAAATAAATTTATAGTACTTCATATACTCAAATAGTCAAAAAGGAATATAGCTACTGTATACACATGCCCTGTCAAAAATATTCAAAACTAAGGATATAAATTTTTCTATAGTCTTCTAAAGTTACAAATAAGCTCCTCGAAAACTTTCATGAATTTTGCAATCCTTTTGCTATTTTATTTGAGATGCTCAGCGAATTTGAATCAAGTTTAAATTCAAATTCAAAATCTGGTCAAAATATACTTGAACATAAAGATATAAACACACCATTGTGTTCATCACATTTTTCTTGACTTATCCATGAAGTTTAATGATTTTTGGAGTTCATTTACTATTTCAAAATGAATTACTAAAGTGGCAGTAGCTGTAAGGCTGACTGGTGGGACCCACCAGTCAGCAGCCCACGTGCAGCCGCAATCCAGCACGCGCTGCGTGCGCCACCGCGACGGCGTGCATGCCCAGTACGACAGCAGCGAGCTGCTTCCGTTTGAGCCCTACAAATATCGCCCCTGGCTCCTCCTTATCACTCCCCCGGTTGGTATTTCTTCCTCCCCGACGCTGAGCCGACGCTATGCTCCATTTCGCCCCCGCGCGCAGTTTTCCGACCGCCGGCGCCTCACGTCCATTGCCGGCCAACCGGAAGCACCTCGCACCAAGCTCTCAACGGCAAAGTTGTTCCCCACTCCTTCGTCTAGCTTCTGGTTCAATCCCTTCGTTCTTTCGTTGATGTTTTGGCCAGTATTTTGAAGCTAAACCGGAGCTCGCCGTCGAGGTCACTGTGCGCCGTCTCTGCTCCATGGTGCCAGGCTGCTGCGAGCCGTTTTGTTCTTCGACTCCAACAGCAAAGTGGTGCGCCTGGACACGCTCTGCACGACGGTGAAAGCTGTTCCTTGTTTACGTGAGTATCGAGCAAATTATCCAAGTTTTACTCTCGGCTGAAGCTTATGAACTAGCTAGGTTTTTCATTTAATTCGGTCTCCACACTTAATCTCTCTTCACAATTGCTAGCAAATAGTTTCTCCATTTCCTTGAGAACCATCTCGAACTGGAATTACCAAAAATTGGTAGATCATAGCTCGAGAATCACGAGTTCTTCCCCCCGCCATTGAAAAGTTACCTCTGTCACCGTCGACGGTTGTTTTGCCGGCCATTGCACGATGATTTTACCTTCCTATCCTTCCCCTCATGGTTCCAGAAGACTTGCCCAACATTTTCCAATAGTTTTAGGCCACGGAGTGACGGTTCCGACATGGTCGAAACCCTAGCTGCCGCCACCGCTGATGCGCTACTGTTTCCGACCGTCGGCAAGCTTCACCGACCCCACCATCGTCATCAGCGCATGATTTTAGGGTTGGGCGCCCAAGAATAGGCACTGCAGTGGCTGGGAACTCGTATCCGGTGAGGCTTGCCGGAGCGCGCCGCCACGGCAACCACGAGCGCCGCCCGCGTGCCGTCGGCCCGAGGAAGACGAAGGTGCGGCTGGGTCCACACGTCAGTGAGCGTTTTACCTTGGTTCGCGGATCTGCTGTGGCTGCGGGGTTTTGTGTGACCACGTGGGCAAAACTGTGTGCACCCATGTGTTGCTTTGACCAGAGCATGCCACGTCAGCTGGTGGGGCCTAGGCGCTATTGTTTTGAATTCAAATTAATTCAAACAATTCCAGATTTGGCTCCAACATAGAAAATCCATAACTATCTATAGACTGCTCCAAAAATCTTCAAACAAATTTTGTTTGAAAGCCCTTGAGCTCTATTTTCTGTTAGTACCAATTAGGTTTTGTGAAACTTTATTTTAAATTCTCTAGAAAACAATTTTTCAAAATACAATTACAATTTTTCCATATGAACTGTCAACTAGAAAAATCCCCAAAATTCACATAAAGTACACTATCTTGTTATGTATCACCAGAAAAAGTTTGGTAGTCATTGCACCTCTATAACCCTCTGTATATTTCAATTACTTTTCAGTCAATGAATTATTACAGGTGTTCAGTTGCTTTATTGTGTCCCAAATTTGGACTGAACCTTCCTTTAGTCATACACTAGTTCCTATAAAAATTATGGATTTAAGTGACTTAGTCTCCTGGTCCTAATTCAGTTGCCAACTGAATGTTAATTGAAAAGCTAAAATTCAGTTATAAAATAATTCCAGAAATTCTTGCCAACTTTGAAATGTAATCTCTCCTTCACCAAGTACGAAACCAATTTTGCTAAAACCAGGACAACATCCTCTATCATGATCATCAACTGGCAGCTATGTTCAAGCTACAGTTTCTTCTCTAAAATTCTTGGAATTTTATCGCTTACCATAATTTTAGAGACAACAAACTACTTTGATCATCTCCTGTTCTTTGCAAGAGTATTCCTTGTAGTCCCTAACATCTACCATATAAATCCCAAAGCCAAAGAAGATCATTCACTCACTACAACCATAGTTAGAAGCTTATGAACTATATACACATTATAATTTACTAGCATTCATATATGCATGTCGTGCAGTGATCGATATCGACGAGAAGTTTCGCTTGGAGGAGAAGGTCAGGGTGTCCACTTTAAGTCTTCAGAGAAGAACCACTATACATTGACATTTAATCGAGTCCCAAACTAAGGCAAGCCCCGGTTTGCATTTAAGAGCTTTTCAAAGTTTTCCAGTTTTTTTCAATTACGTCTTCAGTTGATATTGTGCATTACGTATAAGGTGTTTGATACTCCATTTGCATATCCACAAATCCTATGGGAGGGCTGGAAAGGTTTACAGCTTGACATGTAGAATTGCCAATGCTAATAGTGTAGATATACTGGTAGAAGTCGAGGAGTTGGAATCTACTCGCGTGATAGGAATAAGAGTTCACATGAGACGAAAATGAAAGAATGGCTTATGAAATGAATACGACCAGGCAGGAAAATAGGAGTCGACGAGATGGAGTCTCGGGCGCATAGCCCTTCCTGTGTCGCTTGAGGACTGTGCAGTATGCGGCACCGTTGGGCAAGCTTGAACTTCACCGGTTGCATAATGGTATATGGGCCCATTAAACTGATGTAACTCTGGACTGTAGTGTGGAGACTCATCGGTTGTCATTAAATGGAGATGTGAAGGCATAAAGGTGTAAATCTTCTAGCGGGCAACATCGATGTGTCCGTGTTGGGGACCTTTTGCTCAGGATGAAGAGGTTTGTCGATATTGGGGTCTTGGGTGAAAGGTGACCACATATGACGCGGGGAGGAGAGCACGCATGTGTCTCCCATGGAGGAGTGCGTGTCGTGCAGTCCGCGTGTGTCCTGATTGCAATCACCATCCCTCGCGGTTATTTGAGTACCACTTGCCCGTCGCTGTCGTGACGTAGTAAATACTAAAGAAGCCAGAAAAATATGTTGTATTGAATTATAATTGCTTTGCAACCATGTGTGGCTTAGAGATAGCACAATTAAAAGTTTACAATTTCCAAATACATATCCTATAATTGCATTATGTGCTTTGGGCATGTCATATCACCGGCAAAGTGTTTCTTGTTTGATTGTGGAGTCTATGATGTGCCGTGCCTGAAGAATGTCATGTGCTACTTAAAACTTAATTATAAGGATCCACTCTTAGGTGAGTCTTTTATGCTATTCCTTACCTATGCTTAGTATTCACCCCTGCATATGTCTAGTGAGACGAGTTAGTCTTGCTGGGCCTTATGCTCTCGTTTGCTCTTTAACGATTTTTGCAGGTATTAGGTTTATTTCTGCTGTTCAGGTTGTACATGAGATCTCGAGGTATCGAGATAAATCTCATGTGAACCACGCTGCTGCTGATTGTTCTTCATGTTGCTAGTGAGCAGCGTCCTAGGGCATGGACGTCTTCTCTCCTGCTTAGTTAAGTGAGGTTATGAGTATGTATTTTCCGCTGCATGTGTACCCCCGTTGTACACTCTTTTGTAAACTCTTCTTATTATGAAATGAAAACTTTATATGTTTTGGTATCCTTTTCGTGTGTGCTATTAGGTGCCGCATCGCATGGCACCACCCAATGAGATCCTCGGATGTGTGGACTCCGGTCCCCACAGACATGGTATCAGAGCTTCATTGGGAATAGCACGCTCGAAAAGAGCCTATTTTCGACAAATCCAAAGTTGTCGAGTGAGGATTAGCTATATGCCCATTAAGGACTATTACTAGTATAAGTTATAAAGGTGGTAAACTAACTTATATGTTATTAATTTTGTAACGACACTCTGACGTCAGGTAGGAGGTAAGGTATGCCACCGTAAGCGTATCAATTGTGGTAAGCTCACCATGCGAGAGGTAGCATGGAAGTTTTCCGTGGTTTGGCACGGAAAAGTTAATAGGAGTCTCTGAAACTTTCCATGTTTCTGAGAACCTATGACACACGGTACCCCAACATGCTTCAAAGTTAGTGGGAGCCCCCGTCGGGTGGTGTATAACCCGATAGTATGCCTCTCTAGAATCATTCGTATTCTATGGGAGCATGCGAAACACGTATGCTCGAGCGTGTATAAGCCGGTTCGTACGGGAATAGCACACTCGAGGGCGACTCACACCAGAGTCGTATGCATTTATTTTCATATGTATTATTATGACTGCCTGTCGTGTTTCCCCGTGCTGCCCTTGAGGTGTGAAGGTGTGAAAGGGGATTGTCTGTCTTTTGCAGCATTGACTATGGTAGCAACCCGTGCAGCACACATTTGCGAGTGAACGATACTAGGACCACCTATAAACGTATCCGGATATACCGGTTAGAATTTCATTTGGTGAGGCACGTAGTACCGTCAGTATCGACTTTGATACTTGACTATACCCAATGTCAGAATGGTTGCATTACATTTTTGGAAAGTCTGACTACTAGTTGCTGGTAAGTGTTGGACATTGCAAGGTGAATATCATTTATAACTCGTGAAGAATCAAAGTTCTTTATTTCTGGCAGAAGTTTGCTCAACTTCGCCAGGTCGTAATCTTGGTTAGTTGAAGAAAAACTTAAGGATATGCTATATGGTTAGAAAGATCATCAAGTCCACTACAAAGTTTATTTTGGTCGTTAGGGCTGAAAATGATCCTACCTTGGCGTAATCTGAACTCCACAAAAACTACTACAAATGTCTTACCCAATTACACAGTCTCTATTTTCACCATAACTTCTTGTAGAAAAATCTTATGTCCTATTGTGATACATATCTGGAGAGGGAAGCAGCATCACTACAACTTTGTAAATTGAAGTATTTTCTAATTCGACACTGAACCAATCCAAATCCCAGGTTGAAGCTGGTACACTGCAGATCTGCTGGCAGAAATCCAGTCAACTCATCTGTCAACTTTAGACAGTCATATCTCCTAAGATTAAAACTTGAAATAGTCATATATATACATTTCTGGAAAGCTTAGGAAGTCCTCTATAAACTTCCTATTCAACTTCTGGTCTGAACCTTTCATTATCAGAGCCCAATTCCAATTGTCGCAAACGCTGTTCTGGCAGTCCAGGACCAGAAATCATTTTTGCATAGTTGGAATTTGCGAGCTTTGACCTGTATGACGACTTCGTAAGCCTGAACCAAATATATTTCTGGAATATTAACATGATTTGGTACCATGGTTATTTTATCATTACATCAAGATATTGTTTTGATATACCTGTATAAATTGTGGACAAAAACCCATATATACAGGGGAGGTTCTGTCATAATTTCCAGAAAACTTTAGTCAACTTCAGACCTGTATAACTTTTAATACAAAGCTCACCTGGAGGTGTTCAAGTACAATATGGAAAGGTTTTTGAGTTTACCATAAATTTGTAGTTGAACTCCAGACAAAATTCTGCATTTAACTGTGAGAAATAATTACATTTCTCTAGACTGGTCTGATAGACCAGAAATGGGACGGCATACCAGTATGCGATATTATCAACTCAAATCGTTTTAGTTTCACCTTCTTATGTCACTCATCAGGTGTAGGGGTGATTACTCCGCATGATTGATTAACATGAAGTTGAAACACCATGTTAAGTTATTGGTGGGCAGTATCACTTACTTGGGTCTAGTTCAATGTTCTGATCTTTATTTACACCTTGCGAACTGCATTGTAAAGTGATGCATGTTATGGTCTTTTTCATGATTCCAGTTGGTACCGAAACTTTGGATCATAACCGTAATGCTCAATCTTGCAGCATTGATCACACTCATTTTGAGGGTGAACCGGGAAATTCTGCTCATGGTGGAGATAACTCAACTCTACCACAAGTTCTATCATCAACCGAATTGGCAGAAGTATTAGGAAGGATGGCCGAGTCTCTGCAGATGTTGGTACAGTGAAGTTTACAACCTGAGGCTCGACCACTTGATCAACCTCAAGTCACATATCTGGATTTCTTGGCAACTCAACCACCAGTTTTCACAGAAGCCTGGGAACCATTGGAGTCGGAACATTGGCTCCGGGTGATTGAAGCAAAGTTTGAGTTACTCCAGTGTGATGAGTATCAGAAGGCTTTATTTGCCGCTCAACAACTTCACGGACCCGCAGGAGCTTGGTGGTCTGAATATCTCACCACTCTCCCTAATGGTCATCATGTGACCTGGGCGGAGTTTCGTGATGCATTTCGTGCACGCCACATTTCTACAAGTATGATTAAAACCACGTTGGAGGAGTTTGTGGAGTTGAAGCAAGGAGAAATGAGTGCTTATGAATACTCCAAGGCGTTCAGTCGTTTGGCTCAATATGCGCCTGAGTATGTAAATACCGAGGCGTTGAAGTGTGATTGTTTCTTTCGAGGACTGAACGTCGAGCTTCGAGCTCGACTGGTGTTATTCAATAACGGCAACTACAATGACTTGGTTGGTGCCGCTATTGTTCAGGAGGATGCAACTCTTTGCTATCAGGCATAGAAGAGGAAGAGGAAGACATCACTGAAGAGTATCAGTGATGTTCCTCAGGAGGATAGAGAGGTATATTGCTTACCGTCCGGTCGAGAGCTTTGGTCGAGTGGGCAACCACAACAGGTTCGGTATCACTCCTATCCAGTGGAGACCTTACTTGCACCTCAGCAAAGCGTGCAAGTGTGTCCTGGTTCTCCACCGCAGCAGTATGATCTCACTCTTGCAGCCCAATCTCTGCAAGATGTGCATGTTGTCAGTCCGCCCCAATTCAGTTGAAAGCAAAAAATGCATTTAGCACGGGAACGTCGCAAGACAGAACGTGACCGTGTCCATTTGTCCTTTTCCAAGAATTATGATCAGCACCATAAACATAAAAAGAAGACCTCATTGAAGTCTGCCAGTGTTAATTATGCTGCGATTGAGGATATTCCAGAAGGAGAACCTATTCTAGCAGGCATGTTTACTTTACATGATCAACCGGTAGTCGTTCAGTTTGACTCTGGAGCTACTCATAACTTTGTGAGCAAGTCTTTTGTGTTGTAACATCAAGTGCCAATTGTGGTTGTCTCACATCCTTTTTGTGTCAGTTCACCTGGAGGCAATATTTCAGCTAATGAGGTTGTTTCTTGAGAACCTTTGTGCATGGGTGGAAATATCTATCCGGTGAACCTCATCATTTTGGAAGGTCAGCAGATTGACCTCGTCTTGGGAATGTCATGGTTGACACATCATGGAGCTATCTTTGATATCAGCTCACGGACTGTCCAACTGAATTCTCAATTCCATGGTAGCAATACTTTAAATCTTTTGGATGTCGCACCAAGAGTCTCAGCAGTGCATCACACCATTGTCAAGAAGCTTGAGGATATCCCCGTACTGAGTGAATATCCATACGTGTTTCCTAACGATCTTCCGGGCATGCCACCAGAACGTGACGTCGAGTTCAAGATTGAACTTACGCCAAGAACCATGCCAATCTCAAGGAAGCCGTATTGGATGGCACTGAAGGAACTTGAGGAATTGAAGGAGCAGCTGAATGACTTATTGAGCAAGGGTTTTATTCGCCCAAGTTCATCACCTTGCGGTTGTTCCGCGTTGTTTGTGAAGAAGAAGGATGAGACTTTGAGGTTGTGTGTGGACTATCGTCAACTGAATGCGGTAACCATCAAGAACAAGTATCCACTGCCACACATTGATATCTAATTCGACAAACTAGTGGGTGCTAAGGTATTCTCAAAGATGGACCTTCGTTCAGGTTATCATCAAATTAAGATTCGACCTGAGGACATTCCAAAAACCGCATTCTCGACGAGGTATGGGCTGTATGAGTACCTTGTCATGTCCTTTGGGTTGACCAATGCACCAGCTCAATTCATGTATCTCATGAATTTGGTGTTTATGCTGGAGTTGGACAAGTTTTTTGTGGTATTCATTGACGACATCTTGGTGTATTCCAAATCTGAAGAAGAACATGCTAAGCACTTGCATATTGTGCTGCAACGTTTAAGGGATCACAAATTGTATGCAAAGTTCAGCAAGTGTGAGTTTTGGATCCGCCAAGTGCTATTTTTTGGGCACATCATCTCGGCTGATGGTATTGCCGTTGATCCAAGCAAAATTGTACTAGTTGTGAAGTGGAAATCTCCCAAGTCCGTACATGAAGTTCGTAGTTTCCTTGGCTTGACTGGCTATTATCGGAGGTTCATTCCGAGTTTCTCAAAGATAGCTAAACCAATGACGGAACTACTGAAGAAGGGAACAAGATATGTATGGACTAAAGAATGTGAAGAAGCATTTCAAGCTTTGGTGAAACACTTCACAATAGCACCGGTGTTGGCTCAGCCGGACACAACCAAACCGTTTGATGTCTATTGTGATGCATCTGGCATTGGTCTTGGTTGTGTACTCATGCAAGATAGAAGAGTGATCGCGTATGGATCTCGGCAGCTTCATAATCATGAACAACATTATCCGACTCATGATCTTTAGCTCGCTGCCGTGGTGCTCGCATTGAAGATGTGGAGGCACTATCTATTAGGCAATCTAGTGCATCTCTACACTGATCATAAGAGTATGAAGTACATTTTCACCCAGAAAGACTTGAATATGCGACAGCGAAGATGGTTGGAATTGATCAAAGACTATGAGATTGAGATCCACTACCATCCTGGCAAAGCAAATGATGTTGCAGATGCGCTGAGCCGCAAGTCTCATGTCAATCATCTGTCGATCATTTCAATTGAAGAGGATGAGCCGAGTTTATACTTGGTTCCATATGGAGCGCTCTACAATCTAGCTCTCACCCTACCACCAGGGAAGATATCGTAGAGGCTCAAAAGGAAGACAAGGGAATGTCGCATATTCGACGGAGAATAAAGAAGGGGGAGATGAAATGCTTTTGATGTGATGATCATGGTACTATTTGGTTTAAAGACAGTATAGTCATACCCATGACATGGAGCTCCGAAAGAAGGTCTTAGATGAAGCACACTTATCCAAGTACTCTATTCATCCGGGTAGCAACATTATGTACCATGATCTGAAGAAGAAGTTTTGGTGGTCCCGGATGAAGCGAGAGATAGCAAAGTATGTATCTGAATGTGATACATGTCGGCGAGTGAAAGCCGACCATTTGAGACAAGTCGGATAGTTACAACCCTTAAACATACCGACATGGAAGTGGGAAGACATCAACATGGATTTCATCGTTGGGTTACCCCTCACTTTCCGTAAGCATGATCCGATTTTGGTGATAGTTGATCGATTGACCAAGTCAGCTCATTTTATTCCGGTCAACACCAACTATCGAGGTCCCAAGTATGCAAAGTTATATATCACAAGGTTCATGTGCCTACATGGAGTACCCCACACTATCATTTCAGATCGTGGAGCCTTATTTGTTGCTCGATTTTGGGAGCAGCTCCATGCATCATTGGGTACCAAGTTGATTCGAAGCTCTGCTTATCATCTGCAGACTGATGGTCAGACGGAGCGAGTAAATCAAGTCCTTGAGGACATGCTAAGAGCTTGTGCCATCCACCATGGTAAAAATTGGGATGATCATCTACCATTGGCGGAGTTTTCATATAACAGTGGCTATCAAGCTAGTATCTAGATGGCGCCATATGAAGCTTTCTATAGCAGGAAGTGCCGCACGCCATTGAATTGGTGTGAGTCTGGTGAAAGAGTGACATATGGTATTGATCTGGTCAACGAAGCAGAAGCACGAGTGCAAGTAATCCAAGCCAATCTCAAGGCTGCTCAATCTCGACAGAAGAGTTATGAAGATAAATGACATCGACCTCTTCACTTCGACATTGGGGATCACGTTTACCCTCGTGTATCTCCAATGAAAGGGATTTATTGTTTTGGGGTGAAGGGAAAGCTGGCTCCACGATTCATCGGGCCGTTCGCTATCACTGAGAAATGTGAACATGTGGCCTATCGTCTGGAGTTACCGGCGTCTCTCTCTGGAATTCATAATGTATTCCACATCTCTCAGTTGTGGAAGTGTCTCAAATCCCCAGCTGAAGTCCGCACGGAAGAGTTTGAAGCTCTACAACCTGATCTCACTTATTCTGAGCATCCGGTCAAGGTCATCGACGAGAAGACTCGCACCACAGGAAGCCACACTTTGCACTTTTACAAAGTCTTGTGGAACAACCATACCGTTGAAGAAGCAACTTGGGAAAGCGAGGATTTTCTTAAATCAAACTATCCGGACTTGTTAGCGACATATGTTCATTAAATCTTTTTCTTTTGTCCTTCCTATTATAATCTTGGGAAGAGATTCTTTTAGGGGGGGGGGGGAATGTAAAATCCCACATAATTCTAAATATGAAATTCAGTTGTCAGTTAAATTCAAATTTAATGGGGTTCAAGATATGGTCATGTACATGAACTTGAACCTATTCAATTCCTTTTTCTTCTCATGTTTATAATTTTATTAACATGAGAAACATACTTCACCAATAATCTTAGAAAAATTCAAATATCATCTATGCAAAATTTTGGAATATTTGAATAGGGTTTGATTGGGAAAATCAATTTATAGTACCTTATATGCTCAAATAGTCAAAAAGGAATATAACTACTGTATACACATGCCCTGTCAAGATGAATCTCACCCTCGATATTCGATGTAGAAGGAAAGAGAGATGGAAATCCTTCTTGAGATCATCCTCCAACTCCCATGTGTCCTCTTTTTCGGTGTGATGCTTCCATTGAACTTTACACCATCTAATAATGTTGTTTCTTGTGACCCTCTCCTTGGTTTCCAAGATCTTGACCGGTTGCTCGCCATACGTCAAATCTGCCTCTAGTTCCAAATCTTCCATTGGCACTTGTTCTTCCAGCACTCTCAAGCACTTCTTGAGCTGGGAAACATGAAAGACATCATGCACATCGAAAATATGAGCTGGCATCTCCAATTTATATGCTACTTCTCCCCGTTTGTCCAAAATCTTGAACGGTCCAAAATAGCAAGGTGCTAGCTTGCCTCTTATGTTAAACCTCTTATGACCTCTCATTGGTGACACCTTGAGGTAAACAAAATTCCCTACTTCAAAGGGTATTTTCTTCTCCTATTGTCCGCATAGACTTTTTGCCTTGATTGAGCAGCCCTCAAGTTTTCACGAATAATCTGGACTTGTTTTTCAGCTTCTTGCAGCATGTCAGGTCCAAACACATGATTTTCTCCTTTCTCATTCCAGAACAAAGGTGTCCTACACTTCCTCCCATATAGTGCTTCATAGGGTCACATTTTCAGGCTTGCTTGGTAACTATTGTTGTATGGAAATTATGCATATGGCAAGCTCTTGTCCCAACTTTTCCCATGCTTCAAAGTACAAGCTCTTAACATGTCCTCCGAAATCTGATTGGTCCTCTCAGTCTGTCCATCCGTTTGAAGGTGATATGCTGAGCTAAAATTCAACCTTTTTCCCAACGCTTCATTCAATTTCTGCCAAAATCTGGAGGTAAATTGAGAACCTCTATCTGACACTATCTTCTTTGGAACTCCATGCAAACATTCTATTGTCCCCATATATAGTTCAGCCAACTTCTCTCCATTAAATGTGGTCTTGATAGGAATAAAGTGAGCTTACATCGTTAATCGATCCATGATTACCCATATGGAGTCATAACCGGACTGGGTACACGGTAAACCAACTGTAAAGTCTATTCCAATCTCTTCCCACTTCCATTCCAGAATCTTCAATGGTTGCAATATTCTAGCTGGTCTTTGATGTTCAGCTTTGACTCGTTGGCACACATCACACAAAGCTACATATTCAGCTATGTCCTTTTTCATGCTGGCCCACCAATAACACATCTTCAAGTCTTTGTACATCTTTTTACAACTAGGGTTAATTGAGTAAGGTGAGTCATGTACCTCCTTTAATATCGTCTCTTGGATATGTTTCGCATTAGGCACGACAATCCTTTTTCCAATCCATAAGGTTACATGTTCTTCCTCATCAAATCTGAATTCTCTCCCTTCTTGGGTTCTTTCCCTGATTTCATGAATTTCCTCATCATTTGGTTTTGCTTCTTGAAGATCTCACTCTTGGGTCAGATTTAACTCCATCATCCCCATCTCATTCACAAATCCAATATTCAACCGTTCAAACTCCTTACATAACTCAGATGGCAATTCTCGAACCGTGGGCTGATGACTTACTCCTTTTGGACTCAAAGCATCGGCCACTACATTAGCCTTTCTTGGATGATAATTGATTCCCACATAATAATCCTTGATGAGCTCTAACCATCTCTGTTGCCTCAAATTCAGGACCGTTTGCGTGAATATGTACTTGAGACTCTTATGATCCGTGTAAAACTCACACCTATGACCAAGAATGTAATGTCTCCAAATCTTCAAGGCATGCACTGCGGCTGAAAGTTTGAGATCATGTGTAGGAAAATTCTGCTCATGTTTCTTCAATTGTCTCGATGCATAGGCTACCACTTGACCTTCTTGCATGAGCACACATCCAAGTCCTTGTCTTGAGGCATCACAATATATGCCAAAACTTTTACATACATCCGACAAGACCAAAATTGGGTTGTGGTTAACCTCTTCTTTAGCTCCTCAAAACTGTCTTGAGAAGCTTGAGTCCATTGGAAAGCTTTCCCCCTTCATTAGCAATTCTTTCATTGGTTGGATATTTTGGAAAAGTCCTTGATGAACCTACGGTAATATCTAGCCATCTTAAGGAAACTCCTTATTTCCTTTACGTTTTGTGATGGCTCCCATTTTAGCACATCTCTCACTTTTTCGGGGCTAGCCGATACTCCTTCTCCTGAGATGATATGACCCAAAAATGACACCTCTTTCAACCAAAATTGGCACTTGCTGAACTTGGCATACCGTTGATGCTCCCTCAATTTCTTCAACGTGAGCCTCAAGTGTTCCTCATGTTCCCCCCTTGTTCCTCGAGTAGATCATTATATCATTAATGAACACCACAACAAATTTGTCCAAGTACTCCATGAAAAACTTATTCATGAGGTACATAAAGTATGAAGGTGCACTTGTCAATCCAAAGGACATCATGATGTACTCATAAGATCCATACCGTGTCCTGAAAGCTGTCTTGGGTATGTTCGATGTTCTAATCTTCATTTGGAAGTATACCGACATCAAATCGATCTTGGAGAAGACACAAGCACCTTTCATCTGATCAAACAAGTCTTCTATGTGTTACAAGGTATACTTGTTCTTGATGGTCACCTCATTGAGAGCTCGGTAATCTACACACATCCTATGTGATCTTCTTATCCACGAAAAGAACCGGCGCTCCCCAAGGTAATGAGCTTGGATGAATAAAACCCTTCTCTAGATGCTCTTGAATTTGCTTCTTGAGCTCCGCTAACTCCTTAGGAGGCATCCTATATGGCCTCTTAGCTATTAGGTGCGGTTTGATGTATTAATTCAATACAAACACGATATCATGATAAGGTTGCATACCTGGCAACTCATCCGAAAGCACATCCAAGAATTCACACACCAGTGGAATCTTCGCAATTGCGGCATCGTCCATGTGATTCAACTCCACTTGCTTCGGTGCATGTTGAGTTGTTTCAACCTCAATGTTGATCCCCTCCTCATTGGTCAACTTCACCATCTTTGAAGCACATTCAATGACACTATTGTGCTTCCTCAACCAGTTCATACCAAGTATAATGTCCAATTCTTGAGAATACAAAACAATGAGGTTGGCAAAGAAGTCTACTCCCCTTATTCTAAGGCTTACTTTTGGACATGATATATTTGTCCTCATCTCTCCTCCTTGAGATCTAACAAATAGAGTATACTTCATATGAGAGATAGGCAAACTATACTTGGCAAAATACTTCGATGCAATGAATGAATGGGATGCCCTGAAATCAAATAACATAGTCATCGGGTTGGAGTTTGCGAGAAACATACCAATGACCACGTCATCCGCTTGTTGCGCTTCCTCCGTAGAAACATGGTTCACGTTGCCACGAACAGAATTTGCGGTCCACAGTTCCCTTGTGGCTGTCCTCCATTGGGTCTTGAGTTTTGTCTTGGAGCATCACTTCCTTGACCAAGGCCTGACTTACGATATTGAATTGCAAAGTCTCTTGCTTCTCCACATGTATAGCACTTCCTAACTGCACCAGAATTATTGGGACAAACTTGATTCTGCACATTTATAGCAGAGAAATTGGCACGACATGAAAAGGGCATTGGAGGCCTAGGTGCTTGCATGAAAGGGCATTGCTACACAAACAGAGCTGAGCGCAGTGCATAACTAGGGCGTTGTACAGGAGCAAAAGAGCTGTAATAAGGCGCATTAGGTGGTGCAAAGTGAGGGTGCACATTACTTCCTTGTTGTTGTCCCTGATATGGCCTTCCTATTGTTATCTAGCTCAATGTCACAGACTTTATTCTCCACAACAATTGCCCTGTCCACTAGCTTCTAGAAGTTGGCATAATCACAATTCAGCAATTGTATCTGGTTTCATTGTTCAAGCCCCTCATGAACATGTACTGTTTCTGGTTGTCCCGGCTCACATCCTCGGGTGCATTTCTTGAGAGTTGAGTAAATTTATTGAGATATTAACCCACACTCGATCTTCCTTGCCTCAAGATCTCAAACTCTGCCTCCTTAGGATCATTACATCTTCCAGCACATAATGAGAACGAAAGCTCTCCTTGAATTCAGCCCAAGTAATTCTCTCATGGTTCTCATGGGCGTTGCGTAAAGAATCTCACAAGTCCGTAGCTGCTCCAACAAGTTGATGATATGCAAATAGGACCTTCTCCTGGTCACTGCATTGGACAATAGCTAGCTTCTTCTCCAAAGACTTGAGCTAATCATCGGCGTCCATAGGGTCAGCAGCTTCAGCAAAAGTTGGCACCCTGGTTCTCATGAACTCTCCCAACCTATTATGAGTAGGTGGTGGTGGCGGTGGAGGCATGTGGGGTTGATGGTTGTAGTTGCCAACCAGCAGCTGTCCCATATTCTGTATCATGGTCTGCATGAGTTGGTTTTTCATGGCCAATAGGTGCTCAAGGTTGATAGCTCCCAGGACAGGTCCTTGTCCATTGTTGTTATGAGGTGCTCCATTGTTCTCCTCCTCATCATTGCCATCCCTCTGGTTGCGAGGCCTCACCATCTGAAGGAAAGCAAGAGATAAGAATTTAGAGAACGTCCCCAACTATATGCATCAAGGGATATGAAACTAAGCAACTAACTATAAAATCCTATATGGATATGGCAATGCTAAAGCATTCCAAAATCCTCTACTAAGCACACAAGCAACAATACATAGCAATCAGCACACCAAACCAAAATACAATGTTTTTTGAGTGCTCCCATGTGCTCTAGAGTGTCCATTCTATCTAGGTTGCGTCCTATGGTTGACCTGTGGCTCTGATACCAATTTGTGACACCTGGTTCCAAAAATGAACCAAGTGCAGTATATGTGTGCCTAGGATGTTTAACACAAATACACAAGTGCTTCACAAATGATAAAAAGATAACTACCACAACTCAAATTATCAAATAAGTACTTTTATTAGAAAATTAAAGTAGTCCTCATACTACAACTCTAATGATGATTAAGTGTAATACAACTGCAGCGCAAATAGAGTAGCGCGGCTCCAAGCAACACCACAGGCAAGTCAACGGTAGCACACAGCCTAGTACTCCGCATTATCCTGAGGGTACTCCCAAACATCACCTAAAATTGTTGGTGTGGGGGGGGATCGCAAGGGTGAGTACATGTCGTACTCTGCAAGTGTGGAAAGTATGACATGTAGCTGATACAAAAGACGACAATAATAAAGGCTATGTGCTGAAAAGTACATTAAAACATTTGAAGAGCAATATATTATATGTATGTGGAGTAAACCCATTATATACCACAATGATTATCATAGTATAAGTCCATATTTCATATCCATCACCATCATACCAGATTTCACAATTACCATTAACTGTATCCAATACCATAATTCAATCCATAACCAGTACCAACCATAACCAAACCATCACAAATCCCAAGTCCTCTCTAATCATGTGAGGCTCCCGGTCCCTCGTGACCGGGAGCACGGCTATCATGATAGTTTTAAGACACTCTGAAGAGGTCGTACCACTTTACCCACGAGTTCGTGATTTCATCACCATTTAGTTACTAGAAGCTCTATTATGCCGTCTCACACTCCGTTGGTGTGTGGCAAAGAGATCAGAACATAGCCTTTACAAAGGGACTACTAGCATGTATGAACCCACTGAGGTTTCACCAGTGGTGATGCCTCCAACTGAGCAAATCAAACAAGGGCCCCCTTTTGTGCCATTCGGATCGCAGTGAGTCCCACCATAAATCCAAACCCAATCTAACTCCCCTTCCCCAGTGTGCGAAATGATCTACGTGATACTAGCAAAATCCTAATTAGTCAGCTATGCCGCACCCATACTTGGCCTCATGGTGGCACTGTAAATCCTAGATGGTCGCTCCACGAACCGCTCCTTAGATCTAAAGCAAGCAAAACCACCATAACATTCAACCCAATCCACAAATCATGCTTGCTTAGATCACCCATTACCATGTTACCATTAACCATGTTCACCAATTTACATCATTTATAAGTGTAATAATTCATGGTTGAATTATTTGGTTGTTTTCCCATCCCCATAAATTAGAGCAAAGCAAAAAGGTAAAAGCCCTTCCCGACTCTCTAACATGTATTCCATGTGAAAAGGATGGTCAAACAAGTCCAGTAAACACCTATCATGGGTTTCCCATCAAATTGACACAAGCATGCAATTTTGCAAACAAAACATTTCCATTAAAACTAGATCAATATGTTCAAGGTAACTTGACTTATTCTTCTGCTTGATTACGATCAAGGACTTCAAATTCCTAGTGCTGGAGGTCCCCCGCAGCACCCTCTAGCGCAAAACTGTCTAAACTGCACAATAAACATACAAGACAAGAATTACAATCAATAGATGCTCATATGTTAGTCAATATGACATGACATGCATGATTAATGCACATGTGAAGCAAAGCTAGTTAATGAGTTTCTATTAATTTTTACTAATCATTTACAATAGTGTTTAACAAGTTTGAACCAGTTTAGAATTGATTCTAGTCAATTTGGAATTAATTCAGCTCAATTCAATCTAGAGGCCAGACAAGTCCGCTAGGGACTGAACTAGTCCGCTCTACGCACAACCAGCGAATTATGATTTTCTAGATTGACATGAATTTGGAGAATTGGGGTGGAATTCACGTGGGAAGAGAAAGTAGAGGGTGTACCACGTATTTAGAACTCCTAAGAATAAAATGTTTTGGAGGCAACACTTGGATCTTGACGATCTAGGGTTGAACAAGAAACTTGAAAGTGACTTATCGATGAAGAACGAAAACTTGATGGAGACCTTGATCTCTTGATCCTCTTTCCCTTCCTCCTCTTCCTGTTCTTGCTTGGGATCTGCTTCTCCTCCTTGGTGGCGGCTCTCACGAACTAGGGTTTGGTGGTATTTCAATTGAGGCAATGAGATGTAAGGTTGGGGTGTGGGGTTGTTTATATAGAGATGGAGGGTTAGGGTTATGTGGATTTGGTATTTGGGGTGGGTGGAGGCTGGTGCGGGTCCCACATGGGCTCCAAAAGGGTTAGACACGATGTCCTTAGGCTCACTTAAGGTAAAACCCAAAAACACGTTGTGGGACAAAAGATCAACTCGGAATCGCGATCACCGGACAAGTCCGCGATAGGAGACTAGTCCATTATTAGACAGAAGGAAAAACGGATAAGTCCGAACGAAATCGAACAAGACCGAACTTAGTTAGAGGAAAAACAGACAAGTCTGGCCAAAACTGGACAAATCCGATTTTAGTCAGAGAGGAAAATAGACAAGTCTGCAAGACATCGGAAAAGTCCAAGGACATGGCAGATTTTCAAGGATTCGGGACACAAGACTAGTCCGCAATGGACCGAACAAATCTGAAAATGGTACAGAGGGAAAAACGGACTAGTCTGCAGCTAAAATGGACATGTCCGAGGGAGGTCAGAGAGAAATTGGACTAGTCGGCACCAAAAACGGACTAGTCCGCACTTCTCAGAACTTTTGAGTGCGGTTCTACGTCTAGTTAGATTTTAACTTGCTCATTTTTATAGTACATAATGTTAAACATATTTAATGATGAATGCAAGGACTAATGCATGAAAATGAGGGTGTTACATTCTTCCTCTGGAAACTCTTTAATCTGTTCAAGGGTTAGAGAGGACAACAAAACAAATGTTCCACAAGATGAAGATTGGTTGGAGCTAGGCATGTCACGTTAAGAAACAAATGCAAGAGACTTATTGGGGTTCTTACATGATATTATGTCAATTTCACTAGTTTTCAATTTAGAATATAAAACATTTATAGTAAGTGTACACATGACAATAGATTCATGAATAGATGTGACTTTCATATCCCAAATTGACATGTCTAATACATTTTGTAATTGTGATGCATTCTCAGCATCTGAAAAATTAACATTGATGCTATGCAAATTGCTGAGAATTTTATTAAAGCGAGCAAAGATGTCGTCATGGACTCACTTGGTTGCATCTCAAAGCGTATGTACTCCTTTTTGAACATGTCTTGCCTTACCTCTTTGATCATGTTGGATCCTTCGTGGTAGTCGTAAAGTGCTTTCCACACATCATATGCAGATCGGAGGTGACCAACACGGTCAAAGTCGCTTTGAGTTAATCCTTGTATGATCAAGTCGCGAGCCTTGTTGTCGTTGTTGAGATCTCTCATGTTTGTAGCCGTGACTTGATCGTTTGATGCCACGTCGTAAGACTTCCCATATGCGAAGCCTTGTGCCTGGATGAAACATTCTACGTGCTTTCCAAACCTGAAAATCAATACCACTATAGACACATGGTTTTGTGGAGTATTTCTCCATTATGATTAGTCAAAAACATGTTCAAATCACAAAAACCTTGGCTCTGATACCAATTGTAAGATCGAAGAGCACGGAAAAGCTACCAGAAGGGGTGAATGGTAGTTTTAAAACTTTTTCAGCGGAAGCAAAAAAAACCCTTTGGTAAAAAAATCAATCTGTTAAGAAATTGTTTGTGTGACTAATATAAACGTGATCTATCAGAACAAAACCAGTATAGATTGTGGCGAATCATGCCCCGAAGAAACGACAATAAGAATCATGAAAAGCCGTCTAGAAAAACTCATGTTACGATCGAAAGGTTGAACAAAGGTCAATCTGTTCTACCAGAGAAAAACTAGATCTGCAACACTACAATGAAACTTGTAGATCCAAAACCACAAATCCAATGATCGTGAAATTTTTACGGATGATAGATAATCAAGTTGTAAAGACAACCCAAATAGAATCACATCCATTGGATCTTTAAAACTCGAGTTACGATAAAAACACAAAAACAAGGTAGTGCTATGTAGAAACTCGATGAGAAAGATTGATGAAAACAAGTCAGACGAACAAGGCATAAAAGCTCCATTAGACTATGAATTTTATTGATCAAAACACAAAAGGGACAGCCCCAAAGTCGTGCACCACGAGCTCTGGCCTCCCTTGCTTATATAATCAGCCCTAAGGCCAACCCAATAAAAAACTAGGACTCTAATCCTACTCAGTTCATGAATCGAAACATTCCATAACTACTCAAGACTCTTCTATACGCAGATAGAAGATCTAAAGCAAGCAAAACCACCAAAACAGTCCAACCCATTCCACATAACTGGCTTGCTTAGATCCCTAGGCACCAGGTTGCTAAAGGGTCATTATTATCCATTCTCATCATTTATGTTTTCCATAGTTCATAATTAAGCAATATGATGGTTTCCCAAACCCAATTGAGTATAGCGAGGCAAAAAGAATAAAAGACCGTTCCCGACTGCATATATTGTGGTCAAGCGACAAGGGTGGTTATACAAAACTAGTAAACTATTACAATTGGGTTTTCCCATCAGTTAACACAAGCACGTAATTTTGAAAACAAAACATTTAAAAACACGGATCAAAATGATCAAGGACACTTGCCATAATATTCCGCAATTTAATGGCTCAAGCAATTCAATGTCTTGCGCATGAAGCTCCTCGGATAATCGCTTCTCTATCATAACCTCTTGAACGCATCCGTCTACCCGCAATCAAGCACATATACATACCAAAAACAATGCAATCAGTATAATGCACATATATTAATCAATATGACATGACTGTATGCAGAAGGTAATTATGTTGTAATACCTGCTATTAATTCACTACTATTGTTTACTAATTAGGTTAAACTAGTTCTCAAGTGCTTATGTGAGTTTTGAGTCAATTATAGTGGTTCTTGTGATAATTAGATGTTGCCAAAATTTTAATACCAGACTAGTCTGAAGCAGGTCGGACAAGTCCATTCAGGCACAGAGATTGACTGCACAAGTCCACAAAGATCCGAACTAGTCCGCACTACACGAGACTAGTGCCCGCAGGACTGGACTAGTCGGTGGCAGTGCAGAAAGACACGAGGAATTAAGTTTGGACATGACCTGTTCGAACGTTAGGGTAAATTTTAACATAAAATCTGAACCGTAAAACCAATCGGTTGCGTGGCTAGTCTCGACGGTCGTATAATAGTGGTGCGGCGTGTGTCTCCGGGATCTAGAGTTTTGTTGGTGAAGAGGACGACGATGACGTAGTGACTCCGTCGAATTTCGGTGTCGTGATGTAGACGAAGAAGATGACGACGATATGTTCATGAAGAAGATGATGCAGCGATTGTGAGGACCGGGGTTCACACTTTCCTGGAATCACATTGGGTGGTGCCGTGCGATGCAGCACCAACAGCACACATGTAAAGGAACATGTATTACATAAATCATTTTCTAAAATTTACAAAGATTTTCAGTTTACAAATAGTTTATATAAAAATAAACTACAGCGGAAGATAAGATTACAACTCTCGTACTTAAGTATAATAAGCAAAAGAGAAGTTGTCTAGCCCACGGATGCTCCAAGCTAGCCACGAAGATGAAACAGCAGTGGCAAGGTTCCCCATGAGTATAGCGCTCGGAGAATTCCGAGTCTCATCGGAGAACAATAATCATAAGCATAGAAGTTAGTACCTGCAAAAGAACTAATACAACAACCGTGAGCACGAAGGCTCAACAAGACTTAACCATCTCACCTAAACATGAAACTCTACATGAGGGTAAGACATAAATATAGGATGGCAGATTTGCATAACGGACTCGCCTAAATGTGGGTCCTTATTTTCAGATTTATTAGCAGCAGCTTAAACCTTGTGTGGAGCAACATAGTAACTCCACTATCAAACAAGAAACGCTTCATCATGATGCTGCATGCCCAAGGTGGAAAATAAATTTAGTGAGCACTATACTAATACATACAACATAGCAATATCATGATAATATAATGTTCATAACAGCAGCAATTAATTCTCATCTCAAGTGCAAGTATTAACTACGTCAGAACCCAGTGAACATGTGGTACTCATATCCACGAAGGACGGTGATTCGAATCAATGATACTCGGCATACACGACATGTACGCCCGTACTGGAAGTCACGTAGGTGCACTCTACGGGCATCGTACGCAGCCACCTTTGTCATGTCCCGCTACGGTGCACCTTTCTGCTGTGAATATGCCGTGATCGAGTTTCCGTCTACTGTGCTACGACCGAAAGCCTAAGGCGATCGAAAAAGTCTCAACAATGGTTTCCCAAGGTACATCGGTTTCTTGGACCCCATATATCCAGTATGACTCCGGTACAATTCAAACTTGCTCAGCAGGGCGGCATACGGATCGGTCCTTAACCAACAAAGACAGGGCTACGCACCCAAGACCACGTCTTGCTACATCCTACGCCCATGCCCGGTCTCATATTCAGATTACTACTCCATTTTTTTGAACCAATCCCGCGTGCGAAAGTCCTAGCCATGCGAGTAGATTTCAACTACTCGACTTCTACGAAATCCTATACAACATTTAGCATAGCATAGTCTACACGATGACTTAAAAACTACCCAAATACTCCATGGGGTGATCTGGTCATGCTAGTGGATTTTCAATCACCTTAGCCCTAATGCACATAACTCACCCTAGACATAGGTGATACCAATCAAAATTTTGTAATAGCGCTTAAATGCAAACCGGGGCTTGCCTAGCAGCGAGACAGTATCAAAGTTAACCTCTAGAGGGATGACTTCATGTAGCTTCGGGGTCCTCTTGAGTTCGGCAACTAATCAATATGTTAAGAATTATGCAAGTTGATCAATACTGGTATTATGTTATAGCTCAAAGGAAATATAGTTAAGTATATGAAATTAAGCCCACTGGTTCTTTAAATTTTACATAGGGTACTAGGTAATATGAGTGAGGTTCTGGCCAAAATTGGGATCAATTCTTGGAAGTCCCTCTTGTATAAAATTCAATGAACCTAAACACTTCCCATAATTTTGGGATACTATCCGTAGCTTTGACATGGCAAAAATTTGATGTTCTGTTTAGAGGAGGTCAAGAGAGACTCAACAAATTGGTTTCATAATTTTATAATCATTCCATCGTGAGATATTGAATTTAGAAGTTTGGACAATTTCCTGAAAAGTTTCTGGACATTTTGGAATTTCCAAGTACATAGAGATTGGAAACACAATTTGTCTATTCAAATAAAGTCAAATTGACCTGAAAGTTTTACTGAAACCCAAGGGGGTTATTTATAACGATGTGGCCAAGTTTGAGAATTTTTGAATAAATGGAGCACCAGTACATAATTCCAATATCATTTTGCTTTATGGAATTATTGAGAAACATTTTTGGATTTCCATACAGATATAACTGCACCAATTGAAATTACAGATCATCCTGGTTCCAAAAAAATTTATTTGGTAATTTTTGGACAAGTATTATAGGAGCTATGGATTTTCAAAGTTTGAGCATAATCTGAATTAAATTTCATTTGGAAAAGTTTGAATAATGGCTGGCCCACAGGTTTAAAATGGGCCAATCGGGAGCAAGCCACACGGGGCTATCAACTTCTCAGCTGTGCCCACATTGTATCCCAATGCCACAGCAAATCCGAGGCCTCACCCACACTCCCTGATAGATGGGCCCCACCTGGTCCCGTCGTCAACCTCGTGACAGGCGGTGCCAGGGGCAACCGCGGTGGCGCCCGACGGCAGCCACTCGCCGCAGCCCATTTCAGGGCACGGTGGCCCTCCAAACTCACCGCCCCCACCTAAAATCCGAAGTAGAACACGATGGTAAGGCACCCGACGGCAATTTGCAGCCGGAGATGGCAGTGCGACGGCGGCGGGCGGAGCTAGGGTTACGGCTGTGACCGGTAACCCCTGAATCAGGCTCAAATGAACCAGGAAACATCCTAAAAGATTCCTTGTGTCATGGTGAGTACAAAAACGGTATGCAGTAGGAGGTAAATGGCCGGAAACGTCAAGTTCGCCGGTGAGCCGGCGGAATTTTCGAAGGCGGCTATGAAAACTCGACTCCCGGCTAAATTACTCGATGGTTTGCTCTGATTTTTGGTCTTCAGCTGCGTATGGAGGCCTAGTATCTAATCCTTAACTGGATTGAAGAACGTTTACACGTACAAACTGAATTAAACGCACAACCTAGCATCATCGCTCATACTTGGCCGAGACGAAAAATGGAATTTCTACTTTTAGGATGAATGAAAATGGATGGGGTTTTCACCTTGGTCAAGAGGTTGGAAAGGCACTTCTTTTTTCTGTTGGGAGCAGCTTGTGACTTGGTAGATATCGGCAGCGCCACGGTTGCAGAGAGGCGGCAAAACAGGGGAGTACGCCGATGGCCCGAAAATCGTTAAGTCGTTCGATGGGGAGGCTCAAACTGTGAAAGAAAATGATCATGGAGCTGTGCCAAAGGTTTAGGAGTAACCCAGTGCAAAGAAATTTGAGTTATACCGATGATCCTTGCTTGATTCCGAGGGGAGGGGATGAACTCGCCGGGAAACGAAGTTTTGCGCCAGGGATGAAACAATGTGAAGTATTCGACTTTAGAGTTTGGAGGATGATAAGGAGGAGCCTTGGGTGCGATGTATGCAGCTGGAGGCGACTTAAGCAAGCAGGGAGCTCGGTATCCTTTGCATGTCGGGAGCTGGCGCCACGGTAAGAACAGAGGTGTAATTGACTCAAGGACCAGTGGGTCCCACTGCCCCCCTCAAGTCTACCTTCTCTGGTCCTTCAATTCTCCCACCTATAATGTTCCAAAAATCCTAGATATTTTATGGTAGAATAAAATGAAGGTGTAGAAATTGATTCTGAACTCAAAACTTTGAATTGATCAAGTTTCAATGAAAATTCAAATTTGAATTTGAAAGAATTCAATGTTTCCACTGAATTACATAGCAAATGTGCCTTAAAAATTATGAAAGTTTGCAGGTAGGCTATTTGAAATATTTGGAATCCAATGGCCAACTCAAATCTTCATGTTAACTTCATTTGAACAGTAGCTAAGTTTATTTTTCTGAATTCCCTCTTTTGGAGTTTGAATTAATTTGTTTTTCTCATTTCCTTTTTATTTGTTTTTATCATTCAAAATTTTTAGTCCTAACTGAAGTTTGCATTATGGAAATTAGGGCTTTTACATTCCTCCCCCCTTAAAATAATATCATCTTGAGATTACAATGAAGAGACGAAAGTAGGAGAGAAATTACCGGATATGAGACGATAAGAAATCTGGATAGTTGGAGCGGAGATATTTTTTTGGATTCCCATGTCGCTTCTTCAGTGGTATGGTTGCTCCATAAATCTTTATAGAACCATAGTGTGCGGTTCCGCGTGGTTTGAGTCCTCTCGTCGAGAATTTGAATCGGATGTTCAGCATATGTGAGATCCGGTTGCAACTCGCCGATTTCATCCGTGTGGATTGCTGCTGTATACTTTAGACATTTCCGGAGCTGAGATATGTGGAACACGTTGTGTATACCTGCGAGAGATGCCGGCAATTCCAATCGATAAGCCACAGGTCCGCACTTCTCCGTCATAGCGAATGGACCAATAAATCGGGGAGCGAGCTTCCCTTTTACTCCAAACCGATGAATTCCTTTCATCTGAGACACACGGAGGTATACGTGATCTCCGATATCAAAGTGCAGCGGGCGATGCCGCTTGTCCGCATAATTCCTCTGTCGAGATTGAGCCGCTCTTAGATTAGCAAGAATGATTTGAACTTGTTCTTAGACTTCGTTGACTAGATCAATCCCGAAAGTCACCCTCTCACAGGACGCACACCGATTCAGCGGTGTGCGGCATTTCTGGCCGTAGAGAGTATCGTATGGTGCCATCTTGATACTCGCTTGATAACCGTTCTTGTATGAGAATTCCGCCAACAGTAAATGTTCATCCCAATTTTTTCGTGGTGTATGGCACATGCACGCAACATGTCTTCAAGGACTTGGTTCACCCTCTCGGTTTGTCCATTGGTTTGGGGGTGATATGCGGAGCTTCTAATCAGTTTAGTACCCAACAAGGCGTGCAGCTGCTCCCAGAAATGAGCAATGAACAGCGCACCCCGATCTGACATTATGGTCTTCGGAACACCATGTAAGCATAAGATCCGTGCAATGTACAACTCTGCATACTGTTTAGCAACAAATCCAACATTGACCGGAATGAAGTGTGCTGATTTGGTTAGTCGGTCGACTATCACCCAAATCGAATCATGCTTCTGGAATGTGAGTGGTAATCCGACAATGAAGTCCATACTCACATCCTCCCATTTCCATGATGGAATATCTAGCGGTTGTAGCTGTCCTGCTTTTCGCATATGGTCAGCCTTCACTCGCTGAGACGTATCACACTCGGATACGTACTTCACTATTTCCTGCTTCTTCCGTGTCCACCAAAACATGGTCTTCAAATCTCGATACATTTTATTGCTGCCCGTATGAACAGAAAATTTTGACATGTGAGCTTCATCCAATATTTTCTTCTGGAGCTTAACATCCCGGGGTACAACTATCCAGTCCTTGAACCATAATGTACCGTGATCATCTTTCCAGAAAGATTTTACCTCCCCGCTGTCCACTCTTTCTCGTATGTGTGACATGCCCTTGTCCTTCTTTTGGGCTTCAATAATTTCCTCTCGGATGGTGGGAATGAGAGCAATATTATGGACAGCCCCATATGGAATCACATATAGACTTTGTCCCTCATCTTCCATTTCAGGCATGGTCATGTTGTGGACATGGGCTTTCGGACTAAGCACGTCGGCAACCACGTTCGCCTTACCAGGGTGGTAGTGAATTTCAATTTGGTAATCTTTGATCAGCTCTAACCACCTTCATTGTCTCATATTCAGCTCCTTCTGCGTGAAGATATATTTCAAACTCTTGCTGTCGGCGTAGAGGTGTACAATATTTCCAAATAAGTAATGCCTCCACATTTATAATGTCAATACCATGGCAGTAAGCTCAAGGTCGTGAGTCGGATAGTTCTGCTCGTGGTTTTGGAGTTGTCGAGATCCATATGCGACCACACATCCTTCTTGCATAAGAACACAGCCAAGTCCAATGCCGGATGCATTGCAATAAACAACGAACGGTTTTGTCGTGTCTGGCTGAGCAAGAACTGGGGCTGTTGTAAGATGCTTCACTATTTTCTTGAATGCTTCTTCCCAAACTGAACTCCAAATATATTTGGTGCCCCTTTTTAGCAGCTCCGTCATCGGTTTAGCGATTATTGAGAAGCTCGGGATGAACCTCCAATAATATCGCGCTAAACCGAGGAAACTTCGGACTTCATGTACGTACTTAGGAGATTGCCATTTCAGCACTCGAACAATGTAACTTGGGTCCACAGTGATGCCCTCATCTGAAATAATGTGCCCCAAGAATGGCACTTGGATGATCCAAAATTCACACTTGCTGAATTTTGCGTATAACTTGTGATCTCTCAACCATTGCAACACAATATGAAATTGTTTAGCATGCTCTTCCTCTGACTTTGAATAAACCAATATGTCGTCGATGAAGATCACGACGAATTTGTCCAACTCCGGCATGAATACTAAATTCATGAGATATATAAAGTGAGTCGGAGCATTGGTGAGACCAAAAGACATAACAAGATACTCGTATAATCCATATCGCGTCGAGAATGTCGTCTTTGGTATATCCTCCAATCAGAATTTGATTTGATGATATCTGGACCAAAAATCCATCTTCGAGAACACCCTTGCACCAACAAGTTGATATAATAAAATGTCGATGTGGGGCAGTGGGTACTTGTTCTTTATAGTCACGGCATTGAGCAGTCGATAATCCACATATAACCGCAATGTTTCTTCGTTCTTCTAGACAAACAGCGCCAAGCAGCCCCAAGGTGACGAGCTTGGGCGAATAAAACCCTTTTCCAAAAGGTTATTCAAATGCTCCTTTAATTCATCTAGCTCATTAGGCGCCATTCGATACAGTCTTCGAGATATCAGTTTGGTTCCCGGTACAAGTTCAATCTTGAACTCAGCGTCACGTTCGGGCGGCATGCCCATTAAGTCATCGGGATACTCACAGACCACTGGAATATCTTCAAGTTTAGTTGCTTCAGTGTTATATACAGCTGCACTGTCCCGCTCCATGCTGTGCAAAACCAATTCATGCGTCCGTGTATCTGAGAGTCAATTTGGACAGTCCGGGTACCGATATAAAGAACGGCACCATGATGGTTCAACCATGACATACCAAATATTATGTCTATCTTCTGTCCATCCAATACAATCAGCGACGTTGGATATATCTTGCCTCCCAAACATAGCGCTGCTCGGGGAACAATTAGACTAGCAGAGATACTTCCACCCGGTGAACTTATAAGATAACTATTCTTGGGAGTATTGGTGGATAATTGATGCTGATCCACACATGATTTACTGATAAAATTGTGGGTAGCACCGGAATCGAAGAGTATGAGGATGGGTATGTTTTTGATAGCAAACATGCCTGCTAGCACCGGTGCTCCCTCTGGAACACCCTCGATCGCTATATGTTGAAGACTTCCAGTTTGAAGTGTTGTCCTCTTTGGTTGAATACGGGGCTGAATACACCGTTGTACTAGTACCTTCCCGCTGCTCAACATCTTCTCTGGGCAATCCTTGGTATAGTGCCCATCACGATCACATGTGAAACACTTATACTGATTCAATGTCCCGCTGACTTGAGGCCTGAATTGTCCTACATCTCGCTGTGAGATAAATGCCCCTGGAACAATTTGGGACTGTTCTTACTGCTGATGTAATGCTGGTTGGAAATCTGATACCTCAAACGGCCGACTCCGATACAAACTTGGTTGTGCACCTAGCTGCCATATCTGACTGGATAGTGATCGGTACACCACACTTTATTTCTGGGGAACATTATGTGTGTTGTCCTGACAGCAAGTCTCTTCTTTGACTCCCCCACGATCTGCTCACGTGTGGCATCCTCTTGCGTAATTGCGGCATTAAGCATAGCGTTGAACGAGCCATGATTGAACAATGCAAGCTTGTCTTTCAACATGGGGCTTATACCCCGAAAGAAATACTCTCGCTTCTGAGATTCCATACTCACATACACCGACACATATTGCGCTAGATTAACAAAGACATTGGAGTATTATTGAGCACTCATTTCTTTTTGCTTCAAATCAAGGAACTCCTGAAGCTTCCTTCTCATAATGGCAGGAGGAACATAATAAGTGTGGAATGCCTTCTGGAACTCTGTCCAAGTGAGTTGCTGTCCGGCGGCCAAGGATACGATGTGGTTCACCCACCAAGCACCAGTGATGCCATGTAGTTGTTGTGCTGCATATAAAACCTTCATATGATCACTGCACTGTAGCAGTCCGAACTTAGCTTCAATGGTGTGGAGCCAATGGACCGCATCTAGAGGTTCACCATCACCACTGAACACGGGGGTGCAGTCGCCAAGAATTCCGGATATGCTGCTTGCTGAGGTTGGCGATTGCCTTCGGCTTGATGTCCCCCCTGATTGGACGTAATCTGCACGAGGGTTCGCAACAGCCTGGTCCGCTCATCGCGCGAACCAACCATGGCTGCAATATCATCCGCAATGTAAGCGGAGATGGAGGTGACTGTTGCGCCGGCTGTTCCAGCTCTCGGAATTCATCCCCTCCCTGACTTGAAGCACCGACCTCGTAAGTTGTGCGAGTGTGCACCATTCTATAGTTACAGTCATCAATCCAACATGAGACTTGATATTGCAAGATCATACTAGGATGAAAATAATAGTGTGTGTATTGATATCCAAACTTGTATAACGGTAACATATATTGATAAAGTATAAACTTTATACACAATACATCATCCCTGGACCAATGTTACAATAGCGAGCTCCAAAATAATGAACTCCATGGATCGAAGTTCATTTCGACTATCGTTTGTCACAATAGGACATTATGCGCGTTATCGTGCGAATACACATGGTCATAAAAAGAAAAGGGTTTTGTGGGTCAAACCATTAATTCCACTGGTAAATGGTTGAGTATCGACACCTGGTCTGTTACGACACCTCTCGAAGTGAAATCGAGGACCAGATTCATAACAAGACCAAATTATGCCAAACCGATGAAGTTTTTGTCAAAACCTGTAAAGGCCCTAATTTCCATAATGCAAACTTCAGTTAGGACTAAAAATTTTGAATGATGAAAAGAAATAAAAAGGAAATGAGAAAAACAAATTAATTCAAACTCGAAAATAGGGAATTCAAAAAAATAAACTTAGCTACTGTTCAAATGAAGTTAACATAAAGATTTGAGTTGACCATTGGATTCCAAATATTTCAAATAGCCTACCTGCAAACTTTCATAATTTTTAAAGCACGTTTGCTATGTAATTAAGTGGAAACATTGAATTATTTCAAATTCAAATTCAAATTTGAACTTTCATTGAAACTTGATCAATTCAATGTTTTGAGTTCAGAATTAATTTCTACACCTTCAATTTAGTCTACCATAAAATATCTAGGATTTTTGGAACATTATAGGTTGGAGAATTGAAGGACGAGAGAAGATAGACTTGAGGGGGGCAGTGGGACCCACTGGTCAGTGAGTCAACTACGCCTCTGTTCTTACCGTGGTGCCAGCTCCCGACATGCAAACGACACCGAGCTCCCTGCTTTCTTAAGTCGCCTCCAGCTGCATACAGCCCACCCAAGGCTCCTCCTTATAATCCTCCAATTATCAAAGTCGAGTACTTCACCTTTGTTTCATCCCTGGCGCAAAACTTTGTTTCCCGGCGAGTTCTTCCCCTCTCCTCGGAATCCAGCAAGGATCATCAGTATGGCTCAAATTTCTTCGCACTGCATTACTCCTAAACCTTTGGCGCAGCTCCTTGATCATTTTCTTTCAAAGTTTGAGCCTCCCCATAGAAGGACTTGACGATTTTCGGGCCTCCGCCGTGCTCCCCTGTTTTTCCGTCTGTCTGCAACCGTGGCAACACCGGTATCTACTGAGTCACGATCTGCTCCCAACTGAAAAAAGAAGCCCTTGTACACCCTCTTGATCAAGGTAAAAACCACATCCATTTTCATTCCTACTCGATGTAGAAATTCCATTTTTTGTCTCGGCCAAGTATGAGTGATGATGCTAGGTTGTGCGTTTAATTCAGTTTGTACGTGTAAACATTTTTCAATCCAGTTAAGGATTAGAGACTAGGCCTCCATACGCAGCTGAAGACCAAAAATCAGAGCAAACCATCAAGTAATTTAGCCGGGAGTCGAGTTTTCGTAGCCGCCCTTTGAAAATTCTGTCGGCTCACCGGCGAACTTGACGTTTCCGGCCGTTTACCTCCTATTGCATCCAATTTTTGTACTCACCATGATACAAGGAATCTTTCAGGATGCTTCCCGGTCCATTTGAGCCTGATTCAGGGGTTACCGGTCACCGTTGTAAACCTAGCTTCACCCGCCACCGTCGCACCGCCATCTCCGACCGCCAATCGCTGTCGGGAGCCTTACCATCGTGTTCTACATCACATTTTAGGTGGGGCGGCAAGTTTGGAGGGCCACCGTGGCCTGGAACGGGCTACTGCGATTGGCCGCCGTCGGGCGCTGCCGCGGTTGCCCATGGCGCCGCCTGTCGCGAGGTTGACAACTGGTTCAGGTGGGGCCCGTCCGTCAGCGAGTGTGGGCGAGGCCTCGGATTTGCTGTGTCATTGGGATCCAGTGTGGGCACAGCTGAGAAGTTTATAACCACGTGTGGCTTGCTCCCGATTGGCTCATTTTAAACCTGTGGGCCCAATCATTATGCAAACTTTTCCAATTGGAATTTAATTCCAGATTTTGCTCCAACTTTGAAAATCCATAGCTCCTAGAATACTCGTCCAAAAATTCCCTAATAAATTTTGTTGGAACCAGGATGATCTGTAATTTCAAGTGGTGCTTTTGGATCTGTATGAGTATCCATAAATGTTCTCAATAATTCCATAAAGAAAAATGCTATTGGAATTAAGTACTGGTGCTTCATTTATTCAAAAATTCTCAAACTTGGCCAGATCATTCTAAATAATTCCCTTGGGTTGCGGTAAAATTTTCAGGTCCATTTGAGTTGATTTGAATAGCCAAATTGTGTTTCCAATCTCTATGTACCTGAAATTTCCAAAATGCCCAGAAACTTTTCAGCAAATTGTCCAAATTTGTAAAATCATTATCTCAGAGTAGACTGCTTGGAAGATTATGAAACCAATTTTGTTGAGTCACTCTTGTTCTCCTATAAACGGAACATCGATGTTTGGCCATGTCAAAGCTACAGATTGTTCCAAAAAATCATGGGAAGTGTTGAGGTTCATTGAATTTTATACAAGAGAGACTTCCAAGAATTGATCCCAATTTTGGCCAGAACCTCACTCATATTACCTAGTACCATCTTTAAAATTTCCAGAACCAGTGGGCTTAATTTCATATACTTAACTATATTTCCTTTGAGCTTTAACATAATACCGGTTTTGATTAACTTGCATAGTTCTTTGCATATCGATTAGTTGCCGAACTCAAGAGGACCCTTGAGCTACTTGAAGTCATCGCTCTGGAGATTAACTTTGATACCATCTCACAGCCAGGCAAGCCCCGGTTTGCCTAAGCGCTATTACAAAATTTTGATTTGTATCACCTATGTCTAGGGTGAGTTATGTGCATTAGGGCTAAGGTGATTGAAAATCCACTTGCATGACCAGATACCCCATGGAGTATTTGGGTAGTTGTTAAGTCATTGTGTAAACTATGCTATGCTAAATGTTGTATAGGATTCGGTAGAAGTCGAGTAGTCGGAATCCACTCGCATGGCTTAGACTTTTTCACATGGGATTAGTTCAAAGAAATGGAGTAGTAATCTGAATATGAGACCGGGTAGGGGCGTAGGATGAAGCAAGACGTGGTCTTGGGTGCATAGCCCTGCCTGTGTGCATTAAGGACCGATCCGTATGCCGCCCTGCTGAGCAAGTTTGAACGGTACCGGGGTCATATTGGATATATGGGGTCCAGGAAACCGATGTACCTTGGGAAGCCTTTGTTGAGACTTTTTAGATCGCCTCAGGCTTTCGGCCATAGCACAGTAGACGGAAACTCGCTCACGACATCTTCACAGTGGAAAGGTGCACCGTGAGTGGGAATACTGTCCTAGACGATTGAATCGGTTCAACATGAGCGGAACTTGAGAATGGTGGCTGCGTACAACGTCTGTAGAGTGCACCTACGTGACTTCCAGTACTGGCGTACGTGTAGTGTATTCCAGGTATCATTGATTCGAATCACCGTCGCTCGCGGATATGAGTACCACTTGTTCACTGAGTTGTGACATAATTAATACTTGCACCTGAGATGAGAATTAATTGCTGCTGTTATGACCATTATATTATCATGGTATTTCTATGTTGTATGTATTAGTATACTGCTCGCTAAATTTATTTTCCACCTTGGACATGCAGCATCGTGATGAAGTGTTTCTTGTTTCATTGTGGAGTTACGATGTTGCCCCGCACAAGGTTTAAGCTGCTACTAATAAATATGAAAATAAGGACCCACATTTAGGAGAGTCCGTTATGCAAATATGCCATCCTATGTTTATGTCTTACCCTCATGTAGAGTTTCATGTTTAGGTGATACGGTTAAGTCTTGCTGAGCCTTCATTCTCACGGTTGCTATATTAGTTGTTTTCAGGTACTAACCTCTATGCTTATAATTATTGTTCTCTAATGACACTCGGAATTCTCTGAGCGGTATACTCCTGGGGAACCTTGCCGCTGCGGTTTGATCTTCGTGGGTAGTGAGGAGCATCCGTGGGCTGGACAGCTTCTCTTTCCATATTAGACTTGAGTACGGTAATTGTAATCTTATCTTCTGCTGTAGTTTATTTTTATATAATCTATTTGTAAACTGAACATCTTTGTGAATTTGAGCAAATGATTTATGTAATGCGTGTTCCTTTACATGTGTGCTGTTGGGTGCCGCATCACACGGCACCACCCAACGCGATTCTTGGAAAGTGTTGACCCCGGTCCTCACAGCTTGGTATCAGAGCCGCATTGGGAATAACACACAAAATATGGATCATATTACGAGAAAAACATAGGATACAGTGAGGATACGGTACTAGGCCCACATAAGGACTATATTAGCATGAGTTATTAAGGTGGCAAAGCTATATTATGTGTTATTATATTCTGAAACGACGCTCTGACGTCAGGTACGAGGTAAGGTACGCTGCCACAAGCAGATCAACTGCGGTAAGCTCACCATGTGAGAGGTAGCGTGTGATTGTTTCCGTGACTTGGCACGGGAATGTCAATATGAGTCTCTGAAACTCTCAATGTTTCTGAGAACATATGACACGCGGTACACCAGCGTGCTTCGAAATTAGTGGGAGCCACCGTTGGGTGGGACATAACCCAATGCGCTCCCTACTGGTGCAGCACTATGCAAAGACCTGGGACCCCGTAGGGTGGTAGAAAACCCGATCATGTAGATCGAGACGTGGCTTAATTTCGGGCGGCCCGTATGGAATGATACGGGACAATTGTTTTTACTTTCATATATATTATTGTGACATGATTGCCCGTGCGGGCTGTGCAGTATGGCACCATATTACTGATCTATAATTTGTGTGTAGTTACCGGTACACTGACAGAGTGATCGTATTGCGCTTAGAAATCGTTTGCGAGTGAATGTCATTAAGGCCACCATTGAGACGTATGCCGGAATAGCGGCTTAGAATTTTTACTTTGTGAGGCGCATAGTACCGACATGTATTCCATTGATGCATTAATCACCTTGCTGTAAAATGGAACTGAGAAGATGTAAAAAAAATACTTATATTAGCTATCGAGCTCTGATTTGAACTATGTTTTCAAGATTGGAGTATGTTTTGAAGTCATCAATTCAAAAACAGAGTGTTCTGTTTTCTGCCAGAAAAATAGCTAACTTTGAGAAACCATATCTCCCAGTAGAAAACCTCAATTAAGGTGTATCATATATGGATGGAAAGTTTAGGAAGTACTTTAAAACTTATATGTTCAACTTCATAACTGAATTACTATCTAACCTGTTTAAAATTTCAAAGTTGCAAAATCTGCCAAACTGGACAGAAACTACAACCCTCTCTGGACTCCTTACTGTTCTGACCATATCTCACCCTAGAAAAATTGAACAGGACTGTGAAAGAGATTTCTGTAATCCTTGTAATATTTATTACACATTTGTAAATTGTGGCCCAAAATCAGCATAAACAAAGGAGGTGCTGTCAAAATTTCCAGAAAACTATCAGGATTACAATGCAATATCTCCTCAACCATAAAAGATCTTGAGGCACACCAATACTTTTTTGAAAGGTTTTGAAGTGTACTTCAACTTTGTAGTTCACCTCAAGATCTGATTCTACCATTTACTGTGTTAAATTTTTATTTGAGTACAAGCTGGTCAGGTTTTCTAACACCCCATCCACTACGGGTCTGGCGGTAGTTACATTTGCAACTCTCTAGTATCACAGACTAGCCCCCACAAACCAACACTAGTCTTTTCTGTGCATTTTGTCCTCACTCTTGCGCACCGGGGAAAACTTCCCGGTCTGTCATCCATCAGTAAATTGCTTCAGGCCAAGCACGTTTAACCTTTGAGTTCTTTGCAGGTGAGCTTCCGGAAAAGAAGATATACCTTGGTGGTAAGAGTATTCTATCAATCCTATTAAGCCTTGACACAGGATGTCACAATCCATCCCCCTTAGGAGACCGACGTCCTCGTCGGTCAACTCCCAAGCCAGGAACGTCCCCTCTTGGCCACGTCCATACGTTCAGTACTGGCATATGTACCATACCGTATCCCTCCTAAAGGACCCGCGCGTCATACACACGTACCCACATTTCTGGCCCGTACGCACCCATGAAACCGCGAGGGTCGGCTCTAATACCATTTGTAACACCCCAACCACACGGGTCTGGCAGTCGTTACTCCTGGCAACTCTATAGGATCACAGACTAGCCTCACAGACCAACAGTCGTCTTTTCTTGCGCATTTTGTCCTCACTCGTGCCACGATGAAAGGTGATGCCAGGATTTCACGATGAACGGTTATGAACGGTGACACATTTTGTCCTCACTCGCATCTTATTAAGCCTTGAGCCAGGATTTCACAGTGATCTTACGCGAAGAACGGTGATGCCACGATGATCCCCTGCGGAACAGTGACTCCTCCCTTTTCTTCCTCCTCTTTTCTTCTTCTCCATTTCCTTTTTTTTTCTTCCTAGTGGCTGGCCTTTCCCCCGTCGGTCTGCAGCAGCTGGGCTTCTTCTTTTTTTTTCTACGGGCAGCAACTCACAAGACCGAGGTCAAAGCAGTGGGGTATTTTCTTTTCTTTCTACGTGATCAGCCGGGGTTACGGGAGAGGTCGACACCCTCCTTTTATGGGCGCGGGCGGGGGCTGGATGTATGGGAGTAGGACTCGGCTTCTGGCCTGGGCAAAGGGCACACAGTTTCTTTTTTTTTTTCAGGGTGTGGGAGTGGGATGGCCCTCAGTGGGAGTCCCGATCCGAGTTGGCTATGTGCGACCAGGTTGACTTTTCCTCTTTTTTCATTTCTTTTTTTTTTCTTTGGTGGTGCTAGCTTTCTACATGTGGCCCGTGTGTGCGGCCATAGATGGCCACAATTGACCTTTGTTTTTGGTTCCCCTTATTTCTTCTTTTTATTTATTTATTATTGTTATTTTATTTTTTGTCATTTATTATTATTTATTATGTATATACATATTTTTCTATCTTTTATTATTCTTATTTTTCTTTCTTTTATTACTTTCTTTTAGCGTGTGGCGATGCTCTCTGTGCAACAAGTGATCTAATCAGTGGTTGATCCATGTTTATATTTATATATCCGATACGGTGAAGTATTAAAATACATCACACTGTAAAATATCGGACTAGTCGATTTAATACTGAGCAAGTCCGTTCTGGTACAAAGAGGTATATCGGACAAGTCTCGTGTCACGCCCAAAGAACAGAAAGTTCATCGGACAAGTCCAGTGTTATGCCGGACAAGTCCGGGGTTGTACAGTAAGGGACTTCAGACTAGTTTGTTGTTATAATGGAAAAGTCCGTGGTGGAGGAAATTTTGATTAAGTCTATGCATACCAGACTAGTTCGGTATTGTACCGGACTAGTCCGTTGTTGTCCAGTAAAGGCTTTCGGACTAGTCTATTATTGTCCTGACTAATTCGGTGCCTGCCTCAATTTTACTCGCTTCTTTATTTCTAATTCTTTTAGGTTTGTCCTTTCCATGCTACTAAATGGTTTTGCATGAATTGATCAGATAATCAAACTATTATATATATATATATATTTGATATCATTTATTTCTTTTATCCCATATTTGTTATGGCAAATAAATTACTGTTATCGTACTTATTTAAGTAACTAATTTTCAATACTTGGGGATGAATGCAAAATGCAAGATGAGATGCATATATTTTATATTTTTCTTTATAAAAACAATTTCTTCCTATTATTAACTCTAATTTCCCACTTAAGTTATAAATTCGCCAAAACTCAAAAATCAAGGTGTCACACGGACCTGCCTTCTTCGTTAGGCACTGCAGGCCAAATGGTTGGTCACACCAATCTCCTGACGAAGAGACCTTTATGAACTGGGGACCTGATGGACGCCATTGTTGACAAGGTGTCGGCGATGGAGTTGTGGGTGTGCGACACATGGCAGAGGTCAAAAGCCTCAAAACCAGCTTCTAGATTCTTGATGTGTAGCAGGTACATCGCGACTTGATGGTCGTTGTAGTAGCATTCCCTCCAGACCTGCTTGATGATCAGCTGCGAGTCTCTCTTGACAAGCATCTGCTAGACATCGAGACCCAGCTATTAGTCCGAAGATGAGGTCTTCATACTTTGCCATGTTGTTGGTCGCCTTGAAGTCAAGGCGCACCGCGTACTTGGACTGCTCCCCTGTTAGCGAGATGAGAAGTACACTGGCTCCGACCCCTTGCTTCCGTGATTAACCATCGAAGAAAAGTGTCCAGTGGGGTCCGATGAGCACCTGTGTGCAGGGCTTCGGCTCGCTAATTTACAGTCCCTCTGGGTTGCTTGGTGCGGGAGTCCACTCAGCAACGAAATCCGCTAATGCTTAGCTCTTGATTGCATTTCGCGACAAGAAATCGAGCTCGAACTCCGCCAATTCCGCTTCCCATTTGGCGATGTTGCCAGCACCGTTCATCTCTTGAGGTTGCTGGGTACCTGGTCATTCTGCCACCAAGACCATGCTTACCACTTCTGTCGTGGCAGCGATGTAGAGGTACAAAGACTCCCTGGGCTACGGGGCCACCATGATGGGCACCGACGTAAGTTGTTGATTCAGCTCGCGAAATTCCTGTTCTGCCTCCTCAGTCCAGACGAACGGTCTAGACTGGCGCAACAGTTTCAAGAATGGGAGGGGTCATTCAGTTAGTCTAGAGATAAACCAGTTGAGCACTACCAAGCAACCTACAAGCTTCTGTACATCCTTCATGCGGGAAGTAGGCCCCATCTGCTCTACCACCTTGATATTCTCTGAGTTTGCCTCAATCCCTCAGCGTGAGACCAGGAAACCAAGGAGCTTCCCGACATTGACTCCAAACACAGACTTGTTGGGGTTATGCTTTATGCGTGTGGTTCGTAATCTATCAAAGACTAGGGCGAGCTTGTCGAACAATGATGTATGTGTTTGGATTTTGACAACGATATCATCAACTTACACCTCTAGCAAGTTCCTTTTGACAGATCCTACGCTCTACTTACAATTCATCTCTAGCAGTAGTGCCAGAAATGCTTGTTAATAGATTTTAGATTATACATGTAAATCCGCAAGGGCATGGAAACTATCAATGTAGCATTTCCCCTCAAAGCGTATTCCCAAAGGGTGTCATTTATATTCTCCCAAAGGAAGGTTAGATGGAAGTACATCAATCATCAAGTGAAGAGTCTAGGTTTATCTAGGCAAGGTTCTCGCAAAGATGGATAAATGATAATTGGAGTAGTGTGACACACACAAGAGCATTCTGTCCTAAGGGGATAAATCGGCTAAGAGGGACTAGGCTAAGGGTTAGGTAGAGACTACTACCATGGTTCTAATGTACATATACATAGCCTAAGTTAGTTACTAATGATCATATTAATTACGAATTCTCATGCTATATGGATTAACACATTGGGCACGGGTTTACCCCTAGCAACACTAGGCGACTCCCACCAAGAACCTGTGTCATAGCCGAACTGGAGGATTACAAAGGACATATAGGGCTGTCACTGCACCACCTACATCCTACCTCTTCAATTTGTGGGTCTACGAGACACTAAACGCTACTTTCTATCCTAGCACCATGCTAGTATATTAAGTAATTATCTTAAGTCCCTAGGCACAAGTCATCCTAAGGCAATGAACTAAATCATCATTGAACCATTGTTAATTCATAGCATAAGTGATTCGTGTTAACCTAATCACGTCATGGCTAATTAGACTATAGTGGGGGTTTGTAGTGTTTATGATGATATAATGACAATGGTATAACATAATCATAAATACTACGTCTACCACATACATGGAATCCACAATCAAACAAATAATGCTTCATCAAAGTATATGAATAATAGAAGACTAAAGCTAACATCTTTATTAAGAATAAAGTGACAAATACAAATAGGGATATAAGAGCCATACTTTTCCAATTAGGAATTCGGAAGAGACTCCTTCTACTTCTCTCCTACTTGGACTAAGGACTAGAGACTCTCTTATCTACGGCCTATACTCCTCTAAACCTATGGAGACTAGTGGATACAATGGATGAATACTCAAGTGGTGTGTGTTAAAGTGAGGGGTCCTATTTATAGCTTGGAGAAGTTCCAGTTCCCGCCACCAAATGTGTGTGAATCAGTCACCCATGACTTCTTCAAGTCGGGATGAGCCAACACGTGGCATTTGACCAGGTTTGGCGCCAATTCCTTGTTGGTCGACTAGGGGGGTCGGCCGACTTGGTCTCAGCCCTGTTAATGATGTGCTTCCTCCAGGTCTCTGCCAAGTGGGTCCCGTTGACTGTTATTGGTGCTACACCGTTGGATGGCCTCGAATACTTCTATTTGTTGGCCAATTGTTCCATGTGGTACCACATGTCGTCGCTCGATTGGTTGGAATGATATTTTATAGGATCCATCCCCTTGTTTCACTTCAATTCTACATAAAATGCCTGCATGCACCACTTTCTATAAGGACAAGTGGAATTAGGTTAAATAGAAAGGTGATGTGTGCAAGAAATAATATTTCCTTCACATAATTGAGTTATATTGACGGGTGAAATTGGTATATAACAACCGTCAACAAACTCCCCCAAGCTTATCCTTTGCTCGTCCCGAGCAAAGTCAAGACTTTAGGTTGATGATCAGGAGTTGCTACTATGTTCTAATTTTGAAAAGTACCATGTGCACAACAAAATACTCTACATAGTATTGCAAAAATTGGCATGGTACTTCACCCATCTCACGTCATTATGGGGCTTATGCCATTTCCTATTCGTGGGTGGTTGAAAGATAGAACGGCAAATGGAACACGCATATCCTAGAAATCAAGTTCCACTCAAATTCTGAAGAGTTAAATTTAGATTTTAAGTATCTCAATTTGGTTCTCTTGGTCTCTCATTTATTTGTAGTGGAAATGTATCCTCGCCAAGGAATTGTGCCTAAATTCATCCTACCTCTACGTAAGGCTTGTATGTCGAGCTTGGTAGGGAATATTGTAGGTATATTTGCAACACATAATATTGCTAAGTCAAAAGAGCAAGCCTTTGGAGGAATCAATTCAGAACAATTTGATTCAAGACTTGTGCATGTGTGATGGAATGAAGTGGATGTGGATATCTGAGATGACTCCTTTTTGAATGGACTCGCTTTTTTTGCCGGGATGAAAAATGGCTACTTTTCTCTGTTTCTCTTTTCTTTTCTCATGCTTATGATGTAAGCATGCATTTTCTTTTTCTTTTTATTGTAGCCATGTCTTCTACTCCCTTTTTATGTAAGAAATTTTGGAGAGAGTATGAGTTTCTCTTTTTATTGTGGAATGGTGGTATGGTGGAATTTTGCTTATTTCCAGTGTAGAAGTATAGCATGTGCAAGTGAAGTCTTCAATTAAAAAAGTAATGGATGAAATCTCACATAGGTCTATACTATTTTTATAATGCTCAATGTGAAGACAAATAGCATACGCGCAAGGTCTAGCAATGTGATATATCATACACTACAAGAAACGCGATCATTTGCGATGGCCGACATAATTTGCGATGGTCAACCGTCGCAAAAAACCTTATTTGCGACGGACTGCACCTGGCCGTGGCAAATAAAATAAGCCGTCGCAAATAGACTCTAATTTGTGATGGCCTCCGGACGAACCGCCGCAATTAACAAAGCCGTCGCAAATAAAACTTATTTGCGACGACCTTTTACATTAGCCGTCACAAATAGCGTTAATTGCGACGGCCAAAACTAATGCCGTCGCATTTAATGTGGCCATCGCAAGTTAAACGCCTATACCATCAGGCTGAACTCATTTCTTCTATACTGAGCCACCGAACCGACTATACGCCGCCGCGCCGCCGTCGCTCCACCGCCTCATGGCATGACCCCTCTCCCCTCCCCTTCCTCCCCACCTTCCATGGCCGCCCCCTCCCTCCCCCACTCTCCATGGCCGCCCCTCACCCCTCACCTTCATCCTAGGCGACCCCCCTCCTCCCCATCTTCCATGGCCGCCCCCTCCCTCCCTCCTATCCTCTAATGGTTTAATTTGTTTAATTAGTGTTGAATTTTTCCTTTATGATTTCAATTAGTTATGTTATGGTGGTTAATTGATTAGAGGATTGAATTGTGTAATTTTTGGTCAAATTGTTGATTAGGTTATTTAATTATGATGTTTGAAGATGCTTATGTTTAGGTGATGCTTATGTTTAGATGATGCTTATGTTGAAATTTTGATTCTTAGAATTGTGATACTTACAATCGAATTCGAGCGTAGAATTGATTTGAATTGATTTATGTTGAGAATTGATTTGATACATATGAATAGAATAGAATTGAATTGAATTGATGCTTATGTTTAAGTTTATGGTTATGTTTATATTGAGAATTAAATTGCTTATGTTTAGGTCAATGCTTATGTCTATGTTTATAATACAATTTTTTATATTTAGGTTTATGTTTATTAATTGATAAACTACAATTTAATAATTCTTATGTTTACATTTAATTGAATTTCTTTGTTTTTTAGATTATGGTTATAATTTTTAATATGATTGCTTGAGTGTTACTATATGTACAAAAATGGGATTCGGGTTGGCTTGACCCGACACAACCCATTTAGAACCCGACAAGGCCTATTTAGTTGGGAGTTAAAGTATGCGTCTAAACCAGGGTTGTAAATGACCCTTTTACTTGAAGGTTGGGGGTGTAGTGTTAAATAGGCGGCGTTATACTGTCGAAATTTTAGGACCTATCCTGCATACATTAACAACAATTTCTGTCGCTTTAAACAGCAGAGCCGAACATGGGTGAAGACTGCAGCTGGATGAATACTGGCTAGAAGAGCAGAACTGGTGGTCACTCGGATGAGTGGTACATCAAGTTAGATAAAGGTTTGGATCGAGCATTTTCGTTGTCAACAGAAGATATGTTGCGGTGCCAAATTTTTGAGAAGATGGGAGCTTTTGTTTCACTTACATCGAAACGGTTTCACTCCACATTATGAAGTGTGGACCTTCCACGGCGAGACTAAATCTCGAATCATAGCAGAAGTGGATGAGAATGATGTTACAACGAAGGTTGATAGGATGGATGAGATGCTGCAAGTGGAGGATCCTCTTACAAATGAGGCAGAGGAGTTCTTTGAGGAGCTGAATAAATCATAAGAGTCGTTGCATGAACACACGGTTGTGACCGTACTTGCTTTCTTGACTAGATTTATGGCAATTAAGCCCAAGTACTTTTTTTCCATCAACTGCTACAATGATCTCATGAAATTGATCTGCGATATCCTCCCACAACTTCACAAAGCGCCACCAGATATGTATCAGTCAAAGATCAAGATATCTGGTCCTAGTATGAACTTTGAGAAAATTGATGTGTGCCCAGACAAGCATGCTATTCTGGAAAGAGCACGCTAATGAGAAGATGTGCTTGAAATGTGGTAAATCGAGGTATGTTGAAGTTTTTAATGACGATGGCGATAATGTGATGACAGATGTCGCACATAAGCTGCTTCGTTACTTACTTGTGACACCTCGGTTGAAGTGGTTGTTTCTTTCAAAAAGAACCGCAAGACACATGAGATGGCACAAAGAAGGTAAACGTGAGAACAAAGAATTCTTGATGCATCCGTCCGACGGTGATGCATGGAAAGCGCTAGACCGTTTCGATCCAGATTTTTCTTGTGATGCGAGGAATGTTCGCATCGGATTAGCGACAGATGGATTCTCACCGTTCAGTACAAACGCCACGCCATACTCCTGTTGGCCCATCTTTGTCATTCCATACATCCTGCCACTGGTGCTTTGTACGAAGAACGAGATCATGTTTCTTAGGCTCATTTTACCTGGACCTGATCATCCCGGGTCACGTCTCAACGTGATGTTGAAACCGGTGATCGAAGAATTGAAAGTCTTGTAAAGGAGTCGAAGCGTACGACAGTTACAAGAAGCAGAAATTCAACCTTTGAGCTGCTTATTTGTGGCCTGTCCATGATTTGCCAGTATACGACATGTTTTCCGGATGGAGCACTCACGGTCGCCTGACGTGTCCGATATGTGCTTCAGACATGGATTGCTTTCGACTAACTCATGGAGGCAAAATATCTTACTTCGATTGTCACGGGCGTTGGTTGCCTTCGAATCACATGTTTAGGCAACCGAGGTATGTCTTTATAAAGAACACTGTTGTCACTAAAGGACCACCGAAACGTCTCAACGGGTCCAAAATTTCTGATATGTTAGACAAACTGATGCCAGATGAAGGCCGTCTTGGATATTTTGTAGGTCATGGAGGGGAACACGATTGGACTCACATATGAGGACATTGGGAGCTACAGTATGTGAAGTCGTTGATTCTAATGCACAACATTGATGTCATGCATCAGGAGCGTAACATGAGCGAAAGTATGATAAGCACTTGCATGGATATGCCTGGCAAAACAAAAGACAATTACAAAGCTAGACTTGATGTTGCAGACTTTTGTCACCGTCCAACTCTTGAAATATCTAAAAGTGGTGGGAAGACACATGCTTCTTTTTGTTTTCGATATAAAGAAAAGAAAGAAGACATGAAATGGATGAAAACTTTTAAATTCCCAGATGGTTACACAACTAGCTTGAAACGAGCTGTGAATGTGAACACAGGAAACCTCACTAGGTTGAAGAGTCATGATTATCACACTATAATGAAAAGACTCTTGCCTGTTATGTTTCGAGGCTATCTAGATGATGTGGCGTTGAAGGGTTTAGCCAAGCTCAACTATTTCTATAGACAGCTTTGTGCTAAAGAAATCAAGATAGGAATGATGGATAAGTTAGAGAAGGAGATACCCATATATTTATGTAAGATGGAAAAAATTTTCCACCGGGTTTCTTCATCCAATGCAACATCTGCTTATTCATCTTCCTTTCAAATCTAAAGTTGGTGGTACTGTGCAATACAGGTGGATGTATCACATTGAAAGAGTGCTACGATATCTGAAACCAATGGTTGGCAACAGGGCAAGGGTGGAAGGGTGCATCGCTGAACCATATGCTCTTAAGGAAGTAGGATACTTTTCAAGTGTCTACTTCGTAGAAAAAAACAATATCAATACTTCGGTGATGAGCTACAATGTGGACGAAGCACCCCCTTTAAGCGACCTCTCCATTTTTCAAATGAGAGGTACTACCATTGGTAGCTACACGATGTATGTGCTATCCGAACGTGTTAGGACTGTTGCTTTACACTACATGTACGCAAATATAGAAGGCATGCAGGAATACTTCGAGTAAGTGTTTGTCCTACATTTATGCTAATCGACATATTTTGCTACACATGTATTCTAAAAGATGTTTTTTCGCGTTCAGCGAGTTCCACAGACAATGTTGGCCACATAGGCATCAACCTACGGCCAAACAAGTAGAAGGGATGCAAAAAGAAGGAATAAATGGAGGGCCGAGTTTCCTATCCTGGTTTCAAGATTATGTAATACTCTCTCGTCTTCTATATATTATAAGTTACTATTATTAAAGAAGAGTTATTTTAACTTATGATCATTTATGACAGTGTCAGACTCACAATTTTTATGAATATTTGCGGCAACTATCTTATGGATTGGTGAATGTTAGAAGCTATGGTCGATATGATGTAAATGGCTTTCGATTCCGTACAACTCATTTTGAAGCTCTTTGTCCTCTCGCGGCAATATCAAATTTTGGTGTTGTGACGAGAGCAATTGACACTCAAGGGAATTTAACTGATTATTATGGGATCATTAACAAAATCCTTGAATTTACTTTTACCGGAAATAAGGCCCTTCAAGTTGTCTTCTTTGACTGTGACTGGTTTGATCACACTCATGGAACTAGAGAAAACCAATTTGGAATGGTGGAAGTGAAACAAAAGGACTGACTATGAGGTTACGATACATTTGTTCTTGCACATCAAGTAGAACAAGTGTATTATTTAAGTTATCCATGCACGAAGCTCAGTGCTTGGTGGGTGGTATATAAGGTGAATCCTCGTGAGCAGTTATATACTCTTGGGGATGAAGGTTACCGTGATAGTGAAGACGTTGAAGAAGTGTACCAAGAAGAAGAGTTGGCAGACACTTTTATCATCGAGCTTGGTGCAGGACTCGATAAATTTGTTGGAGATGTTTAGGATGTTGAAGATGTAGAGCCAGATGACATGCAAAAACGGAAATTAGAACAAGCCACGATGGAAGATCGTTGGGATGGTTTAAGGAGTAGGGCACATGATAATGATGTTAATGAATTTTGAAAGCGATGATAAGTAATGTTTTCTTAAGATAGTAACATGATTTTCGTATATCTTGTTTGCATATTTACTGATTATCTATTAAAACAGGATGGCGTCAAAGAACGGCAAGAAGGTGTCGCCGACGAGGGGGTTCTTCCCCTCTAGACCCGAGGACGCTTTCGCTGGTGCCTCGTCGACTAGGAGCAGACGCTCTCTGCTGCTGGGGCACGTTCTGAGCAGCTCTAGAGCTTCGTCACAGGTAAATTTCACTCATTTTTGAAAAATTCTTTAAATTTAGTTTCCAATTAAACTTACTTATGAATCATTTGTATGTTGTAGTCCTCACCGACTGACTCTGCGACCAGTTGACCTTGGCTACCGTTCGGTGAGCCAGCCCTCGGCTAGCCAGCCCTCGGCCAGCTAGCCCTCGGCTGGCGAGCCTTCTGTTGTTGAGCCCTTTCACTCGGCTGGTGACGAGTCGTCTGGGTCACCTGACGTGGCGCCCCAGCAGACGAGGGGGCTCACTTTGTCGGTCCTCATGCGGTCCCTTCAAAGAAGATCGTGATTCGTCTGGCCAGAGACGGGTAATAAAAATTATAGTGTTCAATTCTAGTTTCTTTTGGTTACCTAAGTAATTAATCAATAAATATCTTGCAGGGTTTGTGATGACACGTCTTTCACCGGTGAGCGACACCAAAGAACGGTGAACGGTGTCCTCGGTTCCTTAGTGTGTTTGCATGTCCCGGGGTCATCGACCGGGTGCCTGCTTTTTTGTGGGAGGACTATGCACGCGTCCATCACCAGGAGCACGACAACCTTCAGGAGGCCGTATGTGCCGATTTTATTGTAAGTATGTTGAAAATAGTTTCTAAGTTTTAACTCATAAAATATTTTAATGAACATCTCTTCAATATATTCTTTATCACAGGCAAGGTATACTTTAGAGGGCCCGAACGACCCTCGAATTGTTGAGGATGCGAGGAGAGTGTTTCACTACAATGCTGCCAAGGCACTTCGACAAGCTTTGTCGAACGCTTATGTTCAAATTATTAATGAGCACTTGAAGGCGAACCAGCACCACATGCTACACTTTCGGCAAGAGAGTGAGAGGCACCTGACGGAGGAGGAGTACGCGCAGGTACGTGGGGTGTAGTAAATATTTATTTCTGATAATTTCCTCGATGGTATTTTTAACGACTTAAAACTATGTGCAGGGCCACGTGAGCTGGTTGTAGGGTTGGTCCGATGTATTTCGGGCCCTTTGTCGCTACTGGGCTAGCGATGAGTTTAAGGCTAAGTTCGGGAAGGGTCGAGAGTGCAGAGGGGTCAAGGGGAAGAGCAGGCACAGCCAAGATAGCCACTTGCGTTTAGCTAAACACATCGTAAGTGTATGCAACTTATGTTTATATATTCATAATATACTATTCGTACTAACACATATTGATAGGAGCGCGAGACGGGTGTGCCGACTACCCCTGCATAGATTTGGAAGAGAGGTCACAGGGACCCTTCTCAGCCTCAGGGGTGCATTAAGGCTGCAGCTGAGCGATTGGTAGGTTTAGATATCGTTCATATTAAATATAACTATATGGATTGTTGAACATACACAATTCTTGTTTTCCAGGCTAAGTACGGGGAGGAGGCTAGGATGATACACGGCGAAGATTTCGATCGGGAACATGAACCAATCGATCATGAAGCCACGTATGCAAGCGGGGGTGGAAAAGCACACAGAAGGTGAGTTTATAAGTCATTTTATCATTTTCAATTCAAAGTATTCAATATATTTCAATTTCATATTACTGACTCTTTTTTATAGGCTCTCCATATTCAACGGAGTTGTCTACTCGAGGGCGGCGAGACCTGGAAGAGGCAGCTCCACAAAGGTTTCGTCGGTAGGCACGTCAGGTCGCTGCATCCCACAGAGGGTCATTAAGATGCAGACCCTTCGACAAACTGTGGAAGAGAACCTCAGGCAACAGGAGGAGGCGGAACGGCAAAGGATCGCAATAAAGGCCACGATCTCTTCCCAGGCAGCCTGGGTGGCGCAGGTGAGGGACACAATGGAGGTAACAAAATGAAAACTAAAGTTCTCATTTATTCAGCGTAAATGACTTACTAATACGTAACATTTAATGTTTGGAATGATAGGCCATGGCTCGGGCGTAAGGTCTGGGGATCCAGCTACCGCCACTACCGAACCTTCTAGGCGATCCTTCTTGTGCAGGTCAGATAATTTTCTATGTCACCTTAACAATTCTAGTTTACCTCAACCAAAATAAAATGAGGAAATGGAGTGACAGTGAAAGATAAATAGATAGACTAAGAGATGGAGTTAGAAGATGGAAGAATGTAGAGAAAAAAGGATTGAGATAGAAGAGAGTGGAAGATAGTTAGATAGGAGAAAAGGATTAAGATAGAAGAAAGATAGAGATAGAAAAAAGAGTGAGAGATAGTTAGATAGAGTGGGAGAGGAATGAAGAGAGAGAGGGAGATGTAGATGGAGATATAAGGAGAGGAAGAGAGAGGGAGAGAGGGAGATATAGATGGAGACAGAAGGAGGAAGATAGAGGGAAAATGATAGCAATAGAGAGATAGAGTGAGAGGGAGATAGATTGAGATAGAGAGAGGAATGAAAAGAGAGGGGAATGAGAGAGGATATAGATGGTGATAGAGGGAGAGGGAGGGAGAGAGATATTAATGCATTTATATTCTAACTCTAAGTTTCATTAATTGCAGGGATCTGCGATGGCTGCTCGAACTCCGTCGCTGTCGTTACCGCCACCTGAAATGAGGCGCGACGACAACTTCGACAGAGGTGGCTTTGGAGGTGGCTTTATAGGTCAGACGGGCGAGTGAGACCTTGTTTTCTTTGTTGACGGTGATGTGCAATGTATCGATGATAGTGTGATGTTGTTTGTGATTGTAATGCTATTTTTTATTGTGATATATTATCTTGTCCGTTCCGTGGTTCTGGCCATCGAGCCGGGTAGTATTTTCAGTTTTTTTAAGCAAAAATAAAAAACCTTATTTGCGACGGATTTTTATACAGTACCATTGCAAATAAGGAGCCAAGCCGTCGCAAACAAGCCTCTGTTAATTGCGATGGCTAGACCGTTGCAATTAAGGCTCTATTTGCGATGGCCAGGCCATCACAAATGGCCGCATGGGTCCTGCCGGAGGACGTGTGGGTCCCGCCAGCTGAACTTATTAGCAACAACCAGGCCGTCGCAAATATGGACTTAATTGCGACGATCAGGCCGTCGCAAATAGATGTGTGGGGCCCACCATGTCCCCTGGCAATAACTTGCGACAGCTAAAATTAGCCGTCGCAAATAGCCTTATTTGCGACGGTGGCCGTCGCAAATAAGCTTAATTACGACGAATTATTTGCAACGTCCAAAAGCCGCCACAAATAAGGAAAGCCGTCGCAAATAGCTTATTTGCGATGGTTTCTCCCTTATTTGCGACGGCCCTGGCCATCGCCAATCATCGGGATTCTTGTAGTGATATGGCTTTGGTAAGCATTTCTAATCAAATGAAAGTAACTTAAATATTTCTACAATTTCTCCAGAAATCTAAGTTTCACTTTCAAACTAGGAATATCAGGCCTATCACTATATCATATCTCACCACAACTTAGAATGGTTTAAGCTTTTGCTACCCACAATTTCCACATCAATGCAAAAGCAAATTTAGCTAACGAAGGCAATATGTTGGAGAGTAGTAAGTTGTAAACTAGGGACTTAGGAAAATTAAAATAGAGCAACTATTCATCATTTTATCTATGTGAATTCCAAGTCATTCTTACCGCACATCTTTTATTTCATATGAAAACACATCTATCCTACTTATTTTTTCATATGCAAGGTGGATGATGGGTGAATGGAAAATAAATATGTAAAGGGGTTGATACAATTTACCTCAAGTAGGTTCCTCCCCCAAGCTTGTTCTTCACTCACCTCCGGGATGAGGGTTGAACCCTTGATGACAGAAGTATGCCGTGAGATCAGCTTGTTGTTGTTGTAGCGTATAGTTGAAGTTGATGAATTGAGCGTCCATGTGTTGTTGCCAGTCTTGTGTACCTTGGACATGCCCTTGGAGACGGTTCTAGATGTCACCCATTCTCACTTCAAGCTCGTCCATACGTCTACTTAGATCCGTAATTCCTTGCTATAGTCACGATGATTTCTAGCCGAAGAGGAACGCCATCTTCTCATGGATGTTGGAGGCAAGCTGCTAGAGCTTGAAGTGGATAGGGGCGGCTTCCATGTGGCACCTGGTCATCAATGCCAATACGGACCTTCCATCTCATACGATGGAGGTTGAGTTCATCCGGGTGCATCATCCATTGGGTTCTCTTCCTCTTCGTACTCATGGACCGTGGAGGTCGTCGGAGCCATGGCCGCTCTCCTTGCATGGCTTCTAGTTACCCTGCCAGAGATTTTACTTCTTCGTGCTTCCTCGATGGGAAGAAGGTCAATGGTTAGTTTCCGGCATTTGTACAAATGAATATACAGGTTAGGTTATCGAATTTCATTGACAAAGCTGGGATAATAAAACAGCAAAGAGCCATCATGGTCATGCTTAAGGCTATGTCCTTGCACCAAATAATCTTCATCAATTAATTCTCAAATGAAGAATATTCTATTGATTCTACCCTAGTAGCAATATGAGTAATCAATGAAGTGCATCCAATTGGCACTGTTCTTGGAATGTAATCTAACCAATATGTCATCATGGTAATAATTGGAGCAACTTTTAGTTTTTAATCATGGCAAATAAAATTTTCAGCTCATCATCACGCACTATCCTTACGTCTCCTATAGCTAACATAGTCATAGCCATCCATCTATGCATGAAGCGTAAAGTAGGGTTGTGTAAGTGGCTATTTCTAGGTGCACTACATCTGACCACACATGATAAATCATGCCAAAAACTATATTTGTTAAACTTAGGCAAAGCTTCTAAATCTAGCAAACATCATTTATGGAAGCCTAGGATTTCACTTAATTCTTTCCATAGGATGTTGTATTATTTTTGAAATAATCTAAAAGTAATACTGTCGGAGTGTAGATCCGGCAATTCTCCCAGTACTACCGTTGGTAGCCCACGGAGTTTGTAGTTCGGTAATGGGCGCGCAGAGATTTAGAACACGATGGCAAGTAGACACAGGGATTTATGTGGTTTGGGCCGCCTGAGCGTAATACCCTACTCCATGGGGTGTGTAGTGTTGTATTGAGCGTCTCAGTACTTGAGAGTACGTGTCAGAGGAGTCGATAGAAGTCTCTTCTGTGTATGGTTGACCAGTCCTTTTATAGTACAAGGACTGGTCGTTACACCGTTAGCCTGGCACGACATGTGGCCCTGACGGTTACTGATGCCTAATACAAAATTAATGAGGTTAATTACCCTTAATATTGTGGTAATGGGCCTTGAAACTGCAGTAACTAGTATTAAGAGCCTTCTGATCGTGTGTCATCAATATGGTATTAATGACACTTAATCGGGTCTTGAAGTCTTCGATTGACCCTTGAAGGTCCGAGCCGTTGGGTGTCCACCAGTCTTATTGTTGAGGCTGAAGGCCTGGCGGTTGGACTCATGGTAGCTTTGGAGCTTTCTGTCTGGGACGGGCAGGTCCGGCGTAGATGTACACGTGTCGGTCCAGAGCTTCCCTCTTTCAGGGGTTAGGTCTAGGGGTGTTGCACAGGTGTTTGGCCCGGAGCTATCCCATGTGTGGGATGTAGGTTCGGTTGTTGTATACACGTGGCAGCACCAGGACTAACCATAGATGAGAAGAAGGTCCGGTCCCGTGTGACACGTGGGGCCTTTGCAGGTCTTCAACTCAGACAGGTGAAGTTCCTTTGGTCTTTTTGTAGTCCCAATGGTTATACGGTACGTAGGGTACCGAAAGTGGCCCCCTGGGCCACCTCTGGGAGAGACCTTTTGGATGAAGTCGTTCTGCCGGAGGTGGGTCCATCCTTCGATTTTTGAGCCATGTCTTCAAGGGTCTTTGGATGTGCCGTTGGCGGTAGTCCGTAGTTAAACCAACGCCGCATGGCATATCCAAGATGCGGCAGGTGAGATCTGAGTGTGCGGATCTCACGCAATTGTAGGTTGCCGGTTCCTGATACAAAAACCGTATCGGTTCCACGCGCCCTGTCAGGCCGCCGCCCTCGAGCTTCCCGACTTTCATGATGACAACCGTTCGCTTGGGGTAAGGACCTCGACTTGATTGTCGTGGTGGCCCTGGGCCCCTTATCATTGGTAGGGTGAAGTTTTTGAATTGTATCGTCGGCTCCTTTGCGGTTTCCATCCAAGTGTTGCGGGGGCTTACTTAAGAAAGAAAGTGCGCACCTTTTGGGGATTCTTTACGCCTTCATTCGACCTTGCACTCAAATCCTCCAAACTTTCGCTCGCCTTTCCTCTCTCACCATATTGTGCTGCGATGCAGTTGGGTCTCCGTAGAAGTCGACTCAAGACCGACGGTGATTTGAGGAAGTTTCGGGCCCTCATGGGGTGGTCCAGTGACTTCTTCAACCATCAGGTCTGCGCCGGCAAGCTTCCATTCGAGAAGGAGCATACCGGCAACATGGTGTACTTCTCCGCGTACGCCATGGTGGAACTGATCCCACCCTTTTCCACTATTCTCTTGATACTGCTAGACTTCTATGGTCTGCAGCTGTACCACCTTGGCCCCCACTCCATTCTTCTCATGTCGATCTTTGTCCACTTCCGCAAGACGTGGGTGGGCATTCCTCCCTGCGTCGAGCTCTTCCGCACCTTCTTCAACATCCACATCACCGGCAAGTGTGACGAGTACCCCTGGCTTCTATTATTTTGTGAAGCGCAAGAAGTGCCCGTACAAGTACTTGCGCTCGTTCCATTCTAGGAAGTGGGACGACTGGAAGAAGGATTGGATTGTCATCAGGGTGTAGGATCATGAGAAGCCCGAAGGCCTCCCCAACATCGATACTGAAGCTTGGAGCGAAGTTCTGGTGTTATCAAACGCCTTCAACCCGGCTCTGACCAGGATCTGCCAATGTGTGGAAGGAGGGGTGACTCCCCAGGCAGCATTCTACAACTTTCTGGTCAACAGGTGGGCTCTGTTGAAGAAGAGGGAAAAGCTTGCTTGGGCCCTCAACAGTGTGATGGACGACGACCGGATCGAGATGTGTTTGAAGTTCAACATGGAAGGCACAACTTTGGAGTTTCACCTCAAGAAGTTTAACCACGGCATTGACATCGAGGGTGTCGACTTGACTCTACCAGCGGCTTTTCTCCCTCTGAACATGGAGGTGGAGTTTAGTAGGGAGCTCCAACGAAAGATGCTAGTGCTTGATGGCCTTGGTGAAGTTTAGTGGCGTCCGACCACCGGGTTGGCGATCCCCGCAGCTTTCGAGGGTGGTCCCCCTTCTGCCCCGAGACAGAGAGTTGAAGTCGTGGGCAAGGGCAAAGTGTTGGTAGAGCCCTTGAGCTGTAAAAGGAAGCTGAAGCACTGTGACGGGAGGTCCGTCAGACCTACTCCATCCACAGCAGCTCCTTCTCCCCGGAGGGGAAGGTCTTCAACAGAGGCAACCACTCCAGCATTGGCATCTCCCCGGAGTGCTAGCTCTGGCCATGCGGCTCCAGTACCAGGGCCAGCTAAAGGCTCTGGGTCCGGAGGTCCTTCCCAGTCTAGTGGGGCCTCAACCAAAGTGACGCCGGCAGTAGCAGTGAGCTCTGGGGAACCTTCCGGAGCTAGCACGCCAGGGGCGACATGGTCTGGCCCCGATCGTCTGGGGAAGAGGTTCCGCGCTAGCTGGAGCGGAAGCCTTCCAAGGTGAAATTTGTTTTTTAACTCAGTTGATTATTTTTTGTTGTAATTGTGTTTTGAGTTTCTTCGTCCTTCATCCACAGAGTGCCCAAGAAAGGGGCTGAAGCTCCGGTCCTTGCAGCAGCAGTTGAGGTCGTGTAGTCGGAAGCTCCACTCCAATCCCAGCGCCGCCCCAAGAGGTGGCTGAGGCTGCAACAGCTCCGGCACCGGCTGTCGTGGTCCTGGACCTCGACTCATCCCAAGAAGCTCTCGTGGTAGCGCCGGACCACGGGAATGAAGATGTACCAGCGGCACCAGCCCCAGAGGTTGAAGCTCCAGGTTTGGATGCTGAGATGACGGACGCTTCGGCTTTAGAGCCGGAGGTAGCTACAGTGCTGACCCTAGAGCTGGATCCGGTTGTTGATGAGGCCATGGCGATAGAGTCAGGTGTTGATGAAGTCGCGTCCGTAGAGCCGGTGGCTGATGAAGTTCCGGCACACGAGCCGATCATCGAAGAAGTTCCGGCGCCTGAGTCGGTTGCTGCAGAAGTGCCGGCGCTCGAGCCCATCACGGTCGAAGCGCCAGCGCCTGAGCTGGCAATGGAGGAGGCGCCAACGTCGGAGCCGGAAGTGGTTTCAGCTCCGGCCGAACCTTCAGCTCCTGCCCCAGAGGTGGTTGTTCCGGAGGTGCCCGCGCCTGAGCCAGGATGCCTAGATGAAGCTACCGACCCCTCGCTTGAGGGGCTAGTTGTTGATGACCTGGCGGCGGGACCTTTGGAGCCAACTCCAAAGGTCGAAACTTTTGTTGCAGGACCTTCCTCGACGACGGCCGAGGCTATCCTAGAGGACGGCCCTAGTGCCCTGGAAACCCAGGGGATCGCTCTTGTAGAGTGGGGCCTAATTTTTGTCACAGAGAACTCGCTGGAGCAAGCGGAGAGGATCCCGGTAGGTCCGGACCCGATCCCTCTGTTGTTGTCTATTGACAACGCCTGCTCCAGTCTTTGTCAGGTCCAGCTGGCTTTTTACCACGACAGCAAGGCCCTTGAGGAGGAGCGCCAAACTCTTAGGAGGTGGCGCAACCGGCTCCAATTCAAGACCAAGCTGTCGCAGTCGAGGCTGGCTGACGACAAGGAGTGGGTGGAGAATGAGAAGGTCCGGTTGGAGTACTGGGGTAAGCTGCTGGACAAGAGGGAAAGCATGGTGCGATCCCTCGACAACCAGTCTCGGGCCATCCATGAACATGCCATAGGTGCTAATAACGAGGCGAATGATCGCGCGGAGAAGCTCGGCGCCATCCACGACAGCCTCGTCAAGCGCTTGGAGGCCCTTGAGGAGCAGGAGAAAAAGCTCGAAGATGAAGAGCAAAAACTCCTGGAGCTGCGGGATGACCTCGTGAAGAGGGAGGAAGAGCTTACTCAGACGCTGACTCTGGGTGACAAGAGTCTCGTGGAGCGCCCCAAGAAGTTGGATGAGCGCTACGAGAAAGAGGAGAAGAAGGCCTGGCAGCGAGGACAAGACCTCCACAAGAGGGAGGATGAAGTTGATGCCACGGAGAAGAAGGTGCGGGGTCGGGAGAAGGACCTGGTCGACCGCCGGAACAAGATCCATCTCCAGGAGGAGGAGCTCGGTAAACTCGAAAGGAAGGTTGCTAAAAAGATTCAGCAGAATGCCAAAGAGGTTGACCGCCTTGCCCGTGAGAATTTGGAGCTTGCGGCGACCAGAAGATCCTTGGAGGAGATGTGAGGCTCGAGGGCTGTGGAGTCCCAACAAGTTTGGGACATCCTGGGCAAAGCCAACGAAGCGCTGACGCCAATGGGTTTTAGCCCCGTGCAACCGATGATCCAGAGCTGGAGATGGACCAGGCATTGCAGGCGTTGAGTTCAGCAGGGAACAAGCTCACCAAGATGGGCGATTTCATCGCGGACCAGCTGGAAACCGAGGGACAATCCCTGGCAAAGAACGTCGTAGAATACATGCTGACGTGCTACACAAGCTGGGACCCTCAGTTCTCACTAGACCCGGTGCTTGAAGGCCCCATCTACGAAGAGGGAGAAGCCGCCTAGGCCAGCTTGTCGGAGGTTGCCCAGAAGGTCACCTCATTCTTCCATAGGGTCTAGGACTCTCTCTTTGTAGCTCCCGCCTGTATTATTTCTTATTTTTCTCCAATTTTGTAATCTCTTGTCTCCAGATGAATGAAATCCTAGTTTTTCTAAATTTCATTTTTTGTATTCAACACCTTTTCTCACTTGTCCCCCTGGTAAATGTACACAATTTGATTGTGAACATGTACCAAGAGGATGTAACAGTTGTTGAAGACTTGCGTGCTTCGAACTTGTAGAACGTAGATCCAAAGTCTTCGATAGTAGAGGCTCCCTGAGGATGTCTGAGCTTATTAGCTCTGCCATTGACCATTGTCGGAGGTTAGTAGCTGCAGCAGCAGTCTCCATCAACGCGTAGAGCATCGACGGTTTGTCCTCTGGGATGTCGGAGCTTAGTAGCTCCGGCGGTGACCTCTGTCAACACGCGGTTTGTCAACAGCAGACCCCACTATGGAGCCTTCCCACCATCGTTTCTTCACATTGAAGGTTGGCCCCCTGGCTTTACCAGAGTTTTGTAGCTCCAGAGATGCTCATTATCAATGTTTGGAACATCGACGCAAGCCACTTTAGGGGATGTCAGAGCTTTGGTAGCTCCGGTCATTCACCATCATCATGGGATCTTTATTTTCCCTGCACACTGAAGTCAAGGAAAACAGTAAAAAAATTTCCTGCGTATAAGTCAACAGCGACTTACTATTCTCGAGAAAGTTTTAGATCGAACACAATTCTAAATACAATCAAGTGCACTGGCTTGTTTCCTCTAGGTCCGATCATTTGTGGACTCACCTTACTTCGGCCTGACGGGGTGTAGGTAGAGTGGCGTACTTAGGGTGCATGACCAGGCTAAGTCGATAGCACACTCCGACCCTAGATTGGCTGGGCAGCATTCAGACGAGTATACCATTAACAATGTTTAGACCCAGAAGAATAGACGATGCAACTCGAATTGCACATGAACTGGTCGAGCTAAAGTTTCTTAAGAATTGCACAACTTTGTTATAGAAAAGAAAGAAAAAAATAAAAAATATTGAGCCTGTACAAAATAAATGCACGTGGAGTCTGTTTTCACACAATGATGTCTTTCATTATAGGTCCGGGGTACAGGGGAAACAAGTACACTCTTAGGGTACGGAACCAGACTAAGTGTGTTTTGTTTCTCATTTGACCCAGGGTAGCTAGCTACACTTTTAGTTTTGAGACTGTGACAAGTGTTGCCTGAACTTTGCGGACCTTCCCCCTCCCGGAGGAGCTACCTGACTCTGTACAATGACTCTATAACATACATCACAAGTTACTACAGACTCACCTCTGTGATATTAAGCGTAGAACTTACGGAGGTGCTCAATGTTCCAAGGATTAGGGAGAGATGTCCAATCCTTGGTTGCCAAGCGAACACATCTGGGACTAGATACTTTGATCACTCCGAAGGGTCCTTCCTAGCTGGGGGAAAGTTTGTTTAACCCTTCTCTGGATTGTATTCTCCGTAGCACCAGATCGCCTTCCTCAAGCTGTTGGCTGTGAACATGTCGTTGGTGATAGCGCCAAAGAGCTTGGCGGTATTGGGCATTTAGAACAGCTGCTCGGCACCTTCCCTCTTCAAGGAGGTCAAGGTCTTTACATCGCAGCTGGTCCTGCGTGGCATCGTCGAAGGTCTGGACCCGAGGCGACCCCAAGGTTATTTCCGGAGGAAGGACTGCTTTAGCTCCGTACACCAGGAAGAAGGGTGTCTCTCCAGTTGACCGGTTTGGAGTTGTCCTGTTGGCCCACAGTGTGGGTGGAAGCTCTTTGATCTAGTTCTCTCCATGTTTTTTCAGGCGCTCATATGTGCGTGTCTTGAGTCCTTTTAGGATTTCTGCATTTGCTCTCTCAGTTTGGCCATTACTTGCCGGGTGAGCTACGGAGGCGTAGCTGATCTGAATGCCGAGGTTTTTGCAATATCCTTGAAATGCAGGGCTTGTGAACTAGGTCTCATTATCAGTTATGATCTTGTTTGGAACTCCAAATCTGCATACAATGGACGGCATGAAGTTGACAGTTGATTGCTTGTTTATTGTCACAACTGGAGTTGCTTCCGGCCATTTGGTGAATTTGTCTATGGCAACGTACAGGAACATGTAACGTCCGATGGCTCTTGGGAAAGGTCTCAAGATATCCATCCCCCACACAGCGAAAGGCCATGTAGGGGGTATCATTTGTAGAGGCTGAGCCGATGTGTGAATTTGCTTTGCATGGAACTGCCATGCTTCACATTTCATCACTAGCTCAGTTGCATCCTGGAGCAATGTAGGCCAGTAGAAGCCATGCCGGAAGGATTTACCGACCAGCGTGCGGGAAGACGCGTGGTTCCCACACTCGCCTCCATGGATTTCCGCGAGAAGCTCGCAGCCTTCTTCCCTTGTAATGCACCGCATTAGAACGCCGTTGGCACCACGCCAATATCATTTAGCCAATCAGACTATCCGGTCAGCGGATACATTATCTTCAGGAAGGAAATTGTCTTTCAAGTAGCTCCAGATATCCGAGATCCATGCATCTGAACTAGCTTGAGGATTTGAGTCTTGCGTGCTGGGTTGCTCGGAGCTTCCTACAGCACCTACGACCCTTGATGGACGCCATGGTAATAGGGCCATCGGGACCGCCAGCTTCGAGGTGCTGGTCTTGCCCCCTTCGCTCAGTTCGGCAGGATGAGCTATAGGTTTAGATAACATCCGGATGAAGGTCCCGTCAGGAGCTGGAGCCCTGGTTGAAGCTTTTGTCGAGAGTTTGTCGGCTTCAGCATTGTTGAGACGCTGGACATGGCAAAGATCCAGAACGTCGAAGTCCTTCTGAAGCTTCTGGACTTCAAGTAGTTATGCAGCTAGTTGAGGGTTGTTGCAGCAACATTCACCTTTGACTTGTTTTACAACAAGCTGTGAATCACCATTTACCAACAGCTCCTTGGCACCATATGATAGTTCCACCTTAAGTCCATAAATTAGTGCTTCATACACCGCCATGTTGTTGGTTGCCTTGAAGTCAAGGTGCACCATGTATTTAACCTTCTCCTCGGTTGGAGCGAGGAGAAGGACTCCAGCTCTGGCCCCTGCTTCTGCACGGAGCCGTCAAAGTAGAGAGTCCAATGAGGCTTAGTGAAGACCAGAACCTTGGGTTCCGACTTCTGCTCACTAGGGCCCCCAGGATTCAATGGAGAGGGGGTCCATTCTGCCATGAAGTCCGCCAATGCTTAACTCTTGATCGCTTGTCTTGGAACGAATTCAAGGTCGAACTTGGCTAATTACGTGCCCTCTTTGCAATGTTCCCAGTGGAATTGGGGTTATGCAAGATTGCACGTAGTGGATAAGAGGTTACCACTGAAATCTTGTGAGCTTGGAAGTAGTTTTGGAACTTCCTAGAGGCAATAACAATTGCATAGAGCAGCTTATGCAACTCCAGGTACCGATTCTTGGCGTCATGGAGTACTTCGTTGATGAAGTACACTGGGCACTAGACCGTCTGGACCCTCCCGAAGGGGCCCGGAACTTCCTCCTCACCTGTCCGGACCCTCTCGGAGGGGTCCGGACCTTGTTCAGGGACCTCCAGGTTTCGGTTGGAGGAACTTGGAGCTTCTTCTGAAGTGACCCGGACCTTCCCAAAGGGGCCCAGATCTTGTTGCTCAGTAGCAGTGACTCCTTCATTTGAAGGAGATGAATCCTCCGGAGTCTCTCCTTGAGGATCCGGGTCTTGGAGCTGGGACCCAGACTCGACTTCAGGTAGCTCCAGACCCTCCCGAAGGGGTCTGGATTCCTGAACTGGAGATGGTTCTGGTCTTTCAGCAACCAGGACCATGCTGACAACTTCGTCAGTTGCTAAAATGTCAAGCAGGAGTGGCTCCCCAGGGTTCGGAGCCACCAAGGTTGGTAGGGTGGTGAGGAGCTGCTTTAGCTCGTGGAATTCCTTCTCTGCTTCTTCAGACCATTCGAATGGTCTGGACTTCCTCAATAGCTTGACGAAGGGTAGCGCCCGTTCCGCCAGTCTTGAGATGAATGGCTGAGGGCAGCTAGACATCCAGTCAGATTTTGGACGTCCTTGATGCGGGCTGGTGGCCGCATGTCTTCAATAGCTTTTATCTTCGCTGGATTTGCTTCTATTCCTCGGTGGTTTACCAAGAAACCAAGAAGTTTTCCAGAGCTAACCCCAAAAACACACTTGTTCGGGTTCAGCTTTGTGCGAGTGACTCGCAACTTGTTGAAGACAACTTGCAAGGTGTCAAGGAATGACTCCTTGTTCTGGATCTTGACAACGATGTCATCGACATACACTTCCACTATGTCTCTGATGAGCTCTCTGAAAGTTTTGTACATAGCTCGTACAAATGTTGAAGCAGCATTCTTTAGACCAAATGGCATGGCAGTGTAACAATATAATAAATTTACTGTGATGAAGGAGGTATGCTCTTCATCTTCCCTAGACATTTTGATTTGATGGTACCCAGAAAATGCATCTAGGAAGCACAATAATTCACACCCGGAGGTGGAATCCACTATATGATCTATTCTAGGTAGTGGGAATGGATCCTTTGGGCATGCCTTATTTAGTGTAGTGTAGTCGATACACTTCCGAAGCTTCCCGCCGGCCTTGGGTACGGGTTTGCCAGCCATTTTGGGTGGAAGACTTCTCGGATGAATCCAGCTTCGAGCAACTTCTTCACTTCTTGACATATGAAGTTTTGTCGCTCTACGGATTGCTTCTGAGGCTCTTGGTGTACAGGCCGAGCGTTAGGATAGATCTTCAGATTGTGCTCGAACACTTCCCTAGGGATCCCAGGCATTTGTGACGTTTGCCAGGCAAACACATCAACATTAGCCCAGAGGAAAGTGATGAGCGCGAGTTCCTATTTGTCATTCAGACCTCCCGATATATAGGTGGTCAAAGCGGCATCGGAACCGATTTGGACGACTTTGACAGGAATGTCGGTGTCGCCGCTTGATTGCACGCCAGGTGCGGAAGTTGAGCCTTGATGATGAATGCTTGGGGGTTTCGGAACTTGCTCCTTTCTGGATTCTTCCTCCTGCGTTGTAGCAAGCGTGTAAAGTTCTTCAGAGCTGTCACTCCGACGGTGCGATCTCCACGTATCCGAAGAACACCGGCTGGTGTTGGCATCTTCAACACCAAGTAGCCATAATGAGAAGTTGCCATGAACTTGTATAAGGATGGCCTGTCCAATATGGCATTGAAGGGTAAGTTGATCTGCGCTGCGTCGAAGACCAACTTCTCAGTGCAGTAATTCTCCCAGGTACCGATGGTCACCAGCAGAGGAATTGCACCGAGTGGGGTTATGGCCCCCGGACCTACTCCGGAGAAAGGTCGGGAGGGGCGAAGGTCCGAAGGTCGGAGGTGAAGCTTGACGAAAGCTTTGAATCTTAGGAGGTTCAGCTCCGAACCTCCGTCCACCATTACATGGTGGAGTTGGATGTTGTTGATGGTCGGAGATACCATCAATGGGAGTTGGCCAGCTCCGATCATATTCCGACGGCAGTCCGAAGCATCGAAAGTGATGGCAGTGTCCATCCACTTCCGGTGCAGCTCCGCCCTGGCAGTAGGAGCTAATGAGGCCATGTCCCGCTGCATGGTCTTAAGGGCATGGCGGGAGGTGATGTCCCATGAACCACAAAAGATGGTGTTCATGGCTTTCTGACGTTCATTCTCAGAAACGTCGATGTCATCGTCGACGAAGGTGTAAATAGCCTTCATGACCTTTTTAGGGTCCTGAAAGCCTAACTCCTCTTCGGCCGGAGCTTCGTCGGCTTTCTGTTTCCCTTCGCTTTGATGGAATGGAACTTTTTCTCGGCGCATGTTGTAGCGCTCGGCAAGATTCTGGACAGATTGTGGCTGTTTGTCTTGTGTATAGTACACCACATCTTGGAGCTGCCTCCATCTTCAGATGATGGCCGAGGCCATTTTTCGGGGCGTGGCCCCCGACCACCCGGAGATGTAGCAGCTGCAGCAGTTGGTGTGCTGGCCGATGACTTTTTCCTGCCGTTGGACATTTTCTTCTTTTTACCACTCCCGTAGGTAGTGGCTTCACCCTTGGAGGATTTTTGGTTGTCCTCCGGAGGTGGTTGGGAGTGCATTTCACAGTCCTCCGCAGCTTCGGCGCATTTGTCTGCCAAGCTTAAGAGTTTCGTGACGCTGGTGATCTCCTTGGTCGCCAGCTTCTCCAGCATCTTCTCGTCTCGTATGTCCGGTCTAAATGCCACGATAACAGGGGCGCTAGAGATAGAAGGAGTAGTGTTTCGTACCTAGGAGAAACTCTGGATGAAAGATCGCAGGGACTCTCCCCCCTTTTGCTTGACAGCAAAAAGGTCCAGTTCGGTGCCTGGTCGGGTGTATGAACTCCAGAAATTGGCGGTGAACTGTTGGCACAGTTCCACCCAACTGTTGATGTAGTCGGGTGGAAGGCTCATGAACCAGGACCTGGCAGTCCCAGTTAAAGCCACAGGGAAGTAGTTGGCCATTACGGCCTTGTTGCCTCTGGCCGCAAGGATTGCGGTGGAGTAGATTTGGAGAAATTTAGTGGGATTGACTGTCCCGTCAAATTTCTACTGCAGGTGAGGCCAAAACTTTTGTGGCCATCTGACCATGCGTAGGTGCATGGCCAGGGCAGAAAAGCCCCCTCCTACTCCCTCGGGAGCAGGACTGTCCCGAGCCTCTCGCCTTTCACGAGCGCGCTCGATATCGACTCGGTCATCCTGTTGATGGTAACGGCAATCAAGCATCGCCCGGAGGTTGTGAGTTGAAAGCCTAGTTACCGTATGGGTGCGTCGCGCCCTGAGAGGCAGCGATGTCGCTTGTTGAGACGCACCATGCCTCCTATGCTGGGAAGCGTGCGAACCATGTCTGCCCGACACGATCCGATACTGCGATGGGGCCCGCCCTGAGGAGGGAGGCACTTGGTTGCTGATGTGATCGGCTGCTGATACAACCAAATGTTCCACATTACCCTCCACTGCTCCATTGTACCTTGGGATGCACTTGGAGGTGGTGGGTGTTGGAGAAGAGCACGCGCGGCATGGAGCGCGTGTTCAGGGTTGTTGCTCGCTGATGCTGTGACTGACGCAGATGCTTCATACCGCTGTCCAGCTTGATTCGCCGGTGTGGACGGTGGAGGTGGTGGCACGACTCCTGCTGGAGCCATAACACCTGCTGGCGGCTGCATGTTGGAGGGATTGCCTCCAGCAGGTTGCGCACCAGGGTTGGCGTTTGACGATCCAGCAGCGGAGTTCACGATGTTTGAATCTCAGGCGCCCCTTCCTGGCACGCCTGTTGTCGGAGTGTAGATCCGGCAATTCTCCCAGTACAACTATTGGTAGCCCATGGAGTTTGTAGTTCGGTAATGGGCGTGCAGAGATTCAGAACATGATGGCATGTAGACACATGGATTTACGTGGTTCAGGCTACCTGAGAGTAATACCCTACTCCACAGGTTGTGTAGTGTTGTATTGAGCATCTGAGTACTTGAGAGTACGTGTTAGAGGAGTTGAGAGAAGTATCTTCTGTGTATCGTCGACCGGTCCTTTTATAGTACAAGGAATGGTCGTTACACCGTTGGCCTGCCCCGACATGTGGCCCTGGCGATTACTCATGCTTAATACACAATTAGTGAAGTTAATTACCCTTAATAGCATGGTAACGGGCCTTGATAGTGCCGTTACTGGTATTAAGAGCCTTCCGATCGTGTGTCATCAATATGGTATTAATGACACTTAATCAGGTCTTGAAGTCTTCGATTGACCCTTGAAGGTCCGAGCCGTTGGGCGTCCACCAGTCTTATTGTTGAGGCTGAAGGCCCGGCGGTTGAACACATGGTAGCTTCAAAGCTTTCCGTCTGGGACGGGCAGGTCCAGTGTAGATGTACACGTGTCGGGTCCGGAGCTTCCTTCTGTCGGGGGTTACGTCCGGGGGTGTTGCACAGGTGTTTAGCCCGGAGCTATCCAATGTGTGGGATGTAGGTCCGGTTGATGTATACACGTGGCAGCACCAGGACTAACCATAGATGGGAAGAAGGTCCGGTCCCGTGTGACACGTGGGGCATTCGCGGGTCTTCAACTCAGACAGGTGAAGTTCCTTTGGTCTTTTTGTAGTCCCAAGGGATATACAGTACGCAGGGTACCGACAAATACCATCAAATCCTGTTTTGATTGTGCAAAGAATTGTATGGAGAAAAGGAGTGAACCCCTCTCCTATATGTGAGCAAAGTTTTCCCATCCTAGTGTATGCTAAATGGAAGAGAATTCAGAATCCATACCTATTTTGGAGATCAAATCCATATCATAATCTTTCGTATGAGAAAACTCACGATCTTGGAGGAGCTTGCGTGCTTGATCTTCAACTTCACTTTGTATGTCGAGGTCGTCATCATGAAGAAGTTGATGAGGGTTGCTTCTCGCACCCATGGGAGTGTCTTCACCTACACTCCTCCTGTGTGAAGTTGGTGTAGCAACGGAAGAGGGGCATGCATTTGAGTCTCCACGATGGCCTGAGCTTGCAGCCTCCTTCCTCTTTCCAAACAACCTCTTCATCCCTTTCATGGCCACAACAAACAAGAACACAACAGGGCAAAAACTCAGAAGAGGTGATGTTAGTGAAATCAAAACTCCTGACGAATTTTCCCTTATAGAACTTTATAGCAAATTGCAAATTCAAGCAAAAGCGAATCTTTTTTAGTTGGGAATTGATCAAGAGCACTTCAATGAAGATCAAGAAAAATGATGTGAGCAAGAGTGACTTTGGGGAGGTATGAAATGAGGTGAAGTGTGAGGAGAAGTGCCTCTCACGGCCAGCATCTAGAGTGTGTACTCCCCAACGGTCACTAGAGTACCAAATGTAGCCGTTGGAGGAGAGAGAGCAAAAATGGCTCCTTGCCCAAGTCGGTCGGACAAGGTGGTCTGCCGAATTGACAAGTGAGCCCCTCTGTTCTCTCTTTTGTCTGATGGCTCTCCAACGGCTATGGGATTAACACGTTGGTGAATTACCACTTTTGCAGCTCAAAAAATTGTGTTCTAAATAAAAACTGTTTTCTTCATAACCCAACAATTTTCTTTTTGTGAAAATAAATAAATAAAAATTATAGTTGAGAATATAAGATTTTGAACATACTATGAAAAACAAATATGTAGTGGGGAAAATATAACTAAATAGGAAAAAACAAATAAAGAGAAAGAAAAACAAAGAAAAGGATAACTACCAATTTTACCTATTGGCTAGGTCTCACCACCGTCCGATGAGATGGACATTCCTCCTTCTTCATTTATTGACATCCGGGCTCAAAGGGATGGGCTCGGACGGCTTATCTTGCTTCTTCCTCCATACCTGCTTTGGCAGCTTGGTTGACATAGGCTTTTGGGGAGGCCTGGACTTATCCGTCTTCTTAGGGTGTCAGTGTGGACGATAAGATGGGTTTTCCACATATATCAAATTTCTCATGAATGTTATGAGCGGGTCCACCTTTGGTGGTGTGATTTCGGCCTCTTGAATGTGTTTAACATTCAGCCCATACTTGATATGGATCATGGAGCATTGCTCCAACTTTGGTCGAAAGTTAAACTTCTCCTCCTTGCCATTGATATTGAAGTGGATTACTCCAGCCCCCGCATCTATGGGAACCTTCACGTTGCTTAGGAATGGTTGCCCAAGAATGAGCGGCGTATTCTTCTCGACCTCCATGTCGAGCACCACGAAATCCACGGGTATGAAGCGATTACGGATTTTCACCATAACATCTTCAGCGATACCCACCGGATAATAGACTGAAGAATAAGCCAGTTGGAGCTGCATTGGTGTTGGAGTAAGTTCCGTGAAGTTCAGCTGGTCAAAAACCACCTTGGGCATCACACACACACACTTGCTCCAGTGTCACAAAGGTCCTTTTCAAAGTGGTGAGCCCCAATTGAGCATGATATTGTGGGACATCTGGGGCCCTTCAGCGAGTTGCCTCCTTGTAGAGAAATCATGTTGGCACTCTCCAAGGGGGGTTTGGGCTGTACTGACATCTTGCCATTCTCCACTGGAGGAACAATAGCTGCCAGTTGAGCCAACTGAGTTTCCAACATCTTGTTGAAACTCAATTGATTCATGAAGGTTGAGGATTGTCCTTCAATCTTTGCATTAATGCTCTCTAGGGTATTGTCATTTGTCGATAGCTTCTTGGATAAGTATCATTGATCTTCAGCTGGCTAATGGCAAGTTCTCTCAAGTTGGGTTGATTTCCATTATTGCCATTGTTGTTGTACACTCCTTAAAAGAATGGGCGTGCTTGGCCCCACCCTTGACCTCCTGGATGATAGCCATTGTTGTTTCCATTGTTGGCTACGTATAGAGCATCCTCATGGGTTTCTGGGCAGTCATTGCCCAAATGGCTCGTGTTGCCATAGACATCACAAGTGATGTGAGATTCTAATACATAGGCATTGCCACATACCTCAGCATTGCCTTGTCCATCAATTTTCTTCATAAGGAGGTCCAATTTGGCAGCGATCATGTCCACCTCCTTCAAGCTGTGTGTGCCTCGCTAGCGGATATGGAGAAGCTCGTTGCTCCAACCCATGTTTGAAACCATCTTCTCAATCAAATCTTTGGCTTTAGGCATCGTCAATGAGGAGAAGGAACCTCCAGTGGCAGCATCCACATGGTCACAGGCAGAAGGGATCAACTTGTTGTTGAAGTTTTGTATGATGAGCCAGTCATCCATTCCATGGTGGGGACATGCTAGGATATACTCCTGAAGCCTTTCCCAAGCCTCGAGAATAGATTCCTTGGCATCTTGCTAGAAGCTGGAAATTCGTCCACGTAGGGAATTGGTCTTGCCCAACAAGAAAAACTTGGCGAGGAATGTCGTAGAACAATTCTCCCAAGTGTCTACAACACTTCTATTCAAGTAGAACCACTGTTTCTCTCTAACAAAAAACAGAGAACGGAATCAGCCTAAGATGAACAACATCAGGAGATATGTTCTTGATCTTAAAAGTGATGCAGATCTCAAGAAACTGTTGCAGGTGAGCACTTGCATCCTCATTAGCTTTCCCACAAAATGGGTTGGCTTGCACCATAGTGATAAGGCCAGTCTTGATTTCAAAGTTTACATCTCCCATGTTAACAGTGGGCCCAACAGGCACATTGTTAGCAGAGGGAGCCAAAAACTCACGAAGATTCTTCTGGGCCATTAGCATGTCGGTTGTTGGTGCAATTGCGCTGGCATGCTTTGCCGCTCGAAGCTTCTGAGGAGTAATGACACAAGGTAGATCTCTGAGAAAGGATTCAGGATCTTCAAAAAAGTTTTCTGGTAAGCGGAAACCAGACATACACTACCCTATTTTCACATAAAATGCTAAAACAGAGAAGGTTTATCCTACTAAAACCTACTAGGGTCCTATCCTATTCACTCAATCATGCAATACTTCGGCTGCCTTCCCCGACAATAGTGCCAGAAATGCTTGTTGACTGTTCCTACGCACTACTAACAATTCATCTCTAGTAGTAGTGCGAGAAATGCCTGTTAATAGATTTTAGATTATATATGTAAATCCGCAAGCGCACGAAAACTATCGATGTAGCATGTCCCTCTAAGAGTATTCCCAAAGGGTGTCATTTATATTCTCCCAAAGGAAGGCTACATGGAAGTAAATCAATCATCAAGTGTAGAGGCTAGTTTGATCTAGGAATGGTTCTAGCAGGGATGGATAAATGATAATTGGAGTAGTGTGATACACACAAGAGCATTCTATCCGAAGGGGATAAATGGGGTAAAGAGCGACTAGGCTAAAGGTTATGTAGAGACTCCTACTATGCTTCTAATGTACATATACATAGCCTAAGTTAGTTACTAATGATCATATTAATTATGTATTCTCATGCTATGTGGATTAACACATTGGGCACGAGTTTACCCCTAGAAATACTAGGATGACTCCCGCCAAGAGCCTGTGGCATAGACGAACGTGGAGGATTACAAAGGACAGATAGGGCTGTCACCACATATTGCCTACCTCTTCAATTAGTGGGTCTAAGAGACATTCATCGCTACTTTCTATCCTAGCACCATGCTAGTATATTAAGTAATTACCTTAAGATCTTAGACAAAAGCCATCCTAAGGCAATGAACTAAATCATCGTTGAACCAATGTTAATTCATAGCACAAGTGATTCATGTTAACATAATCATGTCATGGTTAATTAGACTATCGTTGGGGGATTGTAGTATTTATGATGATATAATGACAATGGCATAGCATAATCATAAATACTTCTCCTACCACATACATAGAACGACAATCGAACAAGAAACGTTTCATCCAAGTATATGAGTAATAGAAGACTAAATATAACATCTTTCTTAAGAATAAAGTCACAAATACAAATAGGGATATAAGAGCCATACCTTTCCCAATTAGGAATTGGGAAGAGACTCCTTCTACTACTCCCTACTTGGACTAAGGACTAGAGACTCTCCTCTCTACGGCCTATACTCCTCTAAACCTATGGAGAGTTGTGGATACAATGGATGAATACTCAAGTGGTGTGTGTTGAATTGAGGGGTGAGTGGTCCTATTTATATCATGGAGAAGGGTCGGTTCTTGCCACAAAAAGCACCCGAATCAGTCACCCATGACTTCTTCAAGCTGGGAGGAGCCAACACGTGCCATTTGACTAGGTTTGGCACCACTCCCTAGTCGACCAACTAGGGGGGGTCAGCCGACTTGGTCTCAGCCCCGTTTGGGTTGTGCTTCCTCCATGTCTCTGCCAGGTGGGTCCCATTGACTGTTATTGGTGCTACACCGTTGGATGGCCTCGGATACTTCTGTTTGTGGCCAATTGATCCATGTGGTGCCACATGTCATCGCTCGATAGGCTGGAATGATATTTTATAGGATCCATCACCTTGTTTCATTCAATTATGCATAAAATACCTGCATGCACTACTTTCTCCAAGGACAAGTGGAAATAGGTTAAATACAAAGGTGATATGTGTAAGAAATGATATTTCCTTCACATAATTAAGTTATATTGACTGGTAAAATTGGTATATAACAGCTGTCAACAATCCCAAATGAGGTCCCCAAATGTTTTATGCATGGCATAGCCAATGGTGGGAGGTCATTCTTAATACTGTAAGGCATGGAGACATAGCAGTAAAGGCGACCTACGGTTATAAATGCAGTATGATCCTCACCCTCTCTAAACATGGGGATTTGGTGGAACCTTGAGTAAGCGTCTAGAAAGCAGAGTAGATCACATCCCAAAGTTGAATCTATGATTTGATCTATCCTAGGGAGAGGTAAAGTATCTTTAGTACATGCCTTATTAAATTTGGTGTAGTCGATGCACATCTGAATCTTCCCTCCAGCCTTGGGGATGATGACAGGATTGGCTAGCCACCTGGGATCATGGACTTCCGAATGCAGCTAGGATCAAGCAGCTTCTTGATCTCTTTGTGGATGAAATTTTGTCGCTCAATGTACTGCTTTTCAGGCCTCTGTTGTGCCAGCCATGCATTGTTGTAGATCTTTAGATGGAGCTCGATCACTTCCCTGGGGATACTAGGCATCTGCGATGGTTGACATGCAAACACGTCGACATTAGCTCGCAGGAAGGCAATGAGCGATGATTCCTACTTGTTGTCTAGACTCCCCACAAGGCGGGTGGTCTGGGCAGCATTGGAGCCAATCTGGATAGTCTTGATGGGTACGTCATTGTTGTCGTTGGGCTGCACCAATGAGGCAGTGGCGTAGTCGCACTCGCGCGAGCTCGGCGAAGGCTGACTCGGTCCAGCATCGACCGGGGCAGGTGCTAGAGTTGGTGCCACTTCTTGGAGCTCCTCCAAATCATACACCGCTGCTGTGCTGTTGACGTTACTTACATCACAGATAAAAATTGGCAAGTGCACAGAAACTGTTGTGTAGCACTGCCTTAAGAGAGTATTCCAAGGGTATCGAATCAAAGGAACGTGTGTGTAATCTTATGAACTAATTCACCCAAGGACACAAAGTTGTTCTGTAGGCAAGGAATAGAGAGAATTCAAAGTATTGATTCTAATCCAAAAGAATTTGCAGTAGTTGCCGCCTTCGGGAACAGATTTTACCCTAGCAATATTAGGACGACTCCTGCCAAGAGCCTATGGCATAGCTGAACGTAGAGGATTACAAAGGACAGATAGGGTTGTCACCACCTATTGCGTCCCACTTCAATTTGTGGGTCTACGAGATATTAGAACTCTAGTTGTTTCAAATAAAAAGCTACAACTAGAGCGTCTAATAAATTAAAGCAATGAACTAACAAGTAATTACTTTGCAAACTACTATGAATTGAAAATCAAACTTGAATTGAATTCACAGAGGGCTTACTTGATTTGATTTCACCTTTGTAGGGATACAAGTGTAGAAGGGGGACTTCACAAGCCCAAGCCTCCTTCTCCTAAACTCTCACCATACTCTCCTTCTACTTGGCAGCGTCTAGGACTACTCTAAACCTTAGGAGCGGTATTCTATTCTTATCTTTGTGTGTGTGTGTGTGAAGTGAGGTGTGGGGTTCTATTTATAGGTGGGAGAAGAGTGGGTTCCCACCACTAATTGCACGCGAATCAGTCACCCATGACTTCTTCAAGCCAGGAGGATCCAACAAATGGTGTTTGACCGCGTTTGGCGCCAGGACTTAGTCGGCTGACTGGGGTGGGGGGGGGGGGGGTCGGCCGACCTGGTGTTGGCTCCTTTTGCGGTGTGCTTCCTGCAGGTGTCTGCAAGGTGGGTCCCATTGATTGATATTGGTGCTAAACCATTGGATGGCCTCGGATACTTCTGTTTTGTGGGCCACTTGATCCATGTGGTGACACGTGGCGTCGCCTGATTCGTCAAAATCCAATTTTATGGATTACTCTCTACATGTCTTGGTATTTTGGGTATAAATTCACCTGCATACAAATAAACACCAACACTTGTGGAATTTGTTAGTTTTTAACCCTACCACTACATTGTGTTTCTCTTTTGGGCACATTATGAGGTGAATTGACGGTCTAAATATGGCACTTAAGGACCATAAACCAACTCGCCCACACTTAAGGATTGTCATAAATTTGCTCTAAGTTAGAAAAAGAGAATACTAGATATTTCAACTCATACCTCAATTCATGAATTCCCTCCGTGGAATGTGGCTACCACATCAATCTTGGGTGTTTGAAGAGTGGAATTGATGGAATGTAGTTCTCTTCAATCTTCCCTTGTCGAAATGATCTAACAATTTGCTATATTTCGAAGGTCAAAGAATCAACTGCCCTTATCTCTCATTTGGAATCTCTCAAGTCTCTCAAAGTGTTTTCATCCTCACCTTGGCATGTTGTGCCAATTTTGTACCTATACTAAATATGGCTATATTTGGAGCTTGGTAGCAATAAATGTGGCACACATTGCAATTCGTATATTACTAAGTCAAAAACTTGATCCTATGAGAGACTTGTGCAACAAACAATTTTTAAAAAGGAAATCCTTTTGCATATGAATGGCATGGATATATGTGGACTCAATGGTTTTCTCTATTTAAGGATGAAACTTGTAGCCATGTATTCTACTCCTTTTTATTTTTCTAGAGAGATTTTCATAACCAAAATGTATGGAGTTTCTTTATTGGGCGGATGTATGGTGGATGCAAATTCTCAATGTGAGAAATTTTGCATGAATAAAATGCACAAGAATTTCTAAGTCAAAAGGTTCCATGCATGTCACTCAATTGGGTCATGAGTTTGACACAGTTCAATGAAAGGCAACATGGCATATGCATGTGGTTTTCAAGAATTTGTATCATATGGCTTTGGTGGGTGTTTAAATTTCCAATGAGAGAATAAGGAAAAGTTCAAGAGTCCAAATCGTGCAAACGTCAAAATCAATTTGAAGCAAAGAGATATCTCCTCGAATAACTTATATACCATATCACACTAGTCAAATACTTAGATGACATGTTTTTTCCTATTTTGTTTGTGGGAATCATAAACAGGGCAGTAAATCGAATTGTGAAGTATTCAAATTTTCAGCTCAAACAAATTTTGACTATCAAATTTTACATTGTAATGTGTTGAGTTGAGTTAATTTAAAATATTCAGTATTAAATATTAATTCAACTCAAATACTAACGTAGCATGCATATTCGGAGGGAGAAGATCCATACCAAATTTGTGGAGCGAAACGAAGCCGTGTGAGGCCCACACTGGGTCAGTCGACCAGGCAGTTCGACCGACCCCTTTCTGGCCTTCCTACTGCTCTGTTTGATGTGTCGAGTCGTATGTTCGATTGTGACGTGTTTTGAGATGCAATGCTATTTTTGCACGTCTAGATTTCGCGAATTTGGGGTGTCTCCCCCACACTTGTTCCCTAAATTCTTTATTTAACACAAATAAACTAAAGGGAGAACATTAGTGGGTTAGATGAACGGGTAAGTGCACTTTATTAAACTCCAAATCTTGGGATGCTTACATTATTCAATATAAATCTAATGAAATAAAAATTTGAAATAAAACTAAACTAAGCTAGTAAGCATGCTATGCGGTCGGGACATCTAAACTATGGAGTGTTGTAGATGTCGATCTTCCCGACGGTATTGCATATGCGCCTCAGCTTGGCGCCCATGCCACGGTGAACAACATCAATCTCCTTTTTGAGGGATATGAGTTCATCCTTCAGTTCCGCCCTCTCAATGCGTCCTTCAGCCACTGAGTCCGATAGCTTCTTGTTCTCCAAACGGAGAGAAGCTAACTCCTTAGAAAGTTGTGCTACTTTGGTGTCACAAGGAGATTTCCCGTTGTTGTCCTCAAATTGGCCAGGTGGCCCTCTATTGGCAGGTGGTGAGAGGTGATGCCGAATCTTGGAGGATGACGAGCCCGTTGATTCCTCCCTCACCAAATTATCCATTTGCTTGAAAAAGCCTTTTGCATAGCCTCCTTCAGTCTTGCACACCCCATGGATAATAAGGTGGTCTCCCACACGCTCAGGCGAGGTATGCGTAGGTGACATGTAGTGGTGGCTCACTACATCAACGTTCTTGGTCTTTAGAATGTACATGAACTCCTGGTCAGGCTGCAGCATTGGGAGAGACTCGTTTTTTTTCAGGAAAAAGACGGGTCTTGACTGACTTGAGGCTGGCCGTAGTCAGATGACGTGCAGGTGTCATTAACTTCATGGGCGTCCTCCAATGGGAGAGCGTTCGTACAGCCAGACGAGGTGTGGTGCTACACCCACGTTGAGTCATCGTCGGTGGGGGGATCATGGCGAGAGGTACAACATCTAATGCAATGTCAGACTCCAAAGCGAGGGGGGACTTTTCATTGGCCGGCGTGATGTCTCCGCTCAGGTTGATAGTTGAGCTAGAGTGGGGATGAGGCACAATTTTCTTGTCGGCCATGACATGGATAGGAGGAAGAGGAGATGGGTTTTTCTGTATGGTTCAAGTTTCTCCTCTCTGTTCCCGTCAATATATTAGCGGGGAAAGCACAATAGCACAGAGGGTCATGTTGGGATACGTCGGGGGAGTCCACACGAGAAAACAGAAAGCTGACGGCGCAAGGGAGACGTCAGCAAAACCTAGAGTTCGGCTGAACCCTTCCTGGCTACGTTCGGGCTAAGTTTTTGTGGATTGGCTTAATGGGCCCCATAGATGAATTGTGGGATGGGCCCATTAATTGGACGCGAAGAAATTAGACAGAATTTAAAGAAACAACATGAAAATCAATAAGATTTATCACGTCAATTTCCTTTTCCTCCTCCTCCTCTTGGGATTCAAGAAAAAATTTGAGTTGATGCCAATTCACTTTAAATAGCTCATCATCATCACCTTGGAGTGTGATCGCTCCATGAGATGAGGTTATTAGTATAGTGAAGGGTCTTTCCCATTTACTTTTGAGCTTCCCTTGTCCAAAGAGTTTAACCGTAGAACTGAAGAGTAGAACTTTATCTTCGTGTTTGAACTCTTTAGGCGTAATCCTCTTATCGTGCCACCTTTTAGTTCTTTCCTTCTAAATTTTGGCACAATGGTATGCCTTATCTCCCCATTCTTCCAACTCGGAGAGTTGCTTCAATCGGTGTTTCCCTTGCTTTGTTAAGGTCCATGTTCCACCTCGTTAAGGTCCATGTTCCTCCGCTTGATGGCCCAATAGGCTCTATATTCCAATTCTACAGGAAGATGACAAGTCCTCCCATAGATAGGTTGGAAAGGAGACGTGCTGATGGGAGTTTTGTCGGCAGTACAATATGCCCACAATGCGTCGGGTAGCTTATGCTTCCATCCAATTCCCATTTCCAAGACGGTCTTTTGCAGAATATTCTTAATTTGCTTATTAGATGTTTATGCGTGACGACTTGTTTGTGGGTGGTCTGGGGTAGCAATGTTATGCTGGACACCAAGCTCCCTCAGAAAGTTCTAGAAGGTCTTATCTATGAAATGAGACCCTCCATCACTTATGACTATACGGGGAGTGCGAAAGCGTGGGAAAATGATCTCATGGAACATTTTTCTAGCTTGCATGGAATCATCATTCTTGCATGGCAAAACTTCTACCCATTTTGACACATAATCTACAGCCACCAAGATATACTCGGAATCATAGGACCTAGGGAAAGGTCCCATGAAATCAATACCCCACACATCAAATAATTTCACTCGGAGATTATAAGTTAGGGGCATCGCATTGCAAGCTGAGATTCCTCCATGCTTTTGGCATTTCCAACATCTATGAATGAATTCTTTTGTATCTTCATACATAGAAGGCCAATAGAATCCACTTTGCCAGATCTTTGCCTGGGTACGTTAAACACCGTAATGGCCACCATAGGGGCTAGCGTGGCATTTCTCAATAATCTTGGTGCCTTCAATTGATGGGACGCACCTTCGAAGAAGGCCATCGACACAAACTTGATAGAGGTAAGGGTCATCCCAAAAGGTATCTACGACTCTCATAGATGACTTTATTTTTGTTTTCCCCTCGTGATACGTATCCCATGACCATGAAGTTAACGATATCCGCATACCAAGGGTGAGAGTCTGTCACCTTGAGAAGCATATCATTTCGTAAGAAGTCATTTATAGGAATGTCCATGGTTTGGGTAACTTCCATATGTGAGAGATGATCTGCCATGAAATTCTCTACTCCCTTTCTATCCTTGATTTCTAAGTCAAACTCTTGCAGTAGAAGAATAGTCTTGGTTTAGCTTCCTTTTTGGTGAGCAAATACTTCAATGCTGCATGGTCTGTATAGACTATGACCTTGGCTCCAACAAGATATGATCTAAACTTATCGATAGCAAAAATTACAGCCAAAAGCTCTTTTTCAGTTGTGGCATAATTGAGTCGGTTGGACCTTTCCGACCAACTCTTTACGTCCACATCTCTTCATCACGTCTCGGAACCATGTAGCCACGTCCATGCACTCCTTGCACACGTGCAAACATCTTCCAATGACGTCCATGATACCTTCACATGCATTGTTCTTGATTCAATCATGTTGCGCAACCTCTTGATCAGCTCAACCACAATTCCTCCTAAATTTGGTTGTTGGAACCTCATCTCCTCCCTGAGACTAGTCCAATGGATCCCATCACCAGCCATGTCTTGAACTCAAGCAACACCTGCACATGAATAAACAACCAATCCATACGAGCCCAAGTCCTCGACTTGACCCAAGTTAGTTCCGAACACAACACCTTACGTGAGAACCTCACATAAGCATGTTGCAAAACCACAGTAACATGATATCATCCATATCAACCAAAATGCACCAAAGACTTAGCAAATGAATACTAAGCAATCTTTCTAGAGATGTAAAGCAAGTATGAAACATTGCAAATGAAAAACAGAAGCATTGCGGTCAAGTTCCAGACCTTGCCAGAGCAACTCGGACCTTGAGCCGGAGCTAACAAAAGCTAGTAGAACCTAGCGCCAGAACTTACCAAAACTAGTATAACCAAGCTCCTGCCGGAGCTTACAAAACTAGCAGGACCTTAATAAAAAGGTGTTTTGGTGATATTCAAAACTTTTATCATCAAAGCAAGTGTATTCACTATAAGCCAATGTATTCAACACATATAGGTCTTACAGTCTCCCCCTTGATGAATGCATTGGCAACACAATTTAAAATCCGAACATTGGCTTATTCACATAAAAGTTTTGAAGGCAATTTCTCCCCCTTTGTAAATCAAAAGTAAAATGAGAAGAAAATCCAAAAATTATCCCATATCATCTCCCCCCCTTTATTATCTCTCCTTATGCACATATTCTCTTTCTCTTCATGCTTATCTCTCCCCCTTTGACAATGTATTCAGCAAGTCATGAGCATATAAACAAATTATCTCTCCCCCTTTAGTTGTTATGAGCATATTATAACATATGCATATAAACAAAGCTCATCTAAGTCATACTATCAAGTACCTTACATTATCACATCAATGAAATACATAAAGTAGTGTAAGCAATGCTAGACATCAAATGTAATTTCCAATTTAAGTAAGTCATGATCTTACAAACTTAACTATTTCAAAACCTGAAATCATGACACTAGTTGCTGCATTTTACTATTTTTCAAAACATAAATTTAGATCATATGATATTTGCAAGAGATTATATGCGCATATGCCTTATTCTAACCAACCAAGCCAAGCCTATGTCATTTGACAATCAGAAGCTTAAGGACATGGTTTTAGTCATACAGAACTTCTTCCAAGTTCATATCTAAGTGCAATGATAAGCCATCTCAAAAGAAGAAGTGCGATGCATGCATATTCTCTTGATCTTTTCTCAATTTATATTTGTTCATAAAAACTCAACATGTGAGTTGATTACTTGATTAATTCTTAATGATTAAAAGCACTTGTGAACATGTAACAAGTTCAAAACAGCAAGAAAGTTCGACCATGACCAGTTTTAGTGTAAGTAATTATTCCAATTACTATACATGGAAAAAACTACAAAATGTATAACACGAGTAATGTAGTAAGAACTTTCAGTATGTAAAAGGAATCACAAAGTCATATATGTATGAAATACTATGCTCATATTATTTTAATTTTAGATTCACACATAGACTTCCCAAATTTCAAAACTCCCCCTCAATTTAAGCCATGAGGATGCATAACCCCTATTTGACTACGAATGTAACAAAAACGAGTGAAATCCAAAGGTTTTTTAAAAATGTCAGCCAATTGTTGTTCGGTATCTACATGGTGAAGCACAATGTTTACTTTTCCAACATTATCTCGGAGAAAGTGATACCTAATGTCAATGTGCTTAGTTCTAGAATGTTGCACGGGGTTTTTAGCAATGCAAATGGCACTAGTGTTATCACAGAACAGTGGAACACTATCTATACCAATCCCATAGTCCTTCAGTGTTTGAACAATCCAAATAATTTGTGAGAAAGCACTAGCAGCAGCTACATATTCAGATTCGGCTGTGGATTGTGCAACTGAATTTTGTTTTCTAGAGGACCAAGCAACAAGAGAATTACTAAAAAAATGACAAACACCGGAAGTACTTTTCCTATCAATCCTACAACCCCCAAAATCAGCATCCGAAAAAGCTTTCAAAGTAACAGTCGAGGAAGAAGGAAGAAAAATTCCAAATTCTTGAGTTCCATGTAAGTACCTGAGAATCCTTTTGACGGCTTGACGATGTGAAGCACGTGGGGAGGCTTGAAACCATGTACAAAGACATACGCTGAATTGTATGTCTGGTCTTGATGTCGTGAGCTACAAAAGTGATCCGATCATGCTTCTATATTCTTTTTGATCCACGGGTTCACCATCTTCATCAAGTCCAAGTGTTGTTGCTGTTCCCATTGGTGTCCGAAGAGGCTTGCTTTTGTCCATGTTGAAGCGCCTTAGGATATCTTTTGTATACTTTGTTTGATGCACAAAGGTACTCTCCTTTGTTTGCTTGATTTGCAGCCCCAAAAAGTAAGTGAGTTCACCCATCATACTCATTTCAAATTCGGAACTCATCATTGCTGAAAACTTGGACACAAGATCATGATAAGCACAACCAAAGATAATATCATCCACATACACTTGAACGAATAATGAGTCATTGCCATGCTTAAGCACAAAAAGATTTTTATCAACCTTGTCCATGGTAAACCCTTTTTCAAGTAAGAATGTTTTTAACCTATCATACCATGCTCAAGGGGCTTTTTTGAGACCGTACAAGGCTTTGGACAGTTTGTAAACATGATTAGGAAAATCTGGATTTTCAAAACCCGGTGGTTGTTTCACATAAACCTACTCATCTATGTATCCATTAAGAAAATCACTTTTAACATCCATTTGATGTATCTTAAAACCTTTAGATGCAGCAAAAGCTAACAAAATTCTTATGGCTTCTAATCTAGCAACAGGAGCAAAACTTTCATCAAAATCTAGACCTTCAACTTGAGTGAAACCTTGAGCATCCAACCTAGCCTTATTCCTAACCACAACCCCATCCTCACTTTGTTTATTTTTAAATACCCATTTAGTTCCAATTAAAGTGTGACCTTAAGGTGGAGGTACAAGTTTCCAAACATTATTTCTTTCAAAATTTTCTAACTCTTCTTGCATGGCAATAATCCAAGATTCATTAGTGAGTGCGTGTGATATATCTTTGGGTTAAAAAGAAACAACAAAAGCAGAATGAGCATAAGAGTTTGGATCGCAAAACCTGGACCGTGTGACTCGTTCATGCAAGCTTCCAATCATCTGTTGTGGGGGATGATCTTTGTAAAACCGTAGGGGAACAAATGTCTCACAAGCTTCTTCTTCTTCATGTTCATCACAAATCGATGAGATTGTGACTTGAGAATGATTTGAATCAGCATTGATGGTTGTCGGTGCTGGTTGAGAATTAACATCCGGAGCTGAACAAAAGTCTTTAGCTGCTGAATTTTCGGGCAGCAGCTCCAATTCTTCCTCATCTTCAACGAAAATGCTCACCCCCTGCGGATATGGATTTGGACCTGCAATGTTTGAGCTAGTAACTGGGATAGCTTCATCAAAAGATACTTTACAAGTCTCCACAATTTTGTTAGTGTCAAGTAGAAGCCCACGGTAGCCTCTAGTATGAGATGGATAACCAAGAAACATGCCATCAATGGATCTAGGTTCAAATTTATCAAGATTACCATGTTTCTTAACAAAGCATTTGCAACCAAAGACTCGAAAGTGTGTAACACTAGGCCTATGTCCAAACCGGAGCTTAGCATGCAAGAAAACACAATTTGAGACATAACAAGCAGTTGCTAACGCATCAGCCCAAAATTTCCTAGGAGTTTGATATTCATCAAGCATAGTCCTAGCCATCTGAACTAAGGTCCTGTTCTTTCTTTCTACAACACCATTTTATTGAGGTACATATGGTGAAGAAAATTGATGATCTATTCTATTTTCAGCACAAAAGTGATCAAAAGATTGATTTTTAAATTCAGTTCCATTGTCACTTCTAATTGCTTTTAAAGATCCTGGGTGATCAATTGATAATCTATGAAATAAAGTTCTAAAGTGACTAAAAGCTTCATTCTTAGACGCCATAAAGTAAACCCAAGAGTATCTATAATAATCATCAACAATCACAAGAACATACCATTTACCTCCAAAGGATTGAATACGTGAAGGTCCTACGGTGTCAAGGTGCAAAAGTTGACACGGTTCAGTTGTCATGATCATTGTGAGAGGAGTATGTGAACCTGAAACCATCTTAGCATGTCTACAAGAAGAGCACACAATTTCTTTGTCCCTTTTAAGCTTAGGCAGCCCATGTATGCGATCAAGAGCACTAACATGCATTAGGTGATGAAAGCCTACGTGACCAAGTCTACGGTGCCAATAATACAGGTCCTTTGAATCATTAGCAACTAGACACCTATGCTTAGACGAAGACATATCAAAATCAGCTTTAAAAACTCTTCCAAACTGAGACATGTTAAAAATAAGCTCACTATTTGAACTTACAACTTTGCAGCAGTTTTTATTGAAAATAATTTCCAGATTTTCATCTAGCAATTGTGAAACAGAAAGCAAGTTGTATTTCAAATTTTTGACAAGTGCCACATCCTTCAAAGTGTAGTGATCATTTACTCTAACCGAACCCTTAGCAATTATAGGAGTTGAAGAATTATCAGCAAAAGTAACATTCTCTACACATGACACAAAAGAGAGGGAGGAGAACTAATGTTTGTTACCGGTCATGTGGCGTGAGCAACCTGAATCCACAATCCAAATATTCTCCTTCCTCAAACGTGTAACCTACATAGAAGCACAATACGTCGATGACTCAATACTGGGGTTAGTCAAAAGGCATTTAGGAATCTAGTACTGAGTCACGCGACGTGCAGCAGGAAAAACACACGAAAGCTGAGACAAAACAGCAGGTTTATGAGTCAAAGATTGAGATTTTTTATTCTTAACTACTGACCTATATGATGTTACTTGTGTAGCACAAAAATCAGTAGCTCTGGAGGCAAAAACAGAAGGTCCGGAGGTAAACTTTGAATGTTTTTGACTCAAAACAGCAGGTTGTACATTCGGTTCAATATGTGCAGCAAATTCTGCATGAAGGTTATGAGATCTAGCAACCATTCTTTCCCTTTTCTATTGTTTAGCTAGTCTATAACAAAAATCTATGACATGACTATCTCTACCACAGTAGGTACAATGAAATTTAACTCTGTGTTCATGTCTAGATGAGCAAACAACATTTTTATTTGAAACCGAATGAGACAATACTCTTGCAGATTTTAAAACCACTTCTTTTTGTTTAGGAACTGTTTGAATCAAACCACTTCCTAATGACTTTACACTTTTAGGTGGATGTGCCTTAGCATGAGCATGAGAATCAAAACCTAAACCAGTTTTATCATTGCAAGACTTGGATGAATTCAGCAGCAAGTTTAGGTTCTTATTCCCATTACAAAACCGATCAAATGTCTTATGCATGTTATCAAGTTTATTGGACAGATCAAGGAAATTTTCACATGGAGTTTTTCCTTTTAATTTGCAATTGGAACAGTATTTAACTTCATGACAACGTAAAACATTGTTCAATATAGAGATTTCCTTCATAGCATCTTGCAGTTTCTTATCAAGATCATCACAACTAGAACAATGCAAATAAATTGTAGAACAAGAAGCATCTTTTAAGTTTCCAATATTAAGTGCAGTAAGCTTTTTGTTCTTTTCAATTTCAAGTTCAAGTTTATCTAGAGTAGAGGAATGTGCAGTTCTTAATGTGGACAATTGTTCATAGATTAAATCACACGAGGGACAAGAATCATCACTAGGAATCAAGGTTTTCAAGGTTGATTTCAAATTCTAGTGATTCAATTTTAGCAGCATTATCCCTAAGTTTTTTGTCCTTTTTATTAAAAATAATAGTTGCATGAGAAATTGCATCACACATTTCATTGCAGGTAGAACATACCTCATCGTTGTCACTGTTGTGTTCTGCATCCTCCTGACTTGATCTTGATCTTGTTTTGCCCGCCATGAAGCATAAGTTGGCCAAATCGTCATCACTTTCAAATTATACATCACTTGAACTGAGTTCTTGAAGTGCGGTGATGAAGCTGTTAATCATCTTGCGTCCTATGGTGCCCTTCTTTTTCTTGTTGGAATTTCCAGAGGTGGTCTTGACCTTGTTCTGCTTTTCTTCACGAGTAGTAGGACCTGAAAGGTTAGGACATTCTGTACGAAAGTGTCCTGTGTTTCCACATTCAAAACAACGTTGAGGTTCGGAGCTTCCTCTCCTTCTAGTTCTCACATTTTGCAATGCTTTTGAGAATCTAGTAGAGATGAGTGCTAACTCCTCTTTTGGAAATTCCTCGATCTGCTCCAGGGTTAGTGAGGACAACAAAGCAAGAGTGTTGCAAGATGATGGTTGGCCAGAGCTAGGCATATCACATTGTGAGACAAATGAAATAGACTTATTTGGGTTCTTACATGATAAGATGTCAATTTCATGAGTTTTTAGTTTAGAATAAAGCACATCTAATGTAAGAGAACTCATGACAGTTGATTCACGAATAGATGTTACTTTCATCTCCCAAATTGACATGTCTAATGCACTAAGAAGTTTCCTGGCATTCTCAGCATCAGAAAAGTTAACATTGACACTACATAAGTTGCTGAGAATTTTATTGAAGCGAGCAAAGAGGTCATCAATAGACTCACCGGGTTGCATCTCAAAACGCATATATTCCTTTTTGAACATATCTTGTTTTACCTCCTTGATTGTGTTGGAGCCTTCATGATAATCACAGAGAGCTCTCCAAACATCGTATGCTGATCGGAGGTGCGCGACATGATCAAAGTCGCTTTGAGTGAGCCCCTGTATGATCAAGTTGCGAGCCTTGTTGTTGTTGTCGACGTCCCACAGGTTCATAGCCATAACTTGATCATTTGGTGGCATTTCATAAGGTTTGTATACTTTTTCCCATATTGCGAAGCCTTGCGCCTGGATAAAAGCTTCCATGCGTGCCTTCCAAACCTGAAAATCAATACCACTAAACACACAAGGTTTGTCAGAGTAATTCTCCATGATGATTAGTCAAAACACGCACAAATCACAAAGATTAGAGCAACGTGGCTCTGATACCAATTGTAGGATCGAAGAGGACGTGAAAAGCTACCAGAGGGGGGTGAATGGTAGATTTAAAAATCTTACGCAGCGGAAACAATTAAACCCCAACCCCTTCGGCAAAAAATGATCTATTAAAGAAATCGTGTGTGAGACTAATATAAACGTGTTTCACCGTGACAAAAGTGATAGATATCAGAGAGAATCAAGTCACGGAGACAACACAACAAGAATCACTCAAATCCGTCGAAAAAAAACTCAAGTTATGATCAAAAGATCAAACAAAGGTCAGTCTGCTCTACCCGAGAAAAAAACAGTTCTGGAACGCTACAAAGAAACTCGTGTAGATCATAGACCACAAATCCAATGACCGTGAAATTTTGACAGATGATAGATAATCAATTTTTGAAGACAAACCGAAAAGAATCACGTCAATTGGATCTATAAAACTCGAGTTATGATAAAACCACCGACGAAAGGTAGTGCTGTCCAGAAACTCAACGAGTAAAACTTGTCTGGAACAAGTCGGACGAACAAGGCACAAAAGTTCCATCAAACTACGAATTTTATTCAATAGAACACAAGAGAAACAGCCCCAAAGTCGTGCACTATGAGCTCTGGGCTCCCTTGCTTATATTACCAGCTCGAAAGCCAACTCAACTCGAATCAGGAACCTAATCCTACTATGTTCACGAATCGTAACCATAACTGCTTACGATTCTTCTATACGCAGATAGAAGCAATCTTAAGACTTCCAAACACCTTAGGAACGTATCCCACATTCCTAAACAACCCAAATTTGTGACCCACACGAAATCCTATCATAACCAACTCAAATCTTTCCATCCTTGAGTCAAACCCGACTCAGTCGCAGCCTGAGTCCATAACCTAGTCGGTTGGACCTTTCCGACCAACTCTTTACGTTCACATATCTTCATCACGTCTCGGAACCATGTAGCCACGTCCATGCACTCCTTGCACATGTGCAAATATCTTCCAATGACGTCCACGATACCTTCACATGCATTGTTCTTGATTCAATCATGCTGCGCAACCTCCTGATTAGCTCAACCACAATTCCTCCTGAATTTGGTTGTTGGAACCTCATCTCCTCCCTGAGACTAGTACAATGGATCCCATCACCAGCCATGTCTTGAACTCAAGCAACACCTGCACATGAATAAACAACCAATCCATACGAGCCCAAGTCCTCGACTTGACTCAAGTTAGTTCTGAACACAACACCTTACGTGAGGACCTCACATAAGCATGTTGTAAAACCATAGTAACACAATATCATCCATATCAACCAAAATGCACCAAAGGCTTAGCAAATGAATACTAAGCAATCTTTCCATAGATGTAAACCAAGTACGAAACATTGAAATGAAAAACAGAAGCATTGCAGTGAAGTTCTGGACCTTGCCAGAGCAACTCGGACCTTGAGCCGGAGCTAACAAAAGCTAGTAGAACCTAGCGCCGGAACTTACCAAAACTAGTATAACCATGCTCCCGCCGGAGCTTACAAAACAAGCAGGACCTTAATAAAAAGGTGTTTTGGTGACATTCAAAACTTTTATCATCAAAGCAAGTGTATTCACTATAAGCCAATGTATTCAGCACACATAGGTCTTACAAGTGGAAAGCAGAGGATGCATTTAGCACGGGAACGTCGCAAGATGGAACATGACCGTGTCCATTTGTCCTCTTCCAAGAATTATGATCAGCACCATGAACTTAAAAAGAAAGCTTCGTCAAAGTCTGCCAATGTTAATTATGCTGCGATTGAGGACATTCCAAAAGGAGGACATGTTTTAGCAGGCAAGTTCACTTTGCATGAGCAACCAACTCTCATTCTATTCGATTCTGGTGCCACCCATTATTTCATTAGCAAATCATTTGTGTTGAACCACCAAATACGGTTCACTACCATGATGTATCCATTTCATATCAGCTCACCCTAAGGGAAGATTTCATCCGATGAAATTGTCTCTTGGGCACCTCTGTGTTTGGGTGGAAAAATCTATCCTGCGAGTCTTATCATACTCAAGGATCAAAAGGTTGATCTCATTCTGGGAATGTCATGGTTGACACAATATGGATCTATCTTCGACATCAGCTCTCGGACTGTTCAATTGAATTCCTTAATACATGGCTGCAACACATTGAATCTTGTGGTTCCATGAGTATAATGTTGAAGCTGCCAAGCTTGAAGATATTCCGATTGTCTGTGAATATCATGATGTGTTTCCTAATGACTTACCGGGTATGCCACTGGACAGGGACATAGTGTTCAAGATTGAGCTTGTTCCGGGAACCATGCCTATTTCACCAAGGCCGTATAAAATGGCACCGAATGAATAAGTGGAGTTGAAGGAACATTTGAAGGACCTGCTGGACAATGGTATAATATGTCCCAGTTCATCACCTTGGTGCTGCTCCACACTATTTGTGAAGAAGAACGACACATTACGTCTATGTGTGGATTATCGGCCGCTCAACACCGTGACGATCGAGAACAAGTATCCACTACCGTGCATTGGCATCTTATTCGATCAACTAGTGGGTGCTAAAGTATTCTCGAATATGGATCTTCAGTCCGGATATCATCAGATTAAGATAGGACCGGAAGATATTCCAAAGACGGCATTTTCGACGAGATACGGGCTCTATGAATATCTTGTCATGTCGTTTGGACTTACCAACGCGCTGACCCACTTCAAGTATCTCATGAATTCTGTGTTCATGAAGGAGTTGGACAACTTTGTTGTGGTTTTCATCGACGACATTCTAGTTTAACTAAATCAGAGGAAGAACATGACAAACCCTTGCATATCATGCTCCAACGATTGCGAGATCACAAGCTTTATGCGAAATTGCGAGTTTTGGATCAGCCAAGTACCATTTCTGGGACATTATTTCAGTGGATGGTATCGCTGTTGAGCCAAGCAAGATTGTACAAGTGCTGAAGTGGGTGTTTCCAAAGTCCGTTCATGAAGTTTGCAACTTTCTCGGATTAGTGGGATATTATTGGAGGTTCATTTCGAGGTTTTCAAAAGTCGCTAAACCAATGACAGAGTTGCTGAAAAAGGGGACTAAATATTTTTGGAGCAAGTCATGTGAGGATGCTTTTCAGGCATTGGTGAAATATCTCACAACAGCCCTAGTGCGAGCTCAGCCGGATACAACCAAATCTTTCGACGTTTATTGTGATGTGTCCGGTATCGGTCTCGGCTGCGTATTAATGCATGAAGGACGCGTGATCGCATATGGATCACAACAGCTCCGGAATTATGAGCAACATTATCCAACACATGACCTTGAACTCGCTGCCGTGCTACTTGTACTTAAAATGTGGAGACATTATTTGCTAGGCAATCTAGTGCATCTCTACACCAATCACAAAAGTCTGAAATATGTCTTCACTCAGAAGGAGTTGAATATGCGGCAACAAAGATTGTTAGAGCTGATCAAAGATTATTAGATTGAAATTCACTACCATCCCGACAATGCGAATGTGGTTGCCGATGCGTTAAGCCGAAAGCCACATGTCAACAATTTGTCTGTTATTTTGATGGAAAATGACGAGCCGAGTTTATACTTGGTTCCATATGGAGCGTTATATAATATTGCTCTCATTCCAATGATACGAGAGGAGATTATGGAAGCTCAGAGAGAAGACAAAGGCATGTGTCACATACGTGAGAGATTGGACAAAGGTGAAATGGAGTGTTTTCGAATGGATGATAATGGTACGCTATGGTTTAACGACCGTATAGTGGTACCCCATGATATGACAGTTTGGAAGAAAATAATGGATGAAGCTCACTTGTCCAGGTATTCCATTCATCTGGGTAGCAACAATATGTACCAAGATTAAAAAACTAAATTTTTGTGGACATGGATGAAACGGGAAATAGCTAAATATGTATCCGAATGTGATACGTGTTGGCGTGTAAAAGCTGATCATATGAGGAAGTCAGGGCTGCTGCAACCATTGAAAATTCCCGCATGGAAATGGGAGGATGTGACTATGGACTTCATTGTCGGATTACCTCTCACATTCCGGAAGCATGATTCGATTTGGGTGATCGTGGACCGATTAACTAAATTAGCTCACTTCATCCCGGTAAATATTGGATTCAATGCCAAGAAGTATGTGGAGTTGTATATTGCCCAGATCTTGTGCTTACACGGAGTTCTGAAGTCCATTATTTCAGATCGCGGTGCGATGTTCGTCGCTCATTTCTGGGAGCAGCTGCACGCGTCATTGGGAACCGAACTAATAAGAAGCTCCGCATATCACCCACAAACTAATGGTCAAACCGAGAGGGTGAACCAAGTCCTAGAAGACATGTTGAGAGCGTGTTCCATTGTGAGACCTATGTGTGTGGAATACATTGGCTTTGACAAAAAAAGTTTTGAATGATGCCATAAAATCTTTTTAGCAAGGTACGACTTTAGCTCGGGCATGTCTTTGATAGCTCCGGCATGTCTTTCTTAAGCTCTGATATGTTTTTGCTAGGTCTGACTTATGTTGGTTAGCTCCGACATGTTTTTCTAGCTCCGGCACTAGGTTGTACTAGCTTTGTTAAGCTCTAGCTCAAGCTCCGGTTAGTTTTGGCAAGATTCAGAGCTTGATTGCAATGTTCCTACTTTTACTGTGAAATATTTCAAACTTGCTTTAAATTGTTAGAAAGATTGCTTAGTAATGATTTGCTAAGTTTTTGGCGCCTATTGGTTGATATGGCTGATATCGTTTTACTGTGGTTTTGAAACATGCTTATGTGAGGTGCTCACGTAAGGTGTTGTGTTCGGAACTAATTTGAGTCAAGTCGCAGACTTGGGCTCGTATGGATTGGTTGTTTGTTCATGTGCAGGTGTTGCTTGAGTTCAAGTCATGGCTGGTGACAGGATCTTTTGGACTAGTCTCAGTGAGGAGATGAGGTTCCAACAACCAAATTTAGGAGGAATTGTGGTTGAGCGGGTGAAGAGGTCGCGCAGGATGATTGAATCAAGGGCAGTGCATATGAAGGTTACTGGACGTCGAAGGAAGGTGTTCGCATGTATGCATGCAGTGCATGATGTGGCAACATGGATCCAAAGATGGGATAAGTAAGGAAAGATCTAGTTAGAAGGATCGGATCGTATTGGTTGATGACTTCGGTTGCGGCGGAGTCAGTTATGACTCGGTATGGAAAGTATCGAGTTGGTTATGATAGGATTTCGTGTGGGTCACAAATTTGAGTTGTTTTAGGAATGCGGGATACATTCCTAAGGTGTTTGGAAGTCTTGATATTGCTTCTATCTGCGTATAGAAGAGTCTTGAGCAGTTATGGAATGTTTCGATTCATGAACTGAGTAGGATTAGAGTCCTGATTTTAATTGGGTTGGCCTAAGGGCGGGTTATATAAGCAAGGGAGGCCAGAGCTTGTGGGAGATGACTTTGGGGCTGTTCCTCTTGTGTTTTATTGAATAAAATTCATAGTTGAAAGGAACTTTTGTGCCTTGTTCGTCCGACTTGTTCCAGACAAGTTTTTCTCGTCGAGTTTTCTGCATAGCACTACCTTTCTTCAGTGGTTTTATCATAACTCGAGTTTTACAATTCCAATTGACGTGATTATTTTTGGGTTGTCTTCAAAACTTGATTATATATCATATGTCAAAATTTCACGATCATTGGATTTGTGGTTTTTGATCTACACGAGTTTCTTTGGAGCATTACAGATCTGGCTTTTCTCGGGTAGGATAGATTGACCTTTGTTCGATCTTTTGATCGTAACTTGAGTTTCTCTCGACGGATTTGAGTGATTCTTGTTGTGTCATCTTTGTGACTTGATTCTCTCTAATATCTACCACTTTTGTCATGGTGAAGAACGTTTAGATTAGTCTCACACACGATTTCTTTAACAGATTGTTTTTCTGACAAAGGGGTTGGGATTTAATTTTTTCCGCTGCGTAATTTTTTAAATCTACCATTCACCCCCCCCTTCGGTAGATTTTCATGTGCTCTTCGATCCTAAAATTGGTATCAGAGCCACGGTGCTCTAATCTTTGTGATTTGCACGTGTTTTGACGAATCATCATGGAGAGATACTCCGCAAAACCTTGTGTTTTTAGTGGTATTGATTTTCAGGTTTGGAAGGCACGTATGGAAGCCTTCATCCAGGCTCAAGGCTTCGCGATACGGGAGAAGGTATACAAGCCTTACGAAGTTCCATCAAATGATCAAGTTACAGCTACAAATCTGAGAGATGTCGACAACAACAAGGCTTGAAACTTGATCATACAAGGATTAACTCAAAGCAACTTCGATCGTGTTGCACACCTCCGATCTGCATACGATGTGTGGAAATCAGATTGTGACTACCACAAAGGATCCAACACGATCAAGGAAGTAAGGCAAGACATGTTCAAGAAAGAATACATGCACTTCGATATGCAACCCGGTCCTACATCCCGGGATGAAAAGCAAAGAAGGACGAAGCACTCCTCCGCAAACGATAAGAAAAAAAAGGGTTTTACAGGACGTCAATTGGTGAGCAGCTTTATCTCCGCACTTCAAGAACTTGGCTCATTCGATGTGGACATTGGAAGTGATGAAGATGAAGATGATTTTGCAAACTTGTGCTTCATGGCGGGCAAATCAAGATCAAGTATGGAGGATGCAGAACACAACAACGACAATGAAGAGGTATGTTCTACTTGCGAAGAAATGTGTGATGCTATTTCTCGTGCCACAATTATAGTTAAGAAAAGGACAAAAAGCATAGGGATAGTGATGCTAAAATTGAATCACTAGAATCTGAAATCAACCGTTTAAAAAAATTGATTCCTAGTGATGGTGCATGTCCCTCATGTGATTTAATATATGAACAATTGTCCTCATTAAGAAGTGCGCACACCTCCACACTTGACAAACTTGAGTTAGAAATTGAAAAGAATAGAGAGCTTGCTGCACTTAATGATAAAAACTTGAAAGATGCTAGCTGTTCTACATTTTATTTGCATTGTTCTACTTGTGATGATCTTGATAAGAAACTACAAGATGCTATGAATGAAATTTCTATATTGAACAATGCTTTACATTCTCATGAAATTAAATTTTGTTCCAATTGCAAATTAAAAGGAAAAACTTCATGTGAAAATTGCCTTGATCTGTCCAATAAACTTGATAACATGCATACGACATTAGATCGGTTTTGTAATGGGAATAAGAACCTAAACGTGCTGCTGAATTCTTCCAAGTCTTGCCATGATAAAACTACTTTAGGTTTTAATTCTCATACTCATGCTAAGGCACGTCCACCTAAAATTGTAAAGTCATTAGGAAGTGGTTTGATTTAAACAGCTCCTAAACAAAAATAAGTGGTTTTCAAATTTGCAGGAGTGTTGTCTCATTTGGTTTCAAATATAAATGCTGCTTGCTCAGCTAGACATGAACACAAAGTTAAATTTCATTGTACCTACTGTGGTAGAGATGGTCATGTCATAGATTTTTGTTATAGCTAGCTAAACAATAGAAAAAAGAAAGAATGATTGCTAGATCTCATAACTTTCATGCAAAATTTGCTGCACATGTTAAACCGAATCATAGGAACATGCAACATGCTGTAATGATTCGAAAACATGCAAAGTTTGCTCCCAAACCTACTGTGTTTCGTGCTACACATGTTACATCTGATAAGTCAGTATTTGGGTACAAAAATTCTCAAACTTTGACTCATAAACCTGTTGTTTTGTCTCAGCTTTCGCGTGTTATTCCTGCTGGACGTCGTGTGACTCAGTACTGGATTCCTAAATGCCTTTTGACTAACCCCAGTATTGATTCATCAACGTATTGTGCTTCTATGTGGGTTACACGCTTGAGGAAGGAGAACATTTGGATTGTGGATTTAGGTTGCTCACGCCAGATGACCGGTAACAAAGAATGGTTCTCCTCCCTCTCTTTTGTGTCATGTGTAGAAAATGTTACTTTTGCCGATAATTCTTCAACTCCTATAATTGCTAAGGGTTCGGTTAGAGTAAATAATCACTACACTTTGAAGGATGTGGCACTTTTTAAATATTTGAAATACAACTTCCTTTCTGTTTCACAACTGCTAGATGAAAATCTGGAAATTATTTTCACTAAAAATTGCTGCAAAGTTGTAAATTCAAATAGTGAGCTTATTTTTAACATGTCTCAGTTTGGAAGAGTTTTTAAAGCTGATTTTGATATGTCTTCCTCTAAGCATAGGTCTCTAGTTGCTAATGATTCAAAGGACTTATATTTTTGGCATCGTAGACTTGGTCAGGTAGGTTTTGATCATCTAACGCGTGTTAGTGCTCTTGATCGCATACGTGGGCTGCCTAAGATTAAAGGGAACAAAGAAACTGTGTGCTCTTCTTGTAGACATGCTAAGATGGTTGCAGGTTCACATACTCCTCTCACAATGATCATGACAACTGAACCGGGTCAAGTTTTGCACCTTGACATCGTAGGACCTTCACGCGTTCAATCCTTCGGAGGTAAACAGTATGTTCTTGTGATTGTTGACGATTATTCTAGATACTCTTGGGTTTACTTTATGTCATATAAGAATGAAGCTTTTAGTCACTTTAGAACTTTATTTCTTAGATTATCAATTGATCACCGAGGATCTCTAAAAGCAATTAGAACTGATAATGGAACCAAATTTAAAAATCAATCTTTTGATCATTTTTGTTCTGAAAATGGAATAGATCATCAATTTTCTTCACCATATGTACCTCAATGAAATGGTGTTGTAGAAATAAAGAATAGAACCTTGGTTGATATGGCTAGGACTATGCTTGATGAATATCAAACTCCTAGGAAATTTTGGGCTGATGCAATTGCAACTGCTTGTTATGTCTCAAATAGTGTTTTCTTGCGCGCTATGCTAGGTAAAACACCATATGAGCTCCGGTTTGGACATAGGCCTAGTGTTACACACTTTCGGGTCTTCGGTTGCAAATTCTTTGTTAAGAAACATGGTAATCTTGATAAATTTGAACCTAGATCTGTTAATTGCATGTTTCTTGGTTATCCATCTCATAATATAGGCTACCGTGAGCTTTTACTTGACACTAACAAAATTGTTGAAACATGTGAGGTGTCTTTTGATGAAGCTAGCCCAGGTACTAGCTCAAATATTGCAGGTCCAGATCCATATCCGCAGGGGGAGAGCATTTTCGTTGAAGATGAGGAAGAGGTGGAGCTGCTGCCCGAAAATTCAGCAGCTAATGACATTATTTCAGCTCCTGATTTTGATTCAAAGCCAGCACCGATGACCGCTATTGATGGTCCAGATCCTCCTCAAGTCACAATCTCATTGATTTGTGATGAACATGAAGAAGAAGAAGTTTGTGAAGTATCCACTCCCCTCCGGGTTCTCAAAAGTCATCCTCCACACCAAATTATTGAAAGCTTGCATGAACGAGTCACACGGTCCAGGTTTTGCGATCCAAACTCTCATGCTCATTCTGCTTTTATTGCTTCTTTTGAACCGAAAGATAAATCACACACACTCACTAATGGATCTTGGATTATTGCCATGCAAGAAGAGTTAGAAAAGTTTGAAGGAAATAATGTTTGGAAAATTGTACCCCCACCTCAAGGTCACACTTTAATTGGAACTAAATGGGTGTTTAAAAATAAACAAAGTGAGGATGGGGTTGTGGTTAGGAATAAGGCTAGGTTGGTTGCTCAAGGTTTCACTCAAGTTGAAGGTCTAGATTTTGATGAAACTTCTGCTCATGTTGCCAGATTAGAAGCCATAAGAATTTTGTTAGCTTTTGCTACAACTAAATATTTTAGGCTATATCAAATGGATGTTAAAAGTGATTTTCTTAATAGCTACATAGATGAGGAGGTTTATGTCGAACAACCACCGGGTTTTGAAAATCCAGATTTTCCTAATCATGTTTACAAACTGTCCAAAGCCTTGTACGGTCTCAAACAAGCCCCTAGAGCATGGTATGAATGGTTAAAAACATTCTTACTTGAAAAGGGGTTTACCATGGGCAAGGTTGATAAATCTCTCTTTGTTCTTAAGCATGGCAATGACTCATTATTCGCTCAAGTGTATGTGGATGATATTATCTTTGGTTGTGCTTCTCATGATTTTGTGTCCAAGTTTTTTGCTATGATGAGATCATAATTTGAGATGAGTATGATGGGAGAACTCGCGTACTTTTTGGGGCTGCAAATCAAGCAAACCAAGGAGGGTACCTTTGTGCATCAAACGAAGTACAGAAGACCTTCTAAGGCGCTTCAACATGGACAAAAGCAAGCCTCTTCGGACACCAAGTGAACTTGATGAAGATGGTGAACCCGTGGATCAAAAAAATGGTAGAAGCATGACCGGATCACTTTTGTACCTCACGGCATCAAGACCGGACATACAACTCAGTGTATGTCTTTGTGCACGGTTTCAATCCTCCCCATGTGCCTCACATCGTAAAGCCCTCAAAAGGATTCTCAGGTAATTACATGGAACTCAAGAATTTGGCATTTTTCTTCCTTCTTCCTCAATCATTACCCTAAAAGCTTTTTCCGATGCTGATTTTGGAGGTTGTAGGATTGATAGGAAAAGTACTTTTGATGCTTGTCATTTTCTTGGTAATTCACTTGTTGCTTGGTCCTCTAGAAACAAAATTCAGTTGCATAATCCACAGCCGAATCTGAATATGTAGCTGCTGCTAGTGCTTGCTCACAAATTATTTGTATTGTTCAAACACTTAAGGACTATGGGGTTGATCTAGATAGTGTTCCACTGTTTTGTGATAACACTAGTGCCATTTGCATTGCTAAAAACCCCTTGCTACATTCTAGAACTAAGCACATTGACATTAGGTATCACTTTCTCCATGATAATGTTGAAAAAGGAAACATTGTGCTTCACCATGTAAATACCAAAAAACAATTGGCTGACATTTTAAAAAAACCTTTGGATTTCACTCGTTTTTATTTCATTCGTACTGAAATAGGGGCTATGCATCCTCATGGCTTACATTGAGGGGGAGTTTTGAAACTTGAGAAGTCAATGTGTGAATCTGAAATTAAAATAATAGGAGCATATTATTTCATACATATATGACTTTGTGATTCCTTTTACATGCTGAAAGTTCTTACTACATTACTCGTGTTATACATTTTGTAGTTTTTATCATGCCTAGTAATTGGAATAATTACTTACGCTAAATCTGTTCATGGTCGAACTTTCTTGCTATTTTGATCTTGTTGCATGTTCACAAGTGTTTTTAATCGTAAAGAATTAATCCAGTAATCAACTCACATGTTGAGTTTTTATGAACAAATATAAGTTGAGAAAAGATCAAGAGAATATGCATGCATCACACTTCTTCTTTCGAGATGGCTTATCATTGCACTTATATTTGAACTTGGAAAAAGTTGTGTATGACTAAAAACATGTCCTTAAGCTTCTGATTGTCAAATGACATAGGCTTGGCTTGGTTGGTTAGAATAAGGCAGATGCAAATATAATCTCTTGCAAATATCATATGATCTAAAATTGTGGTTTGAAAAATAATAAAATGCAGCAGCAAGTGTCATACTTTCAGTTTTGAAATAGTTAATTTTGTGAGATCATGACTTTCTTAAATTGAAAATTACATTTGATCTCTTGCATGGCTAACACTACTTTATGTATCTCATTGATGTGATAGTGTATGTTACTTGACAGTATGATTTGGATGAGCTTTGTTTTATATGTATATGTTATAATATGCTCGTAACAGTTAAATTTTCTGTTTTGAACCTTGCTGAATAAATTGTCAAAGGGGGAGAGATAATATGTGAATTTTTAAAGATAAGTATGCAAGGGGGATAATTTTTTTTTCTCATTTTATTTCTGTTTTACAAAGGGGGAGAAATTTTTTTCAAAACTTTTAATGTGAATAAGCCAATGTTCGTATCTTAAGTGATGTTGCCAATGCATTCATCAAGGGGGAGATTGTGAGAGCTATTTGTGCTGAATTGTAACACCCACTATTTTTAAGAGAAAAAAAATTTGTAAAATGAATTTCTCTTGAGATAAAAACATTTTCTTGGGAATAAAATTCATATAAGGCAAGTTGCATCATGTTTGAATGATTGTGTGAATTTTTGAAAATTCAAATTCGCTAGGAATTTGGTTTACAAATACAAAACATAAAAGAGAAGAAAAATAAAACAGAAAAGAAAATGAAAAAAGACAAGAAAAAGGAAAACCCCTCCTTGGGCCGAATCCTCCCGCCGGCCCAAATCCCTCCTCACCCCCACGCCGGCCCGCACCCCTCTCTCCTCCCACTGCCAACCGGCCCCACACCTCAGCTTCGCCTACCTCGCGCCCCCGCCGCTCGCGTAACCCGCACGCATGATGCCGCCCTCATTTCCTCTTTTCAATGCCATATGTTTCTCTGCAATCAAGCACCGGCTAGTGCCCTATGATGGCGCCATCAGTTTCTCAGCCGAAGCCCTATAAAAACCCGACCGATTCCCCTCTGATTTCACCATACCCGACGCCCAAACCCTAACCGTCGGCGAGCTTGGTAATGGCGCCGATGTTCCCATCAATTCACCCACTGTCTCACCTCGAAACCTTGCCTAACACTTTTGTTGTGTCCCTAGGAGACCGCCGGTCATCTTCGTCAGGAGTTATCGCCCCTGCGTCGCCGACTTCATCGGGCGCCAAGGAGCTCCGCCGCCGTTCGCCATCGCCGACCACCTTCCGACCCTCCTCCGGCCGCGCGACGACTTTCAGTGAGTTCCCCTAGTCCCCCCCTACCTTTTGCGCTAGCTAGTTGTGCCCCGTGGCCATTGTAGCGTGTTTTCAGTCATCGCCGGCGAGCCCACAGCCGCGCGCGCGTCGCCGCCGCCGCGCGCCGCCCTGCGCCGTTGCTCCCGCCACTCGGGGAGACGTGGCTCTCTCTCGATCGTTAATTTTGAACGGGCAGCTGAGATTAAAACATCCCATACCGTTTCGGTACATTAGATCTGGGCCATCCACTTTAAAACCAACGGCCCACATTCAAATTACTTTTCCCGCCGCCTGTTTTGCACCCAAGCCCCTGGAATCTTGCGGGCTACCCCCTGGGTTTCCCTAGAATTCAAGTCTAGCCCCTATAAATGACAAACCATCCCCTGGACTTTCTGGAAATTAGTAAAATACTGGTTAAATTAATAAAAAGTGTTTTTAAGCCCCTGGAGTATTATAAAATAGCAAATAAAATTTGTAAAATTGTAGAATAATCCTTGGACTTAATAAAAATTATTTTTAGCCACGGGAACAGTTCTGTTTTTATAGAAAAGCCCCTGTTAGTTCTAGAAATTAAATAAAAGTCCTTAATTTGTATAAAATACTTATAAAAACAGATTTAAATATGTATTATTTATTTTCATTTCTGTATTACTTTTATTAATTCATTTAACTTGCTAAAATAGTCATAAAAATACTTTTAAGTATATTTAGTTCATAGAAATTGCTTTGCACATAGAAATAATTAGTAAAAATAATGTAAAAATTATAAAAATTACATTATTGATTATAAATCTATTTTAAGCTTATTTTGAAGGATAAAAATTTCTATAAAATTATATTAGGGTTCTAATAAATATAAAAATGGTATAAAAATATATAAAAATATGTTTTACTCAATAAATTTCATTTAACTTTAAATTATCATCAATGGATGTATGTCTATAATAAAAACCAACCCTAAAATCACTTTTGCGTAGGAATTTGCATTTATTTGAATTGTTTGCACTTTATTATGTTCTTATTGTATGTTATTTTTCGTGCATCGTCGTAATTTTAGAGTCGGGGCCAGAACCCACTTTTAATATTCAAGAGCAACAATTTCCCGAAGACCCCGAGGCACAATTCGGAGGCAAGGTCCTTGACCATCTTGCACCCTTTTTGTTATGTTTTAGTTAGTTGCATGCTAAATTAAAATATGAATCCTATGTTATGTTTTCCTAGATTTTCCACAGTATTCCTTGTCAACATGGTTTGGGTGTTTTACTATTAAATTAGTTTACGCTTAGCCATGCTTTAATGAAATATGGTCTATTCTACAATATTACGTTTGAAGTACTTTGATTCATGAATTGATGGCTATAATGGAATTAGTAGATAGGAATCTGATAGGGGGTTTTGTATGGATTGGTGCATGCGTGCACAAGACCTTGGTTTGGGGCTTGACACCTATCGGATTCTAAGGACCGGTTTATGGAAGAAGTTGCTAAGCCATTTAGTATCACCAAAAAATTTTATATGGGAAAACTTGGTTTAGTAATTTAGTCTGTCCCGATGTAGCATAGGTAATTGATCGGGCGGGGAATGGGCTTTGCCTTGGGATCCACATGGCTCAAGAGGGGGCTTCTCCTGGCGGAGGGAAAATAGACTCCAAGTGCCGGAGCGGTGAAACCTTAGAGTACCCATTGCAAGTCGGGAGAACCATCAGAAACACCTCGTAGTGATCTCCTGACCACACACCTACGGAAGTTTGTAATTGTTGTTAGATACCACGGACATCAGGGAGGTTTATCTTAGTCCACTTGGCAACAGGGGATGAAATCACGAACTGTGGGTAAAGGATACACACTCTGCAGAGTTTTGTCAAACTGTCTAGACAGCCGTGCTCACGGACACGAGCGGCTTGGAAACCAAATTCATAATTAGCACATGGTTACATAATAGATGGTTTGGGTTTGGTTTTACCTGGATTAATTTTGGGATGTTGGTTGGGATTTCACCTAGATGTAGGTGCTTAATAAACAATTAAGAGTAGGTTGTTACTGCTATAGTGCTTAACCTATTAATTGCCTTCCTTGTTGTGAACCATACATGTCATAACTTCCCAACTTGCGAGTATCGTTGGTACTCAAACTTGTTAGTTGCATATTTGCCCCCCCCCCCCCCAATCTACGAAGACACTGAGGTGGAGAACCAGGACTTCTACGGAGATCCCGAAGAGATGTTCTAGGCTGGCGCTCCCCCGTGCAACGCCTGTGTTGAAGCCCTTTGTTATGTTTTTCCTCTGCTTGTGTACTTTTATTTTAGACCTGGAAGGTCATTTATGTAATAAGGTGATGTACTCGAACATGGTATTTTATTTGGTATTTCACTTTTGTCAACACATGAATGAGTTGAACTGATCCTGGCATACATGTGGAAAGCATCTGGTTGTCTTCTTATTACCAGGTGTGACAAAGTGGTATCAGAGCCAGGTTTCCCATAGGACGCAAGCCTAGATAGAAATGGACAATTTAAGGACTTTACTAGTTTCAAATATTATTAATTATAGAATTTCTTTGTATTCTTTACCTTGTACTTGTTTCACTTACTCCTTAATTTGTTTTATTACTGACACTCTTCCGTTTCAAAATTTTAGATGGCCAACTTCAGGAGAACCGCTCGCATTTCCACTGGAGGCTATGTCCCTAACCGAAGGATTGCTGCCTGCCGTACCCCGCTCAACGATCCTCGACGTGCGATGGTGATTCGTACTGATGGGAGAGCTGCAGGACGACTCCGACGTCCACTTCAGGCCATACTGCACGATGCCGACTACAGGCACGAGAGACTGGCACTCACCTACCACTCCATCGGGATGCAGCGCCCCTACCGGATTGAGTGGTCATGCAAGCTATTTGTCTACTATGGGGATGAACTACTTATGGTGCACCGTACTCCTGCCGCGAGGAGCTACCGACGTCACGCTGAGCAGGATGTCAGTTGGGAGGCCATCACCTTTTGGAGTCACACTTACTGCTACCAGCTTCGGAACTCGGTGCACGCCTAAACTCCCTAGCGTCCCAGCGGCACTGGCAACTTCGTCACCAGGTACGTGGAGGGGCCCCTGACCCTTCCACAGACTCACCAGACAGTTGATGACGTGGAGCGCCTCAACATTCACCTCCACAAGGCTCAGCAAGAAATTCAGGATGTCCGTGACCTTGCAGCTCATTATGAAAGGCAGGTGAGGAGGTACCGTCGGATCACCGACGAGGACCCAGATGGGTATGCTTCAAACACCTCCACTTGGATTCCAGACTCTCCTGATTGTCGTGTCGGTCGTGGCGACACTAACTCTCTGGACCAGTCTTGAGACGAGGAGCCAGATTCTAGGGAGCCTTCTGTTCCACAGCAGCCAGCCAACTCTCCTCCGCATGGCAACGAGTCTTATGGCAGCAACTCGGGATATGATGGAGATGACAATGAAGACTCGGACGAGGAGGAGGATCCCAAGGAGCGAGAGTAGACTGCGACCTGCCCTATGACTCAAGATTAAGACACTTACCCATGAGATGTAATAAGAGCGATGTAGTAACAATCTATGTAATCTTGAGTTGTATGATTTTGCTTTGAGAACTTGTTTATCCATGTTTGAGTTTGCTTAATGAAATGACCTTTATTTCTCTTATTCCTTATTGATGCATATAGTGGGAAAGTCGTATAGAGTAGCTTCTCTCTTATCTCCTCATTCTATAACAACGCCCCAATCTTAGATGGCAGGAAGAGGAAGAGGACGTGGACGTGGTGTGCCACCCAATCAAGACAATGAAGTCCCGCTACCTCAATGGAATGGACGAGGTGCCCGTGGAGCACCAGCCGCAAATCAAATGCAGCATATGATGGCCATGCAGCTACAAATGATGCAAAATTTAACACAAATTGTGAACAACATGCAACAGGCTCATTAAGCACCACCACCCCCTCCACCACCACCACCACCCCAACCTCCAAGGTTTTGCTTAAGAGACTTTATGAACACTCAACCTCCACGCTTTCCCAACACCGTGGAACCTATGGATGCTGACGACTGGATTAATACGATTGAAAGTAAACTGAGGATTGTTCAGTGCGAAGGAAGGGAAATGGTGTTATTGGCATCACACCAACTCCATGGACCTGCAGCTGATTGGTGGACCGCTTATACTGCAGCTCATGGCAACCCAGACAACATCACCTGGGAGGAGTTCAGAGAAAGCTTCCGCAACCATCACGTGCCTGAAGGAGAAATTCAAGCCAAGCATCTGGAGTTCCTAGCACTGAAGCAAGGGAACATGAACATATGAGGGTATTTGAACAAGTTTAAACAACTATCTCGGTATTCCCCTGGAGATGTTGACACTGATGCCAAGAAACAATTTTGTTTCAAGGAGGGATTGGACAAAGAGATACAGTTGATGATGTCTTCCAGTGACTATGCTAGCTTCCAACATCTGGTGGACAAAGCTTTTACGGTAGAAAGAAAGAAATAGGAATGCGAAGGACAAGACCGCAAAAGGAAGATGATGATGGGGCAGTCTTCAAGCAACAATCGTCCTCGCTTCAACCCACAGCAGTCGGGACACATGAATCGTCCCATGGGCAATAATCAAGGTCAGTGGTACATCAACAACTCTTCATTCAGGCCTCAAGCTCAGTATGCTCGTCCACGGTACCAGCAGATGCAACCGCAACACCCTCAAATGTATCAACAGCGTCCTATGACTTCAAATCCTCGACCAACTGGGCAATCACAGCAAAATCAACAACGAAACAAGGCTCAAGACACCGGTACTCGGGGAGCTTGCTACATATGTGGTGACAAGGGACACTACTCCAACAACTGCCCGAAGAAGCTATCACAGCAGAACCAGTCCAGAGGAAGGGTCAATCATGTTGTTTTGGAGGAGGCCCAAGACGCATTAGATGTGGTGATCGGTACGTTCCCTGCTGATTCCCATCCTTCTACAGTATTGTTTGTCTCTGGTGCAATGCATTCATTCATAGCAAAAGAATTCATAAGAAGACATGGAATGACTGTTACATTAATGAATCAAGTATTAGTAGTCAACTCTCCTGGAGGAGAGATGTTGACAAGGCAAGTATGCCCTAATGTAAGCATAAACAATAGGGGGGTAGCATTCTTAGCAAACCTTATAGTGCTGGAGTCACAAGGAATATACATTATTCTCGGAATGGATTGGTTAACCAAGTACAAAGGAGTGATCCACTGTGCCACCAGAACAGTATGCTTAACTCATACAGATGGCACAAACGTGGAGTTTCATCCTGAGCAAGCACCAGTTCAGAAAATACGACTCAATCAAGTTGAAGGGGTACAAGAGATCAAAGTTTTTTGTGACTTTTCGGATGTGTTTCCTGTGGAACTACCGGGTATGCCCCCTGACAGAGAGATTGAATTCATCATTGAATTAGTGCCTGGTACAGCACCAATTTACAAGAGACCATACAGGATGGATGCTAAATAGATGGCAGAATTGAAGGATCATATCAATGAGTTATTAGCAAAAGGATACATTCGTCCAAGTTCCTCACCTTGGGGAGCTCCAGTGATATTTGTGCCCAAGAAAGATGGCACACAGAGGTTGTGTGTGGATTATCGTGCACTCAACGCAGTAACTATCAAGAACAAGTATTCTTTACCAAGGATTGAGGATTTGTTTGACCAGTTGAGAGGTGCTTGTGTGTTCTTGAAGATTGATCTGCGTTCAGGGTATCACCAATTGAAGATACGACCCTCGGACATACCCAAGACGACATTTTTTTCGAGATATGGATTATATGAGTATACAGTAATGTCTTTTGGCTTGACTAACGCCCCAGCTTATTTCATGTACCTTATGAATAAGGTGTTTATGGAATACCTGGATAAGTTTGTCGTTGTGTTTATTGACGACATTTTGATATTCTCCAAAAGTGAAGATGAACATGAGGAGCAATTAAGACTGGCCTTACAAAAACTTCGTGAACCTCAATTGTATGCAGAGCTAAGTAAATGTGAGTTCTGGTTGAAGGAAGTGTCATTTCTGGGACATGTTATATCACAAGGAGGAATCGCAGTAGACCCTAGTAAGGTGAAAAATGTTCTGAATTGGAAGACACCAGAAAATGTTGGGGAAATCAGGAGTTTCTTGGGTATGGCTGGCTATTATCGCTGGTTCATCGAAGGATTCTCAAAAATATCTCGTCCGTTAACAAAGTTACATGAGAAGGGAACTGTATACAAGTGGACACCAGAATGTGAAGCCAGTTTTACAGAGCTAAAGAAAAGATTGACCACTGCTCCAGTGTTGATTATGCCTGATATGCAGAAATAATTAGCAGTCTACTGTGATGCATCCGGCCAAGAACTGGGATGTGTATTAGTGCGAGAGGGACATGTAGTAGCCTATGCTTCATGTCAATTCAGAAAGCATGAAAGAAATTATCCCACTCATGGCTTGGAGTTAGCAGATGTAGTGCATGCATTGAAATTATGGAGGCATTATCTGATTCGAAAAAGAACTGAAATTTATACAGACCACAAGAGTTTGAAGTATATCTTCACCCAACCAGATCTAAATCTCAAACAACGTAGATGGTTGGAATTAATCAATGATTTTGATGTCGGAATCAACTATCATCCTGGAAAAGCTAATGTGGTCGCAGATGCATTAGGCAGATCAGCTCAAAGCATTAGCTTGGCACTGCAAGGTCAACAACCGCAGATATGTGAGGAATTCGCAAGGCTAAACCTTAGTATCATGACTAATACTGAGGTAGTGTCTATGGAAGTAGATTCCATGCTGGAGAAGGATATTCGTGAAGGGCAAAAGAATGATAAGTGGATTCAGAAGATTAAGCAACTAATGAAAGAAGGAAAAGCGCCAGACTTTAAAGAAGATGAAAAGGGAACTTTATGGCTAGGGAAGAAAATATGTGTACCTGATATCAAGGAGATTCGAGAGCTGATACTGAGAGAAGCTCATGATTCGTCATATTCTATTCATCCAGGAAGCACAAAGATGTATCAAGATCTAAAGGATCAGTATTGGTGGCATGGAATGAAGCGTGATGTGGCTGAGTATGTAGCTCTGTGTGACACATGTCAGAAGGTCAAAGCAGAACATCAAAGACCCGCAGGGTTACTTCAACCAATTAAAAATTCTTGAATGGAAATGGGAAGAAATAAGTATGGACTTTATTGTGGGATTGCCGAGAACTCAGTCTGGATATGACTCTATATGGGTCATAGTGGACCATTTGACCAAAGTGGCTCACTTTATCTCAGTAAAAGAAAGGTATTCTGGTTCAAGATTGCAATAACTATATATGGCAAGAATTGTATGCCTGCATGGAGTGCCGAAGAAAATAATATCGGATAGGGGTACTCAGTTCACTTCCAGATTTTGGCAAAAGTTGCATGAGTCTATGGATACCCGATTGAATTTCAGCTCGGCATATCATCCGCAAACTGACGGTCAAACAGAGCGCATAATCAAATTCTTGAAGATATGTTGAGAGTGTGTGCTTTGAAAAATAGTAGGAGTTGGTATAAGAACCTACCCTATGCCGAATTTTCTTATAACAACAGTTATCAAGCCAGTTTGAAGATGTCTCCGTTTGAAGCTTTGTACGGACGAAAGTTTAGAACACCATTGTTTTGGAATAAAACTGGGGAAAGCCAAGTATTTGGGACTGAAGTGTTAAGGGAAGCTGAGAGACAAGTACAAGAAATCCGGAAAAATTTGAAGACGGCTCAGTCGAGACAGAAGTGTTATGCTGATACTCGCCGTCGTGATTTATCCTTTGAGATTGGTGATTTTGTGTATCTCAAGGTATCTCAAGTGAAGGGCAAATTATCACCCCGATATATTGGTCCTTTCAAGGTAGTGGAGAAAAGAGGAGAAGTATCCTATCGGATCGAGTTACCATCTCACTTATCAGATGTACATGACGTATTCCACGTGTCACAATTGAAGAAATGCTTAAGAGTCCCTGAAGAACAATTGCCATTAGAAGTAGTAGACGTACAAGAGGACCTGACCTATGCATAACAACGTGTTAAGATTCTCGAGACGTCAAAACGAGTTATGAGGAATAAAGTTACTCGTATGTGCAAAGTTCAATGGAAACATCACTCAGAAGAAGAGGCGACATGGGAAAGAGAAGAAGACCTCAAGGCAGAGTTTCCTAGTCTATTCTCTTAGGACGTCCAAATCTCGAGGGCGAGATTTCTTTTTAGGGGGGTAGAATTGTAACACCCACTATTTTAAGAGAAAAAAAATTTAAAATGAATTTCTCTTGAGATAAAAACATTTTCTTGGGAATAAAATTCATATAAGGAAAGTTGCATCATGTTTGAATGATTGTGTGAATTTTTGAAAATTCAAATTCGCTAGAAATTTGGTTTACAAATACAAAACATAAAAGAGAAGAAAAAGTAAACAGAAAAGAAAAAGAAAAAAGACAAGAAAAAGGAAAACCCCTCCCCGGGCCGAATCCTCCCGCCGGCCCAAATCCCTCCTCACCCCCGCGCCGGCCCGCACCCCTCTCTCCTCCCGCTGCCAACCGGCCCCACACCTCAGCTTCCCCTACCTCGCGCCCCCGCCGCTCTCGTAACGCGCACGCACGATGCCGCCCTCATTTCTTCTTTTCAATGCCATCCGTTTCTCTACAATCAAGCACCGGCTAGTGCCCTATGATTGCGCCATTAGTTTCTCAGCCGAAGCCCTATAAAAACCCGGCCGATTCCCCTCTGATTTCACCATACCCGACACCCAAACCCTAGTCGCCGGCGAGCTTGGTAATGGCGCCGATGTTCCCATCAGTTCACCCACTGTCTCATCTCGAAACCTTGCCTAACACTTTTGTCGTGTCCCCAGGAGACCGCCAGTCATCTTCGTCGGGAGTTAACGCCTCTGCGTCGCCGACTTTGTTGGGTGCCGAGGAGCTCCGCCGCTGTTCGCGGTCGCTGACCACCTTCTGACCCTCCTCCGGCCATGCGACAACTTTCAGTGAGTTCCCCTAGTCCCCCTCTACCTTTTGCACTAGATAGTAGTGCCCCGTGGCCATTGTAGCGTGTTTTCGGTCATCGCTGTCGAGCCGGCCGCCGCGCGCGCGTCGTCACCGCGCGCGCTTCGCCTCCACCGCGCGCCGCCCTGCACCGTCGCTCCCGCCATTCGGGGCGACGTGGCTCTCTCTCGACCGTTCATTTTGAACGGCGCGTGAGATTAAAACATCCCATACCGTTTCGGTACATTAAATCTGGGCCATCCACTTTAAAACCAATGGCCCACATTCAAATTACTTTTCCCGCCGCCTGTTTTGCGCCCAAGCCCCTGGAATCTTGCGGGCTACCCCCTGGGTTTCTCTGGAATTCAAGTCTAGACCCTAGAAATGACAAACTAGCCCCTGGACTTTCTGGAAATTAGTAAAATACTGGTTAAATTAACAAAAAGTGTTTTTAAGCCCCAAGAGTATTATAAAATAGCAAATAAAATCTATAAAATTGTAGAATAATCCCTGGACTTAATAAAAATTATTTTTATCCACTGGAACAGTTCTATTTTTACAGAAAAGCCCCTGTTAGTTATAGAAATTAAATAAAAGTCCTTAATTTGTATAAAATACTTATAAAAACAGATTTAAATATGTATTATTTATTTTCATTTCTGTATTATTTTTATTAATTCATTTAACTTGCTAAAATAGTCATAAAAATACTTTTAAGTATATTTAGTTCATAGAAATAATTAGTAAAAATAATGTAAAATTGTAAAATTACATTATTGATTATAAATCCCTTTTAAGCTTATTTTGAAGGATAAAAATTTCTATAAAATAATATTATGGTTCTAATAAATATAAAAATGGTATAAACATCTATAAAAATATGTTTTACTCAATAAATTTCATTTAACTTTAGATTATCATCAATGGATGTATGTTTATAATAAAAACCAACCCTAAAATCATTTTTGCGTAGGAATTTGCGTTTATTTGAATTGTTTGCATTTTATTATGTTCTTATTGTATGTTATTTTTCGTGCATCGTCGTAATTTTAGAGTCGGGGCCAGAACCCACTTTTAATCTTAAAGAGCAACAATTTCCCGATGACCCCAAGGCACAATTTGGAGGCAAGTTCCTTGACCATCTTGCAACCTTTTTGTTATGTTTTAGTTAGTGGCATGCTAAATTAAAATATGAATCCTATGTTATGTTTTCCTAGATTTTCCACAATATTCCTTGTCAACATGGTTTGGGTGTTTTACTATTAAAATAGTTTACGCTTAGCCATGCTTTAATGAAATATGGTCTATTCTACAATATTACGTTTGAAGTACTTTGATTCATGAATTGATGGCTATAATGGAATTAGTAGATAGGAATCTGATATGGGGTTTTGTATGGATTGGTGCATGCGTGCACAAGACCTTGGTTTGGGGCTTCACACCTATCAGATTCTAAGGACCGGTTTATGGAAGAAGTTGCTAAGCCTTTTAGTATCACCACATAATTGTATATGGGACAACTCGGTTTAGTAATTTGGTCTCTCCCGATGTAGCATAGGTAATTGATCAGGCGGGGAATGGGCTTTGCCTTGGGATCCGCTTGGCTCAAGAGGGGGCTTCTCCTGGCGGAGGGAAAATAGACTCCAGGTGCCGGAGCGGTGAGACGTTAGAGTACCCATTGCAAGTCGGGAGAACCATCGGAAACACCTCTTAGTGATCTCCTGGCCACACCTACGGAAGTGTGTAATTGTGGTTAGCTACCATGGGCATCAGGAAGGTTTATCTTAGTCCACCTGGCAACAGGGGACAAAATCACGAACTATGGGTAAAGGATACACACTCTGCAGAGTTTTGTCAAACTATCTAGACAGCCGTGCTCACGGACACGAGCGGCTTGGAAACCAAATTCATAATTAGCACATGGTTACATAATAGATGGTTTGGGTTTGGTTTTACCTGGATTAATTTTGGGATGTTGGTTGGGATTTCACCTAGATGTAGGTGCTTAATAAACAATTAAGAGTATGTTGTTACTGCTATAGTGCTTAACCTATTAATTGCCTTCCTTGTTGTGAACCACACATGTCATAACTTCCCAACTTGCGAGTACCGTTGGTACTCAAACTTGTTAGTTGCATATTCCCCCCCCCCCAGTCTACGAAGACGCTGAGGTGGAGAACCTGGACTTCTACAGAGATCCCGAATAGATGTTCTAGGTTGGCGCTCCCCCATGCAACGCCTGTGTTTGAGCCCTTTTTTATGTTTTTCCGCTGCTTGTGTACTTTTATTTTAGACCTGGAAGGTCATTTATATAATAAGGTGATGTACTCGAACATGGTATTTTATTTGGTATTTCACTTTCGTCTACACATGTATGAGTTGAACTAATCCTGGCATACATGTGGAAAGCATCTGGTTGTCTTCTTATTACGAGGTGTGACATGAATACATTGGCTTTGACAATAAAAGTTTTGAATGTTGCCATAACATCTTCTTAGCAAGGCCCGACTTTAGCTTCGGCATGTCTTTGATAGCTCCGGCATGTCTTTGTTAAGCTTTGATATGTTTTTGCTAGGTTCGACTTATGTTGGTTAGCTCCAACTTTTTTTTCTAGCTCTGGTGCTAGGTTGCACTAGCTTTGGTAAGGTCCGGCTCAAGCTCCGGTTTGTTTTGGCAAGATTCGGAGATTGATCGCAATGTTCCTGTTTTTACTATAAAATGTTTCGAACTAGCTTTACATTGTTGGAAAGATTGCTTAGTATTCATTTTCTAAGTTTTTGGTGCGTTTTGGTTGATATGGCTGACATCGTTTTACTGCGGTTTTGCAACATGCTTATGTGAAGTGCTCACGTAAGGTGTTGTGTTCGGAACTAATTTGAGTCAAGTCGCAGACTTGGGCTCGTACGAATTGGTTGTTTGTTCTTGTGCAGGTGTTGCTTGAGTTCAAGTCATGGCTGGTGACAGGATCTTTTGGACTAGTCTCAGGGAGGAGATGAGGTTCCAACAACCAAATTCAGGAGGAATTTTGGTTGAGCAGGTCAGGAGGTCGTGCAGGATGATTGAATCAAGGGCAGTGCATATGAAGGTTACTGGACGTCGAAGGAAGGTGTTCACACATATGCATGCGGTGCATGACGTGGCAACATGGTTCCGAAGATCGTATAAGGAATGAAAGATCTGGTTCGAAGGATCGGATCGTATCGGTTGATAGCTTCAGCTGCGGCAGAGTCGGTTATGACTCGTTATCGAAAGTATCGAGTTGGTTATGATAGGATTTCATGTGGGTCACGAATTTGAGTTGTTTTAGGAATGTGGGATACATTCCTAAGGTGTTTGGAAGTTTTAAGATTGCTTCTATCTGTGTATAGAAGAGTCTAGAGCAGTTATGGAAAGTTTCGATTCGTGAACTGAGTAGGATTAGAGTCCTGATTTGAATTGGGTTGGCCTATGGGCTGGTTATATAGGCAAGGGAGGCCAGAGCTCATGGGAGACGACTTTGACACTATTCCTCTTGTGTTCTATTGAATAAAATTCATAGGTGAAAGGAACTTTTGTACCTTGTTCGTCCGACTTGTTCCAGACAAGTTTTTCTCGTCGAGTTTTCTGCACAGTACTACCTTGCTTTTGTGCCTTGTTCGTCCGACTTGTTTTACAGATCCAGCTTGTGTGCAAGGTAGTGTTCCTCCAGTAAGAAATCAAGGTAGTGTTCCTCCAGTAAGTTTTGATTAATAAAATTCGTAGTCAAAATGAGCTTTTGTGCCTTGTTCTTCCGACTTGTTATCTTTAAGTCTCTCTCGTGGAGTTTCCGCACAACACTACCTTGCTTCGGTGGTTTTATCATAACTTGAGTTTCACAGATTCAATTGACATGATTCTTTTTGGTTTGTTTTCACAACTTTATTATCTATAATATGTAAAAAGTTTACTATCATTGGATTTTTGGTTTTTGAGCTACACGAGTTTCTTTGCAGTATTACAGATCTGTTTTTTCTCGGGTAGGACAGATTGACCTTTGTTTGATCTTTCGATCGTAACTTGAGTTTCTCTCGACAGATTTGAGTGATTCTTGTTGTGTCGTCTTCGTGACTTGATTCTCTCTGATATCTATCAGTTTTGTCACGGTGAAACACATTTAGATTAGTCTCACACACGATTTCTTTAACAGATTATTTTTCTGCCGAAGGGGTTGGGATTTATTTGTTTCCATTGCATAAGATTTTTTTAAATCTACCATTCACCCCCCTCTGATAGCTTTTCACATGCTCTTCGATCCTACAGCCATCCACCTTGGTAAAAATATGGATGATCATTTACCATTGGCGGATTTCTCATACAACAATGGTTATCAAGTGGGTATCAAGATGGCACCGTATGAGGCTCTCTACGGCCGGAGATGTCGCACACCGCTGAATTGGTGTGAATCCGGTGAACGGGTGACGTTCGGGATTGATCTCATTAACGAAGCCGTAGAAAAAGTTCGGGTCATCCAAGCAAACTTGAAGGCTGCACAAGCACGTCCTAAAAGTTATGCAGATCAGCGACATCGACATCTGCATTTGACGTTGGAGAGCGCGTTTATCTCCGTGTGTCTCCGATGAAGGGAATTCACCGGTTCGGTGTTAAGAGGAAGCTTGCTCCCCAATTTATTCGTCCATTTGCTATCACGGAGAAGTGTGGACCCGTAGCCTACCTGCTGGAATTACCGGCAACTCTGGCCGGTGTGCATGATGTTTTTCAAGTATCACTGCTCCGAAAATGTCTCAAATACACCGCTGCTGTCTGCACTGATGAAATTTAAGAGTGGCAACAGGATCTCACCTACACGGAACATCCGGTTCAGATTATAGACGAAAAGACTCGCAGCACAAGGAACCGGATGTTGTGTTTCTACAAAGTCTTGTGGAGCAACCATACCGCTGAAGAAGCGACGTGGGAAAGCGAGGATTAATTTTTATCAAACTATCCGGATTTGCTATCATCATATATCTGGTAACCTCTCCTGCTTCGTGTCTCTCTTTTTGTAATCTTGGGACGAGATTCATTTAAGGGGGGAGGGATGTAAAATCCCTAAAACTTAGGTGTTCATCTCAGATATAAAATGCAATGTTAAAAATAATCAAAATGGCAATTGAAAGATAAAATTAATTTAAACTTAAAGTGAGTGGTTAAAAATTAAAATTTACTACTGTTCAAACATTGTCAAACTAAATATTTGAGTTGCAAAATAAATTGCACATAATTCAAAAAGTACCACTGTCAAGTTTCATTATTTTTGAAGCCCATTTGCTATTTGAAACAACTAGTTCAAGGAAATCCATTTAAATTCAAATTCAGATTTGGATTCAGATGAAACTTGATCCAATGTGGGAATTGAATTCAGATTTGAATTCTACATAATTTCTTTAGGCTACCTGCCAAGTTTCATGACTTTTGACCAAAGTTTGGTGAGATATTTGAGTAGACAGAGAGGAGGTATAAGAATGGGAGTGTGGAACCCACTGGTCAGCCTCCCAAGTGTTGAACCGCCTCGATGCTTTGCTTCTCCAGGCGCCACCGCAATGTCTTGCATGCTCCAGCACTTGGCCTCGGTCAGAAGCTGAAACTAGCGAGGCTTTGCTCCCTTATCACCTCAGCACACGGTCCCTGGATATTTGCTTCTTCCTTCCAGTCCAGAGCAAACACAAAGCTTCTGTTTTCCCTGCCGCCGCCGAGCTTCCAGCTGGTTCACAGTGCTCGGCGCGTGTGGACGTCTCCATGCTCCACCAAGCTCCCGGACGACTCCGCACAGACCTTCTCTTCTTCCCCGATGCCAACCATCGGTGCCCTCCCGTGCGGTCCCCAAGAACATTGGCACAGCACCTCCATCGTTTCCTCTATACCATCCCCGAAGATTCCTTGTCGCACTGATGCTACAAATCAATTTTCACCTTGCTGCAAACACAAAAATGTGCTTCCTAATCTTCTTAAACTCCATGTTGAGTAACTCAAGCTATCGTGCGTTCATCTCATCAGAATATAAGTTTTTGTTACTGCCGGTTCTATGAACTGCGGCTAGAACACCAAGAAATTCGGTTTCCATGTTCAAGTATTTTTCAATCAAGTTAGATTAAAGCTTATGAACCTTCTTTTGAGCATCCTCGAACATAAAGCACTTAAAATAATCGATCATAGGCGTACTATCAGCGGTTTTCCCATCCGCCACCATTTTCGACCTAGGTCGCCGTCGATTCCTACCTTGTAGCTACGTTCCGGCAGATTAGAGCTCGTATTCGGGTTCCTCGTTGCCAAATAGTGCTTTGGAATCCAATCCTGAGTCGAATTGACCCCCTCGGTGTGATTTTCTCTATGGCCGACGAAGATCGCCGCCGTCTTGTCGAGGCTGGCCGGATTTCGGCCATCTCGGTGCGTGCGAGGTTGCCTGGCATGTTGGCCGTGGACTGAGGGTCCGGATTCCCTAATTTCCTCTGCCTGTTGGGGCTGTCCGGCTCGAGGAACGGCAGGCCCTGCCGGTGGCCGGCCGCTTGTGGAGATCTGGCGAGAGGAAGGTGATGACAGTGCGGGCCCAATTCGTGGATCTACTGTGCCTTCAGAATCCTTTGTGATGAGGCACCCGCAACCATGTGGCCCCAGTAAGGCCGTGTGCTGTCTGGCTGAGTCAGCTCTGGGCCCCACACGCAGGCATTTAAACTTTCCCTTTTTCTTTTAAATTTCCAGATTTTGTCCAAAGTTTGAAAATTCATATCTCCTTGTAGAAGTGTCCAAAAATTATGAAACAAATTTTGTTGGATTCCTTTTAACTAGTATATTGCAGTGGTGCAAATGTATTGGTATGAAAATCCCAGTACTTTGCTCCAAAATTCCATTGATTCAAAACTTTGGTAATTAATTACAGGAGATCCACTTTATGGAAAAATCCCAGTTTTGGCGATAAAGTCCTCCATACATTTATTGATCTTCAATCAAAATTTCAGCTTCATTGGACTTTATTCGTTCAGTCAAACTATGTTGCTTTTTCATATGTTCATGAAAATTTTAAAAACAACAGAAACTTTTTCAGAATATTGTAAGAACTTGTAAAGTTCATATCTCCCTATGGGAATCTTAGGCAAATGTGAAACCAATTTTTATAGAATTCATTTGACCATATCTAAATGAAAACCAAAATTTCATGTATGACAAAACTCCAGTTCTTCCAGGGGAAATTCTGTGAAGCTTAAAGCTTCGTAGATTTTTGTAGACGACATTCTGTCAATTCTTTAGCTGAAATTTGGCTACACCTTTCTTATGACATATTTGGATTTCTGCAAAAATCCCAGCTTTATTACACTTTGTATTCACCAGATTATTACAGTAGTATGCTTCATATACTTCTATGTCATAATGAAGTTCACAATTTCTTTACTCCCCAAATCAACTTTGGCAAAACCAATCCTTTCCACCAGAATTAAAATGCAACCTAGACCCTTTCTTTAGTACTTATAAAACATACTTAGTTATAATAAGATTCATCAAGTATTCTCTCTTTGCTATGTCCTAATTCTTATATGTGCATTTCATATTGATAGTTATCCAGACGAAGAACATGGAGGACTTGGAGGAGGGATTTCTTCTGGACGGACAAGCAACTGATCACTTATATACTCTCGCTGACTTTGACTAACTGTTAAGCAAGGCAAGCCCCGGTTTGCATTTAAAAGCTTTTATAAAATTTTTCTTTGTATCACATTACATCTTGGAGTTGAATTGTGCATTAAGTCTAGATGATTTCGATACTTCACTTGCATAACCAGAACACCCATGGAGTATTTGGGTAGCTGTTAAGCGCTTGTGTAGTTGCTGGTATGCTAAATATTGTATAGAAATCCGGTAGAAGTCGGGTAGTTGGAATCTACTTGCGAGATAGGTTTCACCTTGCACGGGATTGATTTATGGTAGAGAATGACTTATGGAAATGAATATGAGACCGGGAAGTGGGGTAGGATGTGTAGTCCTGCCTGTGTCGATTGCGGACCGATCCGTGTGCAGTCCTGTTGGGCAAGTTTGAGCTGTACCCGATGCATACTGGTATATGGGACCCAGGAAATTGATGTAACTCATAGACCTTGGTGTGGAAACATCCCTGCTGTCTTTGAATGGAGTTGAAAGGGCATAAAGGTGCAAATATTCTAGCGGGCAACTTCGACGTGTCCATGTAGGGGACCTTTTGCTCGGGATGTAGAGTTGATTCCATATTAGGGCGTCTTGTGAAAAGTGGCTGCATATGGCGTAGAGTGAAGTGCACCGACATGGCTTCCTTGCGGGCGTATGTGTCGTGCATTCTGGGTTGTTATTGATTGCAATTATTGTCGCTCGCGGTTATGGTCTGAGCATACTTGTTCGTTGAGTCGTGACGTAGTAAATTAAGAATAATGGAATCATATGAATTATGCTCTATGCTTAATCAATGTTTACTACTTGTATGCTAAAGTTATATTGCTATCTAAAATTATTTTTATGGAACTGTAAACTTCTGCTAAAATCTGAAAATAAAGGACATACTTTAGGCGAGTTTCTTCTATGTGAATTCACCTACCTATGTACTAGAGTTTCCAGCATGTAGAGTTGCATGTTTAGGTGAGACGGTTAAGTCTTGCTGATCGTTTTGCTCACGGTTTGTGGATTAATATGTTTTGCAGGTAACATCACATATGAAGGGTTCCGTAGTGCGGCATCACCCCTCTCAGGTTGTATTGCCGAGCGGAAACCCCACGGGCCGCTGCTTTGCTTCGTGTTGCTAGTGTGAGGTATTCTGGGCTGAGTACTGTCACTTGTGCAGTAGCTTGGTTCGAGTGAGTGTATTATGTATCTTCCGCTGCTTATGTACTCCTCATGTACATTATTTTGTAAACTCACATATCTTATGAAATAAAACTTTGGTATGTTTCACATATTCTTTTCGTGTGTGATGTTGGGTGCCGCATCGCACGGCACCACCCAATGCGATTCCTGGAATGTCGGGACCCCAGTCCTCACAAATATGAAAGAATGGTGGGCTGCCACATATATGTGGTGGTGGTAAGAAAAGGGAAGATAAGATAATAAGATAGATACGATGGTGAACAAGGTTCGAAGATTAATAGCAACCATTCCTCGGCAACGGCGCTAGAAATGCTTGTTGACGTTACTTACATCACAGATAAAAATTCGCAAGCGCACAGAAACTGTCGTGTAGTACTTCCACTTAAGAGAGTATTCCAAGGGTATCGAATCCAAGGAACGTGTGTGTAATCTTACGAACTAATTTGCCCAAGGACACTAAGTTGTTTTGTCGGCAGTGAATACAGTGGAATTCAAAGTATTGGTTCTAATTCAAAATAATTTGCAGTAGTTGCTTGCCTCGGGCATGGGTTTACCTCTAGCAATACTAGGATGACTCCCGCCAAGAGTCTATGGCATAGCCGAACATGGAGGATTACAAAGGACGAATAGGGTTGTCACCACCTACTGCCTACGTATTCAATCCATGGGTCTACGTGATATTCACTGGTGATTTCTAACCTAAGCACCAAACTTACGTTCTAAATCACAACTCTAGTTGTTTCAAACACAAAGCTACAACTAGAGCCTCTAATAAATTAAAGCAATGAACTCACAAATAACTACTTGTGCAAACTACTATGAATTGAGAATCAAACATGAATTGAATTCACAAAGGGCTTACTTGATTTGATTTCAACTTTGTAGGGATACAAGTGTAGAAGAGGGACTTGACAACTCAGTCCTCCTTCTCCTAAACTCTCATCACACTCTCCTTCGACTTGGCAACCTCTATGACTACTCTAAACCTTAGGAGTGGTATTCTATTCTCAACTTTTTGTGTGTGTGTGTGTAAAGTGAGGTGTGGGGTTGTATTTATAGGGGCGAGAAGAGTTGGTTCCCGCCACCAATTGCACGCAAATCAGTCACCCATGTCTTCTTCAAGCTGGGAGGAGCTAACACGTGGCAGATGACCGTGTTTGGCGCCAGGTTTTAGTCGACCGACTAGGGGGGGGGGTCTGTCGACCTGGTCTTGGCTCCGTGTGCTTCCTTCAGGTCTCTACCTGGTGGGTCCCATTGGCTGATATTGGTGTTGCACCGTTGGATGGCCTCGAATACTTCTGTTTTGTGGGCCATTTGATCTGTGTGGTGACACGTGGTGTCGCCTAATTCGTCGAAATACAATTTTATGGATTACTTCCTGCATGTCTTGGTATTTTGGGTCTAAATTCACCTAGATACGAATAAACACCGACATTTGTAGAATTGGTTAGTTTTTAACCCTACCACTACGTTGTGTTTCTCTTTTGTGTACATTGCGAGGTGAATTGACGGTCTAAATATGGCACTTAAGGACCGTCAACAAGCGCGATCTCTGCAGATCTTAAGGACACTGGAGGGAGTCGACATCTTGAGGACAAGGTAGCTGTAGTGTGCTACAGCCATAAATCAGTATAGGGCTGGCCTACTGATGATGGGGTTGTAGGGGAGGTTAACCTCCGTGATGTCGAACATGACGTTCTTCGTCCTGAGGTTCTTAGGTGTCTCGAGGATCACCGAGAGGTGGATGTTGCCGTACGAGATATGTAACACTGTCATTTTCATGCATCATGCCCTACATCCATCATTAAATATGTTTATATTAAGCAACAAAAAAAAGAAACAAGTTTAAAATGAATTAGAAACAAAACCGCACTTAACAATTTTGGGTAGTGCAGACTAGTCAGATTTTGATGCGGACTAGTCCGACTTCTCTCTGACTTCAAACAGACTTGTCTGTTTTGCTGCAGACTAGTATGTTTTTCCCTCTGGACACTTTCGGACTTGTCCGGCCCGTAGTGGACGAATCCGGCTTCCCAAATTTCTTGAAAATTTGCTAAGTCCATGGACTTGTGGGGACTTGTCTTGTGATCCAGCGAACTTGACCATTTTTCCACTGACTAAAGTTGGACTTTTCCGATTTTGGCCAGACTTTTCTGTTTTTCCCTTATGGATAAGTTCGGACTTATCTTATGTCCAATATGTACTTGTCCGATTTCTCTCTGTCCAACTTTGGACTAGTCCGGCTCTTTTCGGACTTGTCCGATAAATCGTGACCCCGAGTTGATCTTTTGTTTCACGACTTGTTTCTTGGGTTTCACATTAAGTGGGCCAAGGGACGTCGTGCCTAACTCTTTTAGAGCCCATGTGGGACTCTAAACCGACCCCTACTCATCTCGAACTCGAAATCCATCTAATCCTAGCCTCCACCTCTATATAAACAACCCCACCCCTTGGCTTGACATCTATTTGCCACTTTTCCACCACACCCAAACCCTAGCTCGTGAATAGTCGTCACCAAGGAGGGAGAAAGAGATATAGAACAAGAAGAAGAAGAGGAGGAAGCGAAAGAGGATCAAGATCTCCATCAAGTTTTCGTTCTTCATCGCCAATTCACCATCAAGTTCTTCATCAACCCTAGATCGTCAAGATCCAAGTGTTGCCTCCAAGATCCTTGATTCATTGGAGTTCTAAACACCTGGTATACCTTCTATTCCCTTTGCCTTGTGTGAATTCGACCCCAAATCTCAAAATTCACGCCGATCAAGAAAACCTTAGTTTGCTAGTTCTGCGAAAGTGCAGACTTCTCCGGTCCCTAGAGGACTAGTCCGATTTCCTTGGTTAAATTGTGTTGAATTAATTTAAAGTTAGATCAAATCAACCCCAAACCTGTGTAGACATGTTAATAACCATTGTAATTGATTAATAAACATCATTAACAACTTATTAATAGGTTTTGCTTTGCAATTGCATTAATCATGCATATCATGTCATATTGAGTAATGTATGTGCATCTATTGATTGTAGTTCTTGTTTTGTATGTTAATTGTTCGGATTAGACTGATTTGCACTAGAGAGTGTGGTGGAGGATCTACAGCACCAAGAGTTTGAAGGCTTTGATGCGAACCAATCCGAAGAGCAAGGAAAGTTTCCTTGAAGCATATTGATTCTGTTTCTAAAATAAATGTTTTGTTTGCAAACTGCATGCTTGTGTCAATTTCATGGAATCCTATGATAGGAAGTTTACTAGATTTGTTTGACCACCCTTGTCACCTGGAATATATGGTAGAGAGTCGGGAAGGGCTTTTTACCTTTTTGCTTCTCTTAATTAATTGGGATGGGAAGACAACTATACCACTTAACTTAGTTATGCATTGATGAGATTATGGTTAATATGAGCTGGTTGATATGATGTGGTAATCGGTGATCTAAGCAAGCGTGGTATGTGGATGGGTTGGATGTTATGGTGGTTTGTTTGCTTTAATCTATGGAACGGTTCATGCGAGAATAAGCCAGGACTACAGTGCCACCAGGAGGCCAAGTATGGGTGTGGCACAGATGATTAATTAGGGTTTTGTTAGTGCTATTTAGACCATTAAGTATGCCCAGGGAAGGAGTGGTCGGATTGGGTTTGTTAATGATTGGTGGGACTACCCTGGGATCCGAATGGCTCAAGAGGGGGCCCTTTGTTGAAGATGTGCTCATTTGGAGGCATCGCCTCTGATGAAACCTCAGTGGAGTCTAAATAGGCTAGTAATCCCTTCATAAAGGCTATTTTGTGATCTCTTGGCCTCAAACCAACAGAAGTGTGCAATGTGACTGACGGGTCACGGGCATAAGGGAGGTTCTTAGTCACTGAAAGGTGATGAAATCACAAACACGTGGGTAAAGTGGTACAAACTCTACAGAGTCTATTAAAACTATCATGATAGTCGTGTTCCTGGTTAAGAGCACCAGGACAACATCCATGATTAGAGGGAAATTGGGATTTGGGATGGTTGGTTTGTTGTGATTATGCTTTGGTTAAGGATGATAATATGGTTATGGCTAGTTGTGGTTTGAATTGTGGCATTGAATATAACTAATGGTAATGGTGATGGATATGAAATATGGACTTATGCTATGATAGTTATTGTGGGATAATGGGTTTACTTCACATACATATAATATATTACTTTTCAAATGTTTTAATGTACTTTTCAGCATTTAGCCATTATTATATTCGTTATTTGAATCAGCTAGATGTCATACTTTCCACACTTGCTGAGTACGACATGTACTCACCCTTGCAATTCCCCCACCACCAGTTGCAGGTCAGGATTGGGAGTATAATGATGATAATGCGGAGTTCTAGGCCGTGCCTACCGTCAGCTTGCCTGTGGAGTGTTGGAGCTGTGCTATACCCTATTTTCTTAGTTGCTTAGTTTGCCCAGTTTAGTTTGTTTAGTTTATTTCCACTGCATTAATTGATCTTGTCATTAAAATTTCATTAGAGCTTGTATTCGAGGATTTTCTGAATTGTGTAATAAAAGTGCTTAACTAATCTTGTCTTGTGGTAATTTTCTATATATCCTTTTGTGAATGCACTCGTGTATGTGTGTTGAACGTCTTGGGCACACATATGCATTCACTTGTTTCTTTTTCAGAACTGGTTGTCACAAATTGGTATCAGAGCCAAGTTGACCGTAGGATGCAGCCTAGTTAGAATGGACACTTTAGAGCACATAAGAGCACTCAGAAATCGATGTATTTTTGTTTGGTGTGCTGTTTTCTATGTATTGTTGTGTGTGTGCTTAGTAGAGGATTTTGAGATGCTTTAGCATTGCCATGTCCACATAGGCTAGTATAGTTCGTTGCTTAGTTTCATACTCTTTGATGCATATAGTTGGGGATTCGTTCTATCTCTCTTTTCTATCTCGCTCAAACCTCTACGTCACTGGAAGAAGGACACAACTAAAAGACTCACTGTCTCAAATGAAGCTGTATTGGAGATAAGGACTAATATAGTATGTCCAAAAGTAAGTCTTGGAATAAGGGTGGTAGAATTCCTCGCCACCCTTAATGTTTTGGATTCACGAGGATTGGACAAGAGGGGATGTTCCTGTGTAAAATCCCAGTTTTTCCTTAATATATAGTTCAGTTACCAGTTTGTTATCATCCATAGTGAAGATCAATTATGGTTGTGCACATGAACTTGATCTCATAAAAAATCTTTCTTTCACTCATACTTAAATTTTATTAACATGGGGAATGTACTTCACCAATGAACCTAGGATAATTCAAGTGACCTTTCTGCAAATTTTGGAATTTATTGAATGGAAGTTTGCTAGGGCAAAACAATATGCAGTACTAAATATATTTAAATTATTTCAAAAACTTGAATATGGCTACTGTCCATTTAGGCCGTGTCAAAATATTCAAATCTAAGGCTATACATTTTTCCATGGCCTCATAATATTCCATATAGCCTTCCCGCAAAGTTTCAAGATTTTTGAATTCCATTTGTTATTTTATTTGAGACGCTTAGAAAATTATAGTCAAATTCAAATTTGAATTTGAATTTCACATGAAACCTGTCCAAATTGGAATCCAACTTATGAATCTGAATCTCCATATATAAATTGGCCTGTCCACAAAAATCTAGAATTTTTGGACCAAGTTTGCACTACAAGGATTCCGCGCTATTGCAACGATTGTACTTCAACGAATACTAAATCGTTGTAGTAATCTTGGTCTTTTGCCACGATTCACTAGTTCGTGGCATTAGCATCTAACGCCATGGAACACGATCGTTGCATTAGGATCTGTTGCCACGATGCACTACTTCGTGGCATTAGGATCTATCGCAACAAATCTGTTGCCATGATTCACTAGTTCGTGGCATTAGCATCTATCGCCACAAAACCCGATCGTTGCACTAGGATCTGTTGCCACGATTCACTAGTTCGTGGCATTAGCATCTATTGCCACGGAACCCGATCGTTGCATTAGGATCTGTTGCTATGATTCAATAGTTCATGGCGTTAGCATCTATCGCTATGGAACACGATCGTTGCATTAGGATATGTTGCCACGATTCACTAGTTCGTGGCGTTAGCATCTATCGCCACGGAACACAATCGTTGCATTAGGAACTTCTGCCATGCATCACCAGCTCATGGTGATATGATCTATCGCCACAAAACACAATAGTTGCATTAGGATCCGTTGCCACGAGATATCGGTTTGTGGCATTAGGATCTATCGCAGCGGAACACAATCGTTGCATTAGAAACTTTTGCCACGATTCACCAGTTCGTGGCATTACACTCTATCACTATGAAACACAAATGTCGCATTAGGAACATATGCCACGATTCACAAGTTCGTGGCAATAGGATCTGTCGCCACGTAACACTATCATTGTATTAGGATTTGTTGCCACGAAATACCAGTTGGTGGTGTTAAGATCTATCGCCACGGAATATAATCGTTGCATTAGGAACTTTTGCCATGATTCACCAGTTCGTGGCGTTAGGATCTATCGCCACAAAAAACAAACGCTGCATTAGGAACTTTTGCCACGATTCACTAGTTCGTGGCGTTACGATCTATCGCCACGAAACACAAACATTGCACTAGGAACTTATGCCACGATTCACAAGTTCATGCGATAGGATCTATCGCCACGAAACACTATTGTTGTATTAGGATCTGTCTGCCATGAAATACCAGTTGGTGGCGTTAAGATCTACCGCCACTGATTACAAACGTTGCATTATGAACTTTTGCCACGATTTACCAGTTTGTGGCATTACAATCTATCACCACGAAACACAAACATTGCATTAGGAACTTATGCCATGATTCACTAGTTCGTGGCTTGCTTCTAAGCTTGCGGCTAAATAGAATAGCTGCTTCTATCTTTTCAAAAAGAAAAGATCAAGTAGTTTACGTACAGCTAGCTCACACAGTACTTATATAAAAAAATCATCATCTTGACTGTCCTCCCCCAATATTGGAGATACAATACCATCATTGATATATGTATCATCATCATGGTCGTCGTCATCATCATCATCTTCATTTGAAAGAGCAGAAGCATCACCGGTTGCTCCCTCAATATCATTCCTATCTCATGCGGTCATATCCTCATTTATATCAGTAAGTCGTCGATCATCAAATGTCTCAACCTTCATCATCTCATTGACATCATTTTCACTATCTCCAGAGAGCATGGCAAAAAAATTTTGTGGCTTCGTTATAACAACTGTAGAACATTTTGGTTGCTTCACACTTCTAACTTAAAAAACTTGTTCTGCTTGGGTGGCTAGAATGTAAGGCTCATACTTAAGTTGAGAAATAGTAGTGTCAACATCTATCATTCCGTATCGATCCATTTTGTAGCCTCTGCTTTGGCTTTGACCGGAACGAGGCCGATCAAACCAGTCACATTCAAATAACAGAACCTCTTGATTTTTTTTCAAAATCAATAGAAATCATTTTCTTGATTACTCCATACCACTCATGATCACCATCCCGAACAACAACACCACTGTTTTGTGTTCGTAAATCTTTTTCACCTCTGATGTTCGAAAGAAGAAGCCATTTATGAATGATCAACTAAAAAAGTGTCCAACAATCAGGTCAGCAAGATAATGCATACAAATAATCGGTTACTTTGCCTTCTTTGTGTAATGTCATAATTTGTACACATTAATTAGTATAAAATGGGTCATCGATAAACCAACTTCGGAACAGATATTTCTTCAATATTTCATCAAAGTAAAAACTTGCATGTAAAAACTTGCATGTACTAAAACCAATAAACAAACTTGTCGGTGGTTTTGATCCGGCAGATCTCCCGACACTACTAAAAGTGTTTGCGGAGTTTGATGTTCGGTGTGGGCGTGCGGAGATTCAAGAAGGTGAAATGTAAAATGACACAAGAGACACAAAGATTTACGTGGTTCGGGCCGCCTGAGCGTAATACCCTACTCCACGGGGTGTGTTGGTGTTGTATTGGATGTATGAACTCAACTCAGGTGACGTGAGTTGAGAGCACGTGTGAGCCGATCAGACCAGATGTTCTCTATGTATCGTCGGCCTATCCTTTTATAGTACAAGGACAGGACGTTACAAGTTGGCTTGGCCCAACATGTGGCCCCGGCGACTACTAATATTGATACACATTTGATGCGCTTAATTACCCTTAATGACCGAGTTATGGGCTTTGACAGCGCCGTTACTGGTAATAAGGGTCGTCCGATCGTGTTTCATTAACATAGTATTAATGACACTTAATCGGGTCTTGAAATCCTTGATTCCCCTTTGAAGATCCGGAGCCGTTGTGGATTCTACCGGAGGTTTGAGGCTGAAGATCCGACGGTTGGACACGTGGCAGCTCCGGAGCATACTGTGGGGAACAGATAGGTCCGGTGCCACTAGACACGTGTCAGTTCCGGAGCTTCCCTTGGTCTGGGGTTAGGTCCGGGGGTGCCATTATGGTACATAGCCCGGAGCTTCCCCCTTGTGGGTGGTAGGTCCGGTTTGATGGTACACGTGGCGACCCTAGGACTAACCATGTTGGGGAAGCGGGTCCGGTCATGTCTGACATGTGAGCCTCTGAAGGTCTTCAAATCAAGTAGATAACATTTCCTTGAGATCTTTGCAATCTCAAGTGGTATACGGTACTCAGGGTACCGACAGTGGCCCCCTGGGCCTACCTCTGGGGAAGACCCCTTGGGTGAAGTCATTCCGCCGGAGGTGGGTCCATCCTTCGACTTTTGAGTTGAGTCTTCAAAGGTCTTCAGATGTGCTGTTGGTGATAGTTTTGGAGTTGAATCCTCGCCGTGTGGCATATCCCGGGTGCGGCAAATGAGATATTTGGCGTGCGGATCTCACGCAATTTAATGTCGCCGGTTCTCGATACGAAAATCGTATCGGTTCCGTGCACCTTGTCAGGCCGCCGCCTTCGGGCTTCCCGCCTTTCATGATGACAACCGTTTGCCTGGGTAAGAACCTCGACTTGATCATCGGGGTGGTCCCAGGCCCTCTTGTCATCGGTAGGGTGAAATTTTTGAATAGTATCTTTGGCTTCCCTGCGATTTCCATCCAAGCGTTGTGGGGGCTTACTTAACAAGGAAAGCGCGCACCGTCTGGGGTTCTTTACGCCTCTCATCTGAACTTGCGCTCGAACTCCCAAACTTGTGCTTGCTTTTCCTCCCTTGCCTCACTGTGCTGCGATGGAGTTGGGTGTCCGCAAGAGCCACTTTAAGACCGAAAGTGACCTGAAGAAGGTCCGGGCCCTCATGGGGTGGTCCCTGGACTTCTTCAACCACCTGGTCCGCGCCGGGGGAAAGCTCCCATTCGAGAAGGAGCACGCCGGCGAGATGGTGTACTTTTCTACGTACGCCATGGTGGGGTTGATCCCACCTTTTTCCTCCTTTTTCTTGATGCTGCTAGACTTCTATGGTCTGCAGCTGTACCACCTTGGCCCCCACTCCATTCATCTAGTGTCTGTCTTCGTCCACTTCTGTGAAATGTGGGTGGGCATCCCCCCCTGCATTGAGCTTTTCCGGACCTTCTTCACCGTCCATACCACCGGAAGGAGTGATGAGTACCTTGGCTTCTACTACTTTGTGAAGCGCAAGAAGTGCCCATTCAAGTACCTCCAGTCATTTCTCTCTGGAAAGTGGGACGATTGGAAGAAAGACTGGATAGTCATCCGGGTTGAGGAGCACGAGAAGCTGGAGCTGCCCGGAGGCCTCCCCAACATCGACACTGCGGTCTGGAGTGAAGCACCGGTGCTGTCAGATGCCTTCAACCCTGATCTGACCAGGATCCGCCAATGTGTGGAGGGAGTATTAACTCCTCAGGTGGTATTTTGCAATTTCCTGGTCAACAGGTTGGCACTGCTGAAGAGGAGAGAAAAACTCGCTTGGACCCTCAACAGTGTGATGGACGATGACCGGGTCGAGACCGGGCAGAAGTCCAACATGGAGGAGGCGACCTTGGAGTTTCATCTCAAGAAGTTCCAGCACGGCATCGACGTCGCGAGTGATGACTTGACCCCGCCACCAGCTTTCCTCCCTCTGAACGTGGAAGTACAGTTCAACATGTAAGACCTGTGTGTGCTGAATACATTGGCTTGTAGTGAATACACTTGGCTTTGATGATAAAAGTTTTTAATATCACCAAAGCACCTTTTTATCAAGGTCCAACTCTAGCTCCGAGCTACAGCAAGGTCCGACCATAGGCCCGACTTGGTTTGGGTAGCTCCGGCTATGTTAGATGCTAGGTCCGACTTCTTGGTAAGGTCCGACTAGCTTTGGTTAGCTCCGGTGAGCTTTATCTTTAGCTCCAGCATGTCCTTGATAGCTCCGGCATATATTTGTTAGCTCCGGCATGCTTTTGCAAAGCTCCGAAGTTGATTTTTCTAGCTCCGGTTTTTGGGTTTACTAGTTCCGACTAGTTCTGGTTAGCTCTGGCGCTAGGTCCTACTAGTTTTGTAAGCTTCGGCGGGAGCTTCGTTGTACTAGTTTTGGTAAGCTCCGGCACTAGGTTCTACTAGCTCTTGTTAGCTCCAGCTCAAGCTCCAGGTTGCTCTGGCAAGGTCCGGAACTTGACCGAAGTGCTTCTGCTTTACATTTGCAATGTTTCGTACTTGCTTTACATGATTGGAAAGATTGCATAGTATTCATTTTCTAAGTTTTTGGTGCATTTTGGATGATATGGCTGATATCGCTTTTGCTATACTTTGCAACATGCTTACGTGAGGCTCTCACGTAAGGTGTTGTGTTCGGAACTGACTTGAGTCAAGTCGAGGACATGGGCTCGTATGGATTGGTTGTTTATTCATGTGCAGGTGTTGCTTGAGTTCAAGACATGGCTGGTGATGGGATCCATTGGACTAGTCTCAGGGAGGAGATGAGGTTCCAACAATCAAATTCAGGAGGAATTGTGGTTGAGCTGATCAGGAGGTTGCGCAGCATGATTGAATCAAGAACAATGCATATGAAGGTATCATGGACGTCATTGGAAGATGTTTGCACGTATGCAAGGAGTGCATGGACGTGGCTACATGGTTCCGGGACGTGATGAAGAGATGTGGACGTAAAGAATTGGTCGGAAAGGTCCAACCGACTAGGTTATGGACTCAGGCTACGGCTGAGTCGGGTTTGACTTAAATATGGAAATATTTGAGTTGGTTATGATAGGATTTCGTGTTAGTCACGAATTTGAGTTGTTTAGGAATGTGGGATACGTTCCTAAGGTGTTTGGAAGTCTTAAGATTGCTTCTATCTGCGTATAGAAGAATCTTGAGCAGTTATGGAAAGTTACAATTCGTGATCTGAGTAGGATTGGAGTCCTAGTTGGTAATGGGTTGGCCTAAGGGCTGGTTATATAAGCAAGGGAGCCCAGAGCTCGTGGGGCACGACTTTGGGGCTGTTCCTCTTGTGTTCTATTGAATAAAATTCATAGTTTGAAGGAACTTTTGTGCCTTGTTCGTCCGACTTGTTCCAGACAAGTTTTACTCGTCGAGTTTCTGGACAGCACTACCTTTCGTCGGTGGTTTTATCATAACTCGAGTTTTACAGATCCAATTTACGTTATTCTTTTTGGGTTGTCTTCACAACTTGATTTTCTATCATCTGTCAAAATTTCATGGTCATTGGATTTGTGTTCTATGATCTACACGAGTTTCTTTGCAGCATTCCAGAACTGTTTTTTTCTTCTCGGGTAGGGCAGATTTACCATTGTTTGATCTTTCGATCATAACTTGAGTTTTTCTCGACGGATTTGAGATATTCTTTTTGTTTTGTCTTCGTGACTTGATTCTCTCTGATATCTATCACTTTTGTCACGGTGAAACACGTTTAGATTAGTCTCACACACGATTTCTTTAACAGATCGTTTTTCTGCCAAAAGGGTTTGGGGTTTAATTGTTTCCGCTGCGTAAGATTTTTAAATCTACCATTCACCCCCCCCCCTCTGGTAGATTTTCACGTGCTCTTCGATCCTACAATTGGTATCAGAGCCACAGTGCTCTAATCTTTGTGATTTGCGCGTGTTTTTGACTAATCATCATGGAGAAGTACTCTGCCAAACCTTTTGTGTTCGCTGGTATTGATTTTCAGGTTTGGAAGGCACGCATGGAGGCTTTCATCCAGGCACAAGGCTTTGCAATATGGGAGAAGGTATACAAGCCTTATGAAGTGCCATCAAACGATCAAGTTACAGCTACAAATCTGAGAGATGTGGACAACAACAACAAGGCTCGGAACTTGATCATACAAGGATTAACACAAAGCGACTTCGATCGTGTTGCACACCTCCGATCTGCATACGATGTGTGGAAAGCACTTTGTGACTACCACGAAGGATCCAACACGATCAAAGAGGTAAGGCAAGACATGTTCAAGAAAGAATACATGCGCTTCGAGATGCAACCCGGTGAATCTATTGATGACCTTTTTGCTCGCTTTAATAAGATTCTCAGCAACTTGCGTAGTGTCAATGTTAATCTCTCAGATGCTGAAAATGCTAGGCAATTGCTAAGTGCATTAGATATGTCAATTTGGGAGATGAAAGTCACATCTATTCGTGAATATACTGTCATGAGTTCACTCACTTTAGATGTGCTATATTCCAAGTTACAAACTCATGAAATTGATATAATCTCACGTAAGAATCCCAATAAGTCTATTGCATTTGTTTCACAACGTGATATGTCTAGCTCCGGACAATCATCATCCTGCAATACTCTTGCTTTGTTGTCCTCACTAACCCTGAAGCAGATCGAAGAATTTCCAGAAGAGGAGTTGGCACTCATCTCTACTAGATTCTCAAAAGCATTGCAAAATGTGAGAACTAGAAGGAGAGGAAGCTCCGGACCTCAACGCTGTTTTGAATGTGGTAAAACAGGACACTTTCGTACAGAATGCCCTAACCTTTCAGGTCCGACCACCCGAGAAGAAAAACAAAGCAAGGTTCGGACCTCCTCTGGAAATTCCAACAAGAAGAAGAAAGCTATCATAGGACGCAAGATGATCAACAGTTTCATCACTGCGCTTCAAGAGTTCAGTTCAAGCGACGTGGACATTGGAAGTGATGAAGATGAAGATGATTTGGCAAACTTGTGCTTTATGGCGGGCAAGTCAAGATCAAGTACGGAGGAGGCAGAACACAACAGCGACAATGAAGAGGTATGTCCTACTTGCGAAGAAATGTGTGATGCCATTTATCGTGCCACTATTATTGTTAAGAAAAAGGACAAAAAGTTTAGAGATAGTGCTGCTAAAATTGTATCACTAGAATCTGAAATCAACCGTTTAAAAACTTTGATTCCCAGTGATGATGCATGTTCCTCATGTGATTTAATATATGAACAATTGTCCTCATTAAGAAGTGCGCACACCTCCACACTTGATAAACTTGAGTTAGAAATTGAAAAGAACAAAGAGCTTGCTGCACTTAATGATAAAAACTTGAAAGATGCTAGCTGTTCTACAATTGATTTGCATTGTTCCACTTGTGATGATCTTGATAAGAAACTACAGGATGCTATGAATGAAATTTCTATATTGAATAATGCTTTACGTTCTCATGAAGTTAAATTTTGTTCCAATTGCAAACTAAAAAGAAAAACTTCATGTGAAAATTGTCTTGATCTGTCCAATAAACTTGATGACATGCATAGGACATTAGATCGGTTTTGTAATGGGAATAAGAACCTAAACTTGCTGCTGAATTCTTCCAAGTCTTGCAATGATAAAACTGGTTTAGGTTTTGATTCTCATGCTCATGCTAAGGCACATCCACCTAAAATTGTAAAGTCATTAGGAAGTGGTTTGATTCAAACAGTTCCCAAACAAAAAGGAGTGGTTAGGAATGTGGGACGTGATGAAGAGATGTGGACATAAAGAATTGGCCGGAAAGGTCCAAACGACTAGGTTATGGACTCAAGCTGCGGCTGAGTCGGGTTTGACTCAAATATGGAAAGATTTGAGTTGGTTATGATCGGATTTCATGTGAGTCACGAATTTGAGTTGTTTAGGTATGTGGGATACGTTCCTAAGGTGTTTGGAAGTCTTAAGATTGCTTCTATCTGCGTATAGAAGAATTTTGAGCAGTTATGGAAAGTTATGATTCGTGATCTGAGTAGGATTGGAGTCCTAGTTGGTATTGGGTTGGCCTAAGGGCTGGTTATATAAGCAAGGGAGCCCAGAACTCGTGGGGCACGACTTTGGGGCTGTTCCTCTTGTGTTCTATTGAATAAAATTCGTAGTTTGAAGGAACTTTTGTGCCTTGTTCGTCCGACTTGTTCCAGACAAGTTTTACTCGTCGAGTTTCTGGACAGCACTACCTTTTGTTGGTGGTTTTATCATAACTCGAGTTTTACAGATCCAATTGACGTGATTCTTTTTGTGTTGTCTTCACAACTAGATTTTCTATCATCTGTCAAAATTTCACGGTCATTGGATTTGTGTTCTATGATCTACACGAGTTTCTTTGCAGCATTCCAGAACTGCTTTTTTTCTCGGGTAGGGCAGATTGACCATTGTTTGATCTTTTGATCATAACTTGAGTTTTTCTCGACGGATTTGAGTGATTCTTTTTGTGTTGTCTTCGTGACTTGATTCTCTCTGATATCTATTACTTTTGTCACGGTGAAACACGTTTAGATTAGTCTCACACACGATTTCTTTAACAGATCGTTTTTTTGCCAAAAGGGTTTGGGGTTTAATTGTTTCCGCTGCGTAAGATTTTTAAATCTACCATTCACCCCCCCTCTGGTAGCTTTTCACGTGCTCTTCGATCCTACACAGCAGGGAGCTCCGGCGGATGATGCCGGCGCTTGACGACCTCGGTGTCGTCGAGAGACAATCGACTTCCAGGGTGGTGATGCCTGGGGCTTCTGAAGGTGGCTCCGCCCCTGCCCCGAAGCCAAGGACCGAAGTCGTCGGCAAGGGCAAGGAGCCAGCGGCCGAACCCTCGAGCCGGAAGAGGAAGCCGAAGCATGCCGACTGAAGGTCCGTCAGGCCTGCACCCTCTGCAGTAGCTCCTTCTCCCCGGAGGGGGGGGGGGGTCTTCTACAACTGTGGCCACTGCACCTGCAGCAGTGTCTTCCCGGGGTGCTAGCCCCGGGCATGTGACTCCAGTACCAGGGCCAGCTGAGGTCTCTGGTTCCGGAGGTCCTTCCCGCTCGAGGGGGGCCTCAACTAAGGAAATGCCCGCGGCTGCAACAAGTTCTGGGGGGCCTTCCGGAGCTACCGCGCCGGCGGCGGCCATGGTCAGTCCAGAACGCCCGGGAAAGAGATTCCGTGCAAGCTGGTGCGGAAGCCTTCTGAGGTAATTTTTAATCTTTACCTCAGATAGTTGTTTTGTTGTACTAACTGTTTTTTAAGTTTCTTCATCCATCATCTGCAGCGTCCCCAAGAAGAGGAGTGAGGCTCCGCCCTCAGCCACAGCAGCTGAAGCTGTGAGGGCGGAGGCTTCTGCTCCATCCCGGTGCCGCCCTAAGTGGTGGCTGAAGCTGCGGCAGCTTCGGCGCCAGCTGTCGTGGTCATGGACCTCGACTCATCCCCAGAGACTCTCGTGGTATCACGGGAGAGAAGATGCGCCAGCGGCACCTGCCCTGGAGGTTGAAGCCCTGGGTCTTGATGCTGAGATGTTGGAAGCTTCGGCCGCTGAGCCGGAGGAAGCAGTGATTCCGGCCCCAAAGCTGGGCCCCGGCGGTTGAGCCGGAGATTATTGAAGTCCCGGCGAGCGAGCCGGATGTTGAGGAGGTCCCGGCGGTTGAGCCAGCTACCTCCGAAACTCCGACCTCAGAGCTGGTTGCCACTGAAGCTCCGGCTGCAGAGCTGGTTGCAGTTGAAGACCTTCCGGCACCTGAGCCAGTTGAGGTTGAAGCTCCAGCCTCAGGCCGGTTGTTGTTGACCTTCCGGCGCCCGAGCCGGTCGTTGCGGAGGCATCAGCACTCGAACCCATGATGGTTGAGGCGCCAACACCCGAGCAACCAGCGGAGGAGGAGCCCAGGCCAGAGCTGGAAGTAGCCCCTGCTTCGGAAGTGATGACGGAGGAGGTGCCTGCTGCTGAGCCAGGGTGCCCTAATGAAGTCGCTGGCCCCCTGCCTGAGGGGGCAAATGAAGACCTGGCAGCAGGGCCTTCGGAACCACTTCCGGAGGTCAGAACTTCTTCTGCGGGACCGTCCTCGGTGGCGACTGAGGCTATCCCAGAGGACGGCCCTAGTGCCGTGGAGGCTCAGGGGACCACTCTTGTGGAGTGGGACCCAATTTTTGTAAGCGAGAACCCGCTGGAACCAGCAGAGGAGACCCCAGCAGGTCCGGACCCTATTCCCCTGTTGTTGTCCATTGACAACGCTTGCTCCAGTCTGCGTGAAGTACAGCTGGCGTTCTACCACGACAACAAGGATCTTGAAGAGGAGCGCTAAACCCTTAGGCGGTGGCGTAATCGGCTCTACTTCGAGACCAAGCTGGCGCAGTCAAAGCTGGCAGGCGACAAGGAGTGGATCAAACAGGAGAAGGTCCGCCTGGAATACTGGGGCAAATTATTGGATGATAGGGAGAGCTTGACTCGTGCCCTCGACACTCAATCCCGGGCCACTTATGAGCAGGCCAAGGCATCTAATAGTGCGGCTGATGATCGCCAAGAAAGGCTTGAAGCCATTAACACTAGTCTCATCAAGCGCCGGGAGCACTTGAGGAGAGGGAGAAGAAGCTCGAAGACGAAGAGCAAAAACTCCTAGAGCTGCGGGATGATGTCGTGAAGAGGGAGGAGGAGCTTGCCGAAAAGGTGGCTCTGGCTAACAAGGGCCTCGAGGAACGCACCAAGAAATCAGAGGAGCGTTGCGTTGAGGAGGAGGAGAAGGCCTGGGTGCAAGGGAAGGAACTCTACAAATAGGAGTGTGCCATCGCTGCTAGGGAGAAGAAAGTTAGGGGCCAGGAGAAGGACCTGGTCGATCGCTGGAACAAGATCCACCTCCGGGAGGAGGAGCTTGGAAAACTCGAGAAGCAGGTTGCTGAAAAGATTCAGCAAAATGCCAAAGAGGTTGAGCACCTTGCTCGTGAGAATTCTGAACTGGCGGCGGCCAAAAGATCCCTGGAGGAACTGAGGGCTTGAGGACTACGGACTCCCTACAGGTTTGGGAGTTCTTGGGCAAAGCCAACGACGCGCTGACACCAATGGGCTTCAGTCTCGTGCGTCCGGATGATCTGGAGCCAGAGCCAGACCTGGCGTTGTAAGCATTGAGCTCGGCGGGTGACAAACTATCCAAGGTGGGTGACGCCATCGCGGACCAGTTGGAGGCTGAGGGGCAGTCCCCAGCGAAGAACGTCGCAGAGTATGTGCTGACGTGCTACACCAGCCAGGATCCCCAATTTCCTCTAGACACGGTGCTTGAAGGTCCCGTCAAAGGACAAGGTGAAGCCACCCGAGCCAATGTGTCGGAGGTTGCTCAGAAGGTCGCCTAGTTCTTCCATAGGGTCTAGGACCATCTCTGTAGCTCCCACTTGTATTCTATCTTTTTCTCCCCCAATTTTGTAATCCCTTATCTCCAGATGAATGAAATCCACAATTTGTTAATGAATTTCATTTTTTGTCTTCAACACTTCTGTCTTCACTTGGCCCCCTGGTAGATGTACACAATTTGATTGTGAACATGTACCAAGAGGATATTGTATTTTGTTGAAGACTCGTTTGCATCGAACTTGTAGAGTGTAGGTCCGAAGTCTTCGATAGTGAAGGCCCCCTGAGGTTGTCTGACCTCAGAAGCTCCGACATTGACTACCGTCGAAGCTTAGTAGCTCCGGCAATAGTCCCTATCAACGCGTAGAGCATCGATAGTTAGCCTTCCGGGGTGTCGGAGCTTAGTAGCTCCGGCAGTGACCTTTGCCAACGCGTAGCTTGTCGGCAGCAGACTCCGCTTGTGGGGTCTTCTCACCATCTTGTATTCTGCGTTGACGGCTGGCCCCCCTAGCTTTGTCGGGGCTTGGTTGCTCCGGTAATGCTCGTTTTCAATGTTTAACATCGATCACAAGCCACCTAGGGGGAGTCGGAGCTTTGTTAGCTCCGGCTTTTCTCCATCAACGTGGATTCTTTATTTTTCCTGCACACTGAAGCCAAGAAAAATAGTAAAATTTGCTCCTTGCCTATAACTTCTTCGCGGCTTACGATTCCCAAGAAAGTTTTAGGTCAAACACAATTCTGAATACAACCGAATGCGTTGCCTTCTTTCTTCCAGATCCAATTTTACTCGGAAGGGTCCCTCCCAGCTGGGGGAGAGTTTGTTTAACCCTTCTCTGGATTGTATCTCCGTAGCACCAGATCGCCTTCCTCGAGCTGTCAGTTGTGTACATGCCGCTGATGATAGCGCCGAAGGGCTTGGCGGTATCGGGCAATCCGAACAGCTGCTTGGCACCTTCCCTCCTCAAGGAGGTCTAGGTCTTCACGCCGGAGCTGGTCCTGCGTGGCTTCGTCGAAGGTCTGGACCCGGAGTGACCCCAAGGTGATTTCCGGAGGAAGGATTGCTTCAGCTCTGTACACCAGGAAGAAGGGTGTCTCTCTAGTTGACCGGTTTGGAGTTGTCCTGTTGGCCCATAGAGTGGGCGGAAGCTCTTCAATCCAGTTGGCTCCATGTTTCTTCAAGCGCTCATAGGTGCGCATTTTGAGTCCTTTCAGGATTTCAGCATTTGCTCTCTCGGCCTGGCCATTGCTTGCCGGGTGAGCTACGGAGGCGTAGAAAACTTGAATGCTGAGGTCTTCGCAATATCCTTGAAATGCAGAGCTTGTGAATTGGGTCCTGTTATCAGTAATGATTTTGTTTGGGACTCCAAATCTGCAAACAATAGACTACAAAAAGTTGATAGCAGATTGCTTGTTTATTGTCACAACTGGAGTTGCTTCCGGCCACTTGGTGAACTTGTTAATGGCGACATACAGGAACTTGTAACCTCCGACGGCTCTTGGGAAAGGTCCCAAGATGTCCATCCAACACACAGGGAAGGGCCATGTAGGAGGTATCATTTGTAGAGGCTGAGCCGGTGTGCGAATTTGCTTTGCATGAAATTGGCATGCTTCACATTTCTTCACCAGCTCAGTTGCATCCTGGAGTGCTGTAGGCCAGTAGAAGCCATGCCGGAAGGCTTTACCGACCAGCGAGCAGGAAGACGCTTGGTTTCCACACTCGCCTCCATGGATCTCTACGAGGAGCTCGCAGACTTCTTCCCTTGTGATGCACCGCATTAGGACGTCGTTGGCACCGCATCGGTAGAGATCCCCTTCTACCAACGTGTATCTTTTAGCCAATTTGACTATCCGGTCAGCGGATACATCATCGTCAAGAAGGATGTTGTCTTTCAAGTAGCTCCGGATCTCCGAGATCCATGCATTGGAGCTAACATGAGCATTTGAGTCTTGCGTTATGGGTTGCTCGGAGCTTCTGGCAGCACCTACGACCCTTGATGGCTGCCATAGTAACAGGGCCATCAGGACCGTCAGCTTCGGGATGCTGATCTCGCCCCCTTCGCTTAGTTCGGCAGGCTGAGCTGTGGGGTTTGACAACCTCCGGACAAAAGTTCCATCAGGAGCTAGAGCTCCGGTTGATGCTTTCGTCGAGAGTTTGTCGGCTTCAGCATTGTGGACACGCTGGACGTGGTGGAGGTCTAGGACTTCGAAGTCCTTCTGAAGCCTCTGGACTTCAAGGAGGTAAGCAGCTAGCTAGAGATTGTTGCAGGAGCATTCACCCTTCACTTGTTTAATGATGAGCTATGAATCTCCCTTGACCAGCAGCTGCTTGACACCGTATGACAGTGCCACCTTTAGTCCGTAGATGAGTGCTTTGTACTCCGCCATGTTGTTGGTCGCCTTGAAGTCAAGGTGTACCATGTATTTTACCTTCTCCCCGGTTGGTGCGAGGAGAAGGATTCTAGCTCCGACCCCCTGCTTTTGCATGGAGCCGTCGAAGTAGAGGGTCCAGTGAGGCTCGGTGAAAACCGGAGCCTTGTGTTCCGGCTTCTGCTCACTGGGCCCCCAGGGTTTGATGGAGAGGGAGTCCATTCCGCCACAAAATCTGCCAATGCTTGACTCTTGATTGCTTGTCTTGGAATGAATTCGAGATCAAATTCGTCCAATTCCGCTGCCCACTTTGCAATATTCCCAGTTGAATTGGGATTATGCAAGATTGCTCGAAGTGGGTAAGAAGTCACCACTGAAATCTTGTGAGCTTGGAAGTAATGGCGAAGCTTCCTGGAGGCGATAAGAACTGCATAGAGCAGCTTATGCACCTCTAGGTATCGAGTCTTGGCATCATGAAGTACTTCACTGATGAAGTACACTGGGCGCTGGATGGTCCGGACCCTCCCGGAGGGGCCCAGAGCTTCCTCTTCATTGACACGGATCCTCCCAGAGGGATCCGAACCTTCTTCGGGGACCTCCGGGTCCTTGCTGGAGGGACCCGGAGCTTCTTCAGAAGCGACCTGGACCCTCCCGGAGGGGTCTGGGTCTTCTGAAGTAACTTCTTGTGGACTCAAGTCTGGGAACTGGGACCCAGACTCGCTTTCAGGAACCTCCGGACCCTTCCGGAGGGGTCTGGATTCCTGAGCATGGGATGGTTCTGGTCTCTCCGCAACCAGGACCATACTGACGACTTCGTCAGTTGCTGAAATGTAAAGCAGCAAAGGCTCACCGGGGTTCGGAGCTACCAGAGTTGGTAGGGTGGTGAGGAGCTGTTTTAGCTCCTGGAACGCCTTTTCTGCTTCTTCAGACCATTGGAATGGTCCGTACTTCCTCAATAACTTGAAGAAGGGAAGTTCCCGTTCTGCCAGTCTTGAAATGAACTGGCTGAGGGCTGCTAGACATCCTGTCAGCTTTTGGACATCCTTGATACGGGTTGGTGCCGCATGTCTTCAATGGCTTCGATCTTCGCCGGATTAGCCACTATGCCCCGGTGATTTACCAGGAAACCAAGAAGTTTTCCAGAGCTAACCCCGAAGACACACTTGTCTGGGTTTAGCTTTGTGCGGGTGACCCGAAGCTTGTCGAAGACAGCCTATAAGGTGTCAAGGAGTGACTCCTTGTTCTTGACCTTGACCACGATGTCATCGACGTACACTTCCACTATGTCTCTAATGAGTTCTTCAGAAGTTATGTACATAGCTCGTATAAAGGTTGAAGCTGCATTATTGAGACCAAATGGCATGGATGTATAACTGTACAATCCATCTACTGTGATGAAAGAAGTATGCTCTTCATCTTCCATAGACATTCTGATTTGAGGATACCCAGAATATACGTCTAGGAAACACATTAATTCACACCCGGAGGTGGAATCCACTATATGATCTATTCTAGGTAGTGGGAATGGATCTTTTGGACACGCCTTATTTAGTGTTGTGTAGTCAATACACATCCGAAGTTTCCCGCCGGCCTTGGGCACAACAACTGGGTTTGCCAGCCATTTTGGATGAAGACTTCTCGGATGAATCCAACTTCGAGCAACTTCTTCACTTCTTGTCGAATGAAGTTCTGTCGCTCCACGGATTGCTTCCGAGGCTTCTGATGCACGGGCCGGGCGTCAGGGTAGATCTTCAGATTGTGCTCAATCACTTCCCTGGGGATCCCAGGCATTTGTGACGGTTGCCAGGCAAACACATCGACATTAGCCCGAAGGAAAGCGATGAGCGCGAGTTCCTATTTGTCATTCAGTCCCCCCGATATACGGGTGGTCTGAGCGGCATCGGAACCGATTTGGACGACTTTGACGGGAATGTCGGTGTCGCCGCTTGGCTGCACACGAGGTGCAGAAGTCGAGCCTCGTTGATGAATGCTCAGGGGTTTTGGAACTTGCTCCTGCCTGGAGTCCTCCTCTTGCGCCGTAGTAAGCGCATGAAGTTCTTCCAGAGCGGTTACTCCGGTAGTGCGATCTCCGTGGATACGGAGAACGCCTACTAGTGTTGGCATCTTTAACACCAGTTAGCCATAATGAGCAGCTGCCATGAATTTGTACAAGGCAGGCCTACCCAAGATGGCGTTGAAAGGTATGTTGATCTGAGCAACGTCAAAGACCAACTTCTCAGTGCGATACTTCTCCCGGGTCCCGAAGGTAACGGGGAGAGTAATAGCACCGAGTGGGGTAATGGCTCCCGAACCTACTCCGAAGAAAGGTCGGGAGGGGTGAAGGTCCAAAGGTCGGAGCTGAAGCTTGGTAAAAGCTTCAAAGCTTATGAGGTTCAGCCCCGAACCTCCGTCTACCATAACATGGTGGAGCTAAATGTTATTGATGGTAGGAGATGCCATCAAAGGTAACTGGCCTGCTCCAACCATGCTTCGAGGGCAGTCCGAAGCATCAAAAGTGGTGGCTATGTCCATCCACTTCCGATGAGGCTCCGCCCTGGCTGTAGGAGCTACAGCGGCCATGTCCCGACGCATTGTCTTGAGGACGCGGCGGGAGGTGATGTCCCATGATCCACCAAAAATGGTGTTCATGGTCTTCCGACGCTCGTTGTCAGAGACGTCAGAATCGTCGTCGACGGAGGTGTAGACGGCCTTCAGGACCTTTTTAGGATCCTGAAAACATAACTCCTCTTCAGCCGGAGCTTCGTCAAATTTTTGTTTTCCTTCCCTCTGTCGGAAAGGAACTTCTTCCTGGCGCTTGTTGTAGCACTCGGCAAGGTTTTGGACCTCCCGGCAATCTTCCAAACTGTGGATGTCCGTCTTATGAATTGGACACCACACCTTGTGTTTGCCACCATCTTCAGAAGACAGTTGAGGTCGCTTCTCGAGGCGTGGCCCCCAGCCACCCGGAGCTGCAGCAGCTGCAGCATTAGATGCGCCGGCCGGCGGCTTCTTCTTGCCGTTGGTCTTTTTCTTCTTTTTGACACTCCCGGAGGTAGTGGCTTCTCCTTTGGAGGATTTCTTGTGATCCTCCGGGGGTGGTTTGGAGTGCATTTCACGGCCCTCCGCAGCTCTGGCACATTTGTCGGCCAAGCTGAAGAGTTCAGTGACACTAGTGATCTCCTTGATCACCAGTTTCTCCAACATCTTCTTATCCCGTACGCCATGTCTAAATGCCACAATGACAGAAAGTGCTAGAGATAGAAGGTATAGTGTTTCATACCTGAGAGAATCTCTGGATGAATGATCGTAGGGATTCCCCCTTTTTTTGCACGACTACAAAAAGGTCCAGTTCGGTGCCTGGTCCGGTGTATGAACTCCCAAAGTTGGCGGTGAACTGTCGGCACAACTCCTCCCAACTGTTGATGGAGTTGGGTGGAAGGCCCATAAACCAGGACCGGGCGGTCAGTTAAAGCCACTGGAAAATAGTTGGCCATTATGGCCTCATTTCCTCCAGCTGCCAGGATAGCAGTGGAGTAAATCTGAAGAAATTCGACGGGATTAATGGTCCCGTCAAACTTCTCCGGCAGGTGAGGCCAGAATTTCTGTGGCCACCTGACCATACGCAGATGCATGGACAGGGCTGAACAGCCTCCTCCTACTCCTTCAGGAGCAGGAATGTCCTGAGCTTCTCGTCTTTCACGAGCATGCTCGATATGGACTCGGCCGTCTTGTTGATGGTATCGGCGATCAAACTCCGCCCGGAGGTCATGAGTTGAAAGCCTTGATACCGTGTGAGTGCGCCGCGCCCCGGAAACTTGCACAAGGTGGTCCACACTTCTCTTGATGTTTGAGGCATAACCATTGAGCATCTTCACATCCGCCAAAAACTTGCACAAGGTGGTCTTTTGATCTTTTTGCAAAGTATATGATGATGATGGACAATCAAACTTCCCTTTCATACCCACCGGATGTTGCTTTGGCCCTATACCCATTTCCTGCATATCAAAACGAGCTTGTAGACTATCTTTTGTTTTACCATCCATATTAAGCAATGTCCCCAATATGCTATCACAAATATTTTTCTCAATGTGCATGACATCCAAGTTATGCCTTATTAGCAATGTCTTCCAATACGGGAGCTGAAAAATATACTTTTCTTCTTCCAACTATGCCACCTATCTTCCTTAGTGCGCTTTCTCTTATTATTCGTCTGTCCAAAACTCACTTGATCAACAGTCTTGTATTGTTGGAGTACTTCGTGACCAGAGAGTGATGTTGGAGCCTCTCTATTCTCTATTTTGTTTTTGAAAGAAGCTTTGTCCCGACGCCACCGGTGATCCTGAGGTAGGAAACGACGATGACCCATGTAGCAATACTTTTGTCCATGTTTCAACCACAAGGTGTCATTGTTTACATGGCAGTATGGACATGCTAACCTACCTTTTGTGCTCCATCCACATAGCATTGCATATGCTGGAAAATCATTTATTGTCCACAATATAGAAGCTCGCTTGAGAAATGTCTCTCTCTTTGAACTGTCGTATGTTTCAACACCATCAGACCATAATTGAAGTAGCTCATCAATCAAAGGCTGCACATACACATCAATGTTGTTTCCAGGTGACTTTGGTCCAGGAATTATCATTGACATCAACCAATAAGGCTGCTTCATACACAGCCAAGGTGGTAGATTGTAAGGGATTAGAATCACAGGCCATGTACTGTAAGAAACATTCATTACTCCAAAAGGATTGAAACCATCAGATGCTAGCCCAAGTCTTATGTTGCGAGGATCAGATGAGAAATTTGGTTGAATGCTATCGAAATGCTTATATGCTTTCGAATCTACAGGATGGCGTAATATTCCATCACCAATACGTTCTTATTTGTGCCAGCACATGTTTGATGTCGTTGATTCTGCAATATAAAACCTTTGAAGACGGGGAATAAGAGGGAAGTATCGTAGAATCTTGCGTGCTACAAGCTTCTTGGCTTTTCCACAAGGTAAAGCCTCTCTTGCATCCCCACCAGTACTATTTTTCCATCTTAATTCACCACATTTTGGGCATCAATCCAGCAGAGAATCATCTTTCCGAAATAACTGAATGTGGCCTAGAGGGGGGATGAATAGGCCTTTTTGAAATTTGGTCGAAACCTGCAACACTTAACAAACTGATCAAATCTCGAGATATCGGACTAGTCCGGTAGAGTGCGGACTAGTGCGCTGCGTGCAGACTAGTCTGGTTCGTGCAGACTAGATTGATCAAGTTCGATCAATGATTTCAATTCAAGCACAGTATGCAGCGGAAAATAGTATGTAACTTGCAAGTATTGTTTCAATGAAGTTAAGTGTAGTGCAAATTAGCTTTGATATGAATGTTCTAACGTAAGATGGACAAAATCAATCAAACCCTAGAATATGATACGGGAAACTTTAAGAGCAAGTTGGACACACGATTTTATCCCGTGGATCGGTTCCCAAAGAGAAAACCTACATCCACGTTGAGGAGCCCACGATAGGATCGGGTCTTCACTGACCCTAACCGCGTCGAATCACCCGAAGGCCAATTCTTATTCCACTATCACAATGGGGCAAATCACCAAGTTCAAGGGGCCTTCTCACAAGTTAGGGCTCCCCAACATTACAATTCAAACACCACAAAGAACACACTCGTAAGATCAATAATGAAATCACATGTGTGTGTTAGAGATCAAACCCAAGAGCTCAAACGTGTGGAATCGTGTCTCTCCTTTGACCCAAAGTGAATCCTCAAGGGATTGATCTTTCTTGCATTGGATTTCGTGGAGAGGTGTGTTTTCTAGGCTCTTGGAGGGTGTGATGACGCAGGGGGTTGAGAGTTGATAGTTGGGTTGTGCACATCTATTTATATTAGGGTTTCAAAAGTTATCGTTAGGGTTTCGAGAGTCTGGACTAGTCCATGGTGGAGTTCGGACTAGTCTGGTGTGCGGCGTGCAAGAAACCCTAAGTGTCGAGATATCGGACTTGTCCGGTTAGGAGCGGACTTGTTTGATTTTAGACAGAAAGGTTTTCGGACTTGTCCGTGCTGACATCGGACTTGTCCGGTGTGGTGATGCCCTTAGTGAATATAGGACAAGTATGCACTTGGAGGACTTGTCTGATTTTAGATAGAGGCATTATCGGACTAGTCCAGACATTATCAGACTAGCCCGGTGCGGACAAGTCCGCATTGGTAGGACTTCTCCGAACTTGTCCAGAGAGGCACTAGTCTGGTGTATATCGGACTACTCCATTTTTCCTGTGAAATGTGAAGTGTGTGAGGATTTTTGTGCTTGAGCTCTTGGGATGTGTTACACCAACATACTCCCTATACAATGATGTATTCTATTCAGCTCTTGAGCTCTTTTCGAATTGATCCTCGTTCTCCTTTCCTTTTGGCACTTTCTTCTTTCTTTTATTAAAACCTGCGCTCATCTCAATAATGTGGTTAGGATCTCATTTGTTTGTCATAAATCAACAAAAACCCACAAGGGATGCCTAGATGCACTTTCAATCTCCCCCTTTTGGTGATTGATGACAACCAATTAAGATTTCACAAAATATGATAAAAATGCAAAATTTTCATAAAGTGTGCACATATGAGCTTGAAACTTATTTAGCAATGACAACATAATACATATGTGCACTCTTTATGGTGGGATGCAAAACTAAATGAGTGAGAGCAGCAATCATGATGACAGTGAAATAATTGACATCAATATATTAATCAACAAGCATATATGTCAATTATAAAGCATAATCACAGATTTCATGAATATGAGCATAAATCATTCATAGAATTTCATCACATGATTAAAAGTACCAAAAGATCACAATATTATGTCTTACAACCCAAAAGATATAAAAAGATGCATAAGAGAGGCTCTCATCTCTCAACCTACAGCTAAGATCTATTGATGACTCCCCCTCAATCACTCCCCCTTTGGCATCAAGACACCAAAAAGAAGAATAGGAGAGATCAAAGAACTTCAGTCCTCATTGTCGGTCCTCTCGTCATCTTCGTCTTCATTCTCGGGAGGAGGAGGAGGAGGAGGAGGAGGAGGAGGAGGAGGAGGAGGACGAGGAGGAGCAGATCCACTTGAGCCCCCAATGCCAAAATAAGAAAGCTTGGAGGGAGTCAAGGGCCCGAGCTCGGTGAAATCTGAGGCGGAATCATCAGAAATGACTGGAGATCCAATGGGCTCGATCTCCAGCTTTTGGCAAATGTGCTTCACATTTTCTTTGACGTACCGCATATCAACCTTCCTCGCCTTGTTTAGCTTATGAGTGTTCACTTCTGCCTTCTTGCACGAGGCAAAGATTGCTGACAAGTGCTTTAGGATTCCACTATGGGACCCTTTTTAGGGAGGGGCCCTAGTGGTGGGATCAACCCTTGCATCTCCTCTAGCTCTCCTTGGAGCTTCTTCACTTGATGTAGGAGAAGGGGCAACTTGAACATTTGCTTGGTTAGGCTTCTAGGGCCTCAAGGCGGTGTGTTCCACGTCCTTCACAAATTCGATCCCTGTGACTTTCTCAATCATAAACATCAAGTAAGGGGCATTGTCACATGATCTGTTCGGAGTACAGGATATGTTGACCATGTCATTCCAAATATAGTCAAAGATGTCAAACTTCCTGTTCTTCCTTATCACCTTCATCATGGTCCTCAAGTAACCTTGGACACTTCCAACATACCCATCCTTTGGTGCTATTGTCTTCCTCAGCACCCTGTTGAGCACCATGAAGAAAGGCTTCATGTTCTTGGTTGAGGGGGTATTGAACTTCAGACTAGTATCATAGAGGAAGTCCATTTTATCCTTGCTCAAGACACTGATGTTGTGGATGGTTAACTCATTGTTTCTGGTGTCTTCAAGGTGAAGGATTCTTGCAAACTCATCATAGGTGATAGTGTACTTGGATCCATGAGTCATCCAAGTCACCCTTTCCTCCTCATAACTGGCAAAGAAACAAGTGGCATTAAATTGAGCAATAACTTCATCATTCCAGTGATATCTAAAGGCAAACAGATCCTTTGGACCATGCCTGGCTGCATACTCAACCACCTGATCAAATGCACCACAGCTCTTGCTCTCAAAATGATCCCAGTTGATCCACTGGCTACGGACCACTGCAGTCTTCATGGTCAGGTACACTGAGCTATAGAAATCTGCATGAAAGTTGCTCCAAAACCTAGGATCGGCAGCTTTCTTGAAATGATTGTAGCAATCAATGAATCTGAGTTTGAAAGCAATGTTGCTTCCCTTGCCGTTGAACCTCTCCTCGGAGGGATCTCTGTTTCCCTACCTCAGAGCATGCAACTTGAGTGGGCCAATCGGGCCTGTGGCAATCCCTTTGCCCTTGCCCTTCACTTGGCAAAGGGTTGTCGAGATGGAGCTGTCAGCATCCTTAACCTTGGACACAAGCTTCTTAGCAAGGACTTTGCATCGAGCCTGGGCGCCGGCTCGGACGGCCGCTCTTGGCACTTCTTTCCTTGGCCCGTCGAGGACTGAAGCAAGGCTTCTTGGTCCATCTCGGCCTCGAAACCGGAGATTTCGTCGTTGGTGCTCGACATTGTCCTGAGAATGGGTTACACAAGGTATGAATGAGAATTGATGGCAAGGAGTTGAATTGAGGAATGAGTAATTAGGGTTGAGTTTAGAAAAAAATCAGACTAGTCCGATGTACAGGTATGGACTAGTCCGTGTGACCAGACTTGTCTGTACATGGACCGGACTAGTCTGGTGTTCATCACCATAAACCCTAACTAGACAGCCAATGGTGTTGCTCGATACAAAAGTAGCTCAATATCAATGTAATACATCAAGGAAGCATGTATTTGGTGAAAGGAACTAATCTAGATGGTCAACAATGAAGGAAATTACAATTTCTACGGTTGTGGAGGAAAATTTACCAAAATTGCTCGATTCTTGAAGATGGAGGAGTTGAAGGTGCAGACAAGTCCGTGGTCTTCAATCCTTGAGCAATGGAGGTTGTTTTCCACCAAAACACGAAGAGATTTGATGGAGGATGAAGGAAATCACATTTGGGAGCTCGAGCGGGGAGAGATAGCGAGCTTGAGGCAAGTGTGAGGGTGAACAAGATTAGGGTTTGGCAGCGGCAAGGGTTATGGAGTCAAAAAATCAGACTTGTCCGAAAATAATCGGACTAGTCTGAACTTTTTCAGAGCCTACATCAGACTAGTCCGTAGTCGGCCGGTCTAGTCCGGACTACCAGTCACTCTACGAACTAGTCTACATGGGTGGACTATTCCGGGTAACCACAGACTAGTCCGTGGTCACCAGAAAAGAAGTGCTTAGTCCATTCGTATATATTCGAAGGTACTTATTAACAAAATAGGGGGCAAAGCAAATCAAATAATCTTGATAAATATGATTAGTAAGCATACAACAATCAAGCAATGATCACAATTAATCAAGATCAAGTAGTTGAAATAGTTTTTGTAGAAAATTGAGAAAGATGATTTTCACAACTCAAACAATATATTTTGAAGAGTCCATACAGGTATGCAAGTTTGCAAGCCACATTCCGAGCATCAAGGACTTGAGTTCATTTCGGAGCTCGCAAAAATGTTTTTCATCTAGTGGCTTGGTAAATATATCGGCTAGTTGCTCTTCGGTGGTTACATGGGAAATGGCTATGTCTCCTTTCATTGAATGGTCACTCAAAAAGTGATGTCGGATGTCTATGTGTTTGGTTCTAGAGTGTTCGAATGGATTATGAGCGACTTTGATGGCACTCTCATTGTCACAAAGGAGTGGAATACGGCTCATATTGTAACCGCAATCCCTTAGAGTTTGTTGCATCCAAAGGAGTTGTGCACAACAACTCCCAGCTGCAACATACTCCACTTCGGCCATGGATAAGGCAATGAAATTTTATGTCTTGGAGGACCAAGAAACTAGGAATCTACCTAGGAGTTGGCAGGTGCTGGAGGTACTTTTGCCTATCTACTTTGCATCCGACATAATCTGCATCGGAGTATCCAATGAGATTGAACCTCGAACCTTTGGGGTACCAAAGGCCTAGGTTGGGTGTATTAACCAAATACCTCAAGATCCTTTTAACGGCTGTCAAATGACACTCCTTAGGATTGGCTTGAAATATCGCACACAAACATACAATCAACATAATATCAGGCCTAGATGCACATAGGTAGAGTAAGGATCCAATCATGGAGCGATATACCTTTTGATCCACGCTTGGTTCATCTTCATTGAGATCCAAGTGTCCATTAGTTGCCGTGGGAGTCTTGATAGGCTTCGCCTTGTCCATTTCAAACTTCTTGAGTATGTCTTGTGTGTACTTAGTTTGCCTAATGAATGTCCCTTCCTTTTGTTGTCTCACTTGGAATCCCAAGAAGTACTTCAGTTCTCCCATCATAGACATTTCAAACCTATCTGTCATAATCTTACTAAATTCTACACAAAAGGATTTGTTAGTTGAACCAAAGATAATATCATCAACATAGATTTGACAAATAAAGAGGTCATTGTCAAAGTGTTTTGTAAATAGTGTATAATCTACTTAACCAATCTTGAAACCATTTTTCAATTGGAAAATCTCTAAGGCACTCATACCAGGCTCTAGGAGCTTGTTTGAGGCCGTAGAGAGCCTTACACAGTTTAAAGATGTGATCGGGGAACTCTTTGTCTTCAAATCCGGGAGGTTGCTCCACGTACACCTCCTCCTTGATTGGACCGTTGAGGAAGGCGCTTTTCACATCCATTTGTATAGCTTGAAATCATGGTGAGTAGCATATGCAAGTAATATTGTAATTGATTCAAGTCTAGCTACAGGAGCAAAGGTTTCATCAAAATCCAAACCTTCGACCTGTGAATACCCCCTTTGTCCACAAGTCGTGCTTTGTTCCTTGTCACCACCCCGTGTTCGTCTTTTTTGTTGCCAAAGACCCATCTGGTGCCAACGACGTTTGCATTAGGTCTTTCGACGAGTTCCCACACCTTGTTCCGTTTGAAGTTGTTCAGTTCACTTGCATCGCCACCACCCAGTACGGATCTCTCAATGCATCCTCAATCCTACGTGGTTCCAAAAAGGACACAAACGAGTAATGCTTGCAAAAGTTAGCAATGTGAGATCTACTTGTTACTCCCTTTTGGTTGTCACCGATGATGTTGTCTATTGGGTGATCTCTTTGGATGCATTGTTGTAATCTCAGGTGTGGCATTTGTGGTCTTGTGTCTTCATGATCTTATTCTTCTCCTCCTAGATGGTTGCCCCCATTGACTTGTTGATCAACTTCGTTTTCTTGAGGTAGATCTTGTGCCGAAGCTCCCCCTTGATCATTGGCCTCCACTTGCGGTTCATCTTCCTCATGCACATGTAGAGGTGGCTCTTGTTGTCGAACTTCTCCCAACACCATTGTTGACAGCTGTTATATACCAATTTGATCCGTCAATTTAACTCATTTATGTGAAGGATTGATCATTTCTTGCATACGTCACCTTTCTATCTAACCCTATTTCACTTGGACTTGGAGAAATATGTGTATGCAGCATTTTATGCAGGAAATGAGGAAATGTAGAGGGACCAATCCTATAAAATATCATCCCAACCAATCAGGCAATGACATGTGGCATCCCATGGATCAAATGGCACACAAACAGAAGTATCCAAGGAGATCCAACGGTGTATCACCCATATACATTAATGGGACCCACCTGGCAGCCACCTAGAGAAAGCACACGAGAAATGGTGCAATGACCAGGTTGGCCGAACCAGGGGGTCGACCGACCTGGTCTTTGCACCAAACTCGGTCAGCCTCCACGTGATGGCTTCTCCCGGCTCCCTGGAGTAAATGGTGACTGATTCGTGCACTTTTGGTGGTGGGAACTGACCTCAACACTAGTATAAATAGGACCCCCTACCCCTCACTTCAACACACACCACTTGAGCTTCATCTCTATTGTATACACTATCATCCATAGTCTTAGAGGAGTTAGGTTGTAGAGAGGAGAGTCTATAGTCCCAAGTCCAAATTGGGAAGGAGTAAGGAGTCTCCCTCTTTCCAATCCTACATTGGGAAAGTTATGGCTCATGTATTCTTTCTTGTATTTGTGACTTTATGCATAATAAAGATAGTATATTTAGTCTCTACTTATACATATACTTGGGCAAAGCATTTCTTGTTTGATTGTGGACTCCATGTATGTGGAAGGTATAGCTTCTATGACTATTTCATCATGAACATATCTCATTATCATAGAACCTATAGACCCCCACTATAGTCTAGTTAATTATAACATAACTAGGTTAGTATGGATAATTATGTTGTGTATCAACATTGGTTCAATGATGATTCAATTCATTACCTTAGGATGGATTGTGCCTAGGCTCTTAAGGTAATTACTTAATATGCTAGCATGGTGCTAGGATAGCTAAGTAGCATTGGATGTCTCGTAGACCCATGGATTGAAGAGGTAGGCAGTAGGTGGTGATAGCCCTATCTGTCCTTTGTAATCCTCCATGTTCGGCTATGCCACAGGCTCTTGGCGGGAGTTCCCCTAGTATTGCTAGGGGTAAGCCCGTGCCCGATGTGTTGAACCACATAGCATAAGTATTCACTATTGATCTAGCTTATGAATAATTAGTTTAGACTATGTATATGTACAATAGAGCATAGTAGGAGTACCTCCATAACTCTCAACCTTAACTAACATCTAGGATTATCTTATCCCCGTTAGACTTGAAAGCTTTTGTGTATGTCGCACTACCTCCATTATTATTTTATCCATCCTTACTAGATTCTTACCTAGAACTTTCTACCCTTTCCACTTGATGATTGTTATATCTCTTCCCCGCCTTCCTTTGGGATCAAATAAATGACACCCTTGGGAATACTCTTAAGGGGAAATGCTACAATGATATCTCCGTGCGGTTGCAGAACTCACTCTGTGATCCAATAGAACCGTTAACAAGAATTTTTGACACATCAGTTGTAGATGTTTAGTTAATGGTGCATAAGAAATACCAACAAGCATTTCTGGCACTGTTGCTGGGGATGATTTGTTAGTATATATTAGGAGCAGTCAACAAGCATTTCTGGCGCCGTTGCTGGGTAAGGCAAATAGATATATAACATGACTGAGTGAATAGGATAGAACCCTGGGTAGGATTTTAGTAGGATAACCATTCTTGGTTTTCACATTATTTTAAATATGAAAACAGGGTACTGTATGTCTGGTTTCCGCCTGCCAGAAAACTTTGTTGAAGATCCTGAATCTCTTCTGAGAGAGTGACCCCGTGTCGTTACTCCTCAGAAGATTCGAGCGGCAAAGCAAGCCAGCATTTTTGCACCAACAATCCAAACGCCAATGGCTCAGAAGACCCTTCGTTAGTTCTCAGCTCCCTCTGCTAACAATGTGCCTATTGGGCCCACTGTTAACACAGGAGATGTGAACTTCGAGATCAAAACTGGCCTTATCACTATGGTGCAAGCCAACCCATTCTGTGGGAAAGCTAACGAGGATGCCAGTGCTCACCTTCAACAATTCCTCAAGATCTGCAGCACTTTTAAGATCAAGGACGTGTCTCCGGATGCGGTCCATCTAAGACTGTTCCCGTTCTGTCTCCTAGGGAGAGCGAAATAGTGGTTCTACGCGAACCGAAGTGCTATAGACACTTGGGAGAAGTGTTCTACGGCATTCCCAGCCAAATTCTTCCCGTTGGGCAAAACCAATGCTCTACGTGGAAGGATTTCCAGCTTTCAGCAAGAGCCCAAGGAATCTATTTCCGAGGCGTGGGAAAAGCTTCACGAGTACATCCTAGCCTGTCCCCACAATGGGATGAATGACTGGCTCCTTATTCAAAATTTCTATAACAGGCTGATCCCATCAGCTCGATCGTGACCATTTGGATGCTGCTGCTGGAGGAGTCTTCTTCTCATTGACGGTGCCAAAAGCTAAAGATCTTATTGAGAAGATGGTGTCCAACATGGGATGGAACGATGAGTGTCTCCATACTTGATAGCGAGGCATGCACACATTGAAGGAGGTGGACATGATCGCTGCAAAATTGGATCTCTTAATGAAGAAAATTTATGGACAAGCCAGTGCTGAAGTGTCTGGCAATGCCTGTGCCCTAGACTCTCACATCACGTGCGAAGTCTGTGGCAACACGGGTCATATGGGCAATGATTGCTCAGAAACTCGTGAGGATGCCTTATACCTTGCCAACAACGGAAATTTCAACGACAATGGCTATCATCCAGGAGGTCAAGGGTGGGGTCAACAACACCCATTCTTTCAAGGGGGGTACAACAACAATGGCAACCCCAGAAATTAGCCCAACTTGAGAGAACCTGCCATTAGCCAGCTCAAGATCAACGATGCCCAATCCAAGAAGCTGTCAGCTAATGACAAGACCCTATAGAATATCAATGCAAAAATTGAAGGACTACCCTTAGCATTCAAGAATCAACTAAGCTTCAACAAGATGTTGGAGACTCAGTTGGCACAACTTGCTGCAGTTGTCCCTCCATTAGAAAACAACAAAATTCCGGGGCAGCCAGAAGCCCTAGTGGAGAACGTCAGTGCAGTGGTTACGAGAAGAGGAAAGACCACTAGTGACCCACCATATCCCACACAAGAAAAGAGGACAATTAAGCCTCAAAAGGAGGATGTCCCAAGTGAATTACTTGTTGAGAGAATGACCAAACAATTTGAAGACACCAACTTATTGCCATTCCCTCACAGACAAAGGAAGCCAACAGTGGATGAGCAATTCAACTGTTTTGTTGAGATCATCCTAAACATCCACGTCAATGTGCCCTTGATTGATGCGATGCAAGTCTCCCTTATGCTCGCTATCTCAAGGACATATTGAACAACAAACGGCCATTGCCCACCGCTGAGGTCGTCAAGCTTACAGAAGACTGCAGTGCAGCCATCCTCAATAGGCTTCCTGAAAAGAAGAAGGACCCTAGATGTCCTACCATTTCATGCTCAATTGCGGCTCACCACTTTGACAAGGCACTTTGTGATCTAGGAGCAAGTGTTAGTGTGATGCCCAAGGTTGTGTTCGACCAGCTGAACTTCACAAAGCTGACTCCAACACCAATGCAGCTACAACTGGCTGACTCTTCAGTCCGTTATCCAGCGGGTATTGCTGAAGACGTCCCGGTGAAGATCCGGAACTGCTTCATACCCGTGGATTTTGTGGTGCTAGACATGGACACCGAGAAGGATACACCACTCATTCTTGGGTGCCCATTCCTAAGCACTGCAAAAAGATCGCATAGATGTGGGAGCTGGAGAAATCCACTTCCATATCAATGTCAAGGAGGAAAGGTTTAACTTTCATGCATCATGCCTTGCATGCACTCATATACGTGTTTAACATTAACCCACAACAAGAGGAACGAGTTTAAAATTGATTTGGAGAATTTAAAATTGATTTGGATCAAAACCGCACTTAAAACGCAGGAAAGTGCGGACTAGTCCGATTTTACTGAGGACTGGTCCAATTTCTCTCTGGCTAAAAACAGACTTGTCCGTTTTTGCTGCGCACTAGTCCGATTTTGGCTCTGGAAACTTTTGGACTTGTCCGATTTTGTCAGACTAGTCCGATATTCCAAGAATCCTTGAAATTTTGCCAAGTCCCTGGGCTTTTCCGGACTAGTCCGGTGTTCCAGCAGACTTGTCCGATTTCCTCTCAGTTCAAAGTCAGACTTGTCCGATTTTTGGCCAGACTTGTCCGATTTTCTCTCTCGAAGACTTCAGACTAGTCTGGTCCTTTCCGGACTTGTCCGATATTTCATGACTCCGAGTTGATCTTTTGTTTTATGACTCGTTTCTTGGGTTTCACGTTAAGTAGGCCTAGGTACGTCATGCCTAACTCTTTTAGAGCCCATGAGGGACTCTAAACCGGCCTCTACTCATCCAAAACTCGAAATCCATCTAACCCTAGCCTCCACCTTTATATAAACAACCCCACACCTTGGATTGACATCTATTTGCCACTTTTCCACACCACCCAAACCCTAGTTCGTGGAGAGCCACCACCAAGGAGGGAGGAGAAGATTTCAAGCAAGAAGAAGTGGAGTAAACGAAGGAGAATCAAGATCTCCACCAAGCTTTCGTTCTTCATCACCAATTCACCTCAAAGTTCATCACCAACCCTAGATCACCAAGATCCAAGTGCTACATCCAAGTTTCTTGATTCATTGGAGTCCTAAACACTTGGTATACCTTCTATTATCTTTTCCTTATGTGAATTTGACCCCTAATCTCCAAATTTACGTCGATCTAGAAAACCCTAGTCTGCTGATCTTGCTGAGTGCGGACTTGTCCGGTCCCTAGCGGACTAGTCCGATCTTTCTGGTTAAATTGTGTTGAATGAATTCTAAAATTTGATCTAATCAACTCCAAACCTGTATAAACTTGTTAAAAGCTATTAGAACTAGTTAGTGATGATTAAAAGCAATCTAGTAACATGTTCTACCTTGCATTTGCATCCATCATGCATGTCATATCACATTGAGTAATACTTGTGCACTCTTTGATTGTGTTTCTTGTCTTGTATCTTTATTGTGTGGATTAGATGAATTTGCGCTAGAGAGTGCCGCGGAGGATCTACAGCACCAAGAGTTTGAAAGCTTTGACCCTAATCAACCGCAAGAGCAAGGCAAGTGTCCTTGAAGCATATTGATCCTATTTTAAAATAAATGTTTGTTTGTGAAACCGAATGCTGTGTCAATTTTATGGGAATCCTATAATAGGAAGTTTACTAGAATTGTTTAACCACCCTTGTCTCCTAGAATATATCATAGAGAGTCGGGGAGGGCTTTTTACATTTTGCTTCGCTTAATCAACTAGGATGGAAAACAACTATACCACTCAATTTAATTATGCATGGATGAGATTATGGTTAACATGAACTGGTTGAGTATGATATGGTAATGGGTGATCTAAGCAAGCCTGGTATGTGGATGGGTTGGATGTTATGGTGGTTTGCTTGCTTTAGATCTAAGGACCGGTTCATGCGAGAATAGGCCAGGACTACAGTGCCACCACGAGGCCAAGTATGGGTGCGGCGTAGCTGATTAATTAGGGCTTTGCTAGTGCTATTGGGACCATTAAGGATGCTCGGGGAAGGGGTAGTCGGATTGGGTTTGTTGATGATTGGTGGGACTACCCTGGGATCCGAATGGCTCAAGAGGGGGCCCTTGGTTGAAGATGTGCTCAGTTGGAGACATCGCCACCGGTGAAACCTCAGTGTGGTCTAAATAGGCTAGTAATCCCTTTGTAAAGGTTATTTTGTGATATCTTGGCCATACACCAAAGGAAGTGTAATTGGCGAAAGGGAGGTTCTTTAGTCGCCGACGGGTGATGAAATCACAAACACGTGGGTAAAGAGGTACAAACTCTGCAGAGTTAAATAAAACTATCATGATAGCCGTGCTCCCGGTTATGAGCACCTGGACAACTTCCATGATTAGAGGGAACTCGGTATTGGGATGGTATTTGGGATGGTTATGGTTTGGTAATGGTTATGGTTGGTTATGGATTCATTTCTGGTATTGAATATGATTATTGGCAATGGCGAAATCTGGAATTATTGATGATGGTAGTGAATTCAGACTGGTATTATGATATTACTTATGATTATGATTTGTTTACTTCACATACATATAATATATTGCTTTTCAAATGTTTTAATGTACTTTTCAGCACTTATCCATTCTTATTGTCGTCACTTGAATCAGCCACATGTCATACTTTCCACACTTGCTGAGTATGACATGTACTCACTCTTGCAATCCCCCCCAACAGTTGCAGGTCAGGATTGTGAGTTTAATGGCGATAATGTGGAGTTCTAGGCCGTGTCTACTGTCAGCTTTGCCTGTGGTGTTGAATGGAGTTGCGCTATCCCTTTTGCTTAGTTGCTTATTTAGTTTATTTCCGCTGCATTAGTTGAACTTGTCATTAATATTCATTAGAGTTTGTATTCGAGGATAATATGTTTTGTGTAATAAAATTTGGTTAATTAATCTTGTCTTGTGGTAATTTTCTGTATACTCTTTTGTGAATGCACTCGTGTATGTGTGTTGAGCATCCTGGGCACACATATGCGTTAGCTTGGTTCTTTTTTTTCGGAACCGGGCGTCACAGATTGGTATCAAAGCCACAGGTTGACCGTAGGATGCAGCCTAGGTAGAATGGACACTTTAGAGCACATAGGGGCACTTAGGAATCGATTTGAATTTGTTGGCTTGCTGTTTGCTATATATATATATATATATATATATATATATATATATATATATATATATATATATATATATATATATATATATATATATATATATTGTTTGCTTGTGTGCTTAATAGAGGATTTTGGGATGCCTTAGCATTGCCATGTCCACCTAGGCTAGTGTAGCTAGCTGTTTAGTTTCATATCCCTTGATGCATATAGTTGGGGACGTTTTCTTACCCATTGCTTTTCTCCAGATGGTGAGGACTCGCCACCAGAGGGATGGCAATGATGAGGAGGAGAACAATGGAGTACCTCAGAACAACAATGGGCTAGGACCTGCTCATGGAGCTATCAACATTGAGCAGCTTTTGGCCATGCAAAACCAGCTCATGCAGACCATGATACAAACTATGGGACAGCTGCAGGCTGGCATATCAACAATCAGCCCCACATACCTCCACCGCCACCCCCGCCACCTCATAACCGATTGGGAGAATTTATGAGGACTAGGCCGCCAACCTTTGCTCAAGCTGCTGGCCCTATGGATGTGGATGATTGGCTCAAGTCTGTGGAGAAAAAGTTAGCTATTGTCCAATGCAATGATCGGGAGAAGGTGCTATTTGCTTCTCATCAACTCGTTGGAGCAGCTACGGATTGGCGGGATGCTTATTGCAATGCTCATGAGAACCAAGTGGGAATTACCTGGGCGGAATTCAAGGAGAGTTTCCGTTCCCATTATGTGCCGGAAGGTGTTATGATTTTGAAGAGGCAAGAATTTGAGAACTTAAGGCAAGGGAGATCAAGCGTGAGTGAATATCTCAATAAGTTTACTCAACTCTCAAGATATGCGCCTAAGGATGTTAGTCGGGACAGCCGGAAACAAAACTTGTTCATGAGAGGCTTCAACAATGAAATTCAAGTGCAATTACTCAATTGTGACTATGCAAATTTTCAGAAGCTTGTGGACAAAGCAATTGTGGTTTAGAACAAGATTCGTGAGATGGAGCAAGACAATAAGAGAAAGGCGCCATATCAAGGATAGCAACAAGGAAGTAATGTGTGCCCTCGCTTTGCGCCGCCCAATGCACCTCATTTCAGCTCTTCTATTACTGCTCAACGCCCTGGTAATGCACCACGCCCAACTCAGTTTGTGCAGCAACGCCCTGTGATGCAAGCACCTAGGCCTCCAATGCCTTATGCACCTCGCGCTAATTTTTCTGGTGCAAATGTTCAAAACCAAGCTCGTCACAATAATTCGGGTGGAGTTAAGAAGTGCTATACTTGTGGAGAAGCTGGACACTTTGCGCATCAATATCCTAAGTCAGGCCTTGGTCAAGGAAGCAATGCACCGAGGCAAAACCCAAGACCCAATAGAGGACAACCACAAGGGAACCATGGACAACAGAATTTTGCTCGTGGCAACGTGAACCATGTCTCTAAGGAGGATGCTCAACAAGCGGATGAGGTGGTCATTGGTATGTTTCTCGCCAACTCCTACCCCGCGACTATGTTATTTGATTCTGTAGCATCGCATTCATTCATTGCATCGAAGTATGTTGCCAAGTATAGTTTGCCTATCTCTCATATGAAGTTTATTCTATTGGTTAAGTCTCCTGGAGGAGAGATCAGGACGAATATAGTATGTCCAAAAGTAAGCCTTAGGATAAGGGGGGGTAGACTTCTCCGCCAACCTCATCGTTTTGGATTCTCAAGGATTGGACATCATACTTGGTATGGACTGGTTGAGGAAGCACAATGGAGTTATTGAGTGTGCCACGAAGATGGTGAAGTTGACCAATGAAGAAGGGATCACCGTAGAATTTGAAGCATCTCAAACCACACCGAAGCAATTGGAGCTGAATCATATGGACGGTGCCGCAATTGATGAGATTCCGGTGGTGTGTGAATTTTTGGATGTTTTTCCAGACTAGTTGCCTGTTATGCCACCTGATCGAGACATTGAGTTTGTTATTGATTTAATACCTGGAACTGCACCTATAGCTAAGAGGCCATATAGGATGCCTCCTATGGAATTAGCGGAGCTCAAGAAGCAAATTCAAGAGCAATTAGAGAAGGGTTTTATTCTCCCTAGCTCTTCGCCTTGGTGAGCGCCCGTTCTATTTGTGGACAAGAAGGATGAATCCCAAAGGATGTGCGTGGATTACCGAGCTCTCAACGAGGTAACAATCAAGAACAAGTACACCTTTCCACGCATAGAAGACTTGTTTGATCAGATGAAGGGTGTTTGTGTCTTCTCTAAGATTGATTTGAGGTCGAGATAATTTCAAATGAAGATTTTCAAGGATTCTTGGAATATCGGACTAGTCCGCACAAAATCGGACAAGTCTGAAAGTTTTCAGTGCCAAAAATCGGACTAGTCCGCAGCAAAAACGGACAAGTCCGTTTTTAGTCAGAGAGAAATCGGACTAGTCCTCAGTAAAATCGGACTAGTCCGCACTTTCCTGCGTCTTAAGTGTGGTTTTGTTCCAAATCAATTTTAAATGCTGCAAATAAATTTCAAACTCATTCCTCTTTATGTGGATCAGTGTTAAACATGTATATGAGTGTATGCAGGGCATGATGCATGAAAATGAGGGTGTTACAAACCTACCCCCCTTAAAATGAATCTTGCCCTCGAGATTCGATGCGAAAGCGAAAAGATAGGGAAATCCCTTCTTGAGATCATCCTCCAATTCCCACGTCGCTTCTTTTTCTGTGTGGTGCTTCCATTGAACTTTATACCATCTAATAACCTTGTTCCTTGTGACCCTCTCCTTAGTTTCCAAGATTTTGATCGGTTGCCCGGCATACGTCAAATCTTCCTCTAGTTCCAATTCTTCCATTGACACTTGTTCTTCCGGTACTCTCAAACACTTCTTGAGCTGGGAAACATGAAAGACATCATGGACATCCGAAAGATGACCTGGCATCTCCATCTTATACGCTACTTCTCCTATTTTGTCCAAAATCTTGAATGGTCCAATATAACGAGGTGCGAGCTTGCCTCTTATGTTAAACCTCTTATGACCTCTCATTGGTGACACCTTGAGGTAAACAAAATCTCCTATTTCAAAGGCTAATTTCCTTCTCCTATTGTCCGCATAACCTTTTTGCCTTGATTGGGCAGCCCTCAAGTTTTCACGAATTATTTGGACTTGCTTTTCGGCTTCTTACAACACATCCGGACCAAATACTTGAGTTTCTCCTACCTCATTCCAGATTAAAGGTGTCCTACACTTCCTCCCATAAAGCACTTCATACGGTGACATCTTCAAACTTGCTTGGTAACTATTGTTGTATGAAAATTCTGCGTATGGCAAGCTTTTGTCCCAACTTTTCCCATGCTTCAAAGCACACGCTCTTAACATGTCCTCTAAAATCTGATTGGTCCTCTCGGTTTGTCCATCAGTTTGAGGATGATATGCTGAACTAAAATTCAACCTCGTTCCCAAAGCTTCATGCAATTTTTGCCAAAACCTGGAAGTAAATTGAGAACCTCTATCTGAGACTATCTTCTTAGGGACTCCATGTCGACACACAATATGCTCCACGTATATTTCGGCCAATCGTGCAGCGGTATATTTGGTCTTCATAGGGACAAAATGAGCTGACTTGGTTAAGCGATCCACAATTACCCAAATTGAGTCATACCCGGACTGAGTACGTGGTAACCCAATTATGAAGTCCATACCGATTTCTTCCCACTTCCATTTTGGGATCTTCAATGGCTGCAATAATGCAGCTGGCCTTTGATGTTCCGCCCTTACTCGTTGACACACATCACACAATGCCACATATTCAGCTATGTCCTTTTTCATGCTATCCCACCAATAGCAAGCTTTCAAGTCTTTCTACATCTTCGTACAAACGGGGTGAATCGAGTACGGCGAGTCATGTGCCTCCTTTAATATTGTCTCCCGAATATGCTTCACCTTAGGCACGACAATCCTTTTTCCAAGCCATAAGGTACCATGTTCATCCTCGTCAAATCTGAATTCTCTCCCTTCTTCGGTCCTTTCCTTGATTTCCTTGATCTCCTCATCTGTGGTTTGTGCTTCTCGAATTTCTTGCTCCAAGGTCGGATTTAACTCCATCATCTCCATCTCGTTTACAAACCCGAGGTTCAACCGTTCAAACTCCTTGCATAACTCGGATGGTAACTCTCGAATTGTGAGTTGATGACTTACTCCCTTTCTACTCAAAGCATCGACCACTACATTGGCCTTTCTCGGATGATAGTTGATCCCCAAATCATAATCTTTGATGAGCTCCAACCATCTTCGTTGCCTCAAGTTCAGATCCGTTTGTGTGAAAATATACTTCAAACTGTTATGATCCGTATAAATTTCACACCTATGTCCAAGGATATAGTGCCTCTAAATCTTCAATGTGTGTACCACGGCCGCGAGTTCCAAATCATGTGTTGGGTAATTCTGCTCATGTTTCTTCAATTGTATTGATGCATAGGCGGCCACTTGACCTTCTTGCATCAATACACATCCAAGTCCTTGTCTTGATGCGTCGCAATAAATATCAAAACTCTTGCTCACATCTGGCAGTACCAAAACTGGGGCTGTTGTCAACCTCTTCTTCAACTCCTCAAAACTATTTTGACAAGCTTGGGTCTATTGGAAAGCCTTTCCCTTCATTAGCAACTCCGTCATAGGCTTGGCTATCTTGGAGAAGTCCTTGATAAACCGACGGTAATATCAAGCCATCCCAAGAAAACTCCTGATCTCCTTTACAGTTTGCAGTGGTTCCCACTTCAACACATCTCTCACTTTCCCGGGGTCAACCGATACTCCTCCTCCTGAGATTATATGACCCAAAAACGACACATCTCTCAACAAAAACTTACACTTGTGGAACTTGGCGTACAATTGATGCTCCCTCAATTTCTGCAATGTAAGCCTCAAGTGTTCCTCATGTTCCTTCTTATCCTTCGAGTAGATCATAATGTCATCAATGAACACCACGACAAACTTGTCCAAGTACTCCATGAGGACTTTATTCATTAGGTACATAAAGTAGGCAGGTGCATTTGTCAATCCAAAGGACATCACGGTGTACTCATAAGATCCATACCGCGTCCTAAAAGCTGTCTCGGGTATGTCCGATGGTCTAATCTTCATTTGAAAGTATCCCGACCTCAAATCAATCTTAGAGAAGACACAAGCACCCTTCATCTGATCAAACAAGTCTTCTATGCGTGGCAAGGTGTACTTGTTCTTGATTGTTACCTCGTTGAGAGCTCGGTAATCTACACACATCCTTTGGGTTCCATCTTTCTTGTCCACAAACAGCACGGGCGCTCCGCAAGGTGAAGAGCTTGGCCGAATAAAACCATTCTCTAGTTGCTCTTGAATTTGCTTCTTGAGCTCCGCTAATTCCATAGGAGGCATCCTATACGGCCTCTTAGCTATAGGTGCAGTTCCATGTATTAAATCAATAATAAACTCAATGTCTCGATCAGGTGGCATACCTGGCAACTCGTCTGGAAAAACATCCAAAAATTCACACACCATCGTAATCTCCTCAATTGCGGCACCGTCCAAATGATTCAGCTCCAATTGCTTCGGTGCGGTTTGAGATGCTTCAAATTCTACAGTGATCCCTTCCTCATTGGTCAACTTCACTGTCTTTGTGACACACTCAATAACTCCATTGTGCTTCCTCAACCAGTCCATACCAAGTATAATGTCCAATCCTTGAGAATCCAAAACAATGAGGTTGGCAGAGAAGTCTACCCCCCTTATTCTAAGGCTTACTTTTGGACATACTATACTTGTCCTCATCTCTCCTCTAGGAGACTTAACCAATAGAGTAAACTTCATATGAGAGATAGACAAACTATACTTGGCAACATACTTCGATGCAATGAATGAATGCGATGCTCCAGAATCAAATAACATAGTCACGGGGTTGGAGTTGGCGAGAAACATACCAATGACCACGTCATCCGCTTGTTGAGCATCCTCTGTAGAGACATGGTTCACGTTGCCACGAGCAAAATTCTGTTGTCCACGGTTCCCTTGTGGTTGTCCTCCATTGGTTCTTGGGTTTTGCCTCGGTGCATTGCTTCCTTGACCAAGGCCTGACTTAGGACATTGATGCGCAAAGTGTCCAGCTTCTCCACAAGTATAGCACTTCTTAACTCCACCAGAATTATTGGGACGAGCTTGGTTTTGAACATTTGCACCAGGAAAATTAGCGCGAGGTGCATAAGGCATTGGAGGCCTAGGTGCTTGCATGACAGGGCGTTGCTGCACAAACTGAGTTGGGCATGGTGCATAACCACGGCGTTGAGCAGGAATAGAGGAGCTGTAATAGGGCGCATTGGGTGGTGCAAGGCGAGGGCGCACATTACTTTCTTGTTGCTCTCCTTGATATGGCGCCTTCCTCTTGTTATCCTTCTCCATCTCACGGATCTTGTTCTCAACCACAATTGCTTTGTCCATAAGCTTCTGAAAATTTGCATAGTCACAATTGAGCAATTGCACTTGAATTTCATTGTTGAGGCCTCTCATGAACAAATATTGTTTCTGCCTGTCCCGACTAACATCCTCAGGCACATATCTTGAGCGTTGAGTGAACTTGTTGAGATATTCACTCACGCTTGATCTTCCTTGCCTTAAATTCTCAAATTCTTGCCTTTTCAAAATCATAACTCCTTCCGGCACATAATGAGAACGAAAATTCTCCTTGAATTTGGCCCAAGTAATTCTCTCTTGGTTCTCATGAGCATTGCAATAAGAATCCCACCAATCCGAAGTTGCTCCAACGAGTTGATGTGAAGCGAACAGGACCTTCTCCCGGTCACTGCATTGGACAATAGCTAACTTCTTCTCCACGAACTTGAGCCAATCATCCGCATCCATAGGGTCGGTGGCCTAGTCCTCATAAACTCTCCCAATCGGTTATGAGGTAGTGGGGGTGGCGGTGGAGGCATGTGGGGCTGATTGTTGATATTGCCAGCCTGCAGCTGTCCCATAGTATGTATCATGGTCTGCATGAGCTGGTTTTGCATAGCCAATAGCCGCTCAATGTTGATAGCTCCCTGAGTAGATCCTTGTCCAATGTTGTTCTGAGGTACTCCATTTTTCTCCTCCTCATCATTGCCATCCCTCTGGTTGCGAGTTCTCACCATCTGGAGAAAAGCAATAGGTAAGGATTAGAAAACGTCCCCAACTATATGCATCAAGGGATACGAGACTAAACAGCTAGCTACACTAGCCTAGGTGGACATGGCAATGCTAAAGCATCCCAAAATCCTCTATTAAGCACACAAGCAAACAATATATAGCAAACAACACACCAACCAAAAACACATCGATTCCTGAGTGCCCCTATGTGCTCTAAAGTGTCCATTCTATCTAGGTTGCATCCTACGGTCAACCTGTGGCTCTGATACCAATCTGCGACGCCCGGTTCCGAAAAAAAAAAGAACCAAGCTAACGCATATGTGTGCCCATGATGTTCAACACACATACACGAGTGCATACACAAAAGAGTATACAGAAAATTACCACAAGACAAGATTAATTAACCAAATTTTATTACACAAACCATATTATCCTCGAATACAACCTCTAATGAATATTAATGACAAGTTCAACTAATGCAGTGGAAATGAACTAATTAAGCAACTAAGCAAACTAAACAGCTAGGCAGCATAAGCAATAGGGTATAGCACAGCTCCAATCAACACCACAGGCAAGCTGACGGTAGACACGGCCTAGAACTCTGCATTATCACTATTAAACTCCCAATCCTGACCTGCAACTGTTGGGGAGGGGGATTGCAAGAGTGAGTACAAGTCGTACTCAGCAAGTGTGGAAAGTATGACATGTGGCTGATTCAAATGATGACAATAATAATGGCTAAGTGCTGGAAAGTACATTAAAACATTTGAAAAGCAATATATTACATGTATGTGAAATAAACCCATCATAATCATAAGTAATATCATAATACCAGTCTATAATTCACCATCCTCATCCATAATTCCAGATTTTACCATTTGCCAATAACCATATTCAATACCAGAAATTAATCCATAACCATAATACCAACCATAACCATCCCAAATACCATCCCAATACTGAGTACCCTCTAATCATGGAAGTTGTCCAGGTGCTCATAACCGGGAGCACGGCTATCATGATAGTTTTAGACACACTCTGCAGAGGTTGTACCGCTTTACCCACGTGTTTGTGATTTCATTACCCGTCGGCGACTAAAGAAACCTCTCTTATGCCAATTACACTTCCTTTGGTGTATGGCCAAGAGATCACAAAATAGCCTTTACAAAGGGATTACTAGCCTATTTAGACCCCACTGAGGTTTCACCGGTGGCGATATCTCCTACAGAGCACATCTTCAACCAAGGGCCCCCGAGCCACTCGGATCCTAGGGTAGTCCCACCAATCATCAACAAACCCAATCCGACTACCCCTTCCCCGAGCATCCACAATGGTCCAAACAGCACTAGCAAAGCCCTAATTAATCAGCTACGCCGCACCCATACTTGGCCTCGTGGTGGCACTGTAGTCCTGGCTTATTCTCGCATGAAGCGGTCCTTAGATCTAAAGCAAGCAACCACCATGACATCCAACCCATCCACATACCAGGCTTGATTAGATCTTCCATTACCGTATCATATTGACCAGTTCACATTAACCAAAATATCATTGATGCTTAATTAAATGTGTAGTGTTGTTTTCCCATCCCAATTAATTAAGCGAAGCAAAAAGGTAAAAACCCTTCCCGACTCTCTACCATGTAATCCAGGTGACAAGGGTGGTCAGCAAAACTAGTAAACTTCCTACCATAGGGTTTCCCATCAATTTGACATAGCATGCAGTTTTGCAAACAAAACATTTATTTTAAAAACAGGATCAATATGCTTCGAGGACACTTGCCTTGCTCTTGCTGTTGATTAGGGTCAAAGCCTTCAAACTCTTGGTGCTGTAGATCCTCCGCGGCACTCTCTAGTGCAAATCTGTCTAATCCACACAACAAACATACAAGACAAGAAACACAATCAAAGAGTGCACAAGTATTACTCAATATGATATGATATACATGATTAATGCAAATGCAAGGTAGAACTTGTTACTAGATTGCTTTTAATGATCACTAACTAGTTCTAATAGCTTTTAACAAGTTTATACAGGTTTGGAGTTGATAAGATCTAATTTTAGGATTCATTCAACACAATTTAACCAGAAAGATCGGACTAGTCTTCTAGGGACCGGACAAGTCTGGACTTTACGAGATCAGCAGATTAGGGTTTTCTAGATCGACGTAAATTCAGAGATTAAGGGTTGAATTCACGTAAGGAAAAGATAATAGAAGGTATATCAGGTGTTTAGGACTCCATTGAATCAAGAAACTTGGAGGTAGCACTTGGATCTTGGTGATCTAGGGTTGGTGATGAACTTGGAGATGAATTGGTGATGAAGAATGAAACTTGATGGAGATCTTGATCCTCTTTCGTTTCCTCCTCTACTTCTTCTTGCTTGGGATCTTCTCCTCCCTCCTTGATGGTGGCTCCCCACGAACTAGGGCTTGGGTGGGTGGAAAAGTGGCAAATAGATGTCAGCCCAAGGGGTGGGGTTGTTTATATAGAGGTGGAGGCTAGGGTTAGATGGATTTCGAGTTTGAGATGAGTAGAGGCCGGTTTAGAGTCCCACATGGGCTCTAAAAGAGTTAGGCACGACGTCCCTAGGCCCACTTAACGTGAAACCCAAGAAACAAGTCATAAAACAAAAGATCAATTCAGAGTCGCGAAATATCAGACAAGTCCGGAAATGACCGGACTAGTCCGAAATCGTCCAGAGAGAAAATCGGACAAGTCTGGCCAAACATCAGACAAGTCTGACTTTGAATAGAGAGGAAATCAGACAAGTCCACCGGAACACCGAACTAGTCCAGAAAAGTCCAAGGACTTAGCAATTTTTCAAGGATTCTTGGAATATCATACTAGTCCGCACAAAATCGGACAAGTCCGAAAGTTTCCAGTGCCAAAAATTGGACTAGTCCGCAGCAAAAACGGACAAGTCCATTTTTAGTCAGAGAGAAATCAGACTAGTCCTCAGTAAAATTGGACTAGTTTGCACTTTCCTGCGTTTTAAGTGCGGTTTTGTTCCAAATCAGTTTTAAATGCTGCAAATAAATTTTAAACTCGTTCCTCCTTATGTGGATCAGTGTTAAACATGTATATGAGTGTATGCAGGGCATGATGCATGAAAATGAGAGTGTTACATGAGCAAAGTCATCAAATCCAATTGCACGCCAAATGGAAATAAATCCGGACTCCATACCTATTTTGGAGATCAAATGTGGATCGTAAGCCGTGGTGTGGCGGAACTCACGATCTTGGAGAAGCCTGCGTGCTTGATCTTCAAATTTGCTTCGTATGTCGAGGTCGTTGTCATGAAGAAGTTGGTGTGGGTTGCCTCTTTCGTCCATGGGAGTGTCCTCACACACACTTCTCCTCCTTGGGCTTGTACCCATGGAAGAGAGGTGTGCACTAGAACCTTCGCCATGGCTTGAGCTTGCAGCCCCCTTCCTCTTTCCGAACAACCTCTTCATGTCTTTTTGAGTTCAACAAGCAAGAACAAAACAAGGCGAGAAAAATCCAAAAAGAAGCGATCGTTGGAATACAAAACTCTCAATGATTTTTCTCCTCTTGAAAGCTTGAGTGTAAAAAGCAATTGCAAACAAAAGAAAATCTTTTTGGGGATGGATCTGAGCAAGAGTGTTGCAATGAAGAGCAAGAAAATCAAGGTGAGCTAGAGAGTGACTTGGAGAGGTGTAAAATGATGTGGTGTGTGAAGAGAAGTGCTCTTCACGGCCACTATTTATAGGGTGCACCTTCCAATGGTCACTTAGGGTTCAAAATGTAGCCGTTGCAGGAAGGGAAGCCAATTTGGCTCCAGTCCCTATTCGGCCGACCAGGAGGTTCGGCCGACCTAATAGGTGGCCCCCCTGGTTCCCCTTTCGGCAAGTGGCTCCCCAACGGCTATAAAGTTAGCACGTTGGTGAAATGCCACATGTGCAGCTCAGAAAAATTGTTTTTCAAATAAAACCCCCTTTTCAAATCCAACAAAAATTTTCTTTTGAAAAGAAAGAAAGAAAAATGATAGTTGAGAATATAAAATTCTCAACTTGCTAGGAAAAATCAAATATGGAATGGGAAAAATCCAAATGGGGTGAAAAAAAGAAAGAAAAATAAAGTGGGATAAATACCGATTTAACCTATTGGCGTAGGTCTCACCACCGTCCGATGAGATGGGCATTCCTCTGTCTTCATTTCAAATCTGGGCCCGGAGGGATGGGCTTGGACGGCTTGTCTTGCTTGTTCCGCCATTCCTTCTTTGGCAGCTTGGTGGACTTGGGCCTTCGGGAAGGTCCAGATGATTCCGTCGCCTTTGGATATCGGTGTGGTCGAAACGACGGATTCTCATCGTAAATTAGTCTTCTCATGAATGCAATGAGTGAGTCCACCTTTGGAGGTGTGACTTCGACCTCTCTAATGTCTTTATCATTCGGCCCATACTTGATTTGAATCATGGAGCATTGTTTTGGTCTAGGCCGAAAGTTAAACTTTTCCTCCTTGCCATTGATATGGAAGTGGATTTCTCCAGCTCCTACATCTATGCGAGCTTTTGCAGTGCTTAGGAGTGGACGCCCAAGAATGAGTGGTGTATCCTTCTCAGTGTCCATGTCTAGCACCACAAAATCCACGGGTATGAAGCAGTTCCGGATCTTCACCAGGACGTCTTCAGCAATACCCGCTGGATAACAGACTGAAGAGTCAGCCAGTTGTAGCTGCATTGGTGTTGGAGTCAGCTCTGTGAAGTTTAGATGGTCGAACACAACCTTGGGCATCATACTAACACTTGCTCCCAGATCACAAAGTGCCTTGTCAAAGTAGTGAGCCCCAATTGAGCATGAAATGGTAGGACATCCAGGGTCCTTCTGCTAGTTGCTCTCTCGTACGGAAATCATGTTGACATTTTCCGTCGAAGGTTCTGGCTGGCCTGGCATCTTGCCATTTTCCATCGGAGGAATAGCAGCTGCCAGCTGAGCCAACAGAGTCTCGAGCATCTTGTTGAAGCTCAGTTGATTCTTGAAGGCTGAGGATAGTCCTTCCATCTTTGCATTGATATTCTCTAGGGTCTTGTCATTAGCTGACAGCTTCTTGGATAGGGCCTCGTTGATCTTGAGCTGGCTAATGGCAAGTTCTCTCAAGTTGGGCTGATTTCCAGGGTTGCCATTGTTGTTGTACCCTCTTTGAAAGAATGGGCGTTGTTGACCCCACCCTTGACCTCCTGGACGATAGCCATTGTTGTTGCTGAAATTTCCATTGTTGGCGAGGTATAAGGCATCCTCACGAGTTTCTGGGCAATCATTGCTCATATGATCCATGTCGCCATAGACTTCACACGTGACGTGAGAGTCTAGGGCATAGGCATTGCCAGACACTTCACCACTGACTTGTCCATCAATTTTCTTCATTAGGAGGTCCAATTTTGCAGCGACCATGTCCACCTCCTTCAAGGTGTGCATGCCACGCTGTCGGGTATGGAGGCGCTCATCGTTCCATCCCATGTTGGACACCATCTTCTCAATAAGATCTTTAGATTTTGGCACCGTCAATGAGAAGAAGGCTCCTCCAGCAGTAGCATCCAAATGGTCACGAGCTGATGGGATCAACCCGTTATAGAAATTCTGAATAAGGAGCCAGTCATCCATCCCATGGTGGGGACATGCTAGGATGTACTCCTGAAGCCTTTCCCATGCCTCGGGAATAGATCCCTTGAGCTCTTGCTGAAAGCTGGAAATCCTTCCACGTAGGGCATTGGTTTTGCCCAACAGGAAAAATTTGGTGAGGAATGCGGTAGAACACTTCTCCCAAGTGTCTACAGCACTTCGGTTTGCGCAGAACCACTGTTTCGCTCTCCCAAGGAGAGAGAACGGGAACAGGCATCCAAAGACACGTCCTTGATCTTATAGGTGTTGAAGATCTCAAGGAATTGTTGCAAGTGAGCACTTGCATCCTCGTTAGCCTTCCCACAGAATGGGTTGGCTTGCACCATAGTGATAAGGCCAGTTTTGATATCAAAGTTCACATCTCCCGTGTTAACACTGGGCCCAATAGGCACATTGTTAGCAGACGGAGCTGAGAACTCACGAAGGGTCTTCTGAGCCATTGGCATTTGGATTGTTTGTGCAGAAATGCTGGCTTGCTTTGCTGCTCTAATCTTCTGAGGAGTAACGACACGGGGTCGGTCTCTCAAAAGAGATTCGGGATCTTCAACAAAGTTTTGTGGCAGGCGGAAACCAGACATACACTACCCTATTTTCACATTTAAAATGCAAAAACAAAGAATGGTTATCCTACTAAAATCCTACTCATGGTTCTATCCTATTCACTCAGTCATGTTATATATCTATTTGCCTTCCCCGGCAACGGCGCCATAAATACTTGTTGACGGCTCCTAAGGTATACTAACAAATCATCCTTGGCAATAGTTCTAGAAATGCTTGTTGGTATTACTTATGCACCATTAACTAAACATCTCCAAGTGATGTGTTAGAAATGCTTGTTAACGGTTCTATTGGATCACAGAGTGAATTCCGCAAGCGCACGGAGGTATCATTGTAGCATTTCCCCTTAAGAGTATTCCCAAGGGTGTCATTTATTTGATCCCAAAGGAAGGCGGGGTAGAGATATAATAATCATCAAGCGGAAAGGGTAGAAAGGTATAGGTAAGAATCTAGTAAGGATGGATAAAATAATAGTGGAGGTAGTGTGACACACACAAAAGCTTTCAAGTATAAGGGGGATAAGAGGATCCTAGAGGTTAGTTAAGGTTGAGAGTTATGGAGGTACTCCTACTATGCTCTATTGTACATATACATAGTCTAAACTAATTATTCATAAGCTAGATTAATAGTGAATTCTTATGCTATGTGGTTAAACACATCGGGCATGGGCTTACCCCTAGCAATACTAGGGAGACTCCCGCCAAAAGCCTGTGGCATAGCCGAACGTGGAGGATTACAAAGGACAGATAGGGTTGTCACCACCTACTGCCTACCTCTTCAATCTGTGGGTCTACGAGACATCCAATGCTACTTAGCTATCCTAGCACCATGCTAGCATATTAAGTAATTACCTTAAGAGCCTAGGCACAATCCTTCCTAAGGCAATGAATTGAGTCATCATTGAACCAATGTTGATACACAACATAATTATCCATACTAACCTAGTTATGTTATAATTAAATAGACTATAGTGGGGCTATATAGGTTCTATGATAATGAGATATGTTCATGATGAAATAGTCATAGAAGCTATACCGTCCACATACATGGACTCCACAATCAAACAAGAAACGCTTTGCCCAAGTATATGTATAAGTAGAGACTAAAGATACTATCTTTATTATGCTTAAGTCACAATTACAAGAAAGAATACATGAGCCATACCTTTCCCAATGTAGGACTGGGAAGAGAGAGACTCCTTACTCCTTTACCAATTTGGACTTGGGACTAGAGACTCTCCTCTCTACAACCTAACTCCTCTAAGACTATGGATGATAGTGTATACAATAGAGTTGAAGCTCAAGTGGTGTGTGTTGAAGTGAGGGGTAGGGGGTACTATTTATACTAGTGTTGAGGTCGGTTCCCGCCACCAAAAGTGCACGAATCAGTCACCATTGACTCCAGGGAGCCGGGAGGAGCCAACACGTGGAGTTTGATCGAGTTTGGCGCCTGGAAGAGGTCAGCCAAACCCCTGATTCGACTGACCTGGTCAAGGCACCAATTCTCGTGTGCCTTCTCCAGGTGGCTGCCAGGTGGGTCCCCTCGATGTATATGGGTGCAACACCGTTGGATCTCCTCGGATACTTCTGTTTGTGGGCCATTTGATCCATGGGATGCCACGTGTCATCGCCTGATTGGCTGGGATGATATTTTATAGGATTAGTCCCTCTAAATTTCCTCATTTTTTGCATAAAATGTTGCATACACATATTTCTCCAAGTCCAAGTGGAATTGGGTTAGATAGAAAGGTGATGTGTGCAAGAAATGACAAATCCTTCACATAATCGAGTTAAATTGATGGATGGAATTGGTGTATAACAGCCATCAACACACCCCCGGACCTAACCCCCGACAGAGGGAAGCTCAGGTACCGACACGTGTACAACAGCACCGGACCTACCCGTCCCAGACGGTAAGCTCCGGAGTAGCCGCGCGTCCAACTGTTGGACCTTTAGCCTCAGCAATCAGACTGGGGGACCCCTAATGGCTCGGACTTTCAAGGGACAATCAAAGATTTCAAGACCCGATTAAGTGTCATTAATACCATCTTAATGACACACGATTAGAGGGCCCTTAATACCAGTAACGGCACTGTCAAGGCTCGTTACCACACCGTTGAGGGCAATTAAAACCTCATTAATTGTGTATTAAACATCAATAACTGCCAGGGCCACATGTCGGGCCAGGCTAACGATGTAACGAGTTGTCCTTGTGCTATAAAAGGACTGATTGAGCGATACATAGGGGGACTTCTTCCAGACTCTACTCAAACACACACACACCCTCAAGCACTCAGACGCTCAATACAACAACTACACATCCCATGGAGTAGGGTATTACGCTTAGGCGGCTCAAACCACGTAAATCCTCGTGTCAACTTGCCATCGTGTTCTGAATCTCTGCGCACCCAATACCGAACTACAAACTCCGCAGGCTACCAACGGTAGTACTGGGAGAATTGCGAGAACCAGACTCAGACAGTTGGTGCGCCAGGTAGGGGGCACCCGAGATTCAAGGATGATGAACTCTGCTGTTGGATCATCCAACGACAATCCTTGTGCGCAACCTGCTGGAGGCAATCCCTCCAACATGCAGCAGCCAGCAGGTGTTGTGGCTCCAGCAGGAGTCATGCCACCGCTGCCACCGTTCCCACAGGCAAATCAAGCTGGACAGCGAGATGGAGTGTCTGCGTCAATCAGAGCATCGGCGAACAACAACACTGAACACACGCTCCATGCTGCGCGTGCTCTTCTTCAACGTCCACCGCCTCCAGGGGCATTCCAGGGTGCAATGGAGCAGTGGAGGGCTGATGTGCAACACTTGGTTGCAGCAGCAGCCGATCACATCAGCAACCAAGGTCCTCCCCCCTTGGGGCGGGCCCTATCTCAGCATCGGACCGTGTCAGGTAGACTTGGTCCGCACGCTTCACAACACAAGAGGTGTGCTGCGTCTCAACAGGCGATGTCGCTGCCTTCCGGGGCGCGACGCACCCATACAGTAACCAGGCTTTTGACTCACGACCTCCGGGCGGAGCTTGATCGCCGTTACCGTCAACAGGACGGCCATGTCCATATCGAGCGTGCTCGTGAGAGGCGAGAGGCTCGGGACAGTCCTGCTCCTAAGGGAGTAGGAGGAGGCTGTTCAGCCCTGGCCATGAACCTACGCATGGTCAGATGGCTGCAGAAATTCCATCCTCACCTGCCAGAGAAATTTGACGGGACTGTCAATCCCGCTGAGTTTCTCCAAATCTACTCCACCGCAATCCTTGCGGCTGGAGGCAATGAGGCCGTGATGGCCAATTATTTCCCCATGGCTTTTACTAGGACCGCCAGATCATGGTTCATGAGCCTTCCGCCCGACTCCATCAACAGTTGGGCGGAACTGTGCCAACAGTTTACTGCCATTTTCAGGAGTTCATACACCCGACCAGGCACTGAACTGGACCTTTTTGCTGTCAAGCAGAAGGGGGGAGAGTCCTTGCAATCCTTCATCCAGAGGTTCTCCTAGGTACAAAACACCATACCTTCTATCTCAAGCGCTTCTGTTATTGTGGCATTTAGACAGGGCGTACGAGACAAGAAGATGCTGGAGAAGCTGGCGACCAAGGAGGTCACCAGCGTCACGGAACTCTTCAGCTTGGCAGACAAGTGCGCCAAAGCTGCAGAGGGCCGTGAAATGCAGTCCCAACCACCTCTGGAGGGCAACAAAAAGTCCTCCAAGGTGAAGACACTATCTCCGGGAGTGGCAAGAAGAAGAAAAGTCCAACGGCAAGAAAAAGTCATCGGTCGGCACACCTACTGCTGCAGCTGCTGCAGCTCTGGGTGGTCGGGGGCCACGCCCCAAGAAATGACCTAGGCCGCCGTGTGAAGACTGTGGCAACTCCAAGATGTGGTGTCCTATACACAAGACGAACAACCACAACTTGGAAGGCTATCGAGAGATCCAGAACCTTGCTGAGTGCTACAACAAGCGTTGGGAAGAAGTTTCTTTCCGTCAAAGGGAAGGAAAGCAGAAAGTCGACGAAGCTCCGGCTGAAGAGGAGTTAGGTTTTCAGGACCCTAAAAAGGTCTTGAAGGCTATTTACACTTCCGTCGACGATGACTCCGATGTCTCCAACAACGAGCATTGGAAGACCATGAACACCATCTTTGGTGGTTCATGGGACATCACCTCCCGCCGTGTCCTCAAGACCATGCGGCAGGACATGGCCTCAATAGCTCCCACTGCCAGGGCGGAGCCGCACCGGAAGTGGATGGACACTGCCATCACTTTCGATGCTTCGGACTGCCCTCGAAACATGATCGGAGCTAGCCAACTCCCATTGATGGTATCTCCGACCATCAACAACATCCATGAGACGCCCGGTTCCGAAAAAGAACCAAGCTAACACATATGTGTGCCCAGGATGTTCAACACACATACACGAGTGCAATCACAAATGATATACAGATAATTACCACAACACAAGATTAATTAACCAAACTTTATTGAATAAACCATATTATCCTCGAATAGAACCTCTTATAAATATTAATAACAAGTTCAACTAATGCGGCGGAAATAAACTAATTAAGCAAACTAAACAGCTAGGCAGCATAAGCAATAGGGTATAGCGCAGCTCCAATCAACACCACAGGCAAGCTAACGGTAGACACGGCCTAGAACTCCGTATTATCACCATTAACTCCCAATCCTGACCTGAAACTGTTGGGGGGATTGCAAGAGTGGGTACATGTCATACTCAACAAGTGTGGAAAGTATGACATGTGGCTTATTCCAATGATGATAATAATAATGGTTAAGTGCTGAAAAGTACATTAAAACATTTGAAAAGCAATATATTATATGTATGTGAAATAAACCCATCATAATCATAAGTAATATCATAATACCAGTCCACAATTCACCATCCTCATCAATAATTCCAGATTTCGCCATTTACCAATAACCTTATTCAATACCAGAAATTAATCCATAACCATAATACCAACCATAACCATCCCATTACCGAGTTCCCTCTAATCATGGAAGTTGTCCAGGTGCTCATAACCGGGAGCACGGCTATCATGATAGTTTTAATAGACACACTCTGCAGAGGTTGTACTACTTTACCCACGTGTTTGTGATTTCATCACCTTTCGATGACTAGAACCTCTATCATGCCGTCTCACACTTCCATCGGTGTGTGGCCAAGAGATCACAAAATAGCCTTTACAAAAGGATTACTAGCCTATTTAGACCCCACTGAGGTTTCACCGGTGGCGATGTCTCCAACTGAGCACATCTTCAACCAAGGGCCCCCTCTTAAGCCATTCGGATTCTAGGGTAGTCCCACCAATTATCAACAAACCCAATCCGACTACCCCTTCCCCGAGCATCCATAATGGTCCAAATAGCACTGGAAAAGCCCCAATTAATCAGCTACGCCGCACCCATACTTGGCCTCGTGGTGGCACTGTAGTCCTGGCTTATTCTCCCATGAACCGGTCCTTAGATCTAAAGCAAGCAACCACCATATCATCCAACCCATCCACATACCAAGCTTGCTTAGATCACCCATTACCATATCATATTAACCAGTTCATGTTAATCAAATCTCATAAATGTATAATTAAGTTAAGTGGTATAGTTGTTTTCCCATCCCAGTTGATTAAGCGAAGCGAAAAGGTAAAAAGCCCTTCCCGACTCTCTACCATATATTCCAGGTGACAAGGGTGGTTTAACAAATCTAGTAAACTTCCTACCATAGGATTCCCATCAAATTGACACAAGCATGCAGTTTGCAAACAAAACATTTAATTTAAAAATAGGATCAATATGCTTCAAGGACACTTGCCTTGCTCTTGCTGTAGATTAGGATCAAAGCCTTCAAACTCTTGGTGTTGTAGATCCTCCGCGGAACACTCTAGCGCAAATCCGTCTAATCCACGCAATAAACATACAAGACAAAAAACACAATCAAAGAGTGCACAAATATTACTCAATATGTCATGACATGCATGATTAATGCAAATGCAAGGTAGAACTTGTTACTAGATTGCTTTTAATGATCAATAACTAGTTCTAATAACTTTTAGCAAGTTTATACAGGTTTGGAGTTGATTAGATCAAAATTTGAATTAATTCAACACAATTTAAACAGAAAGATCGGACTAGTCCGCTAGGGACCAGACAAGTCCGCACTTTGCGAGATCAGCAGATTAGGGTTTTCTAGATCGACGTAAATTTGGAGATTAGGGGTTGAATTCACGTAAGGAAAAGATAATAGAAGTTATACCAGGTGTTTAGAACTCCAATGAATCAAGAAACTTGGAGGTAATACTTGGATCTTGAGGATCTAGGGTTGGTGATGAACTTGGAGATGAATTGGTGATGAAGAACGAAAGCTTAGTGGAGATCCTGATCCTCTTTCGTTTCCTCCTCTTCTTCTTCTTGCTTAGTATCTTCTCCTCCCTCCTTGATGGTGGCTCTCCACGAACTAGGTTTTGGGTGGGGTGGAAAAGTGGCAAATAGATGTCAAGCAAAGGGGTGGGGTTGTTTATATAGAGGTGGAGGCTAGGGTTAGATGGATTTCGAGTTTGGGATGAGTAGAGGCCGGTTTAGCATCCGTCATGGGCTCTAAAAGAGTTAGGCACGATGTCCCTAGGCCCACTTAATGTGAAACCCAGGAAACAAGTCGTAAAACAAAAGATCAACTCGGAGTCACGAAATATCTAACAAGTCCGAAAAGGACCAGACTAGTTCGAAGTCGTCCAGAGAGAAAATCGGACAAGTCTGGCCAAAAATCGGACAAGTCCGACTTTAGTCGGAGAGGAAATCGGACAAGTCCGCTGGAACACCGGACTAGTCCGAAAAATTCAAAGGACTTAGCAATTTCTCAAGGATTCTTGGAATATCAAACTAGTCCGCACAAAATCGGACAAGTCCGAAAGTTTCCAGAGGCAAAATCGTACTAGTCCGCAGCAAAAATGGACAAGTCTGTTTTTAGTCAGAGAGAAATCGGACTAGTCCTCAGTAAAATCGGACTAGTCCGCACGTTCCTGCATTTTAAGTGCGGTTTTGTTCCAAATCAATTTTAAATGCTCCAAACAAATTTTAAACTCGTTCCTCTTTATGTGGGTTAATGTTAAACATGTATATGAGTGTATGCAAGGCATGATGCATAAAAATGAGGGTGTTACAATCCAGCTCCACCATGTGATGGTGGACTGAGATTCAGGGTTGAACCTCATAAGCTTCGAAGCTTTCATCAAGCTTCAGCTCCGACTTTCTGATCTTTGCCCCTCCCGACCATTCTCTGGAGTAGGTCCGGGGGCCATAACCCCACTCGGTGCCATTACTCTCCAGGTGACCTTCGGAACCCGGGAGAATTACCGCACTAAGAAGTTGGTCTTCGACGTGGCGCAGATCAACTTACCATTCAACGCCATCTTGAGCAGGCCAGCCTTGTACAAATTCATGGTTGCCGCCCATTATGGCTACTTGGTGTTGAAGATTCCAACACCAGCAGGTGTTCTCCGGATACACGAGGATCGCACTGCCGGAGTGACTGCTCTAGAAGAACTCCATGCGTTTGCTACAGCGCAGGAGGAAGAATCTGGAAAGGAGCAAGCTCCAAAACCCCCGAGCATTCGTCATCGAGGCTCAACCTCCACACCTCGCGTGCAACCAAGCGGCGACACCGACATCACTATCAAAGTCATAAAAATCGGTTCTGACGCTGCTCAGACCACCCGTATATCGGGAAGTCTGAATGACAAATAGGAACTCGCGCTCGTCACTACAATGTCGACGTGTTTGCCTGGCAACCGTCACAAATGCATGGGATCCCTAGGGAAGTGGTCGAGCACAATCTGAAGATTTATCCCGACGCTCGGTCTATACATCAGAAGCCTCGGAAGCAATCAGTAGAGGGACATAACTTCGTACGTCAAGAAGTAAAGAAGTTGCTTGAAGCTGGATTCATCCGAGAAGTCCTCCACCCAAAATAGCTGGCAAACCCAGTCGTTGTACATAAGGCCGGCGGGAAGCTTCGGATGTGTATCGACTACACTACATTGAATAAGGCATGTCCAAAAGATCCATTCCCACTACCTAGAATAGAACAGATAGTGGATTCCACCTCCGGGTGCGAATTACCGTGTTTCCTAGACGCATATTCTGGGTATCATCAAATCAGATGTCTAGGGAAGATGAAGAGCACACTTCCTTCATCATAGTAGATGGATTATATTGTTATACTACCATGTCTTTCGGTCTCAAAAACGCTGCTTCAACATTTGTACGAGCTATGTGCAAAACTTTTGGAGAGCTTATCAGAGATGTAGTGGAAGTGTACGTCGATGACATCGTCATCAAGATCAAGAACAAGGAGTCATTCCTTGACACCTTGCAAGCTGTCTTTGACAAGTTGCGAGTCACACGCACGAAGCTGAACCCAGACAAGTGTGTCTTTGGGGTTAGCTCCGGAAAGCTTCTTGGATTCTTGGTGAACCACCAAGGAATAAAAGCAAATCCGGCAAAGATTAAAGCTATTGAAGACATTCAACCACCAGCTCGCATCAAGGACATCCAGAAGCTGACTGGATGTCTAGCTGCCCTCAGCCGGTTCATCTCAAGACTGGCGGAACGGGCGCTACCCTTCTTCAAGTTATTGAGGAAGTCCAGACCATTCCAATGGTTTGAAGAAGTAGAAAAGGCATTCTAGGAGCTGAAGCAGCTCCTCACCACTCTACCAACCTTGGTAGCTCCGAATCCTGGTGAGCCACTTCTGCTTTACATTTCAGCAACTGAAAAAGTTGTCAGCATGGTCCTGGTTGCGGAAATACCAAAACCATATCCAATTCAGGAATCCAGACCCCCTCGGGAGGGTCCGGAGCTACCTGAGGACGAGTCTGGGTCCCAGCTCCCAGACCCTGATCCTCAAGGCAGGATGCCAGAGGATCAACCTCCTTCAAATGAAGAAGTTGCTGTTGCTGAGCAACAAGATTCGGACCCCTCCGGGAAGGTCTGGATCACTTCAGAAGAAGCTCTGGGTTCCTCTAGTAGGAACCCAGAGGTCCTCGAACAAGGTCTGGACCCCTCCGGGAGGGTCCGGGTTGATGAGGAGGAAGCTTTGGGCCCCTTCGGGAGGGTCCAGACAGTCCAATGCCCAGTGTACTTCATCAGCGAAGTACTCCATGACGCCAAGATTTGTTACCTGGAGGTGCATAAGCTGCTCTACGCAGTTATTATTGCTTCTAGGAAGCTCCGACACTATTTCCAAGATCACAAGATTTCAGTGGTAACTTCTTATCCACTACGTGCAATCTTGCATAATCCCAACTCTACTGGGAACATTGCAAATTGGGCAGCGGAACTGGCCGAGTTCGATCTTGAATTCGTCCCAAGACAAGCAATTAAGAGACAAGCACTGGCAGACTTCGTGGCGGAATGGACCCCCTCTCCATCAAATCCTGGGGGCCTAGTGAGCAGAAGCCAGAACCCAAGGTTCTGGTTTTCACCGAGCCTCACTGGACTATCTACTTCGACGACTCAATGCAAAAGCAGGTAGCCGAAGCTGGAGTCCTTCTCCTCGCTCCGACCAGGGAGAAGGTCAAATACATGGTTCACCATGACTTCAAGGCGACCAACAACATGGCGGAGTATGAAGCACTAATCTATGGGCTCAAGGTGGCACTATCGTATGGTGTCAAGCAGCTGTTGGTGAAGGGTTACTCGCAGCTCGTCATAAAACAAGTCAAAGGTGAATGTTGCTGCAACAACCCTCAACTAGTTGCATACCTACTTGAAGTCCAGAAGCTTCAGAAGGACTTCGACGTCCTGGATCTTTGCCATGTCCAGCGTGTCAACAATGCTAAAGCCGACGAACTCTCGACGAAAGCTTCAACCAGAGCTCTAGCTCCTGATGGAACCTTCGTCCAGAGATTGTCAAGACCAATAGCTCAGCCTGCCGAATTAAGCGAAGGGGGCGAGACCAGCACCTCGAAGCTGGTCGTCCCGATGGCCCTGTTACCATGGCGCCCATCAAGAGTCGTAGGTGCTGCAAGAAGCTCCGAGCAACCCAGCACACAAGACTCAAATCCACAAGTTAGCTCTGATGCATGGATCTCGAAGATCCGGAGCTACTTGAAAGACAACTTCCTTCCTAAAGATAATGTATCCGCTGACTGGATAGTCAAATTGGCTAAAAGATACACGCTGGTAGAAGGAGATCTCTACCAGTGTGGTGCCAACGGCGTCCTAATGCGGTGCATTACAAGGGAAGAAGGTCGTGAGCTTCTCGTAGAAATCCATGGAGGCGAGTGTGGGGATCACGCGTCTTCCTACACGCTGGTCGGTAAAGCCTTCCGACATGGTTTTTACTGGCCTACAACACTCCAGGATGCAACTGAGCTAGTGAAGAAATGTGAAGCATGCCAGTTCCATGCAAAGCAAATTCACACACCAGCTCAACCTCTACAAATGATACCTCCTACATTGCCATTCACTGTGCGGGGGATGGATATCTTGGGACCTTTTCCAAGAGCCGTCGGAGGTTACAAGTCCTGTACGTTGTCATTAACAAGTTCACCAAATGGCTGAAAGCAACTCCAGTTGTCACAATAAACAAGCAATCAGCTATCAACTTCTTGCAGTCCATTGTATGCAGATTTGGAGTCCCAAAGAAGATCATAACTGATAACGGGACCCAATTCACAAGCTCTGCATTCTAAGGATATTTCGAAGACCTCGACATTCAAGTCAGCTACACCTCAGTAGCTCACCCGGCAAGCAATGGCCAAGCCGAGAGAGCAAATGCAGAAATCCTAAAAGGACTCAAGACGCGCACATATGAGCGCCTGAAAAAACATGGAGCCAACTGGATCGAAGAGCTTCCGCCCACACTGTGGGCCAACAGGACAACTCCAAATCGGTCAACTAGAGAGACACCCTTCTTCCTGGTGTACGAAGTTGAAGCAGTCCTTCCTCCGGAAATCACCTTGGGGTCACTCTGGGTCCAGACCTTCGACGATGCCACGTAGGACCAGCTCCGGCGTGAAGACCTTGACTTCGTTGAAGAGGGAAGATGCCGAGCAGCTGTTCGGAATGCCCGATACCACCAAGCTCTTCGGTGCTATCAAAAAAGGCATGTTCACAACCGACAGCTCGAGGAAGGCAATCTGGTGCTACAGAGAATACAAACTCGAGAAGGGTTAAACAAACTCTCTCCCAGCTGGGAAGGACCCTTCCAAGTGATCAAAGTATCCCGTCCCGGATGCGATCACTTGGCAACCGAGGATGGGACACCTATCCCTAACCCTTGGAACATTGAGCACCTCCGTAAGTTCTACGCTTAACATCACAGAGGTGAGTCTGTAGTTACATGTGATGTATGTTATAGAGTCATTGTACAGAGTCGGGTAGCTCCTTCGGGAGAACAGCCGGACCTTCCCCGGATGGTCCCAAAGTTCAGGCAACACTTGTCATAGCCTCAGAACTAAAAGTGTAGCTAGCTACCTTGGGTCAAACGAGAAACGCAACATACTTAGTCTGGTTCCGTACCCTAAGAGTGTACTTGTTTCCCCTGTACCCCGAACCTATAATGAAAGACAACATTGTGTAAAAACAGACTCCACGTGCATTTATTTTTTACAGGCTAAATATTTTTTAGTTTTCTCTTTCTTGTCTATAACAAAGTTGTGCAATTCTTGAGAAACTTTAGCTCGACCAATTCATATATAATTCAAGTTGCATTGCCAATTCTTCTTGGTCTAAACATTGTTAATGGTCTACTCGTTCGAATGCTGCCAAGCCAATCTAGGTCCGGAGTGTGCTATCGACTTAGCCTGGTCCTACACCCTAAGTATGCCACTCTACCTACACCCAGACAGGCTGAAGTAGGGTGAGTCCAGAAACAATTGGACCTAGAGAAAACAAGCCAGTGCACTTGATTGTATGTAGAGTTGCGTTCGACCTAAAAATTTGTTTCGGGAATAGTAAGTCACAAACGAGTTATAGATAGGAAATGGATTTTACTGTTTTTCTTGACTTCAGTGTGCAGGAAAAATAAAGATCTCATGATGATGGTGGATAAAGCTGGAGCTATCAAAGCTTCGACACCCCCTAAGATGGTCTAATATCGATGTTCCAAACATTGATAGTAGACATCGCCGGAGCTACAAAGTTCTGGCAAATCCAGGGGGCCAGCCGCCAATGTGAAGAAAAAATGGTGGGAAGACTCCCCAGTAGGGTCTGCTGTCGACGCACTGCGTGTTGACAATGGTCGCTGCCGGAGCTACCAAGCTCCAACAACCCCAGAGGACTCACTGTCGATGCTATACGTCTTGATAAGGGTCACTGCCAAAGCTACTAAGCTCCGACAACCTCAGGGGGCCCCTACTATCAACGACTTCGGACCTACAAACTACAAGTTTGAAGCACGCAAGTCTTCAACAAAATGTTACATCCTCTTGGTACATGTTCACAATCTAATTGTGTACATCTACCAGGGGGCCAAGTGGGACAAAGGTGTTGAAGACAAAAAATGAAATTCATAAAATTCTTGGATTTCATTAATCTGTAGATAAAAGATTACAAAATTGGAGAAAAAGAAGAAAGAATACAAGCGGGAGCTACAAAGAGAGAGTCCTAGACCCTATGGAAGAATGAGGCGACCTTCTGGGCAACCTCCAACACATTGGCTTTGGCGGCTTCCCCCTCTCCGTCGATGTGGCCTTCAAGCACCGGGTCCAGTGGGAAGTGAGAGTCCCGGCTTATGTAGCACGTCAGCATGAACTCTACGATGTTCTTTGCCAGGGGTTGTCCCTCGGTTTCCAGCTGGTCCGCGATGACATCGCCCATCTTGGTGAGCTTGTTGCCGGCCGAGCTCAATGCCTCCAACGCCTGGTCCATCTCCGGCACCAGATCATCGGGACGCACGGGACTAAAACCCATCGGCGTCAGTGCGTCATTGGCTTTGCCCAAGAAGTCTGAAACTTGTTGGGACTCTGCAGCCCTTGAGCCTCGCATCTCTTCCAAGGATCTCTTGGTCGCCTGAAGCTCCAAAGTCTCTCGGGCAAGGCGCTCGACCTCTTTGGTGTTCTGCTAAATCTTTTCAGCAACCTGCCTTTCGAGTTTACCAAGCTCCTCCTCCTGGAGGTGGATCTTGTTCTGGCAGTTGATCAGGTTCTTCTCCCATTCCTGCACTTTCTTCTCCCTGGCAGCAATTTCATTCTCCCTCTTGTGGAGGTCCTGTCCTCGCTGCCAGGCCTTCTTCTCCTCTTTCTCGCAGCGCTCCTCTAGCTTCTTGGTGCGCTCCGCGAGACTCTTGTCACCCAGAGTCAGCCTCTGAGTAAGCTCTTCCTCCCTCTTCATGAGGTCATCCCGCAGTTCCAGTAGTTTTTGCTCTTCATCTTCGAGATTTTTCTCCCGCTCCTCAAGAGCCTCCCGGCGCTTGACGAGGCTGTTTTGGATGGCGCTGAGCTTCTCTTGGCACTCATTTGCTGCTTCATTAGCAGCCATGGCCTGTTCGTGGATGGCCCGAGACTGGTCGTCGAGGGATCGCGTCATGCTTTCCCTCTCATCCAGCAGCCGACCCCAGTACTCCAGCCAGACCTTCTCCCTTTTCACCCACTCCTTGTCATCGGACAGCCTCATTTGCGCCAGCTTAGTCTCGAAATGGAGCCAGTTGCGCCACCCCCTAAGGGTTTGGCACTCCTCCTCGAGGGCCTTGCTATCGTGATAAAAGGCCAGCTGAACTTGATGAAGACTGGAGCAGGCGTTCTTGATAGATAGCGACAAAGGGATTGGCTCCGGACCTGCCGGGGTCCTCTCCGCTAGCTCCAGCGGGTTCTCCATAACAAAAATCTGGTCCCACTCTACAAGAGAGGTCCCCTGAGCTTCCAAGGCACTAGGGCCGCCCTTCGGGATAGCCTCGGCTGCCGCTGAGAAAGGTCCTGCAGCAGAAGTTTCTACCTCCGGAGTTGGCTCCGAAGGTCCTGCCACCTGGTCATCAGCAACTGGTCCCTCAGGCGGGGGACCGGCAGCTTCATCTTGGCACCCTGTCTCAGGCGCAGGCACCTCCATAACCACCACCTGCAGGGCAGACATTGAAGGTTCGGTCGGAGCTGAAGCCACTTCCAGCGCTGACGCTAGCGCCCCCTCCACCGCCGGTTCAGACGCTGGTGCTTCGACCGCCATTAGCTCGGGCCCCAGCACTTCTGCGACTACCGGCTCAGGCGCCAGAACTTCATCGAGACTGGGCTCCACCGCCGGAACTTCATCAAGACCGGGCTCTGCCGCCGGAACTTCATCAACCACCGGCTCTACCGCCGGGGCTTCATCAAACATCGTCTCTACTGCCGGGGCTTTATCAACCACCGGCTCCGCTGCCGAGGCTTCAACAACATCCGGCTCTGAGGCCGAAGCATCCATGATCTCAGCATCCAAAAACGGAGCTCCAACCTCCGGGGCTGGTGCCGCTGATACATCTTCATTCCCGTGGTACGGCGCTACCACGGGAGCTTCAGGGGATGACTCGAGGTCAAGGACCACAACAGCTAGCGCCGGAGCTGTCGCAGCCTCAGCCACCTCTTGGGGCGGCGCTGGAAGTGGAGCTGGAGCTTCCGTCTTTGCAGCATCAGTTGCTGCTGCAGGAACTGGAGCTTCAGCCCCTTTCTTGGGCACTCTGTGGATGAAGGACGAAGAAACTCAAAACATAGTTACAACCAAAAACAATCAACTAAGGTAAAAAAAATCAAATTTACCTCAGAAGGCTTCCGCTCCAGCTAGCGCGGAACCTCTTCACTGGATGCCCGGGGCCGGACCCTGACTTCATTGGCTTAGTAGCTCCGGAAGGCTCCCCGGAGCTTGCTGCCGCTGCCAGCGTCGCCTTGGTTGAGGCCCCCCTCAACTGAGAAGGACCCCCGGACCTAGAGCCCTCAGCTGGCCCTAGTACTGGAGCCACATGGCCAGAGCTAGCGTCCCGAGGAGATGCCGATGTTGGAGTGGTTACCGCCATTGAAGACCTCCCCCTCTGGGGAGAAGGAGCTGCTGTGGAAGGAGCAGGTCTAACGGACCTCCCGTCGGAGTGCTTCAACTTCCTCTTACGGCTCGAGGGATCGGCCAATTCTTTGCCCATGCCCACGACTTCAACTCTCTGTGTTGGGGCGAAAGGGGGACCACCCTAGGAAGCTCCAAGGATCGCCAACCCGGTGGTCAAATGCCTCTCAACTTCACCGAGGTCGTCAAGCACCGGCATCTTCCGCCAAAGCTCCCTGCTGAACTCCGCCTCCATGTTCAGAGGGGGGAAAGTCGCCAGTGGATTCAAGTCGTCACCCTCGACGTCAATGCCGTGTTGTAACTTCTTGAGGTGAAGCTCCAAAGCTGCGCCTTCCAGGTTGGACTTCAAACCGGTCTCGATCTGGTCGCCGTCCATCACGCTGTTGAGGGCCCAAGCGAGCTTCTCCCTCTTCTTCAGTGGAGTCCACCTGTTGACCAGGAAGTTGCAGAATACTGCCTGGGGAGTCACCCCTCCCTCCACACATTGGCGGATCCTGGTCAGAGCAGGGTTGAAGGCGTCCGATAGCACCGGAACTTTGCTCCAAGCTTCAATGTCGACATTGGGGAGGCCTTCGGGCAGCTCCAGCTTCTCATGCTCCTCTGCCCTGAGGACAATCCAATCCTTCTTCCAGTCTTCCCACTTGCCAGAAGGGAACGACCTCAAGTACTTGTACGGGCACTTCTTGCGCTTCACGAAATAATAGAAGCCAAGGTACTCGTCACTCTTGCCGGTGGTGTGGATGGTGAAGAAGGTGCGCAAGAGCTCGACGCAGGGGGAATACCCACCCACATCTCGCAGAAGTGGACAAAGGTCGACACCAAAAGAATGGAGTGGAGGCTAAGGTGGTACAGCTGCAGACCATAGAAGTCTAGCAGCATCAAGAGAAAAGTGGAGAAGGGTGGGATCAGTCCCACCATGGCGTACGCGGAGAAGTACACCATGTCGCCGGTGCGCTCCTTCTCGAACGGAAGCTTGCCGGCGCAGACCAAGTGGTTGAAGGAGTCATTGGACCACCCCATGAGGGCCCAAACCTTCTTTAGATCACTGTCGGTCTTAAGATGGCTCTTGCGGAGACCCAACTCCATTGCAGCACAGCAGGGCGAGAGATGAAAAGCAGGCTAAAGTTTGGAGGATTCGAGCGCAAGTTCAAATGAAGACGTAAAGAATCCCCAAACGGTGCGTGCTTTCCTTCTTAAGTAAGCCCCCGCAACGCTTGGATGGAAACCGCAGAGGGGCCGACGATACAGTTCAGAAACTTCACCCTGCCAATGACAAGGGGGCCCAGGGCCACCCCGACAATCAAGTCGAGGTCCTTACCCCAGGCGAACAGTTGTCATCATGAGAGGCGGGAAGCCCAAGGGCAGCGGCCTGACAAGGCGCACGGAACCGATACGGTTTTTGTATCGGGAACTGGCGACCTTCAATTGCGTTAGATCCGCACGCTCAAATCTCACCTGCCGCATCCTGGATATGCGACGCGGTGATGGTTTAACTGCGAACTACCGCCAACGGCACATCCAAGGACCCTTGAAGACACGACTCAAAAACCGAAGGATGGACCCACCTCTGGCAAAACGACTTCCTCCAAAAGGTCTCTCCCAGAGGTGGGCCCAGGGGGCCACTGTCGGTACCTTGCGTACCGAATGCCCCTTGGGACTACAAAAAGACCAAAGGAACTTCACCTGTATGAGTTGAAGACCTTCGAAGGCCCCACATGTCATACGGAACCGGACCTGCCTCCCTTCTATGGTTAGTCCTGGTGCTGCCACATGTATACTGCAACCGGAGCTACATCCCACACATGGGAAAGCTCCGGGCTAAATACCTGCGCGGCACCCCTGGACCTAACCCCTGACTGAGGGGTGCTCCAGTACCAACACGTGTACAACAGCACCGGACCTACCCGTCCCAGGCGGTATGCTCCGAAGCTGCCACGCGTCCAACTACCAGACCTTCGGCCTCAACAATTAGACTGGTGGACCCCTAACGGCTCGGACCCTCAAGGGACAATCAAAGACATCAAGACCCGATTAAGTGTCATTAATACCATCTTAACGACACACGATCGGAGGGCATTTAATACCAGTAACGGCACTGTCAAGGCTCGTTACCACACTATTAAGGGCAATTAACCTCATTAATTGTGTATTAAACATCAATAACTGCTAGGGCCACATGTCGAGCCAGGCTAACGATGTAACGACCAGTCCTTGTGCTATAAAAGGACTGGTTGAGCGATACACAGGGGGACTTCTTCCAGACTCTGCTCAAACACACACACCGTCAAGCGCTCAGATGCTCAATACAACAACTACACATCCTGTGGAGTAGGGTATTACGCTTAGGTGGCCCGAACCACGTAAATCCTCGTGTCAACTTGCCATCGTTTTCTGAATCTCTGTGCGCCCAATACTGAACTACAAACTACGCGAGCTACCAACAGTAGTACCGGGAGAATTGCCGAAACCAGACTCTGACAGAACTCTTTGCAAAATTTCGACATCAGAATCCCTTATCTCCTTGCATCATAAATTATGTTATTAAACATACCATTAAAGCACATATCAATGTAATTGCAATTTATTCATATCGACCTGATCATTTTAAAGTACATCCCTTATTTTATCCATTTTTTAACATTTTTTATTGAAGATGCACCACCGAGCGTGGATGTATAACATGCCAAGACCTGACCCTATGTACATTCAAAATGTTACAAGCTTTATTGAAGCATCCAAGAGACATGCAAAGATGCAAAAGATAGATGACATCTTATGTTCACGTATCGACTGCAAAAATAAGATTGCTTCGATAGATACTATAGTAATCCAATCCCATTCGGTGAAAAGAGGTTTCAAAGAGAACTACAGAATATGAACAGAGTATGGTGAGTTAGATACACATGAAGTGGATAAAGATGATGAGAGAGGTTTAGATGACGATAACGTTCATATTGATGATGGTAGTGACAATTGAGATGGTGTTGATGATGATGAGTTCGATTGTGAGGAGATGTTGCGTCACATTGAACCATATGTATTGATTTCTATAGGAGCAAGTAAAGGTTTAAGTAAAATGGAGACATTGCAGAATGCGGCGATAGAGCTTTTATATGATGAATCAAAGGGTTGTGATAAAGAGTTCACTACATTGCATGCAGTCCTAGAACTACTAATGTTGAAAGTCACACATGGATGGTCCGATTGTAGTTTTCCTGATCTTTTGAATCTTTGGCAGAAATTCTTCGAAATCCCAATAAACTACCCAGAAGCACTTATAAAGCGAAGAAACTTCTTTGCCCGAAGGCACTAGAGGTGCAAAAATACACTCTTGTGTGAACCATTGTATTATGTATCGCAAAGAGCAGGAGCTTGCAACTAGATGCCCCATCTGCGGTGTATGTGGATACAAGAAGGACTACAATCACTAGTATTTTCCCAACATGAATAAGACCCAAAAAAATAAGAAGTTTAATATTGGCCCTGAAGATGACGATGACGATACTTCTAACGATGTAGGCAGGAAGAATAAGAGAAAAATTCTTGCCTTGGTGATGTGGTACCTTCCAGTAATTGATTGCTTGAAGCGTTTGTTCTCAAACCCATGGATGGTCTGATTGTAGTTTTCCTGATCTTTTGAATCTTTTGGCGGAAATTCTTCCAAATCCCAATAAACAACCCGGAAGCACTTATAAAGCGAAGAAACTTATTTGCCCGATGGCACTAGAGGTGACAAAAATACACTCTTGTGTGAACCATTGTATTCTGTATCGTAAAGAGCATGAGCTCGCAACTAGATGCCCCACCTGCGGTGTAAGTGGATACAAGAAGGACTAAAATCACTAGTATGTTCCCAACATGAATAAGATCCAGAAGAATAAGAAGTTTATTATTGGCCCTAAAGGTTACTATGACGATACTTATGACGATGCAGGAAGGAAGAATAACAGAAAAATTCTTGCCTTGGTGATGTAGTACCTTCCAGTAATTGATTGCTTGAAGCATTTGTTCTCAAACCCTAGGGAGTTTGAACTTATGTGTTGGCATTCCGAGTACCGCAGGAAGAATGAAAAACATATTCGAAACCCTACTGATGCAACCCAAGGGAAAAAAAATGATATTCAGTATCCAGAATTTGCGAAGGAAATCAAAAATGTAAGCTTTGCCTCGGGTACAGACGAAATGAATCTGTTTGGTGAAAAAAGGAGCATACACAGCACATGGCCCGTGGTCTAAAAGATGTACAATCTACCGACGTGGTTGTGTCAAAAATAGAAATATATTTTGTTATCTGTTCTTATCCAAGGTCCGAAACAACCAACATCAAAATTGATGTGTTCTTGGAACCTTTAATGGAAGATATGACGAAATTGTGGAATGAAGTTTTACGTACATGGGATGAGTACAAGCGGGAGTATTTCATGCTAAGAGCAATGATATTCATTACCGTGCATGATTATCCCGGGCTGTTTCCATTATCGGGACAAATGAAAAGAAAGAAAAGTTGTGTAAGGTGTGTGGATGGAACTGGATTTCTATACCTCACATCACCTAGAAAGACAGTGTACATGAGACACCAATAGTTCTTGACAGATATACACAAGTATAAGAAGATGAAAGAACAATTTGATAACAAAATCGGAAAAGATACTGCACCAAAACCTTACAGTGGAAAACTCGTGTTCGAAATGGTCAAGAACATTCATATTGCTTTCAGTTAGGGCAAAAAATGTAAAGGAACAATAAGAAATAAAAGTACATCTTCGAGTGATATAACTGACATGACTTTCAAGAAACAATCAATTTTTTCAAGTATATTTCATATTGGAAGAACCTGAAATTTTGCCATAGTATTGATTTGATACACGTTGCAAAGAATGTATTTAAAAGCATCATTGGGACCTTGCTGGACATGCTGAGGAAAACAAAGGATGGATTAAAATCACGTATGGACCTAGTAAATCTTGACATGAGACCAGAGCTTCACCCGGTAGAAAAAGGTGAACCTGAAGCATTACCTTCCCCCAGCCAACTACAACTTGACACTACAAGAGAAAAGGGCAATTTGGAATGCTTGTGTGGGATCAGAGTGCCCACGAGTTTCTCATCCAATTTCCGCAAACTAGTCTTGATGAAAGACTTGTCTTTATTTGGGTATAATTCTCACGACTGTCACATGATGATGACAGTGTTCCTTGCCATTGCAATAAGGGTTGGCTACAAGGGAAAAAAATAAAGGAAACTGTACCCAACCAGGGATGGACGTTATCAAACCTGAGCATACAAAAGTTGTCATCACATGTTTGTTTACTTCTTCAATGCAATATCGCAAAAGGTGATAGCACGTGAAGACTTAGAATATTTGAAAACGTATATCATCAAGAATATGTGCAAGCTTGAGATGTGTTTCCCACCATCTTTTTTGGATATGCAAGTACACCTAATCATACATCTTGTTGGTCAGATGAAAGCATTGGGGCCACTATATTTACATCATATGTTTCTGTTGGAGAGATATTTAGGAGTATTAAAAGGTTATGTGTGGAACCGTGCTCACCCAGATGGTTCAATTATGGAAGGGTTCAATAATGTGTGGAACCGTGTTCACCCGTTTTAAAAGCATTGGGGCCTCTGAAGAAGTGATTGAGGGTTGCGCTGACTACATCAAAGATGGAAAACCTATAGGTGTGCCTATACCAGTACATGGGGGTAGACTACATGGGAGAGGCAAAGTGGGTAAGAAAACTTTTATCATTCAAGATTACAATAATGTACACCGTGCACATTTTGGTGAACTAGAACAGCTCGCAATAGCTGAGTCGTACATCGAGGAACACCAAATTGAGCTTCGCAAAAAAATCAATATTGCAGAGAGGATTGGTAAATGAAAGAACATGGAAGATGTTTCACTGAACGGTTAATGGATAGAAATATACTATAGGGAAACTCTATTGAAGAGGAAACAATGAAGAAGCTAGCTTCTGGCCCATCTGCTTTGGTGACATCATGGCAAGCATATGACATCAATGGTTACACATTTTACACCGAAGAAAAAGACGGTAAGAGTGTTGTACAAAATAGTGGTTTTCGTATAGAGGCTTATGATCCACAAGGGCAGAACACTACATACTTCGGATTCATAGAGGAAATATGAGAACTCAATTATGGCGAAAGAATGCTAATGCCTGTATTTAAGTGCCAGTGGGTCAAACATCCTGATGGTGTGAAAGTGGACAACTAAGGGCTGACACTGGTAGACTTGAGCAAAGTGGGTTATAAAGATGACCCGTGGGTTCTCGCCGATCATGTTGCACAAGTTTTTTATGTACAAGATCCAAGAACTGAGAAGATGCACGTAGTTGTTTCTAGAAAGAAAAATATTGTTGGGGTTGAGAATGTGAGAGATATTGAAGAGTAATATAATCAATATGAAGAGATGTACCTTTTTACTAAACCAGAAAACATCGAGCGCATAGAGAGAAGCATTAAAAAGGATTTTAAACCCTATATGCGATAAGATGTCAATGCTGGAAAAATGTATGTTATATATTGTATATATATGTAATATTACAATGAAGCTTTAATATTTTAATTTTACATTTTTTTTCTTTTTATGAATTTGTTCATATATGTAGGTATGTGTATATGATGTATATGTATATATTATTATATATACATATAAATGATATAAATATATGTATGTATATATAGTATAATATATATATATATATATATTATATTACTATAAAACGCTCTGAAAAGTATTATTGTTTTTTCTTTTAATCCCCTTCACAGTCGGTCAGTAAGCAAAATCCGTTTGTAAAAACATAGGGGGCATCACAGACGGTCCGTATAAACAACCATGAAATATTTGCACAACTATAGGCGGTTCTTTATTAATAGCAGCCTGTAAAAACAATGTCTTTACCTGTTTTTGTTAAAAGCCGCTTGTGATGTTTGAACCAGTACAGGTGTTTCCTAATTGATAGCCACCCGTGAAAAGCATGTATTTACTCATGCGGTGTTTTATTAAAAACCGCCTGTGATGTTTGTAACAGTTCAGTTGGTTCTTTGTTAATAAGTTGTCTGACAAAATCATGTATTTACCCAGATGGTTGTTAATAGAAGACCGTCTGTGATGTTTAATCATTAGAGATGGTTATTGTTTCATTCAACATCACAACCGCGTTTTTTTACGGACTGTCTATGTTTGAAAAACGAGACGCTTGTAATAATTTGTTTTGTAGTAGTGATGTCTCCATTGACTCGTTTCAGTTTAGCAGTGGTCGAGGTCCCTGTCCCTAGTAAGCTGGTCCTTGAGATTTCTGTTTACATGTGTGAGCCTGCTGTGTCTGCATTTTTTTGCTACTGCTAGTCTGCAGTGTCCCCCTCACAGGTATGGGGATTCTCTTGTTCGCTGCCTGCACTACTGGAATCCTGTGGCCAAGTCAGTTATCGATCAGTGAAAACCTAAGAGTGCTATGCTGGCATGTTCGAGGTTTAAAACTTCCAGCAAGGCGGTTAGCTGTCCAAGACATTGGTTGCATCAGCTAGGCTCACAATTCCGTGTCTGCAAGAAACTAAGATTGCATTGATAAATGCACAGCTGAGAAGGGAAACTCTGGGAAGTGCCTTTGATAGTTCAGAATTTCTACCTGCATCCGGTACCTGAGGAGGTATCCTTCTAGCTGGAACTATGTTTTGTTTCAAGGTGCTGACTTCTTGCAGAAAGATTACTCCATATCAGTGACTATCAAGCCAAGGGATTCGGATCAATTTTTTCTGATCAAGGTGGTTTATGGTCCATCAGAAGATGCATTGAAACCACTTTTTGGATGAACTGCTATGCTTGAAGCCCACACCAGGGACGCCATCGCTTTGCCTAGGGGATTTCAATTTAATTTATCAAGCTCAGGATAAAAACAACACAAATCTCAATAGAAAGTTTAACAGGATCATTCAGACGGGTATCGGATAGAGCAGAGCTTACAGAGATTGTGTTTCAGGGTAGCAAGTCACTTGGAGCAATGAGCCATCCAACCCATCCAACCCATCGCTAGTTCATCTTGACAGAGTTTCTGCAATCCAAAATAGGATCTCCTCTTCCCTGGGTTTTGGCACCCATTTCCTCGTTGTAACACCCTCATTTTCATCTATCATGCATTACATTTATTATTATACATGTTTAACATAATATAACACAAAAAGAAACAAGACTAAAATGAATTATAGGCAAACCAGCAGTTAAAATCAATCCTTAGTACGGACTTGTCCGGATAGGACACCAGACTAGTTCGGTTTTGCTACTATTGTCCTTCGGACCTATCTATTAATTTTACGAACTATTCCAGTTTTTATTTTTGTCCTCATCCGGACTTGTCCGTTGTCATCTACGGACTAGTTCGATATTCGCTACTCGAACCCTTCGAAGTTATCCGGTAAATCCCAAAACTTAGTCCGATTTTTTAATCTGTACCCACCCTGGAATTGTCTGGTTTGACACCGGATTTGTCCGATCAACTTTCTGTGCGGGAACAGACTTGTCTGGCACGATATCGGACTTATCCGTTGAACTCTCTGTACCCGAACGGACTTGTTCGGCCTCCCTACGGACTAGTATGATATTTAGAGTTACAACTCAGATTCTATTTTTCCTCCATGATGAGTTATTGGGTAATTACATAAAGTAGGCCAAGAACGTTGTGCCCCACCCCTGAGAAGCCCAAGTGGGACACCACTAAGGCCCTACTTGTCCCCCACCGACCTTTACTTGGATTCCACCCTAACCCTACACCTCTCCTCCTAGATAAACACCCTTTTTCCCCTCGTTAGAAAATCCTTAGCCCCTGCCCACGCCGTGTGCCGCTGTCTTGAAGATAAAGAAGCCTCCACCACAAGGAAGGACAGGGAGAAGGAAAGGAGGAAGAAGGAGGAGGATCAAGAAACATCAACGTCGTTGCTGCGATCTTCATCATCAACTCCTCGACGCCAACGTTCTTTATCGCCAATTCTTTGTTCTCATTGATCTACAGGTCAAGTTCTCACGTTGCACCTTTTCTTCAATTAGTGAACCCTTGAATTCACGGTAACTACCCTAGATCCATCTTTCCACGTCAATCTTGATCCCATGTCTAAACCGAACCATGCTCTAGTTTGAAAATTCGCAAAAACCTTAGACTTAGCGGACTTGTTCGGTCTAGTGCGGACTAGTTCGTTAAAGTTTCTGGTCTAGAGCCGACATGTCCGGCCCAAGGCTAGTCCGCCCTCTCAATTCTGGAACTTCCTGAACCTTTTCAGCTTTTTCCAAAAAGACTTGAAACTTGCTCTAACATGTAAAACTCAATTGTAACTAGTTAGTGAGTAATAGTAGCAATCTAATATCACGTGTTATCACATAAGTGCATCATTTATGCATGTCATGGCATATTGAGTACTATATGAGAATTTATTGACCGTAATTCTTGTTTTGCATGTTTGTCATGCGAAATAGAAGGTAATGCTCTAGAGGGTGCTTACGAGGACCTGCAACACCAGAATTTCGATGCTTCTGATCCAATACAGCCACAAGAGCAAGACAAGTGTCCTTGATCATTTTGATCTTGTTTTCAAATGTTTTGTTTGCAAACATGTATGCTTATGTGTAATTGATGGGAAACCTATGATAGGCGTTTACTAGACTTGTATGACCATCCTTGTCACTTGGGATATATTGTAGAGCGTCGGGAATGGTATTTTTCGGTTTTGTTTCGCTATAATTATTTGGGATTGGGAAAATACCAAATGGATTAATTATGAACTAATGAACATATGGATTATATAAATAGATGAAAGTGATTATTTGGTAACATGGGACTTGGGTGATCTAAGTATGGAAGGTTTGTGGATTGGGTTCGATGATATGTTGGTTTTTTTCCTTAGATCTAAGGATCGGTTCATACAAGAATATGCCAGGACAACAATGCCACCATAAGACCATGTATGGGTGTGGTGTAGCTGAGTAATTAAGTGTACTGCTGGTTTTGTATGGACCATTGGATGGTGCGGGGAATGAGAGTCAAGGAGGGCTATCTTGAGAACTGTATGGCACACGAGGGGGCCTGTGGGTGGAAGAATGGAGATTCAAGCCTGCTTGTGAAACCTTAGTAGGTCCTTACATACTAGTAGTCCCTTTATAAAGGCTATTTTTTGATCTATTGACCAGAAACCAATGGAAGCGAGACAGGGCACCATAGAGGTTCTTAGTATCGAAAGGTGATGAAATTACGAACATATGGATAAAGTGGTACAACCTCTGCAGCATGTTTAAAACTATCATAATAGTCGTGCTCCCGGTTAAGAGCATCTGAATGACCTACATGATTAGAATTGGACTTGAGATTTGGGATGATCGGATACGGGTATAGATTGATTTATGACAAACTGACATGGTTGGTTACGAAGGTATGAAAATGGCATATGGATGTGTTATTAATCATAACTGGTTATATTTGAGGTATGATGGTAAATGAGACTAATGGACAGGTGTTATTGTAATTACATGGGTTATGATGGGGTTTAAACTCACATAGACTTGGTAGGATGCTTTTTACATGTCTTGAAATGTACTTTTCTATAAATAGCCATTGCTTATCATTCTTGTTCAAGCTATATGTCATACTTTCCCACACTTGCTGAGTACGACATGTGCTAGCCTTTGCAATTCTCCCACCAATAGTTTCAGGTGATGCTTGGCAGTACCATAAGGATCATATGGAGTGTTAGGTTGTGTGCTTTTGTCAATTTCCTGTGGATTAGAGCCGCTCTATTTAGTTTAGTTTATTTTTCTGTTGCAATAATTAGAGATTTGTAATTTGAGAACCATTGAATAATTGTAATAAGGTACTTATTTACTATCTGTGACGTGGTTAATTTCTGAGTATCATTTGTGGTTTATCGTGTATATATGATGAAAATCCTGAGCATACATATGCGTTCACATGGTTTAATTTCGGAACCAGGTGTCACACTCATCATTGCCTGCTTTTATTGGGCCGATAGTGCAGACCCAAGCAAAGGAAGTTGTTCCGTTTCGAGCAATTTTGGTTTCGATGTAACACCCATAATCTCATGTACAAAATTTGCTCAAACCCTTGAACATTGTTGCATGCATTTTTTGGGTGATTTTTGAAGTTCAAACGTGTAGCAAACAATTTAAATTTGAATTTGAATTCAAATCAAAAGAAAAGAAAGGAAAAAGAAAAAGAAAAAGAATTAAAACCCCCCTGGGCCGAATTCCCTCCCCCTGGCCCAATTCCCTTTCCTCCCCCGCCAGCCCAACCGCGCCCTCCCCTTCTCTTCTCTCTCTGCCAGGCGGACCCCACCTGTCATCCCCCACCCCCAGCAACCGCCTCCCCTCTTTCCCGCGCCGCGCCGCGCCCACGCCGAAACCCCCCCCCCCCCCCTTGCAACCGCCGTTCCACGCACGAATCAACCCGGGGAAAACCTCCCTCGCGCGCGCCAGCAACCGCCGCGCCCATCCCTGCTATAAGCTCCCCCTCTCCCCCTCTCTTTCTCCCTCCCCGCGTGCAAACCCCAGCCTCACCGTCGCCACGGTTGGTCACCTTCGTTCCCGGCTAACCATCGCGTGCCTCACCCTCCTATCCCCTCTAACGTCTTCACCAACTCACCAGGAGTAAGCCGGGCAAGTCTGCACGAGGAGATCGCCGAGGTTTCGCCGGAGTCGACGAGCACCGACGCCACCGCCGCCATTCCTCGTCGCTGACCATCCTCCGACCGATTTCAAGCCTAGCTACTCCCCTAGGTGAGTTCCCCTACTCCTCCTCTCTCGGTTCATGTTCATGGCGCGTAGAATAGACGTAAGAATCGCCGTTTGGGCCAACTCCGGCTAGGTCCACCGCCGCGGACTCCAGCGCCGCCGCGCGCGTGTGGCCGGCATCGTCGAGAGCGACGTGGCCGCATCTCTGACGTTGGTTTTGGGCCAACGGCCGAGATTAGATCCGCGTACCCCTTCGGTTATTTAAAATCCGAGCCATCCAGCGCAGATCCGACGGCCCATATTCAATTTAGTTTTCCCGCCTGCGCTTTCACACCGTGGCCCCTGGAACCTTGCGGGCTACCCCTGGACTTCTCTGGAATTGAAGTCTAGCCCCTGGAAATTGCAGACTAGCCCCTGGATCCCTAAAAACTGGATTTAAACTTTTGAATAGTCAATTTAACCCCTGTAAATTTGTAGAATCATGTATTTAACCCCTGTGCAGTTTAGAAAACTATTTAATTAGTCCCTGGACTTTTATTTATTTGCTGAATATGGTTTTTAGGTGTATTTGAGGTGTAGAAAATAGATAAAAATGGTAAATAAGTGTAGAAATGTTAGGAAAAATTGGTATAAATTATTTTATACTGTGAATAAATTGTAGAGTTCAGTTGAAATATATTTTGTCCATGGAATATTTATTATAAGTGTTTAAAAATACATTTTGGCCATAGGAAATTCAATAAAAATGGTTTTAGGCTATAATTAAATTCCAAAAATGTAGGATAAATCTAAAATACACACTTTGGCCATATTAAGTAATAAATACTTCGTAGGGACGCATTAGAATAGGATTTTAAGCTTATGTGTGTGTTGTATTATTTTGCGTGCCCTTTTACTTATTTAGCTTTATTCTATTCTTGCCATGCTTGGGTACATATTTAGAGTCGTTCTACGACCCTAATCTTAACCTCCAAGACCAGGACTTCGCTAACACTCAAGTCTTCAACGAAGGCAAGTGCCCTTGACCATCTTGTACCAATTCTAGGGATTTAGATAGATGCATGCTAATTAAATTGATGTCCTAATTCATGTTTACATGCCCTGTTCCATATAATTCCGTGTTACCTGAAATGGGTTGGGAAGTAGATAGGCCTTATTTATGCTTAGCCATGCTTAGACATTGGGATTGGGATATCATACAATTGTGCTATGTAACACTTTATAATTACTTGGACTTGTGGTGATTACACAATTGTAGTGGATAGGAATCTGGTGGTTGGTTAGTATTGGTATGGTGCAGTTTGCACGAGACCCGGGATTGGGGTTTGTTACCACCGGATTCTAAGGACCGGTTTATGGAGGAAGTCACTAAGCTTTATAGTACCACTACGAGACTGAGATGGGGCAGCTTGGTCAATTAATTAGGTTTCTCCCGATGAAATGCTAGTGGTTGGATGGTGCGGGGAATGATGCGGGTGATCTGCTCTGAGATCCGCAAGGCTCAAGAGGGGGCTCTGGGGCGGAGGGTTACTCCGAGAATCCCCAGTGGTGGAAACCTTAGAGGGCTAGCACTAGTCGGGAGTACCTTTGTAAAGACCATGTAGTGATCTCCGGGCCACACACCTACGGAAGTGTGAAATGTGGTTGATCACCACGGGCTACATGGAGGTTTACTCAAGTCCACCTGGCAACAGGGGATGGAATCACTGCTTGTGGGTAAAGGGTACACTCTCTGCAGAGATTTGGTAAAACTGTCATGACAGCCGTGCTCACGGACAAGAGCGGCTTGGGGCCAGTTCATAATTAGTCTATGGTTGGGAAATGGTGGTTAATTATGATTCAAGTACATTCATTATCATTACTCATGTGTTGATTACTTCTTGAATTATGATATTGATAAATGGAAGCTAAGGTTAGGTTTTAAGCATAGTGCTAAGCCATATTTGGCCTTCCCTTGCTTTAGCCAATCATGTCATCTCTTCCCGCACTTGCTGAGTACTCTATGTACTCAAGCGTTTAATTCTCCTTTAGAATATGAAGAAGAAGAAGCGGCACCGGAGGACTTCTTCGTCAATCCGGAGGACTTGGTCTAGGCTGGCGACCTCACGCGCAACGGCTGCCTGTGGAGATGGAGCTACTCTTGCCTATTAGCCTTCTGCTGTAGTTTGAACTTTGTTAACCTTTTTGTTGATGTAAATAGTTGGGTGTGTATGTGTAGACCTTCGGGTCGTACTGTAAGACTATTCATGTATTCGAACATGGCAATGTAATGATATTTCACTTTCGTCGACGCATGTACGATTCAACTGATCCTGGCGTACATGTGATTAGCGTCTGTTCATCTTTACGATGACCAGGCGTGACATTCGAGTACCAGGGTTTACTGATGTAGTGAAGGAGGCTTGGCAGCGTGCAATACCAGGCCGCTCTCCTCTCAAAGTACTTCACCACAAATTGCTAAATACTACGAAAGCCTTGACAGCTTGGAGCGCAAGCCACTTTGGGAAGGCCCTATTACAGCTGCAAATGGTAAATGAAATTATGAAGGTACTGGACAAGGCTCAAGAAGAGAGATTACTCTCATAAGAAGAAATACAGCTTTAATGGGACCTCAAAGCATGTGTGTTGGGATTAGCTACTTTGGAGTGATCCCAAAGGAGACATGCATCAAGGACAATATGGTTGTAGGAGGGTGATGCTTGTACACGTTTTTTTCACTTAAAGATGAATGCGCGCAAACGTAAGCTGTATATACCAACATTGAAGGTGTCCGCCGGCTCTCTGGTCTACACGCACGAGGAAAAAGAACAGGAATTACAGCATCACTTCACATCAATGGCCATCCATAATTTGGAGAAGTCACACTCAACGGAAATGTAGATTTTTTGCCTGGCTTATCTTGCACAATAAAGCCCTCACTTCAGATAATTTGGCTAAGAAACACTGGCCCCATGAAGCCTCTTGCTGCCTTTGCCAGGACACACTGGAAACTGCAGATCATCTTCTGTCACAATGCACCTTCTCAAAATCCACCTGGTCCCAAATAAGTCAATGGCTTGACTTACCTCCCCACACATCACATATCCCTAATGGTGGTGTTCATCAATGGCTAGATGCATTGTCAGCTGCCAGTAGTAAGGTAGTCCGGAGGAAAATGATTGGTTTACTCTTATCCTTTTGGTGGCAGATCCGGAAAGAACGTAATCGGCGTATTTTTCAGCAGCGGGAATTGTCAACTAATCGGGTGGCTGACCTCGCATGTGAAGATCTTCAGCTACAATGAACTGCCCTGTTGCTTTCTTAGTAACATGGATCTACTTTGTGTTTATTTTCCTGTTTTTGCTTTATGTTTGCTGGTCACCACTTACTGACCAGCTAAGTTGTATGGTAGTGTCATGTAACCATTAAGTTGTAATCTGATTCTCATTTCTTAGGAACCAAGCAGTAGAGGCAAAACACTCTACTCTGATCAAGACTGAACCTTCCTGTTTTGCTTGTAAATCAGATGAACTTCCCATTCACTGCTGAGGAAATATTCTGTGCTATCAAACAATTGCCCTTTGAGAAATCTCCGGGGCCAGATGGTTTCACTAGCAATTTTTATTGAGCCTCCTGGCCAATTATTAAGGACGACATTGTTGTAGTCTTCCATTGTTTCTAAAATCAGCAGACAGGTCCTCTGCATAAGATGAACACGGCCTTCATTACCCTCATTCAAAAGCAACAGGATGCAGAGCTAGCGGCAGACTATTGATCCATTAGTTTGATTCACTTTTTTTGCAAAATTGGTTTCCAAGGCCTTAGCAACCGGCTTGGCTCAGCACATGGGGGACATGGTCTCTGATGCTCAGAGTGCATTCATCAAAGGACGAGCAATACAAGACAACTACTTGTATGTCTGGAATCTTGCTCAAGTTTATCATCAGAAGCAAAAGACAGTCCTATTTTCAAATTGGACATATCAAAAGCATTTGACCCAGTGTCTTGGGAATTTCTTTTGAACTAATGGAAGCAAGAGGTTTTCCACCTAAATGCGGAAACTGTATAGCAATACTGCTAGCTTCCTCCACCTCCTCTGTACTCCTTAATGGAAACCCAGGTCTGAGCATATTGCACCACAGAGATTTGCGACAAGGAGACCTCTTTTCTCCATTCCTATTCATCACAGCCTTCAACATAATCCACAGAATTTTCAACTTGGCGACACAGGAAGGCCATTTGACTGCTTTGACAGAGAGGGCAGCAAAGCTACGGATTTCACTGTGTGTTGATAATGTTGTTTTGTTTGTGAACACGGTCCAATCAAACATCGATTTAGTCATGAACATTATGCAGCATTTCGGTGAGGCCACAGGGCTCAAGATGAATTAGATGAAAAGTTTGATCGGTCTCTCATATCAGATGTGAGGGTTTGCAGCTGGATCAAATTCTGCAAAACTTTGCGGGTCCAAGAGTATCTTTTCCACTCACATACTTTGGTCTGCCAGTTACATTAGGAAGACTTCGCCTTGGTCACTTGCAACCTATCAAGTACAAAATACATGCTAGACTTGGAGGATGGCAGAGCAAACTACTATACTCTGGAGGGCACAGGAGCTAGTCCGGTCGGTGTTAAAGTTTGATCCCAACATATGCACTTTCAGTCCTAAAACCTCCCAATGAATTATAAAAGAGGTGGGAAAAATTTGTAGAAGGTCCCTGTGGGCCGGAATTCAGGATGTCAAGGTGGTAAAGCAAAAGTTAGCTGGGCGTGCATATGTCAGCTGGTGGATGCAGAGGGTCCGGGCTTAACTGATCTATCATGTTTTAGCAGAGCATTGAGATTAGGTTGGATGTGGCTGCAATGGAAAGCACCCTCCAAACTTTAGGTTGGGACTGAACGGCCAGTGGATAAATCGGACCGAGAAATGTTTGCTGCTGCCACAAAGGTTTCACTATGCAATGGGAAAATTGCCAAATTTTAGACATCAAGCTGCCTACATGGTTGCTCACCAACAGCAATGTTCCCAGTCCTCTTCAAGCATAGCAGGAGCAAAAACCGGACTGTGACTGTCGCTTTTCATCAACAATATTGGATACGAGACATCAGTTTCAACCTTACTGCTCCTTTGATTCATGAATACGTGCAGCTGTGGGAACTGACTCAGAGCATACATTTTTACCCCATGGATGAAAGGGATGATAAAATTGAATGGACCAGGACACCAACTGGAGAATACTCAGTAAGATCAGCATATCGATTCAATTTTCAGTGCAGCATGTCATCCCTGTTCCTATTAACAGTATGGCGAGTATGAGCTCCCATGCGATGCAAACTCTTCCTCTGGCTGCTCTTACAAGATTGTATATGTACTATGGCAGAGCTCCAAGGTCGAGGATGGGATAACCAATATTTCTGTCCACTTTGTATCAGAAACATAGAGACCAGGCACCATCTATTCGTTGAATGCAGAGTATCCTGCTGGATATGGGATTCAGTAGCACACAGCTTCGGTATTCCAGCGATAGCTCCTGCACAGTGGCCAAATTCTAAAGACGTCCCTCGCTGGTTTTTTGGATTGGCGGCGAACGTGCAGACAAATGAAGCAAAAGGTGTGTATTCCCTGGCAATCTTAACTTGTTGGACTATAAGGAAGGAAAGAAGTGCAATGATTTTTTAAGGAAAGGAGAAGGTTCTGTCCAGACTCCATGAAGACCTCACCAAGAGGCGCACCACTGCATAGCAGCAAGAGCAAAACATATATGCGCGCTAAATTGAGGCTAGCTGGATATACCAGGACTATGTAGCCATATTGATGTTCTAGTCTTCAATTATTCCTAGTTGTTGGCAAACACACCTTGTGCGTGTAATCTAAATTATTTTTACCTCCTTATATATAATCACAGCTCCCGTTGGGTTTTCGAAAAGAAAAAAATATAATGTTAGGTCAGCATTGGACATAATTGTTATAAAATATTTTTTACTATATTATGTGATAGGAAATTTGGGTCAAACTTCAGCACCGTGTATGTCTTTTTCTCGTCAAAGTAAATTCCTGAGAAAACAAGAAGTAAAATAAGTCCAATAAGTTAACACATAAACAACAGTGCAACGATCAAATTAACTAGCACATGCTCTTTCATGGTCAATTCAACCAACACCTTAATTTCAATGCTAGAATGTCGTTATATTCAAATTGATAATATCTTTTTGTGTGCAAAGGTACGCCTCCACAAAAATCACCATAAAGGACATTTCCTGGTTTCATTTTGTTCAGAAAAGTATATTTAAGACCCGTAGCAGCACAGGGGCATATAACTAGTGTTATGAAAAAGAGATGTGTTGCAACTAAACGTTTCAAGGTTATAAAATTCAAGACAACAGGAAATGTACACTATTAAACCCCTTCACAATCATTCTACAACATCCTATAATCTTCTTATACATGCACAGAATATACAGCCAAACTGCTAATGATTGTATTAGACTTCATTGTCTTTTAACGATTGTTCTCCTTGATGACCACCGCATTTCATATCAAGCTTGATCTCTAGAAGAAGCTCAACAGGCTGCCTGCATATTGGGCATTTGTTGGTTTTAATGCGTAAAAGTTCATCACACTCCCGACACAAACACTGCAAGAATGAAAAAAAAACTATATTTTACTGATTCTCAATAACAAATAAGCGAAAAAGGTTCAAGCATGGTAGTTCTCCAGGGTAGTATTCAATTAAGAAATCTAACATGTCGCAGGAGAGCAGGAAAATATTGCAGCTTTTAAGTCCTTCAATATTGTTTATTCAAATGAACTTATAAATGCTAAAATTCAGGAATCTAACAATCATTTTCTGATTGTTAGATTACATTACAGCAAGAACAGGCAGAAGAGGAAAAACAGCGAAAACTTGGCGCAAGAAACAATTGGAGAGAAATAATTCTGGGGAAGTCGCCCGATCCAATCCCGACGAATCCACGGGTGTAGGAAAACTCTCCACCCGAGTCCGGGGACGACTCCCTCGTTGCATCACGCTCAGCCTCTATGGCTCCTCCCTGACGACTGGTTCTTCGACGGCTGCAACGTGTCTGCGCTCTCTCCGACCGGCGACTATCCCTCCCCGACGCTGGAGCAGCTTCGGTCGAGGCCGGGCTGATGGAGAGGCACGCGGCGTAGCTCGTGAGGCTCGAGGAGCCCACGGAGTCGCTCGCTAGATCCGTCTACATGCTCGCCAGATCAATGGAGACGGATCCTCCGTCGCTGGTCGCGGCCGTCGGCGAGAGGCGCACCCCGTGGAGCATTGCCGCGACTGTGCAGTCCAATAAGGACATGGACAGCCTCACCAAATGCATTACCGTCAGGGATTCTCGTGACCACGACTTCGTCTTCTCTGTCCTGGGGGACGCTATGCTCGAGCTCAAGGCTGGCATCTTCGGCGAGACCCAGGTCACCCCGCTTACTACCACCTCCTTGTTGCATGGGCCAGCAGAAGCTCGTCCCAGTCATATGTGTCACCCTCTGATTTCCTTGTTTTTCCATCTTTTTCATGTGATTTTGTTGTTGAATGTATGCGCACTCAGGTTATTTTATTTCATTTCCTCCTTTTTGATTTGTAACCTTAGAAAGGATCACAGTTTTGTCAATAGAAATGTTTGATATGTTCACTAAAATTAATTTGCCCCGTTTGACACGTTCACTAAAATTAATTTCCCACATACTTTCCATGCATGCTTTAATAATCTGGATAACATTGGAGTTAAAACATATTGAGAGGAACCTTAGTTGCATGTTTTAATTTTCTTTCAGTTGTTCATCTTTTGATGCACCATTGATGGTTTTGAGGTTGACAAAAATAATTAGTTATTTGCAGATAAATTGATTGGTTTGTTGGTGCTAGACTTTAGCAGTCACCTGGCGTTTGCAAGCTACATATTGCTGGTACAAGCAGTGTTAAACACTTAAACTGGTCAATCTTTTGTAGATAGATTGGTAAAGAATTCATTCGTGTATAACGGTCTGCAATGTAATACTATTGTGGTTTGTCATCTCCATTTTAAATCTTGTCTGTGGTATCTAGGACTATGCAATCTAATCTTTGGTATGCTGTTATCAGTCAAACATGTCTCCAAATATGGTATGAAATTTCTGCTTGAAATAATTCTTGTGCCTATCTGTTTAAACTGGTTCATCTTTTGATGAAGTTATTCCAACAGGCTGCATCTATTTGAGAGTGTTGCTGGGATCTACTTCTATGACTCAAAGGACATTTTGTTTGAAATTACTGCAAGTGTACAATTTTCTCCCAACTTTCATTTAGTCCCTTTGAAATTGCAAATTCTTATTTTGACTATCTATGTTGACATGAACAAAATTATCATTAGCTTCTTGCATTACTTGATGTTAGTAAAACATTGCTTCTGAATTATGCCATTTCATATTGAACTTCACAACAATTTATGATCAATTAGCATTATGCCATTTCTTTTTTGGGAACTTACATCCTTATCCTGACATATGTCCCTTTATTTCTGAAGGTTTTGAGCGCAGACAACATGTGGTGGTCAAGTTAGCAGTAGACCAGTTTGCAACGATGCTATAAACTAGTGCTTTCTGCTCTAGTCAATGTTTTATCACCATTTGTTTCTAATTTTCTTTTTCTTTATTTCCCAGTGTAATATATTTTTTGTGTTATAGTTGTGCTTATTTAAGTCTGCAACAAATGGGTATGACAGGAATTTGTAAAACCTGAGTAAAAAACTGTTCATTTTAATTAAGCCATTTCAATCCACATCATTGCCAGATACATAATGCAAACTGTGGATTAAACATTCAAGTACCAGACGTGGATTGGGTGGTGGAGAGCGTATCCACCCAATCCCTGCGTGGATGTCTGCACACTTGTATTGCCTCCCACAGCTGCCAAACGAAGCCTAATCGGTTTCATCCTTTCCAAACCAACCAGATCAGGACCGAGTTCAGACACATTATTTCCTAATTTGAAAAAACCGACCAAACTCCTCCCCTTCTTGGTGCGCTCCTCCTTTCCATGGTCCGACTTACCTGAACTAGGCTCGGCATGCAACAGCATACCAAAAGGCTGGGCCATCTGGATGGCAGATGCAGTGTAACTGAAGAAACTTAGTAAATTGAGGGCAACTCGGTGCATGTAGCTCCTGTTTGCGCAGAGTCCGGAGAAGGTTCCAATCTATTTGGGTCTTTTGTACGCATCCAAATAAGTCGGACCCTTCGCCGGATTAGTGCTCTTTTTTTATTTGTATCCGGTCAAGTTCAGTTAGACACATGAACTAGTCAGAGTTGTGTTGAGTCTTTAGAAGTGGCGTGAGGATAACTCAGCAAGACTGACTGATAAGATTGATTGTTAAACGGCTAGCGCAAGATACTCGTGGCCGCTGCATGCAATCTTTATTTTCAGTATAAATACAAGCCCAAGGCAAATAATGCAGCTTTAGTTCTTGGCTGCACTAAACTGAGTCGTTGTACTCTGTATGCGTTTATCTGTTTTTTGTGAGTGTCATCATGTGTGTGCTCCAAGTATAAGAGCTAACAATTGGCCTCAGAGCAAGATCAAGTAAGAGACGATGAACAAGAGACCCCCCACCCCTGAGGGATGGTGCAGCTGCGAGCATTAACCGCCGTTGCGGCGTGGACAACGTGTCGTCGGCAGGACCGTTGAACTATCTGACGCTCACAAAGGTGAACTACAATGAATGGGCCATGTTGATGAAGATCGAGTTGGAAGCACGTGGTATGTGGAACGCGATCAATCCGGGCAATGCCGAGTTCCAGGTGGATCAGATGGCTCTGGACGCAGTCTGCAATGTTGTGGGATAGAAACTTAGATTCGAATAAATCACTTAGTCACAAACGATTCGAGTACAAAAGAGAATCCAAATAAAACACAACATCGAGTGCTAATCGTCTTGATTAGCACGAAAACGCCACCCACCTTCTTCCTCTCGATTCTTGGTGTTGGACATCAAAACCATCAAGCCTAACAAGGCAAGGCTGTAGATTAGGAAGTCCTTCTCCTCACATTGTCTTAACCGCAAATCAGATGCGCTTTGTGTTTAGAGAAGATCCGGTTGTTTTTCTTGTGTGTTCAAAACATGTCTGAACTTCTCTTCTTATACTTGTCATAGCGATGTGAGAGGTGGCCTCCCTTTCTTTGGAATGGATGTGTCCCCCGACTAAGACGCATCCATTGAAAGGGTTGTGTCTATTAGAAATAAACAAATGATTAATTATTCACAAAGTTAAACAAACATTCTCCCCCCTTATACTCAGATATTAAAACTTACCCACTTAATCAATACTAAACTTAGTGTTAATCTCCTCATTCTTGATATATAGGACACGACACATTAAAACAACCATTTACGTATTGTTTGACTCGAAGACCACAATACATCTTACATTCAGAAAATGACCTTACTCTTAGATTGGCTCCTAAGTATCCAATGATCATAGGTCTCCCTTAAACCCATGCTAGCTACATGATCACTAAACATGTTTAGTGAAAGACTTTTTGTTAGCTGATCTGCAGGCATACACTTGATACTAATATGCTCAATACTTATAGTATGATCTTGAATTCTGTCTTTTATAATATAAAACTTAATGTCGATGTGTTTGGCAGTATCACTCGACTTGTTGTCATGAGAGTAAAATACTGCAGGCTCATTTTCATAGTATAATATAAGTGATTTTTCAATGCAATCGACCACTCTAAGACCTGGTAAAAATTTCTTAAGCCAAACTGTCTGCCCGGTAGCCCCATAACATTCAACAAACTAGACATACATCATGAACGATGCAACATCAACTTGTTTGGAGCTTTTCCACGAAATGGCTTCATTCGCGAGAGTGAATATATAACCTGATGTAGATTTCTTAGTAGCCACACAACCTGCGAAATATGCATATGAATATCCGACTACTTCAAGTGGGTCTCACTTACTATACATTATCATGAGACATTTTGGGCCTTTGCACATACCTTAATGCTTTCTTTAGGGCCTTCCAATGAGCAATACATGGATTGGCTTGATATCTGCCAAACATTCTGGTAACAAAATGCTAAGTCAGGACGAGTACAAACTTGAGCAGACATAAGGCTTTTGAAAGCAGAAGCATATAAAACTGACTTCATTTGATCAATTTCATACTAGTTCCTAGGACATTAAAAGTTTCAAAACTTAACGCCCTTGACGATCGGAGTGGGAGAAGACTTACTCTTATGCATACTGTAATTTCTCAGTAGATTCTCTAAGTATGCCTTTTGTGATAAGCCTAATACCCACTCATGTCTATCTCGGTGAATTTCTATGCCCAACACAGAAGATGCTTCACCAAGATATTTCACAACAAAATTAGATGACAAAAACTTATTAGTTTACGATCGTAGATTGACATCACTACTTGCAAGTAGTATGTCATCTACATAAAGCACACAAAAAACATATTTCTCGTTTTTAATTTTGCATAAATGCAATTGAAACTTTTTTATTGTCTCATAGAACTTGGTATACCACTGCCTTGATGCTTGTTCAAGTCCATAAACGGACTTCTTTAAATGGTATCCTATATGTTCCTTACTCTTAACAACAAAACTTTTCGGTTGTGTCACTTAGACATTCTCATAAAGATCTCCATTGAGAAATGTCGTTTTTACATTCATCTTATGTAATTCTAAATCATATTGATTCTAAAAGAATCTTTGCATGAGACATGTGAGAAAGTCTCATTGTAATATATAGCTTCTCTTTGAGTAAAACATTTTTCCACAAGTCGTTTTTACATTCATCTTATGTAATTCTAAATCATATTGATTCTAAAAGAATCTTTGCATGAGACGTGTGAGAAAGTCTCATTGTAATATATAGCTTCTCTTTGAGTAAAACATTTTTCCACAAGTCTGGCCTTAAACTTATCAATATTCCCTTTGCAGTCACGTTTAATTTTGGCCCAAACTAAGAAGTGTTGCACCCCTTTGAAATTAGTGCATGTACATCACACCTCCTACGGTGAGTAATAGAGCTGTGAAAGCTTTATCTTTCGACATAGACCCATTTACAGCCTACTGTTTTGGCACCATTAAGAATCTCAACTAAATCCCAGACTTTATTAGCATCTATATACCTCATTTCATCCTCCATGGCTTTACGCCATTTAGATGATTAAACACTTTTCATAGCGTATTCAAATGTGATGGAATCACCCTCCATTTGATTGCCTCACTCATATAGATCTCATAATCATCTGGAATTACCGATCTTCTTTCTCTTTGAGATCTTCTTAATTGCACATTATCATCATTTCAGGGTTGTTGTTGCTCTTCATTATTAATGGGAACGGGTTCAAAATCTTGAACCTCTTTTACCAATTTTGTTGCCAACTGAGAACTAAAAAATAGTGCTGAATTTTTAGCTATAGTAGGTAATAAGAAATATGGTTCTTGAATTATAGTAGTGGGTACATAAACCCGCTTCTCTTCAAAATCAATTTCTCATCTTACCGTACTCCCTATGATATGGCATCCTCTAAAAAGACGGCATGCTTGTTTCTACAAGTTTAGTATATCGTACTGGACAATAGAAATGATATCCCTTACACTTTTCTGCGTAGCCAATAAAATGACAACTAATTGTCTTAGCATCAAACTTACCAATGTTGGGTTAAATATTTTTGCCTCAGTGGGACAACCACATACATGCATATAACTTAATTTGGGCTTATGTCCTATCCACAACTCATATGGTGTTCTAGGCACCAACTTAGTAGAAACTCGATTTAGCACTTGAATTGAGATTTTTAATGCCTCCATCCACAAACTAACCAGCAATTCTAATTGACTTAATATGGATCTAACCATATCCATTAGTGTACGGTTTTGCCGTTCTGCTACTCCATTTTGCTGAGTATCACCCAGTGTAGATTACTGGGTGGCTATGCCATTTTCGTATAAGAACTATGAATATTGTCCAGGAACTTTGCCATACGGCGTATGCTGACTGTAGTACTCATCACCACAATCGGATATTACAACGTTTACTTTAGTTTTGTGCTGATTTTCAACTTTAGCCTTAAATATCTCAAATTTATCCAATTCTTCATAATAATCCTTAATTGGTTAAATATAGGCATAGCAACATTATTCATCCATGAAGGTTATGAATGAATCAAAACCATCAATGGATACTACGGGAAATGAACCACAAATATCCGTGTCGATTAATTCCAAAATTCCCATACTTCGTATGACACCTCTCTTAATTTTCTTAACAAATTTGCCTTTAATGCAATGTATGCATTCTTCTGAATTCGAAAAATCAAAACAAGGAAGAATCCATTTTGAAATCAATTTTCAATTCTCCTCCTCCAAATATGTCCTAAGTGACAATGCCATAATTTTGAAGACATTACAAAATCGATTCATTTGCCCTTATTCTTATGAGAGGAAATATAATCATCGCTTACAATATTAATATCATCATGCTTAGACAATAAGTATAACATGCCTGGTCTCATAGCAATACCAATAATCTTATTATCATACTTAATTACACACTTATCCTTGCCAAATTGGCATACATAACCATCATTGTCTAAACATGAAAATGAAATTAAATTTCTACTTAATGAGGGTACATATAATACATCATGAAGTGTAAGTACAAATCTATTTCTTAATTCTAATAGATAATCTCTTATGGCTTTAACTTTCGCTTCATGGCCATTAGAGACTTTAATGACACTTTCCCCATTTTTTAGGATCCTCCTCATACTTAATTCTTATAAACAATTGCAGACATGCACAGTGGGACCTGAGTCAATCCACCAAGTAGATGGAATATAATCTAAATATAGGGCATCGTTAATAAAAGTAAGAAAATAATTACCATTTCTACAACACCATTTAAGGAAGCCTACGCAATCCTTTTAATGGTGGCCTTTGTCTAAACAAAAGTGACACTGATCCTTCTCCACTTTCACATCCTTTATATCTAGGTGTTGTTGTGGAGCCTTACCCTTACTTTTATCATGGTGAAAAAGGCCATGATTCTTAGTAGATTGCTTAGAAGAATAATTCTTCTCAGTCTTACCTTTTTCCTTCACATAATTAATAGCATCATTACCATGAAGGGATTTAATTCTCTCTTTGTTCTGGACACACATAGCCATGAGTTTTTCTATGTTCCATAGTTTAGGTTGAGAGTTGTAGTTGATGACAAATATCTCAAATTCCATTGGAAGTGAGGCAATGATGATATGCACAATAAACTCATAGTTGATTCTCAAATCCATAGGCTTAATCTTTGCAGCCATATTTGTCATCTTTAAGATGTGTTCTCGCACATCACCTCCATAATACTTTTCAATAACATGTCTCTTAATAAGAGTGCTTGTTTTTTTTAGAAAATCGAAAAAATCTAGCCTTCAGCTCATGGAGGTTACACCCACTTATTCCAAAAGTTTGCTCCATGTATACTAAGAAACAGGAATAAACACATCAAAGCACCCTAATTTCCGAAAAGTGTCAACCTAGAGATAGGTTGTACAATCCTATTAGCAAAATGTCATACATATTAGCGAATGCGTGCATGACTACCGATTCCAACTCTTGACACACCTTCATCAACAGTGTCTTGTGATCATCATGCTTTTGCAGTGGTGCCCATGTTCGACACTAGTGAGTCCCTCTGAAGACTACTTGCAAATAAGATTTCATCAGACTTTTGTCAAAAATGATATCATTTCTCGAAATCAATAATGCCCAAAACACAACCGCATATGCAACCAATATTAATCTCCTGTTTTGAGCTGTAAACAAGAATAACCAAGAATAAAAAAAATCGCACTTGAAGATGGTACAATAATACTAAACATAATCTCAATAGTTCTCCAAATGAATCTTGCATAATGAAATTCAAAGAACAGGTGTTGTTAGTCTCAAACTAGAACACAAAACATTTTCTTTCAAATAAAAGTATTTATTGATTGTAATGCTTGTTTCGCATGTTTGTCACGCGAAATAGAAGGAAACCCTTCAGAAGGTGCTTACGAGGACCTTCAACACCAGAACTTCGAAGGTATTGATCCAAACCAGCCCCAAGAGTAAGGCAAGTGTCCTTGATCATTTTGATCCTGTTTTCAAATTTTTTGTTTGCAAAACTGCATGCTTGTGTCAAATTGTTGGGAAACCCATGATAGGTAAGTACTAGTCTTGTATGACCATCCTTTTCGCTTGGGATATTTTGTAGAGAGTTAGGAAGGGTATTTGCCAGTTTTGTTTTGCTTTAATTAATTGGGATTGGAAACAGCTAAATGACTTAATTATGAACTAATGAACATATGGAAATTGTGAATTGATGGATATAACTATTTGGTAACATGGGACTTTGGGACATCTAAGGAAGCATGGGTTGTGGACTGGGTTAGATGATATGGTAGTTTTGCTTGCCTTAGATCTAAAGACTGATCTATGCGAGATCAAGCCAGGACTACAGTGCCACCACAAGGCCAAATATGGGTGTGTCTTAGCTTACTAATTAGTGTATTGCTAGTATTGTTCGGATCATTAGGAAGGAACGGGGAATGGGAGTCGGTTGGCTTTGCTATAGTGGCGGGACTGCCCTAGGATATGAATGGCACAAGAGGGGGCCCTTGGATGGATGTGCTCAGTTGGAGACATCACCTCTGGTGAAACGTCAGTGGGTCCGCACATGCTGGTAATTACTTTGTAAAGGCTATTTTGTGATCTCTTGGCCATACACCAATGATAGTGTTTTGGCATGATGGAGGTTTCCTTTAGTCACCGGCGGGTGATGAAATCACAAACTTGTAGGTAAAGCAGTACAACCTCTGCAGTGTGTTTAAAACTATCAAGATAGTTGTGCTCCCGGTTAAGAGCACCTGGAGGACTTACATGATTAGAAAGGAACTTGGGATGGTTCGTATATGGGTATGGATTGGGTTATGATAATTGGACATGGTTGGTTATGAAGGTAAGAGATTGGCAGATGGATTGATATTAATTGATTGATGAGGTATGATGGTAAGTGAGGATATTGGAATGTTATGGTAAGTATTTGGGTTATGATGGGATTGACCTCACTTAACAATCCTAATGTCACATTTTAACTATTTTCAATGTACTTTTCAGCAATTGCCATTTATTTATCATCCTTGTTTAAGCTACATGCCATACTTTCCCACACTTGTTTAGTACAATATGTGCTCGCCCTTGCAGTTTCCCCCAAAAACTGTTACAGGTGATGCTTGGGAGTACCATGAGGATCATGTGGAGTACTAGGTCGTGTGCTATCGTCAACTGCCTGTGGAGTGGAGTCATGCATTTAGTTTAGTTATTTTTCCACTGCAATAACTAGAGACCTGTAACTCAAGAACTATTGAATAATTGTAATAAGTGCTTAGAATAGTTGAGGAACTCCCATTTTAACTTACACCCAGTGATGGTGGCAATTCCCTTGAGCTCCAATGAGTGCTTAGAATAATTGAGAGCATAATGCTCTCACATATTCGTAGCAGCCATTGGTTGCTCAAAGAGGGTTTTGAAAGTGCATCTAGGCATCCCCGTGGGTTTTGGATGATTGATGAAGACAATTAAGAGGATCATGAGCACAATTGATCTTAAGCACAGGTACAAGGATTGAAATGAGATGAAAACCCTCATAAAGGAAAAGGAGAAAACGGGCATCAAAGACTCAAGTGTAGAAATTAGGGTTTCTATGGTATTGAGCTTATATGAGCCGTATCATGTAAGAGGGTGGTTGTATCATGTGCATTGAGATCATACCAAGGGGCTCAAAGTGGTGGTTTAGAGAAAAACCCAAGTGAGAAGCCTAAAATGAGAAAAACCCTAGGAGGCCGGACTAGTCCGGGCCTCAGGGTCGGGCAAGTCCGACCATGGCAGACAAGTCCGTTTTGAGACGGACCAAACGTCTCTGGAGTGAACCTGAGTGAATTTGGAGCTAAGTCCAAGAAGTCTGAACTTGTCCATTTTTGGACGGACCAAAACTCTCTGGAGTAGTTTGGACTTGTCCGTTTGAGACTTAGTCTGACAGACCGAGAGAAACCCTAGGGGGCCGAACTAGTCCGTCCCTGTGGCCGGACTAGTCCGGGCCAACCCAGAAAAGTCCATTTTGGGATGGACCAAGTGGTTCTATTCCACTTCAGACTAGTCCGTTGTTGATCGGACTAGTCCGTTGTATAGTGACTGTTTGAATTTGGAAATTTGGTGGGTAGTGTGACGATCGTTGCTCAGTGTGGCAGTTGTCGAGAATTGACCAGGAGTCAGTGGTCCCATAGGGCCGGACTAGTCTGTGGTCTGAGGCCGGACTAGTCCGCCCCTTTGCTGATGTAAGCCAAAGGGGCTCGAGACCTTTATAAAAAGGGGACCCCAGGCTCATTTGAAGAAGTCTTGAACCCTAGCGCCGCCACAAGCATCCTAGAGCCTTCTAAAGCCTTCCACTGGTCCTACTAACCCCCTAAGAGCAAATCTTGAAGAGATTAGGGTTTGGGGAGGAGAGTAAGGGAAGATCATCGCGCTTTGGCTCTCGGTTTGATCTCTTGCACATTGTGTTGTGTTTTGTGGCTTTTGTGAGTTGAGCTTCGTGTGCTCCTCATTGTATTGATTTGTGGGAGCCTTAAGTTTTTTTGATCGGTGAAAAACTGCAAGGGAGAACCCCGGCAGCCATAAAACATATATTAAAAGAGACAAGGAAACAACGATTTACAGTAGCTCAGTAGAGCTTGACTAGGTGTTCCAGAGGGAGGAATGTCCTTTACAAACCCTGAAGCCACACGAGCACACTAGCCCTATCCTCCGGCTTGAAACGGCAGGCCTGAAGCCTTGTAGAAGCAATGAAGGATCGTTTCCAAGCATTTACAGAGGGAGTAGAGTTTCTGAAAATGACATTGTTACGAGCAATCCAGATCTCCCAGGCCGCTATGGGGAAGGTTTCCATGAAGGCGCTATGACCCCAGCTGAGCTTGGCTTTTTGCAGGGTATGAAAGAAGGGGATGTCGTAGTCCCAGTGAATCCCAAGGACATTCCAGCATGCCATGCTGAAGGAGTAGTTAAAGAAGAGATGGTACGTGAGTTCCTCCACATTGTCAACACAGAGTATGCAGGTGTAGTCTTTCTCGTCAATCGTGATGTTTTTTTCTCTTCAGGAGGTTGCGTGAGTTGAGCCGGTCCCAAAACATCAGCCACATGAAGATCTTTATTTTCATTAGCACCTTTGAGGCCCAAATCCAGCTAAAGGGTGTTGGTGGGTTGATGTGTTTGTAATAGTTGTTGTAAATAAGCTTGGAGCTGAAAGTTCTTGTTCCCCCGATTGGAGTCCACTCATCCTGTGAAGCTTCCCTGTGTGAAATTTCATCCAGCATGGCCTCCAGATTGGCCAGTTCTACCAGTGCTTCCTCCGACAGTGGTTGAAAAAAGTGATTGCCATGGTCTGAGTTGTTGAGGTATTGGGCCATTGAGATGTTGGTTCTTTTTGCGAAGGAGTATAAACGGAGCATGTCCCTTCTGAGTAGGTGATCTTCCCACTGATCCTGCCATAATCGAATTGTGTCCCCTATGGCAATTTTGACTTCAAAATTCCTGAGAAAAGAATTAGATAGGTTCACAACGTCCCTCCACCAGAAGGATCCTTTTCCTTTTGTGTTGTGCGGAGGTTTACCGTTGCTGCAATAGCGCTGGTGGATGAGGTGAACCCAGGGGATGTCTTCTTTGTTATAGATTTTCCAGAGGAATTTCATGAGCAAGGTTCCATTCATTGCAGTGAGGCTTTTCAGACCCAACCCTCCATTTTCCTTTGGTGTTGTAACTTGGTTCCAGGCCATCAGGGGTCGGCCTTTGCCAGCGATGTCCGAGCCTCTCCATAGGCATTGTTTCCTGGCTTTGTCAATAGCTTGAATGACTGACTGTATCAATTTGATGGTACACATCGCATAAATTGGGATGGCGGACAAAACGCTGTTGATAAGTGTGCATCGACCAGCCATTGACAACCATGTTACTGCTCCAGTTAGCATTTTTTGCACCCTTAATACAAGCCCTTCAAAGGCATCTGCTTTGGGTCTGTCGAGGCTCATCGGCAGACCTAAGTAAGTAAATGGGAATGAGCCAATAGTGCAACCCAGTGTGGCTGCTAGAATTGTGGCCTCCTCGTCATCAGTGTTTATTGGTGTTAAGCTTGATTTTGCCCAGTTCACTCTCAGCCCTGTAGCTCCCCCGAAGGATTGTAGTAAGTTTTTCAGAAAGAAGAGTTGTCTCTGGTTGGCTTTGAGGATTAGAATAGTGTCATCTGCATATTGTACTACCGGGAAGTCCTCGTTCATTTCTTGATGCAGTGGCAGAGATAGAAGTCCCAACTCCACTGCTTTGTTGATTAAAATTTGTAGAAGATCTGCTGCCAGAACAAATAGCAGGGGGGATAACGGGTCCCCCTGCCGAACACCTCTTCTGCAGTGAAAAGTCTTACCTAGCACTCCATTGAGAAGAATTGAGGAGGTGGCAGTAGATAGAATATCTGTTACCCATGTGATCCACTGTTTAGGAAAACCCAAAACTCTCAGCATGTGTATAATGAAGTCATGTTCCACCTTGTCAAAGGCTTTTTCGAAGTCCAGTTTGAGTACTATGACACCAGTGTTGGTTTTTTTGCATTGATAAAGGTACTCATAGACCCAAGCCATGCAGTCCTCGATGGTTCTTTTTTTGATGAAACCATATTGATTTTTGTGGATAATGGTTGGGATGACTTCCTGCAATCTAACTGAGAGTATCTTAGTGATCAGTTTGATAGTGGAGTTCAGCAGTGATATGGGCCTGTAATCTGTAACTCTGTGGGGATTATTAATCTTTGGGATGAGAGTGATTAAGGAACTGTTCAGGGGCTGGATACTGATGTTGCCATTAAAGAAGTCTGAGCATAGCAGATAAATGTCTTCCTTAATGATGTGCCAGCATGCCTGAAAGAATTTTGTGTCGAACCCATCTAAACCTGGGGCTTTGTCGGTTGGCATGTTTTTGAGTGTGGCATCAATTTCCTCCCTGGTGACCGGGTTGCATAATGTATGTAGATGTTGTCCAGGCAGCACCCAATGGTGGATTTGTGGCCATTGTTGAGTCGGGGCAGATTGCCCTAACCTTTCCGAAAATTCCTTCCAAAGGTCTGAGGCTTTGTGCCCATGATCCATTAGCTCTACTCCATGGTCATCTTGAATGACTGATATATTGTTTCTCCTGTATCTTTCTGTTGCTACAGCCAAGAAGAATTTTGTTGGCTCATCACCAAACATGGCCCAACGCTCTGTATAACATTGTCTCTAGTAGTCATTCTGCTGCTTTAAGAGCTGAGTAAGCTGATGTTTGATCATGTTTCAGCTTTCCTGCAAGTATAGTGTCCTCTGCTCTTCCATTGTGTCCATGATCAGAATAACTTCATTGCATCGTTTGATCAGTTTTTTAAGCCCACCTAGTGATCTGCTCCACTTGCGTAGCTTGTATCTCAGATGTTTTAATTTAGAAGAAACTCTCCTTGCACCACCAACTGTTGACAGAGGCTGGTCCCATGAGTCCTTGACAATGGTGAGAAACTGTGGATGTCTGAGCCAGTAGTTTTCAAAGCGGAAGCATTTTGATTTAGGTATGGTGGTGCATATCTGAGCTACTAGTGGGACATGGTCTGATGTGTCCCTGGCCATTGGCCAAAGTGAGGAGTTGGGAAATGATAGGGACCATTGCGCTGAGGTAAAGCACCAATCCAGTTGTTCAAGTAGAGACGATTGTTGCATGTTGCTCCAAGTGTAATTCCTACCTTGGAGAGGGATTTCAATAAGTCCCAAGTGTTGGATGATGTCATTGAACATCTGCATGTCCCCTATATTTGCTCCCGCGCAGTTGCGGTCACTGACGTGGCGATAGAAGTTGAAGTCCCCCAATATCATGCATAGCTCTTGCGGTTGCAATGAGAGATTGCAGAGCCAGTCGGTGAACTCCTGCCGACGAGGTCCCTGACAAGGTCCATAGACTGAGATCAGGTGCTAGACTACCCCATTCAGTCGGGATGTGAACCGCATGAATATGGCAAAGTCCCTGATATCCAGAGCTTCCCCCTGAAGCAAGCTGTCATTCCAGGCTACCAGAATACCTCCCGAGGCACCCCAGGATGGTGCAAAGATGAATTTGTTGAATCTTCTAGGTGTCAGTCATTTAAGGAAAGAAATGCCAATATGTTCCATTTTGGTCTCTTGTATACATAAGATATTGCACTCATGGACCTCCTCTATTTTGGACCTGACTGCTTGTTGCTTAGCAGTGTTATTAAGACCACAAATGTTCCAGTTAAAGACATTCCAGTTGCGGTTTATGTTGTGCGCCATAAATAATAGTCAGGTATGACAGGGCAGTCCGGGAAGTAGTCCCGACCAATTGAATGAGGATGTGGCCTATGAAACTAAGGTCGGTGTGCAACGAGGGCCAACGAACAAACCAGTAATCAGACAGACAGATGATCCAAGCAGCATAGAAATAGGTCACAGCCAACAGACTGCAGAATAGACTAACTGCCATAAGCTGAGGTTCCGGCCACTGGCCGATCAAAATGCAGAAATGTTCCCAACCACGCATGTTCTCAACAGAGCACACCACAAAACAACAACCAGTACTGTTTAATACAACCACCCTACAATTCCAAATAGCAGTTTCCCAAAAGACGAACCCATCAGCAACATAGCAGTCCACAGTGTGCTCGGTGCCTTCCACTCCCAGCAAGTCAAGCTTGATGTACGACATAGTCATTCAGCTCCGGGAGGGACATCATTTGGCGCGCCACCTCAGGGGGAACGCCGCACTCGTTTACCGTCGTCGCCTGCAGCACATCAGTGGAGAGTTCAGGGTAGGGACGGCAGGAGTCAAGAGAGTCAAGACTGGGGAATTTGATTGGACCTGGAAAGAGATTGAGTGCCGGCATCCTCAGTTGTACCAGCATCAGGGCTATTCTCCTGAGCAGGTGGAGGCGTGGTCCGATGTCCCTACATGAGCATTTGGAGCCGAGGGCTCCTCCTTAGTTTGTTGGGTTCCAGTGATCTGTTGGAGTGAGAGGGTCCAACAATCTCCGCTACTGCCGATGTCAGGGCCTTGCTTTGCTTTCTTTTTATCTTATCTGCAGCAGCGATGGGCTTGGCAGTGATATCTTTGATGATCACTGAGGGGTGGCCATAACTCTGCTCCCTTGACTGCTGATCAGCGGAGTTAGAGAGCGACATGGTGATGACTTTCTTGAACCCCCCTTGCCAATTGGGTTCATTGAACTGGACGTTCCACCACGCAGAGGGGGATTTCGGGAAGGCCACCTGGAGCATTTTTCTCAGCCCTACCGAGTCCAGGGGGAAGCCAGTCTAGTTGCTGCGTAACATCCTCCGGGTTGACCAGTGGGAAGTTCCGTTGCTCCATCCTTGGAGCTCTGACAGACGGTTCAATCATGTTCACGGCGCTTGAAGCTTCCTCTTGAGTTGGGGCGTCAGAGAGGACGTCCATCTCATGGTGCGGTGGGGGCGGCGGCAGCCCCCATGGTTCCCAGCCATCATGGCCTGCTGCTGGTGCTGTTCATCAGGCCCCGGCCATTCCTCATCATCTTCTGGCTGTTCCTCAGGTGGTTCTTGAAGAGGGTGAGGGTCGCCATTCAGTGGCAGGTCATCTTCCGGGGGGATGCCCCCCCCCCCCCATCCATCAGCTTCCCCAAAGCCATTCGGGGCAATCCAGTTGAGAATGTACATGGGGCAAGACCAGGAGTACACGACCCCATCCCTGGTGCCTTGACGCAAGACTAAACTTCTGGGGACGAGCATTGCATTGGTGTAGAGACATTTGACCAAGATGAAGCCCAGGGCCCTCGGGCTTGTGTGCCACTGAAGCAACTTGCCAAAACCAGAAACTGCTAACTCAATAGTTTCAACCGTCCTGTAGTCCAGTGGGAAGCCCAAGATCATAAACCAACCAACACGACCAAACTCATGAGTCCGACGGTTTCTGTCAAAGTCGTGCCTGATGAAGGACACACGTACGCCATCTACCACGATTGGCTCCCTCATCACAAGTAAGTCTCTAAACAAGCTGGTATGGAAAGCAAAAAGAGCTATGCCCAGTGGGGTGAGACAGGAGTGAGTAACGGTGATACCCATGTCTTGCAGAAGGAAGTTCCGGATCCGTAGCCTGAAATCCTCGTATTGATCCTCCTGCAGCACGCGCTCAGCATCCATCACCACAACAAATTCTTCGTGAGCCGGGTGATGGTGACCGGGAAGGTGCACCACCATCCTAGGCAGCCGGTTTGGGCCTCCGTCGGTGAAGTCAAAGTGTTGGTTGGCCAGGAACCTCGAGGGATCAACCGGGAAGTTGGCCATGGGGCTAAGAGAGTTGGCCGGCGAAAGAGCGGTGGAGACGAATGTGGAGTGCAGGATGCGGAGGAGCCAGGATGAAGGAGCGGCAGAGGAGAAGTTGAGGGGGGGGGGGGGGTTTGTGTTTGTGAATGATGATGGCGGATGATGGTTCCGTGGAAAGGCCAGATGCCTTATTGGGGGGCATGCTTCTCTTGCGCCAAACCCGAGGAACTCTGGCAGCCGAGAGGCAGTTCCGTCTAATATGCCCATATCTAAAGCAAAGATTACACCATATCTCATTGCAGCATTGGAATTTCATATGAAATGGGCTGAGGCATTTATAGCAGCGTTTCCCATCATACTGCCAAGTGCCATGATCACTTGGCCACCTCAGCTCCCTACTCTGATTGCTGTCTTGTCGACGAAGAGTTATCTCGGGACCTTGCGAGACTGTGGCCTTTGGAGCTCTATCTCCCTTCGGGCGAGAACACTCGCCGACCTCCCACTTAGTAGAGCTAAGCCTAGGGTGGCTACTGCTTAGAGCGGTCGCATCAGGGGCATGTGTCGGGTTGTTAGCACTCCATTGCACCGGAGGCCAGTGAGACATGAATGGAGTGGGACCAGACTTCCCTTTGTCCACCCAAAAATTCAAAATGTTGTATTGTTTATCGTGCCACGTACCTTCGTTCGCGGTGGTCGGTGAATGAACTCCGACGATCTTCCGATTAGCCAGAAAGTAGAGTCCGGCAGCACTTGTTGGGGCTTGAAGAAGATTGCAAAAAATTTTACCAACCACAACCCTTTTACCGTTGGGTTTGCCTTTTTTGCTGGAGAACCTTGCCGGATTGGGGAGGCGAAGGAGACCCACCTGTTTGCTGGCTTCTTGCGTGAGACCAATGTCCAGCATTCCTTCTGTTCCTGCTCCCACTTCTTATATTCAGAGATCCAATCCGGTCCACCCGTGCGCCATAGATGAAAGTACACATCAAAGGTTGATGTGGTGATCCTCCTCTTTGCATTGATCAGCAGTCCCACTTGCTTGCTCGCCACAGAGAAGCGACACAAACGTTCTTGCAATTGTTGGACATGAAAATCCCAAGGTGAACCACCCAGCACCGAGCAAAGAGCCCATCCAACGGCACTCTCCGAGAGACGAAAAGTGTACCTTCGAAAGGCTGCAATCATGAGGAAGGAACCCTCGGGTGAAGACATCAGGTGATGAACCATGGAGCGGAGCTGGCAGTGAACTTCTTGTTGGAATATCTCGCCAGGACGAAGATCCCAGTCACCACTGGTCGGCAGGGGTCGATCCTCACCCATGTTGAGCAAGTCGACCGATCCCCAACAGCGCTAAAGGCTATCAGCGCGTCCATGGCGACGATCAAGGGGAGGTGGTGGAGGTGGCGGAGGCGCGGGGCACGGAGGAGCGGGAGCGAGAGCAAGCCATTGTTAGATGGCTCTTTGGGGTCTCCTTGTGTTGGGTGTGATTTGTCATGTGGGAGCCTTAAGTTGTGAGCAGCCCCACCAAACTTCATGATTACCCATTGATATAGTGGAAACCAAGCCGGCCATCATGGTGGCTTGGTAAGAGAAGGGTCAAGTGAGACCCAATCCTTGTGTGGACTTCTCAACGTGGAGGTAGGCTTCTTCGTGGAGCTGAACCACGGGATAAATCTCGTTTCACTTGTCTCTCGCTTTTCATGATAACTAGTATTGCTATTAGGGTTCACTTTGCTCTTATTGCCTTACACTTTGATCATTATTATAAACTTGCAATCTAAGTGTTTGAACCTCCCAATCTGAGCTTCACAAGTTTACTACATATTGCTCATATCTTTGGTGAACTTTATTTCCGCAAGTAACCTATAAAAAATAAGTTTTAGGGTTTTCACCCTGTGCTGAGCGGACTAATCCGGCTCTGAGCAGACTAGTCCAGCCACAGGAATTTAATCTTGTTTGATTAAGTGATTTCAGGTATTATTGCCTATTCACCCCCTCCCCTCTAAGCGACTTTCAGGTTTCCATGTCAAACCTCCGGCCTCGTATAGTTATGATTGACCTTTGGTCTTAATTTCCGATAGGTAGCAACCATCCTAATTTACTCCTTGACCAAGAGATTTTGAAATGGAATCCTCTTAAGGTTTCCAACAATCAGATCTTTGAATGGATGCATAGTAATATTACTCCTGTAAAACTTTCCTTCTATGATAGAGATGGATGATTAGCTCTCGATACTTGTACAAATTAATTTTTGGGTTAGGTAACTGAATCTTCATTTGTACGTATGGGGAATAACAAAACTAAAGATGCATTGGGTCCAATTTCAAGTGTATTCATGAACAATGTGTGAATCATTGATAGGAGCGGGGCTTTATGGATAAATCAATTTTACACCATCATTTTCATCCATCATGCATTGCATTCATTTAAATACATGTTTAACATAAAGCAAAAGAGGAAGGAACAATATTAAAATGAATTAAAGGCAAAAAACCAATGAAAACCTGTTTAGGTATGGATTTATCCGGATTGGAACCCAGACTTGTCCAACATACCCTTCTGTTCCATACTTATTCAGTCCTTTAGGGCAACAGACTTGTATGGTAAGTGCCACGAATTAGTCCCGTTTTGCTACTGATGTCGTCCGAACTTTTCTGACAATTGTTACAGAATTAATCTGGTTTAGAAATTGTTGTTCCCTTTACTTGTCCGTATTCAGCTACGGACTAGTCCGATGTTGGTTACTGGAACTTCTTGGAGTTGTCCGGTAAATCTAAAACCTTAGTCCGGATCAACTTTCTATACAAGCCCCGAACTTGTCTGGCTTGACATCGGACTTGTCTGATGAACTTTCTCTACTGATAACGGACATGTCCGACCTACTTTGGACTAGTCCGGTATTTAGGGTTTCGACTCTGATTCTATTTTTCCTCCATGATGAGTTATTGGGTAATTGACCTATTGTGGCTCACGAATGTTGTGCTCCACCCCTGAGGAGCCTAAGTGGGCCCCACCAAGGCCCAACTTGTCCCCATCATTTCCTACATGGAATCCACACCAACCCCACCACCTCTCCTCCTATATAGATACCCCAATACCCTCTTTTCACCCTGCCCACATTAGAGAAAACCCTCATCGCTCTGATTGCATCATGAGCCGCCATCAAGAAGGAAGAAGCCCTCACCGCAAGGAGGGAAGCGGAAGAGAGGAGAAGGAAAGGAGGAAGAGGGAAGGATCAAGCAAGATTGCCGTCGTTGCTGCGGTCTTCGTCAACTCTTCTACATCAACATTCTTCTTCACCAATTTTTTGTCTTCATCGGATCTAGACGTTAAGATCTTGTGTTACACCTAATCCTCGACCATTGAACCTTTGGAGTCAGATTAATTGCCCTAGATCCAACTTTCCATGTCAAATATGATACCACTATTAGTTCAAAAAGAGCCCTAGTTGGGAAGTTCACAAATCATTGCACATAGCGGACTTGACCGGTCCATTGCAAACAAGTTCGACCAAATGTGCGGACTAGTTCGACCTTCGAATTCTGAAATTCCTGAAACTATTCCAGTTTTCTCCAAAATGACTCGGAACATGCTTGAACATGTAAAACTCAGTTATAACTAGTTATTAAGCAATAATAGCAACCTAATAACATGTGTTATCATATAATTGCATCATTCGTGCATGTCATGGCATATTGAGGACTATATGAGCATTTATTGATTCTAATGCTTCTTTTGCATGCTCGTCACGCGAAATAGAAGGAAAGGCTCTAGAAGGTGCTTACGAGGACCGTCAGCACTAGAACTTTGAAGCTCTTGATACAAACCAGCCACAGGAGCAAGGCAAGTGTCCTTGACCATTTTGATCCTATTTTCAAATGTATTTTTTCTAAAACATCATTCTTGTGTCAAATTGATGGGAAACCCGATTATAGGTGTTTACTAGACTTGTATACCCATCCCTGTTGCTCGGGATATAATATAGAGATTCGAGAAGGGTAATTTACAATTTTGCTATGCTTTACTTAATTGGGATTGGGAATAATCAAATGACTCAATTATGAACTAATCAACATATGAATTATGGGAATTAATGATAATGACCCTTTAGCAACATGGAACCTAGGGATCTAAGTAAGCTTGTTATGTGGAATGGGTTGGAACTATTTGGTTGTTTTTCTTGCTTTAGATCTAAGGACCGGTTCATTGAGCGACCACCCAAGATTTACAGTTCCACCACAGGGCCATGTATGGATGCAACTTAGCTGACTAAGTAGTGTATTGCTAGTATCGTACGGATCATGAGGAAGGCACAAGGAATGGTAGTCGGTTGGGTTCGCAATAGGACAAGACTATCCAGGGATCTGAACGATACAAGAGGGGCCCTTGGATGGGTTTGCTCAATTGGAGACATAACCTCCGGTGAAACTTCAGTGGGTTCGCACATGCTAGTAATCACTTTTTAAAGGCTATTTTGTGATCTCTTGTCCACACACTGATGGAAGTGTGAGACGGCATAATAGAGGTTTCATAGTCATCATAAAGTGATGAAATCACAGATTTGTGGGTAAAATAGTACAACCTCTGCAGAGTATAAAACTATAATGATAGTCGTGCTCCCGGTTATGAGCAACCTGGACCCTCGCATGATTAGAGTTATGGACCTAAATATGGGATAATGGTTGGAATTGGAATGGGAATTGGGATGGAATATGGGTTTGGTGGTAACGAGTTGGATGGACAGTTACGAGTTGAATATGGATGGTTGTGGATAATTAAGTAGGATTATGATTATTTAAGTTGAATTGTTGATATTGGACATGGTATTATTGGTATTTGCATTATGATGGGACGTGACCTCACATAATTAGTCATAATGTAGCATTTTATTGTTTTGAATGTACTTTACTTCAATTAGCTATTTATTATCATCCTTATTTAAGCTACATGTCATACTTCCCCACACTTGCTGAGTACGACATGTACTAACCCTTGCAATTACCCCAAAAGCAGTTAGAGGTGATACTTGGGAGTACCAAGAGGATCAAGAGGAGTACTAGGTTGCATGCTATCATCAATTGCGTGTGGATTGGGGTCATGTTATTTAGTTTTTATTTCTACTGCAATAATTAGAGATTTGTAATTAGAGAACCATTGGAATATTGTAATAAGGTACTTAATTACTATTTGAGATGTGGTTAAGTTCTGCATATCATTTGTGATGTTGTCGTGTATGTGTGATGAACATCTTGGGCACATATGTGCGTTCACTTGGTTCATTTTTCAGAACCGGGTGTTACAATCAATTTGCACATCTTCTAAAGCTCCTACTCATAGCAATGCAAGTGATATAAATACACTATATGTATGCCTTCATCTTGGAAAATTTCTAACCATCATTTTTTACACAAGAGCAAATGTTGTCATTTGGATCATGGCAAGCAACATTCTCAATTTCATCCTCCAAAACATTTTAATTTCTTGCCTAGGAATTTTAAATTTAGTGATCCATGCATGAATAAGTTCCAAATCAAAATTATGGATATCACAAATTCCTAGGTTGGTACATAACGATTCAACCATTAAGTCATTCCATAAGCATTACCTAGGCAGAAAATGTCTAAGTCAATTTTAGCAATGCTCATGAAATTCTAGGTACTTGTTTAAATTTATTCCCATGTAAGATGACTGTTGACGTTTCTTCCGTCACATATAAAGATCCGCAAGCACACGAAAATTATCGATGTAGCATTTCCCCTCAAAAGAGTATTCCAAGGGTGTCATTTATATTCTCCCAAACGAAGGCTAGGTGGAAGCATAGAAATCATCATATGGAGGGGATAGGTTGGTCTAGGTAGGGTTCTAGTGAGGATGGATAATAAATAGTTGAAGGTAGTGTGACACACACAAGAGTATTCTATTCTGAGGGAGGTAAATGAGGCAAAGAGGGATTAGGCTAAGAGTTAGGTAGATACTACTACAATGCTTCTAGAATACATATACATAGCCTAAGTTAGATACTAATAATCATATGAAGGATGAATTCTCATGCAAAGTTGTTCAACATATCGGGCACAAGTTTACCCCTAGCAGTACTAGGACGACTCCCGCAAAGAGCCTGTGGCATAGCCGAATGTAGAGGATTACAAGGACAGATAGGGCTGTCACAACCTACTGCCTACCTCTTCAATTCGTGGGTGTACGAGACATCCAACGCTACTCAACTATCCTAGCACCATGCTAGCATATTAAGTAAATACCTTAAGAGCTGCAACACAAGCCATCCTAAGGCAATGCCTAACCTAAACAACATTAAACCAATGTTGGAATCAAGCACTAACATATTCATATTAACATAATCGTATTATTACCTAGTTAGAATGTAGTGGTGGTGTATGATGTTTATGATAAAATGGTAATGGCATCATGTCTATATCATAACAACACCTACACCTAGCTCATACATGTTATGGCACCCGGTTCCAAAAATGAACCAACCGTAATGCATATGTGTGCCCAAGATGTTTAACACACGTACACAAGTGATTCACAAAAGATAAACAGATTATAACCATGTCTCAAATAGTAACACTAATAATAGTATCTTATTACAAACCAAATAGTCTTGAGTACATGCTCTAAACAATTGCAGCGGAAAACACTAAACACTAATGACTCCAAACTCCACAGGCAAGCTTGACGGTAACACGCGCGTCTAGTACTTCTCAAAGACCTCCTGGTACTCCACATTGTCACATGCGTCTGAATTTGTTGAGGGAATAGCAAAAGTGAGCACACATCGTACTCAGCAAGTGTGGGAAAGTATGACATGTAGCTTAAACAAGGAAAGATAATAAACAATGGTTTATTGCATAAAAATACATTCAAAATAGTTGGAAATGCAATTATATGATCATTAAGTGTGGTCCTTCCCAATTAATCCAAATAACATCAATTTCAACTTAAGTAACCAATACCGAAAGTAATAATTCATAATCATCTCATAACTGCTCATATATCTCAATTTCGTCAATTCCATAGACCCAAGCCAATTATTGAACCAATACCAATTCCCAATTCAATTCTAGCCATTAAATCAAGTTCAAGGTCCATACTCTAATCATGTGAGGGTCTAGGTTGCTCATGACCTGGAGCACGACTATCATGATAGTTTTTAACACACTGTGCAGAGGTTGTACCACTTTACCCACAAGTTCGTGATTTCATCACCTTTCGATGACTATGGAATCTCAATTATGCAGTGTCAAACTTCCTTAGGTGTGTGGCGAAGAGATCACAAAATAGTCTTCACAAGGTGATTACTAGCATATTTAGACCACACCGAGGTTTCACAGGTGGTGATGTCTCCAACTGAGCACATCCAACCAAGGGCCCCCTCTTGAGCTATTCGGATCCCAGTGTCGTCCCACCAATCTATACAAACCCATCCGACTACCCCTTCCCTGAGCATTCTCAATGGTCCAAATAGTATTGGCAAAACACTAATTAGTCAACTAAGCCGCACCCATACTTGGCCCTATGGTGGCACTGTATATCCTGGATGGTCGCTCCACAAACCGTTCCTTAGATCTAAAGCCAGCAAAACCACCAAAACAGTCCAACCCATTCCACATAACCATCTAGCTTAGATCCCTAGGCGCCAAGTTGCTAAAATGTCATTATTATCAATTATCATCATTCATGTGTTTAGAAGTTCATAATTAAGTAATTTGAGTGTTTCACAAACCCGATTAAGTATTGCGAAGCAAAAAGTGTAAAATACCTTTTCTGACTCTCTACATTGTGTTCAAGGGACAAGAGTGGTCATACTAAACTAGTAAACTCCTACAATTGGGTTTTCCCATCAATTGACACAAGCATGCAGGTTTGCAAACCAAACATTTAAAAAACCTGGATCAAGATGATCAAGGACACTTACCTTGCTCTTGAGCTTGGTTTGGGTCAAAAGCTTTGAAGTTCTGGTTCTGCAGGTCCTCGAAAGCACTATCTATGGCAATACCTTTTATTTCGCACGACAAACATGCAAAACAAACATTATAGTCGATAAATGCTCATATATTACTCAATATGCCATGATATGCATGATTAATGCAGTTGTGAAGTAAAACATGTTAATTATTGCCATTAGAGTTTACTATCTGGTTACAATGGTTTCTAACAAGTTTGAACAAGTTTGAAATTGATTTGAGTCAATTTGGATTCAATTCAGCTTTTAACAGCTTTAGACACTGGACAAGTCCGGTATAGGGGCTGGACTAGTACGCTCTATACAGAACTATGAATTTAGGGTTTTCTGATCCGAGGGAAATTGGGGGTTAATCTCAAGTTGAAAAGTGGATGTAGAGGGTGTACCACATGTCTAGAGATCCAATGATCAAGAATTGGGTGCAACACTTGATTCTTGACGCCTAGGGCTTGATGAAGGTTTGGTGATGAAGAGCATCAATTATCGAAAAGTTGACGAAGATCGATCTTGATTTAGCCTTCGCCCTCTTCTCCTCCTTATCCTTGCTCCTGGGCTCCTTCTTGACGGCGGCACATGATCAAGAAACGACAGCAAGGGTTTTCCTCAAAGGTTGGAGAGATGAGGTTATTGGGTTGCTTATATAGGGGTGGAGAGGTAGGGTTTTGGGGTGAATTTCAAGTGGATTTCGGTGGGGACGTGTAGGGGCCGAGGTGGGGTCCACTTTGGTTCCTTTCAGGTTGGGCACGAAGTTCTTGGGCCCAATTAAGGCAATTAACCAATAACTAATCGTGGAAAAATATTAGAATCCAAGTTGAATTCAGTAGGCCAGACTAGTCGGCATTCACAAGTCCATTATGGAATAGAGACATTTTCAGACAAGTCCAAATTGGATGGCCCGACAAGTTTGTTTGGCAACAGAGGGGTTTTCGGACAAGTACGTATGTTGGACTGGATAAGTTCGGGGTTAGCAAAATATAACGCTCGGACATCGGACAAGTCCGAAGAGACATCAGAAACTCGATCGGACTAGTCCGTGCATTGTGCCGGACAAGTCCGTAGACCTTAAGAAACTGAATATCTGAATAGGAAGGGAATACCGGACTAGTCCAGGTTTGGGGCCGAACAAGTTCGTACCTTGACAGACTTAAATTTCTAATTAGACATAATTCATTTTAATCTTGTTCCTTTTAAGGTTGTTTTATGTTAACATGTATGAGGATGTATGCAATACATTATGCATGAAAATGAGGGTGTTACAATCCTAACCCCTTAAAATGAATCTCACCCCCGAGATTCGACGTGGAAGGAAAGAGATAGGGAAATTCCTTCATGAGATCTTCTTCCAACTCCCAAGTCGCTTTTGATTCTGTATGATGCTTCAATTGCACTTTGCACCATCTAATCACCTTGTTCCTTGTGATCCTTTCCTTGGTGTCCTAAATTTTGACAGGTCGTTCAGCATAGGTCAAATGTTCCTCAAGCTCCAATTCATCCATTGGTACCTGCTCTTCCGAAACCCTCAAGCACTTCTTGAGCTGAGAAACATGGAACACATCATGAACATCAGAAAGATATGCAGACATCTCCAGTTTATATGCTACTTCTCCTCATCTGTGCAAACTCTTGAACGATCCAATTTAGCGAGGTGCCAACTTGCCTTTGACGTTAAACCGCTTGTGACCTTTCATAGGTGACACTTTGAGGTATACGATGTCTCCCACCTCAAAAGACAGGCTTCTTCGTCTATTATCTGCATAATATTTTTGTCTTGACTGAGCAGCTCTTAAGTTTTCGCGAATTGTCTGAACTTGCTTTTCGGCGTACTAGATTATATCAGGTCTAAACACTTGAGTTTCCCCTGTTTCATTCAAAAACAAGGGTCACATCTTCAAGCTTGTTTGGTAACTGTTGTTGTAGGATAATTCAGCATAGGGTAGGCTTTTGTCCCAACTTCCTCCTTACTTTAACGCACAAACTCTTAGCATATCCTCCAATATCTGATTTGTTTTCTCAGTATGTGCATCTGTTTGAGGGTGGTAGGCAGAACTGAAATTCAATTGAGTCCTCATAGATTCATGCAGCTTCTGCAAGAACCTCGAGGTGAATTGAGAACTTCTATCGGACACTATTTTCTTTGGCACTCCATGTAAGCACACTATTCTCCCCATATACAACTGTGCCAACTTTGCTCCACTATAGGTAGTTTTGACAGGAATGAAATATGCTAATTTTGTCAATCAATCAATAATAACCCATATTGAATCATAACCTGCCGAAGTGCGAGGCAACCCAACTATGAAATCCATACCAACCACTACTAGAAACTGACCGTCACATTTAAATTAGCTAAAGACGTCGGGAACATGAAAACCGACAGTAACAACTAAAGTAGTCGGCCTCCAAAAACAGCCGACGACTTTATTTAGAGACGTCAGGAACGCAGCAGAAACCGACAAGAATAATTTATAACCGTCGGCTGTACTCAAGAACCGATAATTATAATTGTAGGACCACTCAAAGACATTAAAAGTGTCGGATCTATTGAAAAACCCGACAGATATAGTGTTAAATCTGTCGGGTGCTCCTCCTGGCAGATGACCATATTGGCGGGTCCCGCGCTGAATCATTGCCCAAATTTTTTATCAGCCCGCCCTCGCGAATCAAATCTTCCCGGCTTTTTTTAATTCACAGCAAACCCTAGTCAAGCAGCGTGGCCACTTCCCTCTCCGTCCTGCCTTTTTTAATTCCCTCTCTGTCGGCCCTCTCTCCAACATTTTCATATCCGCTTCCCCAGTCAAGTGTCTAACAGCGCCGCCGCTCTCTCTCCCTTTCAGTGCGCAGCTCGCCGCCCACTTCCCCAGTCAAGCAGTGTGGTGGCCTCTCCCACTGTACGGCGCCCACGGTGGTGGTGGAGACCTCCGCTTTCTTGGTCCTCGGCGATGACAACCTCTTGCGGTAGATCTTGCTCCACGTCGGCCTTGCCACCAGCCTCCTCCGGAGTGCCCTCGTCTGTCGGCGCTTGTGCCGCCACACCTCTGACCCGGCCTTCTCCGCCGCTTCTGGGCCTGCCACCCATCGCGCGTCCTCGGGGTGTACCTTGCCTCCGCAACGCTACAGTCCGCCTGCTGTTACCAGAGCTCGATGCCGCAATCACCCGCTGCACGGGCACCTTCTTTGCTGACGCCTTTGATAGGTCCTCTACAGGATCCGTCCTCAACACCTGCAGCGTCTGCATCCTCGTCTCAGCGTTCGACGATGTCATCACTCACAGCTCGTGTGCTCCCGGTGTTTCCCAGTGGTGTGGATGCGTTGGCATGGGTGAACTCCGCCGCTTCCTCGTCCCCTTCGCCGCCGGGTCTGGGCCGAAGGGAATCCAATGTCTGTCGTGCTCGAGGGGAATCCGTTTTCCGGCAAGCTTTTACGTTCAAAAAATAAAAAAGTGTGGTCAAGCTCTCGAATCCAATGACCGAACTGTAATTAGTGATTAAACAAATAAAAGCGTGTCGGCAAGGAATCCAATGACCGAGCAGGTGTTATTGAGGCCTGGTTAAAAAAAATAAAAATGTATAGACAACCGATGGTTTTATGCAAATAAAGCTGTCGGTGAGACAGGTCCGACGGCTGTACAGGAATTAAATGCGTCGGTATCTAGACCGACGGTTATAAAAATTAAATGCATCGGCTTATGAAACCGACGGTTATAAAGCTTAGAGCTGTTGGGCCCGACATTTATATCTGTTAAATACGTCGAGTAAATTATGTGGGATATGACCGTCGGTTCCCCAAAATTTCTAACGTATATGCGTCGGTTACAGTAGGGAATCGACGCCTACGTGACCGACGTCCTATTCACCGATTGCTGTAGTATCTCTTTCCATTTCAATTCCGGAATCTTCAATGCCTGCAATAATCCAGTTGGCCTTTGATGTTCAGCCTTTACTCGTTGGCACACATCTCATAATGTCACATATTCAACTATGTCCCTTTTCATATCATCCCACCAATAGCGTGTCTTCAGATCTTCATACATTTTTTTACAGCCGGGATGGATGGAGTAAAGTGAGTCATGTACCTCTTCTAATATCAACTGTCGGAGACTCTTATTATTAGGCACAACAATCCGCTTTCCAAACCATAGAGTACCATGGTCACCTTCGTCAAACCTGAATTCTCTCCCTTGTTGCGCCCTTTCTTTGATTTCCTGGATTTCCTTATCCCTGGTCTGACCTTCTCTTATCTCTTGCTCCAGGGTCAGATTTACCTTCATTGCTCCCATCTCATTTTCGAATCCAAGATTTAATCGTTCAAACTCCTTGCATAGCTCGGATGGCAACTCCCTAACGGCGAGCTGGTGGCTTGCTCCCTTTCGACTCAAAGCATCAGCCACTGCATTGGCTTTTCCTGGATGATAATTGATTCCCACATCATAATCCTTAATAAGTTACAACCATCGTCATTGTCTCAAATTCAGATCCGTCTATGTGAATATGTACTTGAGACTCTTATGATCTGTATAAATCTCGCATCCGTGACCAAGGACATAATGTCTCCAAATCTTCAATGCATGCACTACGACTGCAAGTTCAAGATCATGCGTAGGATAATTCTGCTCATGTTTCTTCAATTGCCTGGATGCATATAAGCTACTACTCGGCCTTCTTGCATCAATACACAACCAAATATTGTCTCGAAGCATCGCAATAGATATCAAAGCTCTTGCTCACATATGGCAATACCAACACAGGTGCTATTGTCAATCTCTTCTTTAGCTCCTAAAAATTGTCATGACAAGCTTGAGTACACTTGAAAGGCTTCTCCTTCATTAACAGTTCAGTCATGGGCTTCCCTATCTTGGAGAAGTCCTTAATCAACCGACGGTAATATCTAGTCATTCCAAGAAAACTCTTTATTTTCTTCACATTCAGCAGCGATTCCCACTTTAGCACATCTCTAACCTTTTCTGGGTCAACTGACACTCCTCCTCCAGAGATGACATGGCCTAGGAATGATATCTCCCTCAACCATAATTGGCACTTGCTAAACTTGGCATACAAGGGGTTTTCTCGCAGTTTCTGCAATGTCAGCCTTAGATGCTCTTCGTGCCCCTCTTCACTCTTCAAGTAGATCATGATGTAATCAATGAACACTACCACGAACTTATCCAAATACTTCATGAAAACATTCTTCATAAGATACATGAAGTATGCAGATGCATTAGTCAATCCAAATGACATGACCGTATACTCATAGGATCCATACCGTGTCCTGAAAGCTGTTTTGGGTATGTCTGATGGTCTAATCTTCATTTCAAAATATCCCGACCAAAGATCAATCTTAGAGAATATTCTGGCTTGCTTCATTTGGTCGAACAGATCCTCTATGCAGGGTAGTGTATACTTATTCTTGATTGTTACCTCGTTGAGAGACCAGTGATCCATACACATTCTGTGGGATCCATCGTTTTTATCTACAAATAGCACTAGGGCTCCCCATGGCGACAAGCTCGGGCATATAAAACCCTTTTCTAACTACTCTTGAATCTGTTTCTCGAGCTCTGCTAATTCCTTAGGAGGCATCCTATATAGCCTCTCTGCTATAGGTGCAGTTCCAGATATTAAATCAATGATGAAATAGATGTCACGATCAGGTGGCATACCTGGCATTTCCTCAGGAAACACATCTGGGTACTCACAAACAATCGAAATTTCCTCCGAATCTAGTCCTTCTGCATTATTTAACATTGCCATCTCAGTTGTCGGCTGAACTGTCTTGAATTCTATACAGACTCCTTCCTCGTTTGTCAATTGCACTATTCGAGTGGCAAACTGAATTACTCCGTTATGCTTCCTTAGCCAATCCATTCCAAGTATGATGTACAAGCCTTGTGAATTCGGGACTATAAGGTTGGCGAGGAAATTTACCCCCTTATGAAAATACTTACTTTTGGACATACTATATTCGTCCTCATCTCTCCTCCAGGAGATTTAACCAACAAAGCTTTAAGTATGATATCGGCATGCTATGCTTTGCAATATACTTTGATGAGATGAATGAATGGGATGCTCCAGAATCAAATAATATAGTAGCGGGGTTGGAGTTTGCGAGGAACATACTAATCACAACATCTTCAGCTTGGTGAGCCTCCTCTGCAGATACATGGTTCACTTTACCACGAGCAAAATTCAGTGGTCCTCGGTTGCCTTGAGTTGCTCCTCTATTGGGCCTTATATTTTTCCTTGGAACATTGTTCTTCTGACCCTATCCTGACCTTGGGCATTGATTTGCAAAATGTCCTGCTTGACCACAAGTATAGCAAGTATTTCCACCAGTGGTGCTAGCAAAATTAGAGCGAGGCTGGTTCTGAGCATAGGCAGACATATTTGGGCGTGGTGCAGGCTGCATCAGTAAGCGAGGTTCTTGCATGGGCGGGCGTTGCCGCATTGGCTGTTACGGTCGTGGTGGATAAGCAGGGCGGTATGCAGCAGGAGACGGATTGTAATAGGGTCAAGCAGGCGGTGCATAGCGAGGACGGACGTTGCTTCCTTGCGGCTGTCCCTGATATGTCATTTTCCTCTTGTGGTCTAGCTCCATCTAACGAATCTTGTTCTCAACCACAATGGCCTTGTCAACCAACTTCTGAAAATTTGCATAGTCATCGTTGAGCAATTGAACATGAATTTCATTGTTGAGACCCCTCATGAACATATATTGCTTCCTGCTATCGGTGCTGATGCCCTCTGGAGCATATCTAGACAGTTGAATGAATTTATTGAGGTATTAACTCACACTCATCCTTCCTTGCCTGAGATTTTCAAACTCTTGTCTTCTCAGTATCACGACTCCCTCTGGAACATAGTGAGAGCAGAACTTCTACTTGAATTCAGCCAGGTGATTCTCTCTTGATTTTCATGGGCATTGCATAGAGATTCCCACCAATTTGCAGCATCTCCAACCAGCTGGTGCGAGGCGAAAAGAACCTTCTCTATGTCACTACACTGGATAATAGCAAGTTTCTTCTCTATGGACTTCAACCAATCATCCGCTTCCATAGGGTCTGTGGCTTGAGTAAAAGTGGGCGGCCTGGTCCTCACGAACTCTCCCAAACGGTTGTGGAGCGGCGGGGGTGGTGGTGGCAACATGTGGGGCTGATTGTTGTTGCCAGCTTGAAGCTGTCCCATGGTCTGTGTCACAGTCTACATGAGTTGGTTCTGCATGGCCAATAACTGCTTAAGGTTGATAGCTCCCTGCGCTGGTCCCTGGTTGTTCTGGGGTGCTCTATTGTTCTCCTCCTCACCAATTAAATTCCTTTGGTTGCGAGTCTTCAACATCTATTGGTGAAAGAATAGTAGATACGGAAGAATTCAGAATTTGAAAAGAAATGCACCAACTACATGCATCAAGGTGTATGTAACTAACAACTTCTTTATTAATACTAATAACCCTACTAGAGGAAGTGGACAAAGATCCCACAACTCTCTACTACATGCGGATGTGGACAAAACGCTAGACGTTCGACAACTTGCACCAAGCACGCAAGTAGAAGCACACACCAAGAAAGTTCAGCACACCACACTAAACACAACTAAAAAGATCTAAACGGTTTTCTAACCTCTAAACATGAGACCTAGACTTAATTATGTGAGCCGTGGCTGTCCAGGCCTTGAGGCGGCGAAGGCGACGGTGATGGCGAGGCATACATGAGCACATTCTAGGGTGAGTTGGCCGTCCATGTAGGTGCTGGAGAGGTTGCTACACCATTGACCTCCACGGTGGCACAAACTTCCTCTTGCTTCTCCATGATGAACAACTTCTTACGGAGGTAACAAATTTCTTCCATGGCATCAGCATAGCGTTTTCCCAAGTTCACCAATACTGCCTGAGATTTGTCAATGGCACATGAACTGACTTGAGCTTCATCTTGCAGCCTTAAGACTTCCCTTGTTCCCTTCTTGCATTGTGGGTGTGGTGCAAAACTAGTACCTCCAACCTGTTCCTGATAGATGTGGCACAATCTAGTAAGTGCATCCCAAGCAACATCATCAATAGCTTGCTCCCTGGTGCTTCTCCATGCAGATGCAAAGTGTCAGGTGACCACCTCATATTTAGCAAGAACGGTAACTTGAGCCCTCCATTCTTCACGTCCATGACGAGGAATCCTCTTGACATAGTATTCCGGGTGCATCTTGCATAAATCAAGGAACTCCTTCAATTTCTTAGCTGCAAATCCTCCATCAGTGCCATCAGAACGGAATTCTTGGGCATCACGGTAAACTATGCATTTGTCCTCCTTTCTGGCTTCACTAGGCTATGATGCATCCCTTTGGGCTTCAGATACTTCTTCTTGTGCAGCGGGTTCCTCCTCATCTTGGGCTTCATCTTCATTTTCCTCATGTGCTTCACCTTCCACTTCCTCACTACGATAGAATTCCACCATTTTAGGTTCTTCCTCTTCCTCATCATCATCATAAAACTCCACCATTTCAGGATCTTCCTCCATCGCGTTGGAGTTTTTATGCTCAACTTCCTTTGTGGGAGAATTCACTTCTTCCTCCTCTTGGGATGGTTCCATTTGTGGCTCCTTATGTGGCCTAAGCTTGCTTCCAAGGGGTGGAAAACGAGCTCTTTTGCGGGCTGTCATTTTAGTGTGAGCCATCTACTAGAAAACATGAGAAAAATAGAGGAAAAACAAAAATATCAGTTCTGAAATTGCAGCAGCCATAAATCAAGATGAGAAGATGTGCATTTGCTCAAACAGATGGAAAAATTGCAAGAATTGCAGCAGCAGCAAAAGCACAAAATTTTCCACATTGTATAGCTAGTGGAAGGTAAAATAGTGCAAACAGGCTAATTTTGAACAGGAAAGAAGTCTTAAGTGGTTTGAGGTGTCCATTCTAACTAGGGATGAGTCCTACGGTCAAACACGGTTCTGTGTAACACCCTCATTTTCATGCATAATGCATTGCATACATCCTCATACATGTTTAACAATAAGACATGTAAAAAGGAACAATATTAAAATGAATTTAGGCTTAATTTGGAAGTTTCAGTCTGTCAGAGTACGGACTTGTCCGGCCTAACACCGGACTAGTCCGGTTTTCCCTTTAAAGGTGCGAACTAGTCTGTTGATGGCTCTGGTGTTGTCCGGACATGTCCGATTTCGAGCGGAGTAGTCCGATTGTATACAGAATCTTAGTCCAAAAAACCTTTTTCTTTGAACACCGGACTTGTCTGGCTTTATACACCGGACTAGTCCGATTTTTCCTCTGTTGGCAAACGGACTTGTCCGGTCCTAATTGCGGATTAGCCCGACCTTCAGACACCAACTCAGATTCTTTTATTTCTCCACAATTTGTTTTTGGGTAATTGCCTAATTTGGGCCAAAGAACTTCGTGCCCAACCTCAGAGGGGCACAAGTGGACCCCACCTCGGCCCTTACACGTCCCCCTACTGAATTCCAGTAGGAACCAACCCCAAAACCCTAACCTTTCCACCCTATATAAACAACCCAATACCCCCCCTCACCTCTCCATCAAGTTGAAAACCCCTTGCTGTCACTTTTGCATTGCGCCATCGTCAAGATAAAGTCCAGAGGCAAGGAGGAGGGGAGAAACACGGAGAAGGACCAGTCAAGGTCAATCTTCATCAAATTCCTCGACAATTGGCGTTCTTCATTCAAGTTCTTCAACAACTCATCTCCATCAAGCCCTATTTGCCAAGATCCAAAGTCCCACGTCAAAACTTTGATCCTTGGATCTCTAAACACGTGGTACACCTTCTACATCCAAGTTTCTACGTAAATTAAACCCCTGTTCTTGTACATCAAGAAAAGCCTAAAAATCCAATTCTTTCAAGGGCAGACTAGTCCGACCTCTGAATCTAAATTGTGCTGCATTAATTCCAAACAAACTCAAATTAATTCCAAACTTGTTCAGACTTGCTAAAAACTATTAGAATTAGTTAGTAAACATTAATAGCAACTCATTAACAAGTTTTACCTCACAATTGCATTAATCATGCATATCATGGCATATTGAGTACTATATGAGCATTAATTGATTGAATTGTCTGTTTTGCATGTTTGTGCTCGGAACAGAAGGAATTTGCCGTAGGGAGTGCTTTCGAGGGCCTGCAGAACCAGAACTACGAAGCCTTTGATCCAAATTAAGCTCAGCAGTAAGGCAAGTGTCATTGACCATATTGATTCTGTTTTAAAGGTTTTGTTTGCAAAATTGCATGCTTGTGTCAATATGATGGGAAAACCCAATTTTAGGAGTTTACTAGTTTTGTATTAGCACCCTTGCTTGAACACTATGTAGAGAGTCGGGAAGGGTATTTTGTACTTTTTGCTTCGTAATGCTAAATTGGGTTAGGAAAACAATCAAATGGCTTAATTGTGAACTATTGAACATGTAAATGATGAGAATTGGTAATATTGACCCTTTAGCAACATGGTGCCTAGGGATCTATGCAAGCTGGTAATGTCGAATGGGTTGGACTGTTTCAGTGGTTTTGCTTGCTTTAGATCTAAGGACCGGTTAGTTGAGCAAACATCCAGGATTTACAGTGCCACCACAAGGCCAAGTATGGGTGCGGCTTAGCTGACTAATTAGTGAATTGCCAATACTGTTTGGACATTTGAGAATGCTTGCGGAATGGGTAGTCGGATTGGGTTTGTAGAAATTGGTGGGAGTACCCTGGGATCCGAATGGCTCAAAAGGGGGCCCTTGGTTGGATGTGCTCAGTTGGAGACATCACCACCGGTGAAACCTCAGTGTGGTCTAAATATGATAGTAATCACTTTGTTAAGACTATTTTGTGATCTCTTGGCCACACACCTAAGGAAGTCTGAGACTGCATAATTGAGATTCCATAGTCATCGAAAGGTGATGAAATCACGAACTTGTGGGTAAATTGGTACAACCTCTGCAAAGTGTGTTAAAAACTATCATGATAGTCGTGCTCCCGGTCATGAGCAACCTAGACCCTCACATGATTAGAGTATGGACCTTGAACTTGTTTTAATGGCTGGAATTGAATTGGGAACTTGTGTTGGTTAATTAAATGGCTTTGGTATATGGAATTGAAGAAAATAAGGTGAATGAGCAGTTATGAGTTGATTATGGATTTATTATTGCGGAAATTGGTTAATTAAGTTGGAATTAAAGATTATTTGGGTTATGTGGGAAGGACCTCACTTAATAATAATATAATTACATTTTCAACTGTTTTAATGTACATTTGAGCAATTATCCATTGTTTATCATTGTCCTTTGTTTAAGCTACATGTCATACTTTCCCACACTTGCTGAGTATGCCATGTGCTTACCCTTGCTACTCCCCCACCAGATCTAGACGCAGGCGACCAGGTGGAGTACTAGGAGGTTTTTGAGGAGTACTTGGCGTGTGTTACCATCAAACCTACATTTGGAAATTGGAATCATTAGTGTTTAGTTTTTCCGCTGCAGTTTCATTAGAGCTTGTATTTGAGACTATTTGGTTTGTAATAAGGTACTATTATTAGCATTATTATTCGAGACATGATTTGTATCTATTTATCAATTGTGAAACACTTGTGTATGTGTGTAAAACATCCTGGGCACACATATGCATTACGCTTGGTTCGTTTTTGGAACCGGGTGTCACAATTTGGTATCAGAGCCGTGTTTGATCGTAGGACGCATGTCTAGTTAGAATGGGCACCAAATAACGTAGGACTTCGTTCTATTCAAAATTTGCCTATTTTGCATTACCTTGCATCCCACAAGCTACAAAATGTGGGAAAATTTGTGTTTTTGCTACTGCTGCAATTTTTGCTATTTTTGTATCTTTTTGAGCACATGCACACCCTCTCATCTAAATTTATGGCTACTGCAATTTCAGAACTGATATTTGTGTTTTCCTCTATTTTCTCCTATTTTCTTGTAGATGGCTCACACCAAAATAAAAGCCCATAAGAGAGCTCGTTTGCCACCCCTTGGAAGCAAGCTTAGGCCTCGCAAGAAGTAGGAAATGGAACCAGCCCAAGAGGAGGAAGAAGTGAATTCCCCCACAAAAGAAGTTGAGCATGAACACTCCAACGCGAGGGAGGAAGACCCTGAAATGGTGGAGTCATGTGATGATGAGGAACAGGGAGATCCAAAGATGGTAGAAATCTATGAAAGTGAGGAGAGTGAAGATGAAGCCCAAGATGATGAGGAACCACAAGAGGACGACCCTGATGCACCAGAAGAAGTACCTAAAGCCCAAGGGAACGCGTCGCAGCCAAGTGAAGCCAGTAAGGAGAACAAATGCATAATTTACCGCGATGCTCAAGAATTCCATTCTGATGGCACCGATGGAGGTTTTGCAGCTAGGCAATTGAAGGAGTTCCTTGATTTATGCAAGATGCACCCGGAGTACTATGTCAAGAGGATTCCTCGCCATGGACGTGATGAATGGAGGGCTCAAGTTACTGTTCTTGCTAGATATGTGGTGGTCACCCGACACTTTGCATCCACATGGGAAGCACCAGGAAGCAAGCTATTGATGATGTTGCTTGGGATGCACTTACTAGATTGTGCCACATCTATCGGGAGCAGATTGGAGGTACTAGCTTTGTGCTGCACCCGCAATGCAAGAAGAGAACAAGGGAAATCTTAAGGCCGCAGGATGGAGCTCAAGTCAGTTCTCGTGCCATTGACAGATCTCAGGCAGTATTGGTTAACTTGGGAAATCGTAGTGCTGATGCTATGGAAAAGATTTGTTACCTCCGTAAGAAGCTGTTTATCATGGAGAAACATGAGGAACTTCGTGCCAATATGGAGGTCAATGGTGTAGCAACCTCTCCAGCACCTACATGGATGGCCGACTCACCCTGGCGTGCGCCCATGTATGCTTCGCCACAGTCGTCGCCTTCAGCATCTCATGGCCAGGACAACCACGACTCACAAAATTAAGTCTAAGTCTCCTATATAGAAGTTAGAAAAGCGCTTAGATCGTGTTAGTCATGTTTAGTGTGGTGTGCTGAATTTTCTTGGTGTGCTTGTGCTTATGTGCATTGTGTGAGTTGTGGGACGATTAGCGTTTTGTCCACATCCGCACGTAGTAGAGAGTTGTGGGATCCTTGTCCACATTCTCTAATAGGGTTAATTGTATTAAGAGAGGAGTTGTTAGTTACCTATACCTTGATGCATATAGTTGGGGCATTTTCTTTTCAATTTCTAAAGTCTTCCGTATCTACTATTCTTTCACCAACAGATGCTGATGACTCGTAACCAGAGGAATACCAATGGATAGGAGGAGAGCAATGAAGCACCTCAGAACAACCAGGGACCTGCCCAGGGGGCTATCAACCTTGAGCAGCTATTTTCTATGCAGAACCAGCTCATGCAAACCATGATACAAACTATGGGACAACTACAAGCTGGCAGCAACAATCAGCCCCACATGCTGCCACCCCCGCCACCCCACAACCGTGTGGGAGAGTTCATGAGGACTAGGTTACCAACATTTGCTCAAGCCACTGACCCTATGGATGTTGATGATTGACTCAAATCCGTAGAGAAGAAGCTAGCCATTGTTCAATGCAGCGACCGGGAGAGAGTGATTTTTGCTTCTCATCAACTAGTTGGAGCAGCTGCAGACTGGTCGGAGTCTCTATGAAATGCCCAAGAAAATCAAGAGAGAATCACCTGGCCTGAATTCAAAGGAGAATTCCGTTCCCACTATGTGCCAGAGGGAGTTATGATACTAAGAAGGCAAAAATTTGAGAACCTTAGACAAGGAAGGATGACTGTGAGTGAATACCTCCATAAATGCACTCAACTGTCTCAATATGCTCCAGAGGACATCAGCACTAATAGCAAGAAGTAATATCTGTTCATGAGGGGACTCAACAATTAAATTCAAGTTTAGTTGCTCAATGCTGACTATGCAAACTTCTAGAAGCTTGTTGACAAGGCCATTGTGGTTTAGAACAAGATTCGAGAGATGGAGCTAGACCACAAAAGGAAGATGCCATATCAAGAATAGCTGCAAGGAAGCAATGTCCGCCCCGCTATGCACCACCTGAAGCACCCTATCATAACCTGTTTGTTGCTGCATACTGCCCTGCTTATCTACTGCGACCACAACAACCAATGCAGCCACGCCCACTTATGCAAGCACCCCCCTTACTTATACAGCCTACGCCATGCCCAAATATGCTTGCTTATGCTCAAAACCAGCCTCGTCCTAACTTTGCTGGCGCCACAGGTGGGAAGACATGCTATGCTTGTGGTTAGACAGGACACTTTGCAAATCAATGCCCAAGATCAGGTCAGGGTCAACTGAACAATGTTCCAGGGCAGAATCCAAGGCCCAATGGAGGAGCAACTCAAGGCAACCGTGGGCCCCATAATTTTTCTCGTGGCAAGGTGAACCATGTATCTGCGGAAGAGGCCCAGCAAGCTGAAGATGTTGTGATTGGTATGTTTCTCGCAAACTCCAACCCCGCGACTATACTATTTGATTCTGGAGCATCACATTCATTCATCTCATCAAAGTATATTGCAAAGCTTAGCATGCTCATATCATACCTGGAGTTTACATTATTGGTTAAATCTCCTAAAGGAGAGATGAGGACAAATATAGTATGTCCAAAAGTAAGTATTTCCATAAGGGGGGTAGAATTTGTTGCCAACCTTATAGTCATGAATTCCCAAGGCTTGGACATCATACTTGGAATGGATTGGTTAAGGAACCATAACAGAGTGATTCAGTGTGCTACTCAGAAAGTGTTGACGAATGATGAAGTTGTCAGTATAGAGTTCAAGGCAGTACAATCGACAACCGAGAAGGCAATGGTGAATCACGCACAAGGAGTGACCTTGATGGATATTCCAGTTGTTTGAGAGTACCCAGAAGGGTTTCCAGAGGAATTGCCAGGTATGCCACCTGATCGTGATGTCGAGTTTGTCATTGATTTAATACCTGGAACTGCACCTATAACAAAGAGGCCATATAGGATGCCTCCTAAGGAATTAGCAGAGCTCAAGAAGCAAATTTAAGAGCAGTTAGAGAAGGGTTTCATATGCCCAAGCTCGTCGCCATGGGGAGCCCCAATGCTTTTCGTAGATAAGAAGGATGGATCCTAGAGAATGTGTGTATATTACCGGTCTCTCAACGAGGTGACAATCAAGAATAAGTATACACTGCCCCACATTGAAGATCTGTTCGACCAGATGAAGGGAGCCAAAATCTTCTCTAAGATTGATCTTCAGTTGGGATATTTCCAAATAAATATTAGACCATCACACATACCAAAAACAGCTTTCAGGACACGGTATGGATCTTATGAGTACACGGTCATGTCATTTGGATTGACTAATGCACCTGCATACTTCATGTACCTTATGAACAAGGTTTTCATGGAGTACATGGATAAGTTCGTGTTAGTGTTCATTGATGACATGTGACGCCCGGTTCCAAAAACTGAACCAAGCTAACGCATATGTGTGCCCAGGATGTTCATCACACATATACGAGTGCAATCACAAACGATATACAGAAAATTACCACAGAACAAGATTAATTATCAAATTTTATTACACAAACCATATTATCCTCAAATACAAGCTCTAATGAATATTAATGACAAGTTCAACTAATGCAACGGAAATAAACTAATTAAGCAATCTAAGCAACTATGCAGCATAAGCGACAGGGTATATATGCGCAGCTCCAATCAACACCACAGGCAAAGCTGACAGTAGACACGACCTAGAACTCCGCATTATCGCCATTAAACTCCCAATCCTGACCTGCAACTGTTGGGGTGGGGGGAATTGCAAGAGTGAGTACATGTCGTACTCAGCAAGTGTGGAAAGTATGACATGTGGCTGATTCAAATGACGACAATAATAATGGCAAAGTGCTGAAAAGTACAGTAAAACATTTGAAAAGCAATATGTATATTATATGTATGTGAAGTAATCCCATCATAATCACGAGTAATACCAGAATACCAAACTGAATTCATTACCATCATCAATAAGTTCAGATTTCACCATTGCCAATAACCATATTCAATACCAGAAATTAAATCCATAACTGTTATCAAACCATAACCATTCCAATACCAAATTCCCTCTAATCATGGAAGTTGTCCAGGTGCTCATAATCGGGAGCACGGCTATCATGATAGTTTTATTTAACTCTGCAGAGTTTGTACCTCTTTACCCATGTGTTCGTGATTTCATCACCTTTCGGCGACTAAGAATCTCCCTTATGCCCATGACCCGTCGGTCTCATTACACACTTCCGTTGGTGTGTGGCCAAGAGATCACAAAATAGCCTTTACAAAGGGATTACTAGCCTATTCAGACCCCACTGAGGTTTCACCGGTGGCGATGCCTCCAACTGAGCACATCTTCAACCAAGGGCCCCCTCTTGAGCCATTCGGATACTAGGGTAGTCCCACCATTCATCAACAAACCCAATCTGACTACCCCTTCCCCGAGCATCCACAATGGTCCAAACAGCACTAGCAAAGCCCTAATTAATCAGCTACGCCGCACCCATACTTGGCCTCGTGGTGGCACTGTAGTCCTGGCTTATTCTCGCATGAACCGGTCCTTAGATCTAAAGCAAGCAAACCACCATAACATCCAACCCATCCACATACCAGGCTTGCTTAGATCACCCATTACCATACCGTATCGACCAGTTCACATTAACAAGAATATCATTAATACATAATTAAATGTGTAGTGTTGTTTGCCATCCCAATTAATTAAGCGAAGCAAAAAGGTAAAAACCCTTCCCGACTCTCTACCATATATTCCAGGTGACAAGGGTGGTTAAACAAAACTAGTAAACTTCCTACCATAGGATTCTCATCAAATTGACACAAGCATGCAATTTTGCAAACAAAACATTTATTTTAAAAACAGGATCAATATGCTTCAAGGACACTTGCCTTGCTCTTGCTGTTGATCAGGATCAAAGCCTTCGAACTCTCGATGCTGGAGATCCTCCGCGGCACTCTCTAGCTCAAATCCGTCTAATCCACACAATAAACATACAAGACAAGAAACACAATCAAAGAGTGCACAAATATTACTCAATATGACATGACATGCATGATTGATGCAAATGCAAGGTAGAACTTGTTACTAGATTGCTTTTAATGATCACTAACTAGCTCTAATAGATTTTAACAAGTTTATACAGGTTTGGGGTCGATTAGATCAAGTTTTAGAATTAATTCAACACAATTTAACTAGAAAGATCGGACTAGTCCGCTAGGGGCCGGACAAGTCCACACTCTGCGAGATCAGCGGATTAGGGTTTTCTAGATCGACGTGAATTTGGAGATTAGGGGTTGAATTCACGTAAGGAAAAGAGAATAGAAGGTATACCAGGTGTTTAGAACTCCAATGAACCAAGAAACTTGGAGGTAACACTTGGATCTTGATGATCTAGGGTTGGTGATGAACTTGGAGATGAATTGGTGGTGAAGGACGAAACTTGGTGGAGATCTTGATCCTCCTTCGTTTCCTCATCTTCTTCCTCTTGCTTGGGATCTTCTCCTCCCTCCTTGATGGTGGCTCCCCACGAACTAGGGTTTGGGTGGGTGTAAAAGTGGAAATAGATATCAAACCAAGGGGTTGGGCTGTTTATATAGAAGTGGAGGCTAGGGTTAGATGGATCTCGAGTTTTGGGATGAGTAGAGGCCGGTCTAGAGTCCCACATGGGCTCTAAAAGAGTTAGGCACAACGTCCCTAGGCCCACTTAACGTGAAACCCAAGAAACAAGTCGTAAAACAAAAGATCAACTCGGAGTCGCGAAATATCAGACAAGTCCGGACAGTACCAGACTAGTCCGAAGTCGTCCAGAGAGAAAATCGGACATGTCTGGCCAAAAATCGGACAAGTCCGAATTTGAACAGAGAGGAAAAATGGACAAGTCCGCTGGAACACCGGACTAGTCCGGAAAAGTCCAGGGACTTAGCAAATTTTCAAGGATTCATTGAATATCGGACTAGTCCGCACAAAATCGGACAAGTCCGAAAGTTTCCAGAGCCAAAATCGGACTAGTCCGCAGCAAAAACGGACAAGTCCGTTTTTAGTCAGAGAGAAATCGGACTAGTCCTCAGTAAAATCGGACTAGTCCGCACTTTCCTGCGTTTTAAGTGCGGTTTTGCTCCAAATCAATTTTAAATGCTCCGAATCAATGTTAAACTCGTTCCTCTTGTTGTGGGCTAATGTTAAACATGTATATGAGTGTATGTAGGGCATGATGCATGAAAATTAGGGTGTTACAAACCTACCCCCCTTAAAATGAATCTCGCCCTTGAGATTCGACGCGGAAGAGAAGAGATAGGGAAATTCCTTCTTGAGATAATCTTCTAGCTCCCAAGTTGCTTCTTTTTCGGTATGGTGCTTCCATTGAACTTTACACCATCTAATGACCTTGTTCCTTGTGACCCTCTCCTTAGTTTCCAAGATTTTGACCGGTTGCTCGGCATACGTCAAATCTTTCTCTAGTTCCAATTCTTCCGGTACCCTGAGACACTTCTTGAGTTGGGAAACATGAAACACATCATGTACGTCTGAAAGATGAGCTGGCATCTCCAACTTATATGCTACTTTTCCTCTTTTGTCCAAAATCTTGAATGGTCCAATATAACGAGGTGCGAGCTTGCCTCTTATGTTAAACCTCTTATGACCTCTCATTGGTGACACCTTGAGGTAAACAAAATCTCCTATTTCAAAGGCTAATTTCCTTCTCCTATTATCCGCATAGCCTTTTTGCCTTGATTGGGCAGCCCTCAAGTTTTCACGAATTATTTGGACTTGCTTTTCGGCTTCTTGCAACACGTCCGGACCAAATACTTGAGTTTTTCCTGCCTCATTCCAGAATAAAGGTGTCCTACACTTCCTCCCATAAAGCGCTTCATATGGTGACATTTTCAAGCTTGCTTGGTAACTATTGTTGTATGAAAATTCCGCGTATGGCAAGCTTTTGTCCCAACTTTTCCCATGCTTTAAAGCACAAGCTCTTAACATGTCCTCCAAAATCTGATTGGTCCTCTCGGTTTGTCCGTCCGTTTGAGGATGATATGCTGAACTAAAATTCAACCTCGTTCCCAAAGCTTCATGCAATTTTTGCCAAAATCTGGAGGTAAATTGAGAACCTCTATCCGAGACTAGCTTCTTAGGGACTCCATGTCGACACACAATATGCTCCATGTATATTTCGGCCAATCGTGCAGCTGTATACTTGGTCTTCATAGGGACAAAATGAGCTGACTTGGTTAAGCGATCCACAATTACCCAAATTGAGTCATACCCGGACTGAGTACGCGTAACCCAACTATGAAGTCCATACCAATTTCTTCCCACTTCCATTCCGGAATCTTCAACGGTTGCAATAATCTGGCTGGCCTTTGATGTTCTGCCTTGACTCGTTGACACACATCACACAATGCGACATATTCGGCTATGTCCTTTCTCATGCTATCCCACCAATAGCAAGTCTTCAAGTCCTTGTACATCTTCGTACAACCGGGGTGAATCGAGTAAGGTGAGTCATGTGCCTCCTTTAATATTGTCTCCCGAATATGTTTTACATTATGCAACGATTCTCTTTCCAAGCCATAAGGTACCATATTCGTCTTCATCAAATCTGAATTCTCTCCCTTCTTCGGTCCTTTCCTTGATTTCCTTGATCTCCTCATCTGTGGTTTGTGCTTCTCGAATTTCTTGCTCCAAGGTTGGGTTTAACTCCATTATCTCCATCTCATTTACAAACCCGAGGTTCAACCGTTCAAACTCCTTACATAACTCGAATGGTAACTCTCGAACCGTGAGTTGATGACTTACTCCTTTTCTACTTAAAGCATCGGCCACTACATTGGCCTTTCCCGGATGATAGTTGATCCCCAAATCATAATCTTTGATGAGCTCCAACCATCTTCGTTGCCTCAAGTTCAGATCCGTTTGTGTGAAGATATACTTCAAACTCTTATGATCCGTGTAAATTTCACACCTATGTCCAAGAATATAGTGTCTCCAAATCTTCAATGCATGTACCACGGCTGCTAGTTCAAGATCATGCGTGGGGTAATTCTGCTCATGTTTCTTCAATTGTCTTGACGCATAGGCGACCACTTGACCTTTTTGCATCAATACACACCCAAGTCCTTGTCTCGATGCATCACAATAGATGTCGAAACTCTTGCTTACATCCGGCAATACCAAAACTGGGGCTGTTGTTAACCTCTTCTTCAACTCCTCAAAACTGTTTTGACAAGCTTCAGTCCATTGGAACGCCTTTCCCTTCATTAGCAACTCCGTCATAGGCTTGGCTATCTTGGAAAAATGCTTAATAAACCGACGGTAATATCCAGCCATCCCAAGAAAACTCCTTATTTCCTTGACATTGGGCGGCGGTTCCCATTTCAACACGTCTCTTACTTTTCCGGGGTCAACCGATACTCCCCCTCTCGAGATTATATGACCCAAGAATGGCACCTCTTTCAACCAAAATTGACACTTGTTGAACTTGGCATACAATCGATGCTCCCTCAATTTCTGCAGCGTAAGCCTCAAGTGTTCCTCATGTTCCTTCTCATCCTTCGAGTAGATCATAATGTCATCAATAAACACCACAACGAACTTGTCCAAGTACTCCATGAAGACTTTATTCATGAGGTACATAAAGTAGGCAGGCGCATTCGTCAATCCAAAAGACATCACAGTGTACTCATAAGATCCATACCGTGTCCTAAAAGCTGTCTTGGGTATGTCCGATGGTCTAATCTTCATTTGAAAGTAACCTGTCCTCAAATCAATCTTGGAAAACACACAGGAACCTTTCATCTGATCAAACAAATCCTCTATACGGGGCAAGGTATACTTGTTCTTGATTGTTACCTCGTTGAGAGCTCGGTAATCCACACACATCCTTTTGGATCCATCCTTCTTGTCCACGAATAGAACGGGCGCTCCCCAAGGTGAAGAGCTAGGGCGAATAAAACCCTTCTCTAATTGCTCTTGAATTTGTTTCTTGAGCTCCGCTAATTCCATAGGAGGCATCCTATATGGCCTCTTAGCTATAGGTGCAGTTTCAGGTATTAAATCAATAACGAACTCAATGTCTCAATGGGTGGCATACCTGGCAACTCGCCCGGAAAAACATCCAAAAATTCACACACTACCGGAATCTCCTCAATTGCGGCACCGTCCATATGATTCAATTCCAATTGCTTCGGTGCGGTTTGAGATGCTTCAAATTCTATGGTGATCCCTTCTTCATTGGTCAACTTCACCGTCTTCGTGGCACACTCAATAACTCCATTGTGCTTCCTCAACCAGTCCATACCAAGTATAATATCCAACCCTTGAGAATCTAAAACAATGAGGTTGGCAGAGAAGTCTACCCCCTTATTCTAAGGCTTACTTTTGGACATACTATATTTGTCCTCATCTCTCCTCCAGGAGACTTAACCAATAGAGTAAACTTCATATGAGAGATAGGCAAACTATACTTGGCAACATACTTCGATGCAATGAATGAATGCGATGCTCCAGAATCAAATAACATAGTCGCGGGGTTGGAGTTGGCGAGAAACATACCGATGACCACATCATCTGCCTGTTGAGCATCCTCCGTACAGACATGGTTCACGTTGCCACGAGCAAAACTCTGCTGTCCACGGCTTCCTTGTGGCTGTCCTCCATTAGGTCTTGGGTTTTGCCTTGGTGCATTGCTCCCTTGACCAAGGCCTGATTTAGGACATTGATGCGCAAAGTGTCCAGCTTCTCCACAAGTATAACACTTCTTAACCCCACCAGAATTGTTGGGACGAGCTTGGTTTTGAGCATTTGCAGCAGGAAAATTAGCACGAGGCTCATAAGGCATTGGAGGCCTAGGTGCTTGCATAACAGGGCGCTGCTGCACAAGCTGAGTTGGGCGTGGTGCATAACCGGGGCGCTGAGCAGGAATAGAGGAGCTGTAATGAGGCGCATTGGGCGGCGCAAAGCGAGGGCGCACATTACTTCCTTGTTGCTGTCCTTGATATGATGCCTTCCTCTTTATTTCTTGCTCCATCTCACGGATCTTGTTCTCAACCACAATTGCTTTGTCCACAAGCTTCTGGAAATTGGCATAATCGCAGTTGAGTAATTGCACTTGGATCGTATTGTTCAATCCCCTCATGAACAAGTATTGCTTCCGGCTGTCCCGGCTAACATCCTCAGGCGCATATCTTGAGAGTTGAGTGAACTTATTGAGATATTCACTCACGCTTGATTTTCCTTGTCTCAAGTTCTCAAATTCTTGCCTCTTCAAGATCATAACACCTTCCAGCACATAATGAGAACGGAAACCCTCCTTGAATTCCACCCAGGTAATTCTCTCTTGGTTCTCCTGAGCATTGCAATAAGAATCCCACCAATCTGCAGCTGCTCCAACGAGTTGATGAGAAGCAAATAGCACCTTCTTCCGGTCACTGCATTGGACAATGGCTAGCTTCTTCTCCACATACTTGAGCCAATCATCCGCATCCATAGGGTCTGCGGCTTGAGCAAAGGTTGGCGGCCTAGTCCTCATAAACTCTCCCAATCGGTTATGAGGAAGCGGGGGTGGCGGTGGAGGCATGTGGGGCTGATTGTTGATATTGCCAGCCTGCAGCTGTCCCATAGTCTGTATCATGGTCTGCATGAGCTGGTTTTGCATGGACAATAGCTGCTCGATGTTGATAGCTCCCTGAGTAGATCCTTGTCCGATGTTGGCCTGAGGTACTCCATTGTTCTCCTCCTCATCATTGCCATCCCTCTGGTTGCGAGTCCTCACCATTTGAAGAAAAGCAGTAGGTAAGAATTAGAAAACGTCCCCAACTATATGCATCAAGGGATATGAAACTAAACAGCTAGCTACACTAGCCTAGGTGGACATGGCAATGCTAAGGCATCCCAAAATCCTCTATTAAGCACACAAGCAAACAATATATATAGCAAACAGCACTTCAAGCAAGAACACATCGATTCCTGACTGCTCCTATGTGCTCTAAAGTGTCCATTCTATCTAGGCTGCATCCTACGGTCAACCTGTGGCTCTGATACCAATCCGTGACGCACGGTTCCAAAAACTGAACCAAGCTAACGCATATGTGTGCCCAGGATGTTCATCACACATATACGAGTGCAATCACAAACGATATACAGAAAATTACCACAGAACAAGATTAATTATCAAATTTTATTACACAAACCATATTATCCTCAAATACAAGCTCTAATGAATATTAATGACAAGTTCAACTAATGCAGCGGAAATAAACTAATTAAGCAATCTAAGCAACTATGCAGCATAAGCGACAAGGTATATATGCGCAGCTCCAATCAACACCACAGGCAAAGCTGACGGTAGACACGGCCTAGAACTCCGCATTATCGCCATTAAACTCCCAATCCTGACCTGCAACTGTTGGGGTGGGGGGAATTGCAAGAGTGAGTACATGTCGTACTCAGCAAGTGTGGAAAGTATGACATGTGGCTGATTCAAATGACGACAATAATAATGGCAAAGTGCTGAAAAGTACAGTAAAACATTTGAAAAGCAATATGTATATTATATGTATGTGAAGTAATCCCATCATAATCACGAGTAATACCATAATACCAAACTGAATTCATTACCATCATCAATAAGTCCAGATTTCACCATTGCCAATAACCATATTCAATACCAGAAATTAAATCCATAACTGTTATCAAACCATAACCATTCCAATACCAAATTCCCTCTAATCATGGAAGTTGTCCAGGTGCTCATAACCGGGAGCACGGCTATCATGATAGTTTTATTTAACTCTGCAGAGTTTGTACCTTTTTACCCACGTGTTCGTAATTTCATCACCTTTCGGCGACTAAGAATCTCCCTTATGCCCATGACCCGTCGGTCATATTACACACTTCCGTTGGTGTGCGGGCCAAGAGATCACAAAGTAGCCTTTACAAAGGGATTACTAGCCTATTCAGACCCCACTGAGGTTTCACCGGTGGCGATGCCTCCAACTGAGCACATCTTCAACCAAGGGCCCCCTCTTGAGCCATTCGGATCCTAGGGTAGTCCCACCATTCATCAACAAACCCAATCCGACTACCCCTTCCCCGAGCATCCACAATGGTCCAAACAGCACTAGCAAAGCCCTAATTAATCAGCTACGCCGCACCCATACTTGGCCTCGTGGTGGCACTGTAGTCCTGGCTTATTCTCGCATGAACCGGTCCTTAGATCTAAAGCAAGCAAACCACCATAACATCCAACCCATCCACATACCAGGCTTGCTTAGATCACCCATTACCATACCGTATCGACCAGTTCACATTAACAAGAATATCATTAATACATAATTAAATGTGTAGTGTTGTTTGCCATCCCAATTAATTAAGCGAAGCAAAAAGGTAAAAACCCTTCCCGACTCTCTACCATATATTCCAGGTGACAAGGGTGGTTAAACAAAACTAGTAAACTTCCTACCATAGGATTCCCATCAAATTGACACAAGCATGCAATTTTGCAAACAAAACATTTATTTTAAAAACAGGATCAATATTCTTCAAGGACACTTGCCTTGCTCTTGCTGTTGATCAGGATCAAAGCCTTCGAACTCTCGATGCTGGAGATCCTCCGCGGCACTCTCTAGCTCAAATCCGTCTAATCCACACAATAAACATACAAGACAAGAAACACAATCAAAGAGTGCACAAATATTACTCAATATGACATGACATGCATGATTGATGCAAATGCAAGGTAGAACTTGTTACTAGATTGCTTTTAATGATCACTAACTAGCTCTAATAGATTTTAACAAGTTTATACAGGTTTGGGGTCAATTAGATCAAATTTTAGAATTAATTCAACACAATTTAACCAGAAAGATCAGACTAGTCCGCTAGGGGCCGGACAAGTCCGCACTCTGCGAGATCAGCGGATTAGGGTTTTCTAGATCGACGTGAATTTGGAGATTAGGGGTTGAATTCACGTAAGGAAAAGAGAATAGAAGGTATACCAGGTGTTTAGAACTCCAATGAACCAAGAAACTTGGAGGTAACACTTGGATCTTGATGATCTAGGGTTGGCGATGAACTTGGAAATGAATTGGTGGTGAAGGACGAAACTTGGTGGAGATCTTGATCCTCCTTCGTTTCCTCCTCTTCTTCCTCTTGCTTGGGATCTTCTCCTCCCTCCTTGATGGTGGCTCGCCACGAACAAGGGTTTGGGTGGGTGGAAAAGTGGCAAATAGATGTCAAACCAAGGGGTTGGGCTGTTTATATAGAGGTAGAGGCTAGGGTTAGATGGATCTCGAGTTTTGGGATGAGTAGAGGCCGGTTTAGAGTCCCACATGGGCTCTAAAAGAGTTAGGCACGACGTCCCTAGGCCCACTTAACGTGAAACCCAAGAAACAAGTCGTAAAACAAAAGATCAACTCGGAGTCGCGAAATATCGGACAAGTCCGGACAGGACCAGACTAGTCCGAAGTCATCCAGAGAGAAAATCGGACAAGTCTGGCCAAAAATCGGACAAGTCCGAATTTGAACAGAGAGGAAAAATGGACAAGTCCGCTGGAACACCGGACTAGTCCGGAAAAGTCCAGGGACTTAGCAAATTTTCAAGGATTCATGGAATATCGGACTAGTCCGCACAAAATCGGACAAGTTCGAAAGTTTCTAGAGCCAAAATCGGACTAGTCCGCAGCAAAAACGGACAAGTCCGTTTTTAGTCAGAGAGAAATCGGACTAGTCCTCAGTAAAATCAGACTAGTCCGCACTTTCCTGCGTTTTAAGTGCGGTTTTGCTCCAAATCAATTTTAAATGCTCCGAATCAATGTTAAACTCGTTCCTCTTGTTGTGGGCTAATGTTAAACATGTATATGAGTGTATGTAGGGCATGATGCATGAAAATGAGGGTGTTACATGACACCATGATCTACTCGAAAAGTGAAGAGGAGCACGAAGAGCATCTAGGTTGACTTTGCACAAATTGCAAGAACACCAGTTGTATGCCAAGTTCAACAAGTGCCAATTCTGGTTGAGGGAGATATCATTCCTAGGTCATATCATATCTAGAGGAGGGAAGGTTAGAGATGTGCTGAAGTGGGAATCGCCGCAGAATGTGAAGGAAATAAGGAGCTTTCTCGGAATGGCTGGATATTACGTCGGTTCATCAAGGACTTTTCCAAGATAGCGAAGCCCATGACTAAGCTGTTAATGAAGTAGAAGCCTTTCAAGGGACTCAAGCTTGTCCAGACAGCTTTGAGGAGCTAAAGAAGAGGTTAACAACAACACTTGTGTTGGTATTGCCAGATGTGAGCAAAAGCTTCGACATCTATTGTGATGCTTCAAGACAAGGACTTGGATGTGTAATGATGCAAGAAGGTCGAGTAGTAGCTTATGCATCCAGGCAATTGAAGAAATATGAGAAGAACTATCCTACGCATGATCTCAAACTTGCAGTCGTAGAGCATGCATTGAGGATTTGGAGACATTACGTTCTTGGTCATAGATGTGAGATTTATACGGATCATAAGAGTCTCAAGTACATATGCAATCAGACGGATCTAAATTTGAGGCAACAAAGATGGTTGGAACTCATTAAGGACTATGATGTGGGAATCAAATATCATCCAGGAAAATCCAACGTAGTGGTTGATGCCTTGAGTCGAAAAGGCGCAAGCCACCAGCTCAACGTGAGGGAATTGCCACCCGAGCTATGCAAGGAGTTCGAACGGTTGAATCTTGGATTTGTGAATGAGATGGGAGCAATGGAAGTGAATCCAAGCCTAGAACAAGAGATTCGAGAAGGTAAAACGGAGGACAGGGAAATCTAGGAAATCAAGGAAAGGAGCTGAGAGGGGAGAAAACTTAGATTTGATGAGGATGACCAAGGTACTCTATGGCTTGAGAAACGGATTATTGTGCCCAATGATAAGCGTCTCTGAGAATTGATATTAAAGGAGGCACATGACTCGCTTTACTCTATCCATCCCGGCTATACAAAGATGTACAAGGACTTGAAGATGTGCTACTGGTAGGAGGGTATGAAAAGGGACATAGCCGAATATGTGGCATTGTGTGATGTATGTCAACGAGTCAAAGCTGAACATCAAAGACCAGCTGGATTATTACAACCATTGAAGATTCCAGAATGGAAGTGGGAAGAGGTTAGTATGGATTTCATAGTTGGTTTGCCTCACACTTCAGCAGGTTATGACTCAATATGGGTTATTGTGGATCGATTGACGAAATCAGCACATTTCATTCCCGTCAAGACTACTTACAGTGGAGCGAAGTTTGCAGAACAGTATATGGGAAGAATAGTGCGTTTACATGGAGTGCCAAAGAAAATAGTGTCTGATAGAGGTTCTCAGTTTACCTCGAGGTTCTGGCAAAAGCTGCACGAATCGATGGGAACTCAGTTGAATTTCAGTTCTGCATATCACCCTCAAACAGATGGGCAGAGCGAGAGGACAAATAAGATTTTGGAAGACATGCTAAGAGCTTGTGCGCTAAGGTATGGAGGAAGTTGGGACAGGAGTCTGCCATATGCTGTTTTTTCCTACAACAACAGCTATCAAGCAAGCTTGAAAATGTCACCATATGAAGCCTTGTATGGGAGAAAGTGTAGACCACCCTTGTTTTGCAATGAGACAGGGGAAACTCAAGTATTTCGACCTGATCCAAGAAGCAGAAAGGTAAGTGCAGACCATCCGCGAGAACTTAAGGACTTCTCAGTCAAGACAGAAAGGTTATGCGGATAATAGACGAAGGAGCTTATCTTTTGAGGTGGGAGACTTTGTATACCTCAAAGTGTCACCTATGCGAGGTCACAAGCGTTTTAATGTCAAAGGAAAGTTGGCACCTCGCTATATTGGACCATTAAAGATTTTAGACAAACGGGGAGAAGTAGCCTACAAATTGGAGATGCTAGCACATCTATCGGATGTTCATGATGTGTTTCATGTTTCTCAGCTCAAAAAGTTCTTGAGGGTACCAGAAGAGCAAGTACTGATAGAAGAATTGGAGCTTGAGGAGGATTTGACCTATGCCGAGCAACCCGTCAAAATTTTGGACACCAATGAGAGGGTCACAAAGAACAAGGTGATTCGATGGTGCAAAGTGCAATAGAAGCATCATACAGGATCAGAAGCAACTTGGGAGCGGGAGGATGATCTCAAGAAGGAATTCCCCTATCTCTTTCCTTTTGCATCGAATCTCGAGGGCGAGATTCATTTTAAGGGTGGTAGGTTTGTAACACCCTCATTTTGATGCATAACACATTGCATACATCCGCATACATGTTTAACATTAAGCCATGTAAAAAGGAACAAGATTAAAATGAATTTAGGCTTAATCTGAGAGTTTCAGTCTGTCAGAGTACGGACTTGTCCGGCCTAACACCGGACTAGTCCGGTTTTCCCTTTAAAGGTGCAGACTAATCTGTTGATGGATCTGATGTTGTCCAGACTTGTCCGATTTCGAGCGGACTAGTCCAATTATATCCAGAATCTCAGTCCAGAAAACCTTTTTCTTTGAACCCCAAACTTGTTTGGCTTTATACACCAGACTAGTCCACAATAGGGAATGGACAAGTTCGTTTACATCCTCATACATGTTTAACATTAAGCCATGTAAAAAGGAACAAGATTAGAATAAATTTAGGCTTAATCTAGAAGTTTCAGTTTGTTAGAGTACAGACTTGTCCGTCTTAACATCGGACTAGTCTAGTTTTCCCTTTAAAGGTGTGGACTAGTCCGTTGATGGCTCTGATGTTGTCCAGACTTGTCCGATTTGGAATGGACTGTCCGATTGTATCCAAAATCTCAGTTCGGAAACCCTTTTTATTTGAACCTCGGACTTGTCTGGCTTTATACACCGGACTAGTCCATTTTTCCTCTATTGCCAAACAGACTTGTCCAGTCTCTATTGCGGACTAGTCCGCCCATCGGAAACCAACTCAGATTCTTTTATTTCTCCACGATTTGTTTTTGGGTAATTACCTAATTTCGGCCCAAGAACTTCGTGCCTAACCTCAGAGGGGCCCATGTGGACCCCACCTCGACCCTTACATGTCCCCCTACCGAATTCCACTTGGAATCCACTGCAAACCCTAACCTCTCCACCCTATATAAACAACCCAATACCCCCTCACCTCTCCATCAAGTTGGAAACCCCTTGCTGCCACTTTTGCGTTGCGCCGTCATCAAGATCAAGTCCAGAGGCAAGGAGGAGGGTAGAAACACGAAGAAGGATCAGTCAAGATCAATCTTCATCGATTTCTCGACAATTGGCATTCTTCATTCAAATTCTTCATCAACTCATCTCCATCAAGCCTTATTTGACAAGATCTGAAGTCTCACATCAAAACTTTGATCCTTGGATCTCTAAACACATGGTACACCCTCTACATCCAAGTTTCTACGTAAATTCAACCTCAATTCTCGCAAATCAAGAAAACCCTAAAAATCCAATTCTGTCCAGGGCGGACTAGTCCGGCCTCTGAATCTAAACTATGCTGAATTAATTCCAATCCAACTCAAACAAATTCCAAACTTGTTCAAGCTTGCTGAAAACTATTAGAACTAGTTAGTAAACATTAATAGCAACTCATTAACAAGTTTTTCTCACAATTTCATTAATCATGCATATGTTAGCATATTGAGTACTATATCAGCATTAATTGATTGAATTGTGTGTTTTGCATGTTTATCGCTCGGAATAGAAGGAATTGCTGTAGAGAGTGCCTTCAAGGACCTGCAAAACCAGAACTATGAAGCCTTCGATCCAAATCAAGCTCAGGAGCAAGGCAAGTGTCCTTGACCATATTGATACTATTTTAAAGGTTTTGTTTGCAAAATTGCATGCTTGTGTCAATATGATGGGAAAACCCAACTTTAGGAGTTTACTAGTTTCGTATGACCACCCTTGTCGCTTGAACACAATGTAAAGAGTCGGGAAGGGTATTTTGCACTTTTTGCTTCGCAATGCTAAATTGGGTTAGGGAAACAATGAAATGGCTTAATTGTGAACTATTGAACATGTAAATGATGAGAATTTTTAATATTGACCCTTTAGCAACATGGTGCCTATGGATCTAAGCAAGTTGTAAATGTGGAATGAGTTGGACTATTTCAGTGGTTTTGATTGCTTTAGATCTAAGGACCGGTTCATGGAGCGACCATCCAGGATTTACAGTGCCACCATAAGGCCAAGTATGGGTGCGGCTTAGCTGACTAATCAGTGAATTGCCTGTACTGTTTGGACCATTAAGAATGGTTGGGAAGGGGTAGTCGGATTGGGTTTGTAGAGATTGGTGGGAATATTCTGGGATTCGAATATCTCAGGAGGGGTCCCTTGGTTGGATGTGCTCAGTTGGATACGTCACCATAGGTGAAACCTCAATGGTGTCTAAATAGGCTAGTAATCACTTTGTAAAGGCTATTTTGTGATCTCTTAGCCACACACCTAAAGAAGTGTGATACAACATAACTGAGATTCTATAGTCATCAAAATATGATGAAATCACGAACTGGTGGGTAAAGTGGTACAACCTCTGCCGAGTGTGTCTAAAACTATCATGATAGCCGTGCTCCCGGTCATGAGCATCCTAAACCCTCATATGATTAGATTCTGGACTTTAACATGGTTTAATGGCTGAACATGAATTGGGAAATGGTGTTGGTTAATTAAATGACTTTGGTATATGGAACTGAAGAAAATGAGGTGAATGAGCAGTTATGAGTTGATTATGGATTTATTATTGCTGAAATTGGTTAATTAAGTTGGAATTAATGATTATTTGGGTTATGTGGGAAGGACCTCACTTAATAATTATATAATTGCATTTTCAACTGTTTTAATGTACTTTTGAGCAATTAGCCATTGTTTATCATCGTCCTTTGTTTAAGCTACATGTCATAGTTTCCCACACTTGCCGAGTACGACATGTGCTCACCCTTGCTACCCCCCCACAAAATCCAGACGGAGGTGACCAGATGGAGTACCAGGACGTTTTTGAGGAGTACTAGGTGCGTGTTACCGTCAAACCTGCCTGTGGAGATTGGAATCATTAGTGTTTAGTTTTTCCGCTGCAGTTTCATTAGAGCTTGTATTCGAGACTATTTGGTTTGTAATACGATACTATTATTAGCATTATTATCCAAGACATGGTTTGTATCTGTTTATCAATTGTGAAACACTTGTGTATGTGTGTTAAACATCCCGGGCACACATATGCATTACGCTTGGTTCATTTTCGGAACCGGGTGTTACACTCTGATACCAATTTGTGACACCCAGTTCCGAAAATGAACCAAGGGCAATGCATATGTGTGCCCAAGATGTTTAACACACATACACAAGTGATTCACAAACAATAAACAAAGTATAACCACATCTCGAATAATAACACTAATAATAGTACCTTATTACAAACCAAATAGTCTTGAGTACAAGCTTTAAACAACTGCAGCAGAAAACACTAAACACTAATGACTCCAAACTCCACAAGCAAGCTTGACAGTAACACACTCACCTAGTACCCCTCAAAGAACTTCTGTTACTCCACATTGTCGCTTGCGTCTGAATTTGTTGGGGGAATAGCAAGAGTGAGCACCTGTCGTACTCAACAAATGTGGGGGAAGTATGACATGTAGCTTAAACAAGGAACAATAATAAACAATGGCTCATTGCATAAAAGTACATTCAAAACAGTTGAAAATTCAATTATATGATTATTAAGTGTGGTCCTTCCCAATTAACCCAAATAACATCAATTTAAACTTAAGTAACCAATACCGGAAATAATAATTCATAATCAACTCATAACTGCTCATATATCTCAATTTCGTCAATTCCATATACCCAAGCCAATTATTGAACCAATACCAATTCCCGATTCATTTCCAGCCATTAAATACGGTTCAAGGTCCATACTCTAATCATGTGAGGGTCCAGGTTGCTCATGACCGAGAGCACGTCCGACACACTTTGTAGAGGTTGTACCACTTTACTCACAAGTTCGTGATTTCATCACCTTTCAATGACTATGGAATCTCAATTATGCCGTCTCACACTTCGTTAGGTGTGTGGCCAAGATATCACAAAATAGCCTTTACAAAAGTGATTACTAGCATATTTAGACCCCAATGAGATTTCACCGGTGGTGATGTCTCCAACTGTGCACATCCAACCAAGAGCCCCCTCTTGAGCCATTCGGATCTCAGGGTAGTCCCACCAATCTCTACAAACCCATCCGACTACCCCTTCCCAAGCATTCTTAATGGTCTAAATAGTACTGGCAAAACACTAATTAGTCAACTAAGCCACACCCATACATGGCCTTTGTCGGTACCCTGCGTACCGGATACCCCTTGGGACTGTAAAGAGTACAAAGGAACTCCACCTATCTGAGTTGAAGACCTCTAAAGGCCCCACATGTCACTCGGAACCGGACCTGCCTCCCTTCTATGGTTAGTCCCAGTGCTGCCACGTGTATCATAAAACCGGAGCTACATTCCATACATAGGAAAGCTCCGGACTAGATACCTGTGTGGCACCCCCAGACCTAATCCCCGACAGAGGGAAGCTCCGGTACCGACATGTGTACAACAGCACCGGACCTACTCGGCCAAGACGGTAAGCTCTGGAGCTGCCACGCGTCCAACCGCCGGACCTTGAACTTCAACGAACAGATTGGTGGACCTTCAACGGCTCGGACCTTCAAGGAAGATTAAATACTTCAAGACTCCATTAAGTGTCATTAATGCTATCTTAATGACACACGATCGGATGACCCTTAATACCAGTAACGCCACCATTAAGGGGCGTTACTATGCTATTAAGGGGAATTAAGTACATTAACCATGTATTAGACATCAGTAACCGCTAGGGCCAAATGTCGGGCTAGGCTGATAATGTAACAGCCAGTCCTTGTACTATAAAAGGACTGACCGAGCGATACACGGGAGGGGCTTCCACATGAGCTCAAGACACACGAGCTCAAGACACTCTAGTCTCTGACACTCAAGCACTCAGACGCTCAATACAACAGCAACACATCCGTGGAGTAGGGTATTAAGCTCAGGCGGCCCGAACCACGTAAATCCTCGTGTCAAATTGCCACCTTCTTCTGAATCTCCGTGCGACCTAACCAAACTAAGAACTCTGCAGACTGCCAACGGTAGTACCGGAGAATTGCCGGAATCACCCTCCGACAGTTGGCACGTCAGGTAGGGGCACAACGTCTGAGATCAAAGATGGTGAATTCTGCTGCTGGATCGTCCAACGGCAACCATGATGCGCAACCTGCTGGAGGCAATCCCTCCAACATGCAGCAGCCGGCAGGTGCTGTGACTCTAGTAGGAGTCATGCCACCACCGCCACCGTCCACACCGGCGAATCAAGCTGGACAGCGAGATGGGGCGTCTGCGTCGATCACTGCATCGGCGAACAACAACCCTGAACATGCGCTTCATGTTGCGCGTGCTCTTCTCCAACGTCCACCGCCTCCAGGAGCATCCAAGGGTGCAATGGAGCAGTAGGGAGCTGATGTGGATCATATGGTTGCAGCGGCAGCCGATCGCATCTGCAATCAAGATCCTCCCCCCTTGGGGCGGGCCCAATCGTAGCATCAGACCTTGTCGGGTAGACTCGGTCTGCACACTTCACAGCATAGGAAGTGTGCTCATCCCAACAGGCAACGTCGCTGCCTTCCGGGGCACGATGTACTCACACGATAACGAGGCTTTCGACTCATGACCTCCAGGCTGAGCTCGATCGTCGTTATCGACAACAAGATGACCGCGTCCACATCGAGCGTGCTCGCGAGAGGCGAGAAGCTCAGGATGGTCCTGCTCCTGAGGGAGTAGGGGGAGGCCATTCTGCCTTGGCCATGCACCTACACACGGTCAGATGGCCGCAAAAGTTCTGGCCTTATCTGCCTGAGAAATTTGACGGGACTGTTAACACTGTCGAATTTCTCCAAATCTACTCCACCGCTATCCTTGCGGTTGGGGGAAATGAGGTCGTGATGGCCAATTATTTCCCTGTGGCTTTAACTGGGACCGCCAGGTCTTGGTTCATGAGCCTTCCGCCTGACTCCATCAACAGTTGGGCTGAGCTGTGCCAACAGTTCACTGCCAACTTCGGGAGCACATACACCCGACCAGGCACGGAACTGGACCTTTTTGCTATCAAGCAGAAGGGGGGAGAGTCCCTGCGATATTTCATCCAGAGGTTCTCCCAGGTACGAAATACCATTCCTTCTATCTCAAGCTCTTCTGTTATTGTATAATTCAGACAAAGCGTTCGAGACAAGAAGATGCTGGAGAAGCTGGCGACCAAGGAAGTCACCAGCATCACAGAACTCTTCAGTTTGGCAGACAAGTGTGCCAATGCTGCGGAGGGCCGTGAAATGCACTCCCAACAACCTCCGGAGGCCAACAAAAAGTCCTCCAAAGGTGAATCCACTACCTTTGGGAGTGGCAAGAAAAAGAAAAAGTCCAACGGCAAGAAGAAGCCGTCGGCCGAAACACCTACTGCCGCTGCTGCTGCAGCTCCGGGTGGTCGGGGGCCACGCCCCGAGAAACGACCTCGGCCGTCGTCTGAAGACGGTAGCAGTTCCAAGATGTGGTGTCCCATACACAAGACGGACAACCACAACCTGGAAAACTGCCAAGAGGTCCAGAACCTCGCCGAGTGCTACAACAAGCGTCGGGAAGAAGCTCCTTTCCATCAAAGGGAAGGAAAACAAAAAGTTGACAAAGCTCCGGCTGAAGAGGAGTTAGGATTTCAGGACCCCAAAAAGGTCTTGAAGGTTGTTTACACCTCCGTCGACGACGACTCCGACGTCTCCGATAATGAGTGTCGAAAGACCATGAACACCATCTTTGGTGGTTCATGGGACATCACCTCGCGCCGTGTCCTCAAGACAATGCGGCGGGACATGGCCTCTGTAGCTCCCACCGCCAGGGCAGAGCCTCATCGGAAGTGGATGGATACTGCCATCACTTTTGATGCTTCAGACTGCCCTCGAAACATGATCGGAGCTGGACAACTTCCACTGATGGTATCTCCGACCATCAACAACATCCAGCTCCACCACATAATGGTAGACGGAGGTTTGGGGTGAAACCTCATAAGATTCGAAGCCTTCGTCAAGCTTCAGATCCGACCTTCGAATCTTCGCCCCTCACGACCTTTCTCCGGAGTAGGTTTGAGGGCCATAACTCCACTCGGTGGAATTACTCTCCCGGTGACTTTCGGGACCTGGGAGAATTACAGGACTGAGAAGTTGGTCTTCGACGTGGCACAGATCAACTTGCCATTTAACGCCATCTTGGGCCGGCCAGCCTTGTACAAATTCATGGCTGCTGCTCATTATGGCTACTTGGTGTTAAAGATGCCAACACCCTCAGGTGTTCTCCGGATCCGCGGAGATCGCACCGCCATAGTTACAGCTCTGGAAGAACTCCACGTGCTTGCTACAGCGCAGGAGGAATAATCTGGAAAGGAGCAAGCTCTGAAGCCTCCGAGTATTCGTCATCGAGGCTCAACTTTCGCACCTCGTGTGCAACCAAGCGGCGACACTGACATTCCCCTCAAAGTCGTCCAAATTTGTTCTGACATCGCTCAGACCATCCGTATATTGGGAGGTCTGAACGAAAAATAGGAACTCACACTCATCACTTTCCTCCGGGCCAATGTTGACGTGTTTGCCTAGCAACCGTCACAAATGCCTAGGATCCCTAGGGAAGTGATTGAGCACAATATGAAGATTTATCCCAACGCTCGACCTGTAAATTAGAAGCCTCGGAAGCAATCAATAGAGCGACAAAACTTCATACGTCAAGGAGTGAAGAAGTTGCTCGAAGCTGGATTCATCCGGGAAGTCTTCCACCCAAAATGGCTGGCAAACCCAGTCATTGTACCTAAGGCCGGCGGGAAGCTTCGGATGTGTATCGACTACACTACACTGAATAAGGCATGTCCAAAGGATCCATTCCCACTACCTAGAATAGATCAGATAGTGGATTCAACCTCTGGGTGTGAATTACTGTGTTTCCTAGACGAATATTCTGGGTATCATCAAATCAGAATGTCTAAGGCAGATGAAGAGTATACCTCCTTCATCACAGTAGATGGATTATAGTGTTACACTTCCATGCCATTCGGTCTCAAAAACGCTGCTTCAAAGTTTGTGCGAGCTATGTACAAAACATTTGGAGAGCTCATAAGAGATGTAGTGGAAGTGTACGTCGATGGCATCGTCGTCAAGATCAAGAACAAGGAGTCATTCCTTGACACCTTGCAAGCTGTCTTCGACAAATTGCGAATTTCACGCACCAAGATGGACCAAGACAAGTGTGTCTTCGGGGTTAGCTCCGGAAAGCATCTTGGATTCATGGTGAACCACCGAGGAATAGAGGCGAATCCGGCAAATATTAAAGCTATTGAAGACATGCGGCCACCAGCACGCGTCAAGGATGTCCAGAAGCTGACTGGATGTCTAGCTGCCCTCAGCCGGTTCATCTCAAGACTGGCGGAACAGGCACTACCCTTCTTCAAATTATTGGGGAAGTCCGGACCATTCCAATGGTCTGAAGAAGCAGGAAAGGCTTTCCAAGAGCTAAAGCAGCTCCTCACCACTCTACGAACTTTCGTAGTTCCGAATCCTGGTGAGCCACTTCTGCTTTACATTTCGGCAACTAACGAAGTTGTTAGCATGGTCCTGGTTGTAGAAAGACCAGAACCATCCCCAGTTCAGCAGTCCAGACCCCTCCAGGAAGGTCCAGAACTACCTGAAGGCGAGTCTGGCTCCCAGCCCCTAGACCTGGATCCTCGAGGCAAGACGCCAGAGGATAAACCTCCTTCAAATGAAGGAGTTATAGTTGCTGAACAAGAAGATTCAGATCCTTCCAGGAAGGTCCGGGTCACTTCAGAAGAAGCTCTGGGATCCTCTAGCAAGAACCTGGAGGTCCCCGAAGAAGGTCCGGACCTCTCCGGGAGTGTCCGGGTTGATGAGGAGGAAGCTCCGGGCCCCTCTAGGAGGGTGCGGACAGTCCAACACCCAGTATACTTCATCAGTGAATTGCTTCATGACACCAAGACTCGGTAATTAGAGGTGCATAAGCTGCTCTATGTAGTTCTTATTGCCTCTAGGAAGCTTCACCACTACTTCCAATCTCACAAAATTTCAGTGGTAACCTCTTATCCACTGGGTGCAATCTTGCATAACCCTAACTCTACTGGGAACTTGCAAAGTGGGCAGCGGAATTGGTCAAGTTTGATCTTGAATTCGTCCCAAGACAAGCGATCAAGAGTCAAGCATTGGCGGACTTTGTGGCGGAATGGACCCCCTCTCCATCAAATCCTAGGGGCCCCAGTGAGCAGAAGCCGGAACCCAAGGTTCCGGTCTTCACCGAGCCTCACTGGACTCTCTACTCCGACGGCTCCGTGCAGAAGCAGGGGGCCGGAAATGGAATCCTTCTCCTCGCTCCAACCGGAGAGAAGGTCAAATACATGGTTCACCTTGACTTCAAGGCGACCAACAATATGGCAGAGTATGATACACTAATCTATGGGCTCAAGGTGGCACTATCATATGGTGTCAAGCAGCTATTGGTAAAGCACGATTTGCTGCCCATTATAAAACAAGTCAAAGGTGAATGCTGCTACAACAATCCTCAACTAGCTGCATATCTACTAGAAGTCCGAAAGCTTCAGAAGGACTTCGAAGTCCTGGATCTTTGCCATATCCAGCGTCTCAACAACGCTGAAGTTGACGAACTCTCGACGAAAGCTTCAACCGGAGCTCTGGTTCCTGACGGGACCTTCGTCCGGAGATTGTCAAGACCAACAGCTTAGCCTGCCGAACTGAGCGAAGGGGTCGAGACCAGCACCTCGAAGCTGGCGGTCCCGATGGCCCTGTTACCATGGCGTCCATCAAGGGTCATAGGTGCTGCAGGAAGCTCCAATCAACCCAGCACGCAAGACCTAGAAGCTCAAGTTAGCTCTGATGCATGGATCTTGGAGATCCGGAGCTACTTGAAAGACAACATCCTTCCTGAAGACAATGTATCTGCTGACTAGATAGTCAGATTGGCTAAAAGATACACACTGGTAGAAGGGGATCTCTACCGGCGTGGTGCCAACGGCGTCCTAACGCGGTGCATTACAAGGGAAGAAGGCCACGAGCTCCTCGCGGATATCCATGGAGGCGACTGTGGGAACCACACTTCTTCCCACACGTTGGTCGGTAAAGCCTTCTGACATAGTTTTTACTGGCCTACAACACTCCAGGATGCAACTGAGCTAGTGAAGAAATGCGAAGCATGCCAGTTTCATGCAAAGCAAATTCACACACCAGCTCAACCCCTACAAATGATACCTCCTACATGGCCATTGACTGTGTGGGGGATGGATATCTTGGGACCTTTCCCAAGAGCCATCGGAGGTTACAAGTTTCTGTATGTCGCCATCGACAAGTTCACCAAGTGGCCAGAAGGAACTCCAGTTGTGACAATAAACAAGCAATCAGCTATCAATTTCTTGCAGTCCATAGTATGCAGATTTGGAGTCCCAAACAAGATCATAACTGACAATGGGACCCAATTCACAAGCTCTGCATTGCAAGGATATTGTGAAGACCTCGACATTCAAGTCAGCTACGCTTCCATAGCTCACCCGACAGCAATGGCCATGCTGAGAGACCAAATGCAAAACTCCTAAACGGACTCAAGAAGCGCAATTATGAGCACCTGAAAAAACATGGAGCCAACTGGATTGAAGAGCTTCCGCCCACCTTTTGGGCAAATAGGACAACTCCAAACCGGTCAACTGGAGAGACACCCTTCTGCCTGGTGTACGGAGCAGAAGCAGTCCTTCCTCCGGAAATCACCTTGGGGTCACTCCGGGTCCGGACCTTCAACGAAGCCATGAAGGACCAGCTCCGGCGTGAAGACCTTGACCTCGTTGAAGAGGGAAGGTGCCTATCAGCTGTTCGAAATGCATGATACCGCCATGCGCTCCAGCGATACCACCAAAGGCATGTGCATAACCAACAGCTCGAGGAAGGCGATCTGGTGCTACGGAGAATACAAACTCGAGAAGGGTTAAACAAACTTTCCCCCAGCTGGGAAGGACCCTTTCCAGTGACCAAAGTATCCCGTCCCGGATGCGTTCGCTTGGCAACCGAGGATGGGACGCCGCTCCCTAATCCTTGGAACATTGAGCACCTTCGTAAGTTCTACACTTAATATCACGGAGGTGAGTCTGTTCTTACATATGATGTATGTTATAGCGTCATTGTACAGAGTCGGGTAGCTCCTCCGGGAGAATAGCCGGACCTTTCCCGGAATGTCTGCAAGGTTCAGGCAACACTTGACACAATCTCAGAACTAAAAGTGTAGCTAGTTACCCTGGGTCAAACAAGAAATGCAACACACTTAGCCTGGTTCCGTACCCTAAGAGTGTACTCTTTTCCCCTGTACCCCGAACCTATAATGAAAGACATCATTATGTGAAAACAGACTCCACGTGCATTTATTTTGTACAGGCTCAATATTTTTTATTTTTCTCTTTCTTGTCTATAACAAAGTTGTGCGATTCTCAAGAAAATTTAGCTCGAATAATTCATGTATAATTCAAGTTAAATTGTAAATTCTTTTGGGTCCTAACATTGTTGAATGACCTACTCGCCTGAACGCCAAGGCAATCTAGGTTTGGAGTCTGCTATCGACTTAGTATGGTCCTGCACCCTAAGTATGCCACTCTACCTACACCCGACAGGCCTAAGTAAGGTGAGTCCAGAAGATGAGCAGACCTCGAGAAAATAAGCAAATACACTTGATTGAATGTAGAATTGTTGTCGACCTACAATTTTCAGTTGAGAATAGTAAGCCACAAACAAGTTATAGATAAGAAATAGATTTTACTGTTTTTCTTGACCGCAGTGCGCAGGAAAAATAAAAATCTCATGATGATGGTGGATGATGCCGGAGCTATCAAAGCTTCGACTGCCCCTAAGGTGGCCCGCTGTCGATGTTTAAAACATTGATAGTAAGCATCGTCAGAGCTATCAAGTTCCAACAAATCCATGGGCCAGCCATCAACGTATAGAAAAAATGGTGGAAGGACACCCTAATGGGGTCTACTATCGATGCTCTATGTGTTGATAGTGGTCGCTGCCGGAGCTACTAAGCTCCGATAACCTCAAGGGGCCCCTGCTGTCGACGACTTTGGACCTACATTCTACATGTTCGAAGCACGCAAGTCTTCAACAAAATGTTACATCCTTTTGGTACTTGTTCGCAATCAAATTGTGTACATCTACCAGGGGGCCAAGTGAGACAAAGGTTGAAGACAAAAAATGAAATTCATAAATTTCTTGGATTTCATTCATCTGAGGACAAGAGATTACAAAATTGGAGAAAAGAAGAGAAGATACAAGTGGAAGCTACAAAGAGAAAGTCCTAGATCCTACGGAAGAACGAGGCCACCTTCTGGGCAACCTCCGACACGCTGGCCTTGGCGGCATCTCCCTCTTCGTCAATGGGACCTTCAAGCACCGGATCTAATGGGAAGTGAGGATCCCGACTTGTGTAGCACGTCAGCATGTACTCTGCGACGTTCTGCGCAAGGGATTTCCCTTCAGTTTACAACTGATCCTCGATGACATCGCCCATCTTGTTGATTTTGCTGACCGCCGAGCTCAACGCCTTTAACGCCTGGTCCAACTCCGGCTTCGGATCGTCCGGACGCACAGGACTAAAACCCAACGGCGTCAGTGCGTCATTGGCTTTGCCCAAGAAGTCCCATACTTGTCGGGACTCGTCAGCCCTTGAGCCTCGCACCTCTGCCAAGGACCTCTTGGCCGCCGCAAGCTCCGAACCCACCCGGGCAAGGCGCTCCACCTCTTTGGCGTGCTGCTGAATCTTTTCAGCAACTTGCCTTTCGAGTTTAGCAAGCTCCTCTTCCCGGACGATGATCTTGTTCCGGCAGTCAACTAGGTCTCTATCCTGGCCCCGCACTTTCTTCTCCCTAGCAGCAACTTCATTCTCCCTCTTGGTGAGGGCCTGTCCCCGCTGCCAGGCCTTCTTCTCCTCGCTCTCGCAGAGCTCCTCCAGCTTCTTGGTGCGCTCCGCGAGGCTCTTGTCACCCAGAGCCAGCCTGTGAGCAAGCTCCTCATCCCTCTTCACGAGGTCATCCTGCAGCTCCAGGAATTTTTTCTCTTCATCTTCGAGCTTTTTCTCCCGCTCTTCAAGAGCCTCCCGGCGCTTGATGAGGCTATCTTGGATCGCACTGAGCTTCTCTTGGCGATCATTCACTGCTTCATTAGCAGCCACGGCCTGTTCATGGATGGCTCGGGACTGGTTGTTGAGGGGTCGCACCATGCTTTCCCTTTCGTCCAGCAGCTGGCCCCAGTACTCCATCCGTGCCTTCTCCCTTTTGACCCACTCCTTGTCGTTGGCCAGCCTTGTTTGCGCCAGCTTGGTCTCAAATTGGAGCCGGTTGCACCACATCCTAAGGGTTTGGCGCTCCTCCTCGAGGGCCTTGCTATCGTGGTAAAAGGCAAGCTAGACCTGACGAAGGCTGGAGGAGGCGTTGTCATTGGATAACGATAGGGGGATCGGCTCCGGACGTGCCGGGGTCCTCTCCGCCGACTCCAGCGAGTTCTACATAACAAAAATGGGGTTCCACTCTACAAGAGCGGTCCCCTGAGCTTCCGCGGCACTAGGGCCCCCTCCGGGGTAGCCTCGGTCGCTGCCAAGGAAGGTCCGGCATTGGGAGCTTCCACCTCTGGAGTTGGCTCTAAAGGTCCTGCTACCAGGTCATCAGCAACTGATCCCTCAAGTAGAGGACCGACCGCTTCGTCTTGGCACCCTGACTCAGGCGCATGTACCTCCGGGACTCCTACCTCTGGGGCAGGCGTTGAAGATTCAGCCGGAGCTGAGGCCACTTCTGGCTCCGGTGCTGGTGCCTCCTCCACTGCAGGTTCAGGTGCCGACGCATCGACCTCCATCGGTCCGAGTGCCGACACCTCCACAACAACCGGCTCAGGCGCCAGAACTTTAGGAACCACCGGCTCCGCCGCCAGGGCTTCAACAACATCCGGCTCTAAGGCCGGAACTGCAGCTACCTCGAGCTCTGAGGCCGGAGCGTCTGTCATCACAGCATCCAAAACCGGAGCTTCAACCTCCGTAGCTGGTGCCGCTGGTACGTCTTCATTCCCATGGTCCGGCACTACCATGGGAGCTTCGGGAGATGAGTCGAGGTCAAGGACCACGACAGCTGGCGCTGGAGCTGCCACGACCTCAGCCACCACATGGGGCGGCACTGGAACTGGAGCCGGAGCCTCTGCCTGTATAGCATCAGTTGCTGTCAAAGGAACGAGAGCTTTAGCCCCTTTCTTGGATACCCTGTGGATGAAGGACGTAGAAACTCAAAATATGATTACAACAAAAAATAACCAACTAAGGTAGAAAAGCAAATTTACCTTGGGAGACTTCCGCTCCAGCTAGCGCGGAACCTCTTCGTCGGACGCTCAGAGCCCGACCCAGTCGCAACTGGGGTAGTAGCTCCAGAAGGCCCTCTGGAGCTTGCTGCTGCCGCCAACGACGTCTTAGTCGAGGCCCCCCTCGATTGAGAAGGACCCTCGGACCTAGATCCCTTAGCTGGCTCCGGCGCTAGAGTCACCTGGGCAGAGCTGGCATCCCGGGGAGACGCCGATGTTTGAGTGGTGGTCGCCGTCAAAGACCTCCCCTGCCGGGGAGAAGGAGCTGCCGTGGAAGGAGCAGATCTAACGGGCCTCCCGTCAGAGTGCTTCAACTTCCTCTTTTCGCACGAGGGCTTGACCAACTCTTTCCCTTGCCTACGACTTCAACTCTTTGTTTCGGTGCAGGAGCAGGGCCACCCTCAGAAGCTCCGGGGATCGCCAGCTTGGTGGTCGGACGCCTCTCAACTTCACTGAGGTCATCAAGCACCGGCATCTTCTGCTGGAGCTCCCTATTGAACTCCGCCTCCATGTTCATTGGGAGGAAAGCCGCCGGCGGAATAAAGTCATCGCCCTCGACGTCAATGTCGTGCTGGAACTTCATGAGATGAAGCTCCAAAGTTGCGACTTCCAGGATGGACTTCAAACTGGTCTCAATCTGGTCATTGTCCATCATGCTATTGAGGGCCCAGGTGAGCTTCTCCGTCTTCTTCAACGGAGCCCACCTGTTGACCAGGAAGTTGTAGAAGACCGCCTGGGCGGTCACTCCTCCTTCCACACATTGGTGGATCCTGGTCAAGGCAGGGTTGAAGGCCTCCAACAGCACCAGAACTTCACTCCAGGCTTCAGTATCAATGTTGGGGAGGCCTTCAGGCAGCTCCAGCTTCTCGTGCTCCTCTGCCGTGATGACAATCCAATCCTTCTTCCAGTCGTCCCACGTGCCGGAAGGGAACGACCTCAAGTACTTGTAAGGGCACTTCTTGTGCTTCACAAAGTTGTAGAAGCCAAGATACTCATCGTTCTTGCTGGTAGTGTGGATGGTGTAGAAGGTATAGAAAAGCTCGAGGCAGGGGGAATACCCACCCACATCTCGCAGAAGTGGACGAATGTGGACACAAGAAGAATGGAGTGGGGGCCAAGGTGGTACAGCTGCAGACCATAGAAGTCTAGCAGCATCAAGAGAAAAGTGGAGAAGGGTGGGATCAGTCCCACCATGGCGTACGCGTAAATGTACACCATGTCACCGGTGCACTCCTTCTTGAACGGGAGCTTGCCAGCGCGCACCAGGTGGTTTAAGGAGTCACTGGACCACCCCATGTAGGTCCGGGACTTCTTCAAATTGCCGTCGGTCGTGAGACAGCTCTTGCGGAGACCCAACTCCATCGCAGCACGGTGGGGCGAGAGAGGAAAAGCAAGGGAAAGTTTGGAGGATTCGAGCGCAAATTCAAATGAAGGCGTAAGGAATCCCCAAATGGTGCACGCTTTCCTTCTTAAATAAGCCCCCGCAAACTTGGAAGGAAACCGTAGAAGGGCCAACGATACAGTTCAGAACTACACCCTGCCAATGACATGTCGGGCCCGAGGCCACCCTGACGATCAAGTCGAGGTGCTTACCCCAAGCGAACAGTTGTCATCATGAGAGGCGAGAAACCCGAGGGCGGCGGCATGACAGAGCGCGCAAAACCGATACGGTTTTCGTATTGGGAACCGGCAACCTTCAATTGTGTGAGATCCGCATGCGCAGATCTCACCTGTCGCATCCTGAAGATGCCACACATCGATGGTTAACTCAAACCACCACCTCAATGGCACATCCAAAAATCCTTGAAGACACGGCGCCAAAATTGAAAGATGGACCAACCTCCAGTAGAATGACTTAATAAAAAAGTCTCTCCCAGAGGTGGGCCCAGGGGGCCACTGTCGGTACCCTGCATACCGGATACCCCTTGGGACTATAAAGAGTACAAAGGAACTCCACCTATCTGAGTAGAGGACCTCCGAAGGCCCCACATGTCACTCGGAACCAGACGTGCCTCCCTTCTATGGTTAGTCCCAGTGCTGCCACGTGTATCATAAAACCGGAGCTATATTCCATACATAGGAAAGCTCTGGACTAGATACCTGTGTGGCACCCCCAGACCTAACCCCCGAGAGAGGGAAGCTCCGGTACCGACACGTGTACAACAGCACCGGACCTACTCGTCCAAGACGGTAAGCTCCGGAGCTGCCACGCGTCCAACCGTCGGACCTTCAACTTCAACAAACAAATTGGTGGACCCTCAACGGCTCGGACCTTCAAGGAAGATTAAATACTTCAAGACCTGATTAGGTGTCATTAATGCTATCTTAATGACACACGATCGGATGACCCTTAATACCAGTAACGCCACCATTAAGGGGCGTTACTATGCTATTAAGGGGAATTAAGTACATTAACCGTGTATTAGACATCAGTAACTGCTAGGGCCACATGTCGGGCTAGGCTGATGATGTAACGGCCAGTCCTTGTACTATGAAAGGACTGACTGAGCGATACACGAGAGGGGCTTCCACATGAGCTCAAGACACACAAGCTCAAGACACTCTAGTCTCTAACACTCAAGTGCTCAGACGCTCAATACAACCGCAACATAACTGTGGAGTAGGGTATTACGCTCAGGAGGCCCAAACCACGTAAATCCTCATGTCAAATTGCCACCTTCTTCTGAATCTCCGCGCGCCCTAACCGAACTAAGAACTCTGTGGGCATCCAACGGTAGTACCTGGAGAATTGCTGAAATCACCCTCCGACAGCTCTGTTGTGGCAATGTAAATCCTGGATGGTCGCTCCACAAACCAGTCCTTACATCTAAAGCAAACAAAACCAACAAAACAATCCAACCCATTCCACATAACCGGCTTGCTTAGATCCCTAGGCACCATGTTGCTAAAGGGTCATTATTATCAATTCTCATCATTCACGTGTTCAGTAGTTCATAATTAAGTAATATGAGTGTTTCCCAAACCCAATTGAGTATTACGAAGCAAAAAGTTTAAGATACCTTTTGCTGACTCTCTACATTGTGATAAAGCGACAAGGGTGGTCGTACAAAACTAGTAAACTCCTACAATAGGATTTTCCCATCAATTGACACAAGCATGCAGGTTTGCAGACAAAACATTAAAAAAACCTAGATTAAGATGATCAAGGACACTTGCTTTGCTCTTGAGCTTGGTTTGGATCAAAAGCTTCGATGATCTGGTTCTACAGGTCCTCGAAAGCACTCTCTATGAAAATACCTTCTATTCTGCATGACAAACATGCAAAACAAACATTACAATCAATAAATGCTCATATATTACTCGATATGCCATGATATGCATGATTAATGCAATTGTGAAGTAAACTTGTTAATGAGTTGTTATTAATGTTTATTATCTGGTTACAATGGTTTCTAACAAGGTTGAACAGGTTTGGAATTGATTTGAGTCAATTTGGATTCAATTTAGCATTTAACAGATTCACACACCGAACAAGTTCGGTATAGGGGTCGGACAAGTCCGCTCCTTACAAAACTTTGAATTAAGGATCTTCTGATCAGCGGGAATTGGAGTTTAATCTCACGTGGAAAAGTGGATGTAGAGGGTGTAACACATGTCTAGAGATCCAAGGATCAAGAATTGGGTGCAAGACTTGATTCTTGGCGCCTAGGGCTTGATGAAGATGAGTTGATGAAGGTTTGGTGATGAAGAGCGTCAATTGTCAAAAAGTTGATGATGATCGATCTTGATTTAGTCTTCTCCCTCTTCTCCTCATTCTCCTTGCTTCTGGGCTCCTTCTTGACGGCAACACAGATCAAGGAATGGCAGCGAGGGTGTAAAAGTCGAGCAAGAACACGAAAATGCGAAATTAAAATTTTTTATGTGGACTTGGAAATCCAAATTCACATGTACCATGTGAGTTAACCAATGTTCACTAAAAATATAAACTTCTTAAAAGTTAAAGCCTTAATTGGAATATTCCACATAAAATATTAACAATTCGACTGTTAATTCAAACTCAAGTTCCAACATCAACTTGAGAAACATCATGGAGTTCCCAACTACATTGACAGTGTGTAGTATCTTCGAGAACTTCCATCCTGATCTTTTGTTTGGACAAGTGAGAATAATATCATGGGTGAGGTCCACTTATTGGGTGGCCCAATAGTGAGCTCTCATCAAGCGTCGTTTTGTTTTCTACCCTGCTCGTACTTATCAAGAGTCGACTCGATGAGTGTGCCAATGATGCTTCACACACAAGCTAGTCTTTGATGTTGTCTTTATCATCAATTGCGACAGTACTCACGCGCTCTTTCTCTCTGCTTCGATTCGTTGCACCAATTAGAAATTTGTGTCAGTAAGGAATAAAAATCAAACCGTGCGAAGGATAAAATCCAATCAAATTCGAGCTTAAAGTTTGAATTTACAAAGGTAGGGCATAAAACCCTTAATTGATTATGGTCGATTATTTAGGATTTCTAATGGTTTTTACAAAAGAAAATAGATAAAGAATAAAAGAAAAAGCTTAGGGTGCTTTCAAATTTAAATTTGAATTTGAATTTCAATTCATTCAATTCTCAAATTTGGTTCAAAAATTGGATTATCAATATATCAAATAACCAGCCCCATGTTATCTTGTGTTGAGCTCATTTAATCATTGTTTTGAATCTTGGAAAACGGATAGGGGGGTAATGACCTAAAGTGGGACCCACATGTCAAACTTATCTCCGTATACGAGCTTTGTTTTGCACCGCCAAGCTCTTCCCTGGTCGGGCCTTATCCTGGCCTCTGCTCGCCGCCGCCTGGCCTCTTCACCAGTGCACCCTGCCTCCAGCCGCTTGCCATCACCGTTGACACCCCAACACAAGCCGCACGAATCCGCATGTCTCCCTAGCACGTGCTCCCAGCCGCCCACGACGCCACCCCACGCCGGCCATTGTTTCAGCTCCCGATGACCGTCACCGCCATGTCCGTCTCCACAGGCGGGCCGCACCATGGCATGCTCCTCTCTCGCTGCATCTTGCTCCGCTGCATCTCGCCGGTCCGGCTCCCATCTGTTCCGCTCATGTCGCTTTGCCGCATTTCGACGACGCCCTACTCTTCTCCTCGCCCCGGAGCCCTTCCAGTTTTGCCGCACACCGGCTGCTTGTGCCCGCGCCAAGCAACACCACCGGCCATGCTCCTTGCGGCCGTCGGCTCATCCTTACCCTGCTCCACGACGCCCCTGGCCGAGCACCCTGCCATTGCTGCGTGCCGCGCCGCCATGTCCGCGCCTCGCCGCTGCGCCTCACGCGCCGCGGTGATTGCCGTTCACGCCGCGTCCATGATGTCGGTCGTTCATGCTGCCGCTGCACATCTCCACCTCGCGGTGCCGCTGTAGCGTGTCTCCAAGCCATTGCCATCCACCTATGCGCAATGGACGATCTTTGACAGCTGAACCGCATCGACGCCGTCGCCCTCAGTATGTCATCGCGATGTGCAGCATCGCTGCTGCATCGTGGCAACGAAGAAAGTGATGTGTGTCATGTATAGTATGCAGGAACACATCAACGACACAATGGCATCAACAACTGGTCCAAGGTTAGCTCTGATTTGTGCAAGATTGATTGGATCAGTGACTGCAGCCAAGGTGTTCGATGAAATGTTTACAACACCAAATCAAGTGTGTTGATGTTCAGTGCTGGTCTGTAATGCAGGAACATTGTGGCGTCACAACCGGCATGCAACTTAGGCCATGGCGACCTCTGAATTGCACAAGACTAACCAAGTCGAAAGCGCATACAAACTGTTCGGTGAAATGCCTACAAGGTGAGCATGCTTATAAGGATAGAAAGGTAGTGCGACTAGTGTTCCGTAATCCTGCACATATTGTTTAGTGACCGGGGGGGGGGGGGGGGGGTGGGGGTGGGGGTGACTACTTGGTCATTCTTTCCTGTTGCTACTTCTGTCTTGTGATGTCTGATGTCTCTCCCTTGACCTTAAGCTCCTTATCAGGGGTCCACCTAATTCTTGTAGATTGGTTAATAGTCGTTCTCATCATAGGAACCTCAAGAAGTAATGATGATCTTGTCTTCTATAGTTACTAGAAACCTTAGAATTATTCCTTATGACACACAGATAATATAGAGAAAGAATCTTAGAACACTTAAGGATAAAACATAGTCAGTTCCTCCTAAGTCCTTAGAAGCTTTGTAGATCGTCTCTTAGTTCTTAGACGACTTCAATTCTTCAGTCATAAGATTTAATCCGGAGTTTCAATCTTATGCTTTGCATAGTCATCTCATACTTTAATCATGCTATGTTTCACCTTGATCCCTTAGTCATCCTTACACTATTCAGTCGAACACTTCTTCACCAGTCAGTCTTATCACTCTTATGTGGCTTAGCTCCAAGTGTTTATTGCTAAGTTGCAAGGTTTGCTTACATTGCACCTTCAGTTCTTACCTCGAGACTACTATGACCACCTTGACTCAACCTCTGTTTCTCCATAGAACAGAGCCATGTCTGTCCCTCCTAGTCGAGCTTCTCCATTTTAAGATGTATAGAACCACGTTGGGTCTATTATTATATTACATTGTTTTTCTTATATGCATAATCATGTCAATAGGAAATGTGATGAATATGATCGATGAGGAACTTCACTTGGAGGAGGAGCCGAGGAGTCACCATCTTGAAGTCCTTGGCAAAGTACCGAAAGAAGACCACTGCCCCTTGACATTTAATCGAGTCACAAACTAAAGCAAGCCCCAGTTTGCATTTAAATGCTATTTCAAAGTTTCTATTTCTATCACTTATGTCTAGGATGATTTTTGTGCATTAGGGCTAATGTGCTTGTTACTCCACTTGCATGACCCACAAATCCAATGGAGTATTGGGTAGGTCTATAGCTCGACGAGTAGAAAATGCCCTTCTAATGTTTTGAGGAGTATGGTAGAAGTCGAGTAGTTGGAATCTACTCACGAGATAGGATTTTATCAAACGAGATGGATTTGAGCAATGAATGGTTTGTAAATATGTCCATGAGACCGAGCAGCGGGATAGGATGCAGCGAGACGTGGTCTCACGTGCGTAGCCCTGCTTGTGTCGATTGAGGACCGATCCGTTTGCGGCCCTGCTGGATAAGTTTGAACTGTACCTGATGCATACTAGGCATATGGAACCTAGGAAACCAATGTAACTTGATAACTTGGGTGTTGAGGCATAGCCCACTGTGGATAGTGGTGGGTTGGGCGTAGCAAGGTGTAAATCTGTCGGCGGGCACAAACACGCTCCGTGTGTGGACCTTGTGCCTGCGATGGTGGGACCGGTTCAACGTTTTAGTTTCTTGTGAAAGGTTGTTGCGTATGACGTTGTCAGTGGTTTTGATCCGGCAGATCTCCCGACACTGCTAAAGTGTTGAAGGAGTTTGTGGTTCGGTGTGGGCGCGCGGAGATTCAAGAAGGTGAAAATCAAAGTAATGTAGGAGACACGAGGATTTACGTGGTTCGGGCCGCTTGAGCGTAATACCCTACTCCACGGGTGTGTTGGTGTTGTATTAGTGGTAAGAGCTTGTCACGAACGCGTGGGGTGCGTATGATCGTCCGTGAACGTCCCTGAGTGTTTCATCGGCCTGTCCTTTTATAGTACAAGGATAGGCCGTTACAAGCTAGCCTGGCCCGACATGTGGCCCCGACGGTTACTGGTATTGATACACGATTAGTTGCTCTTAATGATCCTGTAATGGGCTTTGACAGCACCGTTACTGGTGTTAAGATCGTCCGATTGAGTGCCATTAATATGGTATTAATGGCACTTAACTGGGTCTTTAAGTCCTTGACTCTCCTTGGAAGATCCGGAGCCGTTACAAGGTCTTCCGGAGATTAGAAGCTGGAAGGTCCGACGATTTGACACGTGGCAGCTCCGGAGCTTGCTGTGGGAAGCAGGTAGCTCCGGGGCTACCAGACACGTGTCAGGTCCGAAGCTTCTCTCGGTCTGGGGTTAAGTCCGGAGGTGCTATTTTGGTACGTGGTCCGGAGCTTCCCCCTTGTGGGAGGTAGCTCCGGGTTAGTCGTACACGTGGCGACCCAGGGATTAACCATGTTGGAGAAGCGGGTCCGGTCATGTCTGACAAGTGGGCCTCCGAGGGTCTTCAAACCAAGTAGATGGCTTTCCTTTGAGATATCTGTAACCTAAAGGGGTGTATGGTTTTTAGGGTACCGACAGACGTGGTAAGGAGCACGACACGCTCCTTATGCACGGGTGTATGTGATGTGTTATTCGGGTGTCTACAGATTGCAATCACCGTCCCTCGTTGTTATTTGAGTACCACTTGTTCACTATGCTATGACGTAGTAAATACTGAAGAAGCCAGAAGAATATAATTTATTGAATTAAAATTGTTTTGCCACCTTGTGTAGCTTAGAGATAGTACATTTAAAGTGTATAGTTTCCAAACACTTAACCGGTAATAGTATTATGTGCTTTGGGCATGTCATATCATCGGCAAAGCGTTTCTTGTTTGATTGTGGAGTCTATGATGTGTCGTTCCCTAGGAATGTCATTTGCTACTTAAAACATGACTATAATGATCCACTTGTAGGCGAGTCTACTTGAGCTATTTCCTAACTATGTTTAATCTTTACTTTGCATATTCTTGTGAGACGGGTTAGTCTTGCTGAGCCTTATGCTCACATTTGCAGTTAACGAGTTTTTGTCGGTTATACCGTTGATGAAGGGCCTGACGACGACGCCTTACCCTCATCAGAGTTCACCGCTGAGTGGGAGCCCTGCACGCCGCCATGATAAGGAGAGTGAGTTCTGCTAGTGTGAAGCATCCTAAAAGCATGGACGACTTTTCTTTATCATAGTTAGAGGTGAGGGCATAGTTATGATGATAGATTCTTTCCTTCAGTTAGTATTGTAAAATTTCTGATGTGTTTCCAAATAAAAGAATTGGTTTGTACTTTATTTTGGTTCTTTTCTTATATACTGTTTGGTGTCGCATCGCACGACACCACCCGATGAGATCCTTGGGTGTCGGGACTCCGGTCCCCACAGAGGGTTTTTCTCAAAGGTTAGAGAGGTGAGGGTATTGTGTTGCTTATATAGGGGTGGAGAGGTAGGGTTTTGTGGTGAATTTCATGTGGATTTTGTTGGGCGTCGTGTAGGTGCCGAGGTGGGATCTACTTGGGACTCTCAGGTAGGGCACGACTTGCGCCCAATTAAGGTAATTACCCAATAACCAATCGTGGAAGAATATTAGAATCCGAGTTGAATTCAGTAGGCCAGACTAGTCCGCATGGGGGACCGGACAAGTCCGTTATGAAAAAGAAACATTTCCGGAGAAGTGCATTTTGGATGGCTGGACAAGTCCGTTTGGCAACAGAAAGGTTTTCGGACAAGTTCGTACGTTGGACGGGGCAAGTCCTGGGTTAGCAAAATAGACGTTGGACAAGTTCGAAGAGACATCAGAAACTCGATCGGACTAGTCCGTGCATTGTGCCGAACAAGTCTGTAGTATTGAAGAAACTAAATTTATGAAACAGGAAGGGAATACATGACTAGTCCGGGTTTGGGGCCGGACAAGTCCGTACCTTGACAGACTTAAATTCCTGATGACATAAATTCATTTTAATCTTGTTCCTTTTAAGGTTGCTTTATGTTTAACATGTATGAGGATGTATGCAATGCATTGTTCATGAAAATGAGGGTGTTACAAATGGGCTCCACAACCAAACAAGGAAAGCTTTATCAAGTATATAAGTAAATAGAGACTCATAATAATATTATCACAAAGTCATAACTACAAGAAAAGATACGTGAGCCATACCTTTCCCAATTTAGACTTGGGACTAGAGGCTCCTCTCTACAGCCTAAGCTCCACTAAGAAACTAGGTGAACTAGTGTATACAATAGAATGATGGTCAAGTGGTGTGTGTTGAAGTGAGGGGTGAGCGGTCCTATTTATTGCTGGAGAAGGGTCGGTTCCCGCCTCCAAAAGCGCGCGAATCTGTCATCAACGACTTTAGGAAGCCATGTATTGTTATTTCCTATGCACTACTAACAATTCATTCCTAGCAAGGGTGCAAAAAATGCTTGTTAATAGTTTTTAGATTACAGATGTAAGTCTGCAAGCACACGAAATCTATCGATATAGCATTTCCTCTTTTAGAGTATTCCCAAAGGGTGTCATTTATATTCTCCGAAAGGAAGGCTAGGTGGAAGCAAATCAATCATCAAATGGAGAGGCTAGGTTGGTCTAGGTAGGGTTCTAGCAAGGATGGCTCATTGATAGTTTGAAGGCAGTGTGACACACACGAGAGCATTCTATCCTAAAGGGGAATAAACGAGGTAAAGAGGGACTAGGCTAAGAGTTAGGTAGATACTCCTACTATGCTTCTAGTGTACATATACATAGCCTAAGTTAATTACTAATGATTATATCAATTATAAATTCTCATGCTAAGTGGATTAACACATCAGGCACGGGTTTACCCTTAGAAATACTAGGATGACTACTGCCAAGAGCCTGTGGTATAGTCGAACGTGGAGGATTACAAAGGACAGATAGGGCAGTCACCACCTACTGCCTACCTATTCAATCCGTGGGTCTACGAGACATTCAACACTACTCATCTATCCTAGCACCATGCTAGCATATTAAATAATTACCTTAAGAGCCTAGGCACAAGACATCCTAAGGCAATGAACTAAATCATCGTTGAACCAATGTTAATTCATAGCATATGTGATTCATATTAACATAATCATGTCATAGCTAATTATACTATAGTGGGGGTTTGTAGTGCTTATGATAATATAATGAGAATGGTATAACATAATCATAAATACTACTCCTACCACATATATGGAATCCACAATAAAACAAGAAACGCTTCATCCAAGTATATGGAAAATAGAAGACTAAAGATAACATCTTTATTAAGAATAAAGTCACAACTACAAATAGGAATATGAGAGCCATACTGTCAAAGTGTTAAAGTGACACTTCCCCTGGATCTGTTAAGGAGCAGCCCTCTAGGTTCTTTGTTCGGCAGGGCTTAGTCCTCTATCGAATGGTCGCGCGTATGAGAGTGTGAGACTGTAGTTTTTACGTGGTTCGGGCCGAGAGAGAGTAACACCCTACTCCACGGTGAGGTTGTATTGCTGGTGTGTGTGTGTGTGTGTGTATGCGTAGATCGGGGATCCTTTGTACTAGTGTCAGTTTGGTCCTTTTATAGTCAAAGCTAGATGCCTTACAATTGGGGCCCAGAGCCTGACAGGTGGCCCCGGGGTGATCTTATCCTAAAGATCTATAGCTTCTCGCATAATCCTCCTCTGACCATGGCCTGAAGACTCGCTGTCATGCCGCCTTACTCGCAAGTGGCTCACGCGTAGTCACTGATGGTGTCAGGGGGTGTCCCGTCCGTCTGTCTAGTCACCGTAAGCTACCAACTTGGTGGAGCAGGGTAGGCCTGCTATGTCTTCACTATGATGTGACTAGGCCCAGTTGTCTCTGACCGTTGCCGTGCTCTATGTTACTCGCCGGAGGTGGGTGCCTTTCATCAATGCTTGATTTAGACGGGGCACACCATCCCTTAATTGCCGCATCCCACCACCCATGGTGAGTCGCGAGACACGTGGAAACTTCAGGGCTGGCCTCTGCCGTGGAGGCCAGGCTTGGTTTTTTGAGCCGCATGGCAGCTCCGAAGCCCTTCGAGTCATAAGGAGGCTCTGAAGCCTTTCAGGGCTCGTGGTAGCTCTAGAGCCCTTCTCTGTGGTGGGCGTCCGACCAGGTGCTTTGAGGCATGTGGTTGCGCCAGAGCTCACTCCTATAGAAGGGTGAGGTCTCGCCCAAACACGTGGCATCTTGGAAGCACGTCTCTCAGGAGGAGTCGGGTCCCATCCTTGAGGTCCACGTGGCATTGCTGGGTCCCGCACTTGAGGAAGGCCAAGATCTGACTCCTTTTGGACACGTGGCGCCATTGAATGTACCTAGGCACGTTCAACATGTGTGCAAGGGTACCCCGTCAGCGGGATACCAACAGTGGCCCCGGGGTCCACCTTGGGTGGAGGTGATGAGCCTAAGGGTGGAGCCCTTTCCATGTTTTCCCGCACAACCCTTTGAATTTTGTCTTGGTCAGTCAAAGTGGTTGGCGCCTATGCCAACGTGGCCACGCGTCCGCTCCTGGTTGAGGGACTATGGCGATGAGATCTTTGATTGCTGTAGTATCTCTATCTTCTGTGGCGCCTTTAACCTCGATGGTTCCTAATGTAGCTATTGCACTTACGTTTGCTCCACCTTTATGGGAACCGCTTTAGCTCTCTTCTCATGTGGCTAACCGCTTGGGCCAACACCTATGTCAGAGGGCCTAGCCCCTACTGTAATTGATGTTGGGGGTTGAGTGGTGCGGGCTGATCCTTTGCGATATGCCCAAAGTGTTCAGGCATTGAGGGGGTGATAAAAAAGGAAACCTTTGTTAGAGGGAATAGTTCCTTCCTTACTCACATCCTGCCGCTCGAGCCTTCACCTTCTTCTTGAGTGCCCAAGCCTTCACGACTCAGCCAAAGCTCTCATTCTTGCTTGCTCCGATGGCCTCCCCGCTGCCTCCTTCTCGTTTCCAGTCAGCAGAGGATCTGGCGCCGATGAGGCGATTGCTCGACTGGGCGGCGGTAGAGCAAGGATGGATGATCCACTGCTGTCGCTACCCTGCGTACCGAATACCCCTTGGGACTGTAAAGAGTACAAAGGAACTCCACCTATCTGAGTTGAAGACCTCCAAAGGCCCCACATGTCACTCGGAACTGGACCAACCTCCCTTCTATGGTTAGTCCCAGTGCCGCCACATGTATTATAAAACCGGAGCTACATTCCATACATAGGAAAGCTTCAGACTAGATACCTGTGTGGCACCCCCGGACCAAACCCCCCACAGAGGGAAGCTCCGGTACCGACACGTGTACAACGGCACCGGACCTACTCGTCCAAGACGGTAAGCTCCAGAGCTGCCACGCGTCCAACCGTCGGACCTTCAACTTTAAGGAACAGATTGGTGGACCTTCAACGGCTCGGACCTTCAAGGAAGATTAAATACTTCAAGACCCGATTAAGTGTCATTAATGCTATCTTAATGACACACGATCGGATGCCCCTTAATACCAGTAATGGCACCATTAAGGGGCGTTACTACGATATTAAGGAGAATTATGTACATTAACCATGTATTAGACATTAGTAACTGCCAGAGCCACATGTCGGGCCAGGATGATGATGTAACGGCCAATCCTTGTACTATAAAAGGACTGACTGAGCAATACATGGGACAGGCTTCCACATGAGCTCAAGACACTCTAGTCTCTGACACTAAAGCGCTGAGACGCTCAATACAACAACAACACACCTGTGGAGTAGGGTATTATGCTCAGGTGTCCCAAATCACATAAATCCTCATGTCAAATTGCCACCTTCTTCTGAATCTCCGCACGCCCTAACAGAACTAAAAACTCCGCTGGCTGCCAATGGTAGTATTGGGAGAATTGCCGGAATCACCCTCCAGCGGTTGGCGCGCCAGGAAGGGGCACATCGTCTGAGATTCAAAGATGGTGAATTCTGCTGCTGGATCGTCTAACGGCAACCATCCTGCACAACCTGCTAGAGGCAATCCCTCCTACATGCAGCAACCAGTAGGTGTTGTGACTCCAGTAGGAGTCATGCCACCACCGGCGAATCAAGATGGACAGCGAGATGGGGCGTCCGCGTCGATCACTACATCAGTGAACAACAACCCTGAGCATGCGCTTCATGCTGCGCGTGATCTTCTCCAACGTACGCCGCCTCCAGGAGCATCCCAAGGTGCAATGGAGCAGTGGAGAGCTGATGTGGATCATCTGGTTGCAGCAGCAGCCAATCGCATCAGCAATCACACCCCCCCCAGGGCGGGCCCAATCGCAGCATCGGACCTTGTCGGGTAGACTCGGTCCGCACGCTTCATAGCACAGGAGGCGTGCTGCATCCCAATAGGCGATGTCGCTGCCTTCCGAGGCGCGACATACTCACACAATAACGAGGCTTTCGACTCATGACCTCCGGGCTGAGATGGATCATCGTTATCGGCAAGAGGATGGTCATGTGCACATCGAGCGTGCTCGCGAGAGGCGAGAAGCTCGGGACAGTCCCGCTCCTGAGGTTACAGAAATCTCAAAGGAAAGCCATCTACTTGGTTTGAAGACCCTCGGAGGCCCACTTGTCAGACATGACCGGACCCACTTCTCCAACATGGTTAATCCCTGGGTCGCCACATGTACGACTAGCCCGGAGCTACCTCCCACAAGGGGGAAGCTCCAGACCACGTACCAAAATGGCACCTCCGGACTTAACCCCAGACCGAGAGAAGCTCCGGACCTGACACGTGTCTGGTAGCCCCGGAGCTACCTGCTTCCCACAGCAAGCTCCAGAGCTGCCACGTGTCAAATCGTCGGACCTTCCAGCTTCTAATCTCCGGAAGACCTTGTAACGGCTCCGGATCTTCAAAGGAGAGTCAAGGACTTAAAGACCCAGTTAAGTGCCATTAATACCATATTAATGGCACTCAATCGGACGATCTTAACACCAGTAACGGTGCTGTCAAAGCCCGTTACAGGATCATTAAGAGCAATTAATCGTGTATCAATACTAGTAACCGCCGGGGCCACATGTTGGGCCAGGCTAGCTTGTAACGGCCTATCCTTGTACTATAAAAGGACAGGCCGACGAAACACTCAGGGACGTTCACGGACGATCATACGCACCCCACGCGTTCATGACAAGCTCTTACCACTAATACAACACCAACACACCCGTGGAGTAGGGTATTACGCTCAGGCGGCCCGAACCACGTAAATCCTCGTGTCTCCTACATTACTTTGATTTTCACCTTCTTGAATCTCCGCGCGCTCACACCGAACCACAAACTCCTTCAACACTTTAGCAGTGTCGGGAGATCTGCCGGATCAAAACCACCGACAGTTGGTGCGCCAGGTAGGGGGCGCCCGAGATTTCAAGAATGGTGAACTCTGCTGCTGGATCATCCAATGGTCAACCCGCTGTTCAGGCTGTTGGAGGCAATCCCTCCAATATGCCCCCACCAGCAAGAGCCTCAGCGCCAGCAGGAGTCACACAGCCACCACCGCCGTCTCCTCCAGCAAACCAAGCTGGACAACGTGATGGTGCACCGGCGTCCATCACGGCGTCGGCGAATCATGACAATCCGGAACATGCGCTTCATGCAGCGCGTGCTCTTCTTCAACGTCCACCACCTCCTGATGCATCCCGGGATGCATTGGAGCAGTGGAGAGCTGATGTGGAACATTTTGTTGCAGCCGCAGCCAACCGCATCAGCAACCAGGGTCCTCCTCCTTCAGGATGGGCCCCGTCGCAGCGGCGGACTTTGTCTGGTAGACTTGGTCCGCACGTCTCCAACAACAGGAGACGAGTTGCGTCACAACAAGTGACGTCGTTGCCCTCTGGGGCACGACGCACCCATACGATATCAAGGCTTTCAACTCATGTCCTCCGGTCGGAGCTTGATCGCCGATATCGTCAGCGAGACGGCCGAGTCCATATTGAGCGTGCTCGTGAGAGACGAGAGGCTCAAAGCACTCCTGCTCCCGAGGGAGTAGGAGGAGGCTGTTTAGCCCTGGCCATGCATCTGCACATGGTCAATTGGCCACAGAAGTTCCGGCCTCATCTGCCGGAGAAATTCGACGGGACTATCAACCCCGCCGAATTTCTTCAGATTTACTCCACTGCTATTTTGGCAGCTGGAGGAAATGAGGTTGTAATGGCCAATTATTTCCCTGTGGCTTTAACCGGAACCGCGAGGTCCTGGTTTATGAGCCTTCCACCCAACTCTATCAACAGTTGGGAGGAGTTGTGCCGACAGTTCACCGCCAACTTCGGGAGTTCATACACCCGACCAGGCACCGAACTGGATCTTTTTGCCGTCGTGCAAAAAGAGAGAGAATCCTTGCGATCCTTCATACAGAGGTTCTCTCAGGTATGCAACACTATTCCTTCTATCTCTAGCGCCTCTGTCATTGTGGCATTCAGACACGGAGTACAGGATAAGAAGATGTTGGAGAAACTGGCAATCAAAGAGATTACCAGTGTCACGGAGCTCTTCAGCTTGGCTGACAAGTGCGCCATAGCTGCGGAGGGCCGTGAAATGCACTCCAAATCAACTCCGGAGGGTAACAAGAAATCCTCCAAAGAATAAGCCGCTACCTCCGGGAACGGCAAGAAGAAGAAAAAGACCAACGGCAAGAAGAAGCCGTCGGCCGGTACATCCAATGCCGCAGCTGCTGCAGCTCCGGGTGGCCGGGGGCCACGCCCCGAAAAGCGACCTCGACCGTCTTCAGAAGACGGAGGCAAATCCAAGGTGTGGTGTCCAATTCACAAAATGGGCAGCCACAGTTTGGAAGATTGCCGGGAGGTCCAAAACCTCGCCGAGCGCTACAACAAGCGCCGGGAAGAGTCTCCTTTCCGTCAAAGGGAAGGAAAACAGAAAGTCGACGAAGCTCCGGCTGAAGAGGAGTTAGGGTTTCAGGATCCCAAAAAGGTCCTGAAAGCCGTCTACACCTCCGTCGACGACGATTCCGACGTCTCCGACAACGAGCGTCGGAAAACCATGAACACTATTTTTGGTGGATCATGGAACATCACCTCCCGCCGCGTCATCAAGACTATGAGTTGGGATATGGCCGCTGTAGCTCCTACAGCTAGACCGGAGCCACATCGAAAGTGGATGGACACAACCATCACTTTTGATGCTTTGGACTGTCCTCGAAGCATGGTCGGAGCTGGACAGTTACCTTTGATGGTATCTCCCACCATCAACAACATCCAGCTCCATCATGTTATGGTGGACGGAGGTTCGGGGCTGAACCTCATAAGCTTTGAAGCTTTTACCAAGCTTCAGCTCCGACCTTCAGATCTCCATCCCTCCCGACCTTTCTCCGGAGTAGGTCCGGGGGCCATTACCCCACTCGGAGCTATTACTCTTCCTGTTACCTTCAGGACACGGGAGAAGTATCGAACCGAGAAGTTGGTCTTTGACGTTGCTCAGATCAACTTACCATTCAACGCCATCTTGGGTAGGCCTGCCCTGTACAAATTCATGGCAGCCGCTCATTATGGTTATCTGGTGTTGAAAATGCCAACACCAGTAGGCGTTCTCCGGATCCGCGGAGATCGTACTGCAGGAGTAACTGCTTTGGAGGAACTTCATGCGCTCACTACGGCGCAAGAGGAAGACTCCAGGCAGGAGCAAGCTCCAAGACCTCCGAGCATTCGTCAGCGAGGCTCGACGTCAGCACCTCGTGTGCAGCCAAGCGGCGACACCGACATTCCCATCAAAGTCGTCCAAATTGGTTCCGATGCCGCTCAGACCACCCGTATATCGGGAGGATTGAACGACAAATAGGAACTCGCGCTCATCACTTTCCTCCGGGCTAACGTTGACGTGTTTGCTTGGCAACCGTCACAAATGCCTGGGATCCCCAGGGAAGTGATTGAGCACAATCTGAAGATCTACCCCGATGCCCGGCCTGTGCATCAGAAACCTCGGAAGCAATCCGTAGAGCGGCAGAACTTCATCCGACAAGAAGTGAAGAAGATACTCGAAGCCGGATTCATCCGAGAAGTCTTCCATCCAAAATGGCTGGCGAACCCAGTTGTTGTGCCCAAGGCTGGCGGGAAGCTTCGGATGTGCATCGACTACACCACACTAAATAAGGCATGTCCAAAAGATCCATTCCCACTACCTAGAATAGATCAGATAGTGGATTCCACCTCCGGGTATGAATTACTGTGTTTCCTAGACGCATATTCTGGGTATCACTAGATCAGGATGTCTAGGGAGGATGAAGAGCATACTTCATTCATCACAGTAGATGGATTGTACTGCTACACAGCCATGCCCTTTGGTCTCAAGAATGCAGCTTCAACTTTTGTACGAGCAATGTACAAAACTTTTGAGGAACTCATCAGAGACATAGTGGAAGTGTACGTCGATGACATCGTGGTCAAGGTCAAGAACAAGGAGTCACTCTTAGACACCTTGCAGGCTGTCTTCGACAAGCTGCGGGCCACCCGCACAAAGCTAAACCCGGACAAGTGCGTGTTTGGGGTTAGCTCCGGAAAACTTCTTGGTTTCCTGGTAAGTCACCGGGGCATAGAAGCTAATCCGGCGAAGATAAAAGCCATTGAAGACATGCGGCCACCAACCCGCATCAAAGACGTCCAAAAGTTAACTGGATGTCTAGCAGCCCTCAGCCGGTTCATATCAAGACTGGCAGAGCGGGCACTTCCCTTCTTCAAGTTATTGAGGAAGTCCGGACCATTCCAATGGTCCGAAGAAGCAGAGAAGGCATTCCAGGAGCTGAAACAGTTCCTCACCACCCTACCAATTCTGGTAGCTCCGAACCCTGGTGAGCCTTTGTTGCTTTACATTTCAGCTACTGACGAAGTCGTCAGTATGGTTTTGGTTGCGGAGAGACCGGAACTACCCCACATTCAGAAATCCAGACCCCTTCGGGAGGGTCCGGAGGTTCCTGAAAGCAAGTTTGGGTCCCAGCTCCCAGATTCGAACCCACAAGAAGTCACTTCGGGAGACCTAGACCCCTCCGGGAGGGTCCGGGTCATTTCTGAAGAAGCTCCGGATTCTTCCAGCCAGAACCCGGAGGTCCCCGAAGAGAAACTGGACCCCTCCGAGAGGGCCCGGATCAATGAAGAGGAAGCTCCGGACCCCTACGGGGGGTCTGGACCATTCAACGCCTGGTATACTTCATCAGAGAAGTATTACACGATGCCAAGACTCGATACCTAGAGGTGCATAAGCTACTCTATGCAGTTCTTATTGACTCCAGGAAGCTTCGACATTACTTCCAAGCTCATAAAGTCTTGGTGGTGACCTCCTATCCACTTCGAGCAATCCTGCATAATCCCAATTCAACTGGGAATATTGCAAAGTGGGCAGCGAAATTGGCTGAATTTGATCTTGAATTTATTTCAAGACAAGCAGTCAAGAGTCAAGCTTTGGCAGATTTTGTGGCAGAATGGACTCCCTCTCCATCAAACCCTGGGGCCCCAGTGAACAGAAGACGGAGCATCAAGCTCCAACCTTCACCGAGCCTCACTGGACTCTTTACTTCGACGGCTCCATGTAGAAGCAGGGGGTCGGAGCTGGAATCCTTATCCTCGCACCGACTGGGGAGAAGGTGAAATACATGGTACACATTGACTTCAAGGCAACCAACAACATGGCGGAATATGAAGCACTCATCTACGGACTAAAGGTGGCACTGTCATACGGTGTCAGGCAACTGCTAGTCAAAGGAGATTCACAGCTCATCATCAAGCAGGTGAAGGGTGAATGCTCCTGAAACAATCTCCAGCTAGCTGCTTACCTCCTAGAAGTCCAGAGGCTTCAGAAGGACTTTGAAGTCCTAGACCTTCACCATGTTCAGCGTCCCCACAATGCTGAAGCAGACGAACTCTCGTGAAAGCATCAACCGGAGCTCCGGCTCCTGACGGAACTTTTGTTCGGAGATTGTCAAAACCCACAGCTCAGCCTGCCGAACTGAACGAAGGGGGCGAGATCAGCATCCCGAAGCTGACGGTCCCGATGGCCCTATTACCATGGCAGCCATCAAGGGTCGTAGGTGCTGCCGGAAGCTCCGAGCAACCCAGCACGCAAGACTCAAATGCTCAAGTCAGTTCCGATGCATGGATCTCGGAGATCTGGAACTACTTGAAAGACAACATCCTTCCTGACGATGATGTATCCGCTGACCGGGTAGTCAGATTGGCTAAAAGATACACGCTGGTAGAAGGGGATCTCTACCGGCACGGTGCCAACGGCATCCTAATGCGGTGCATCACAAGGGAAGAAGGCTGCGAGCTCCTCACAGAAATCCATGGAGGCGAGTGTGGGAACCACTCGTCTTCCCGCACGCTGGTTGGTAAAGCCTTTCAGCATGGCTTCTACTGGCCTACAGCGCTCCAGGATGCCACTGGGCTAGTGAAGAAATGCGAATCATGCCAATTTCATGCAAAGCAAATTCATACACCGGCTCAGCCCTTACAAATGATACCTCCTACATGGCCCTTCACCGTGTTGGGGATGGACATCTTGGGACCCTTCCCAAGAGCCGTCGGAGGTTACAAGTTCCTGTACGTCGCCATTGACAAGTTCACCAAATGGCCGGAAGCAACTCCAGTTGTGACGATCAACAAGCAATCTGCTATCAACTTTCTGCAATCCATTGTGAGCAGATTTGGAGTCCCAAACAAAATCATCACTGATAATGGGACTTAATTCACAAGCTCCGCATTCCAAGGATATTGCGAAGACCTCGACATACAAGTCTGCTACGCCTCCGTAGCTCACCCAGCCAGCAATGGCCAAGCCGAGAGAGCAAATGCAGAAATCCTTAAGGGACTCAAAATGCGCACCTATGAGCATTTGAAGAAACATGGAACCAACTGGATCGAAGAGCTTCTTCCCACTCTATGGGCCAACAGGACTTCTCCAAACCGGTCAACCGGAGAAACACCCTTCTTTCTGGTGTACAGAGCTGAAGCAATCCTTCCTCCGGAAATCACCTTGGGTTCGCTCCGGGTCCGGACCTTCGACGAAGCCGCGCAGGACCAGCTCCGGCGTGAAGACCTAGACCTCCTCGAGGAGGGAAGGTGCCAAGCAGCTGTTCGGAGTGCCCGATATCGCCAAGCTCTACGGCGTTATCACCAGCGGCATGTACACAACCGACAGCTCGAGGAAGGCGATCTGGTGCTACGGAGAAAACTATCCAGAGAAGGGTTAAACAAACTCTCCCCCAGCTGGGAGGGGCCCTTCCGAGTGATCAAAGTATCCCGTCCCGGAAGCGTTCGCTTGGCTAACGAGGATGGGACACCTCTCCCAAATCCTTGGAACATCGAGCACCTCCGTAAGTTCTACACTTAATACCACGGAGGTGAGTCTTGAGTAACTTGAGATGTATGTTATAGAGTCATTGTACAGAGTCGGGTAGTTCCTCCGGGAGAGCAGCCAGACCTTTCCCGAAAGGTCCACAAAGCTCATGCAGCACTTGTCACAGTCTCCGGACTAAAAGTGTGGCTAACTACCCTGGGTCAAACGAGAAACCAAACACACTTAGCCTGGTTCTGTACCCTAAGAGTGTACTTGTTTCCCCTGTACCCCAGACCTATAATGAAAGACATCTTCATGGGAAATAGACTCCACGTGCATTTATTTTGTACAGGCTCAACATTTTTATTTTTCTCTTTCTTGTCTATAACAAAGACGTGCAATTCTTGAGAAATTTTAGTTTGACCGGTTTATATACGATTCGAGTTGTATTGTCAGTTCTTTTGGATTCAAATATCACTCATGGCCAACTCGCCCGAAAGCCGCCAAGCCAATCTAGGGCCGGAGTGTGCTATCGACTTAGCCTGGTCAAGCACCCTAAGTACGCCACTCTACCTACACCCCGATAGGCCGAAGTAAGGCGAGTCCATGAACAGTTGAACGCATCCGGTTGTATTTAAAATCGCCTTCAACTTAAAGTTTTCTTAAGAATCGTAAGCCGCAACGAAATTATAGACAAGGAACGAATTTTACTATTTTTCTTGGCTTAAGTGTGCAGGAAAAATAAACTCTACGTTGATGGAGATAAGCTGGAGCTAACTAAGCTCCGACTCCCCTAAGGGGGCCAGCCGTCGACGCTGAATATAAGATGGTGAGAAGAACCCGTAAATGGAGTCTGCTGCCATCAAACCAAGTGTTGGCAAAGGTCACTACCGGAGCTACCTAGCTCCGACACCCCGGAGGACTAACTATCAATGCTCTAGGTGTTGATAGAGGCTATTGCCGGAGCTACCAAGCTCCAGCGATGGACAATGCCGGAGCTTCTAAGCTCCGACAACCTCAGGGGACCTTCACTATCGAAGACTTCGGACCTAAATGCTACAAGTTCGGAGCAAATGAGTCTTCAACAAAACTCAATATCCTTTTGGTACATGTTCACAATCAAATTGTGTACATCTACCAGGGGGCCAAGTGAAGATAAAGATGTTGAAGACAAAAAGTGAAATTCGCAAAAATTTGGGGATTTCATTCATCTGGAGACAGGAGATTACATCTGGAGACAAGGGATTACAAAATTGAGGAAGAAGAAGAGAAAATACAAGTGAGAGCTAAAGAGATGGTCCTAGACCCTATGGAAGAACTCGGCGACTTTCTGGGTGACCTCCGATACGCTGGCTCGGGTAGCTTCGCCTTCTCCTTCGACGGGGCCTTCAAGCACCGGGTCCAGAGGAAATTGGGGGTTCCGGCTGGTGTAGCACGTCAGCACATACTCTGCGATGTTCTTCGCCAGGGATTGCCCCTCAACCTCCAATTGGTCCGCGATGACATCGCCCACCTTGGAGAGCTTGCTACCTGCTGCGCTCAATGCCTGCAGCGCAAGGTCCGGCTCCGGCTCCGGATCATCCGGGCGCACGGGGCTGAAACCCATCGGCGTCAGCGCATCATTGGCCTTGCCCAGGAACTCCCAAATCTGTAGGGAGTCCGCCGTCCTCAAGCTCTTCATCTCTTCCAGGGATCTCTTGGCCGCCGTCAGTTCGGAATTATCACGGGCGAGGCGCTCAACTTCTTTGGCGTTTTGCTGAATCTTTGCAGCAACCCGCCTCTCAAGTCTTCCGAGCTCCTCCTCTCGGAGGTGGATCTTGTTCCGACGATCGACCAGGTCCTTCTCCCTAGCCTCCACTTTTTTCTCCCGGGCAACAAGGGCACACTCGTATTCGTAGAGTTCCTGCCCCCGCACCCAGGTCTTCTCCTCTTCCTCTTGGCAGTGCTCTTCCAACTTCTTGGTGCGCTCCTCGAGGCCCTTGTCAGCCAGAGCTACTTTTTCGGCGAGCTCCTCTTCCCTCCTCAGGACGTCATCCCGCAGCTCCAGGAGTTTCTGCTCTTCGTCCTCGAGCCGTCTCTCCCTCTCTTCAAGTGCCTCTCGGCGCTTGATGAGTGCGGTGTTGATGGCCTCAATCTGTTCGTGCCGAGCATTGGCCGCGTCGTTGGCAGCTTTGGCCTCATCGTGGATCTCCCGGGATTGAGCGTCGAGGGCATGAGTCATGCTCTCCCTGAAATCCAGCAGCTTGCCCCAGTACTCCAGGCGGATCTTCTCCCGCTTGATCCACTCCTTGTCATCCGCTAGCCTCGAGTGCGCCAGCTTGGTCTCAAAGTGGAGTCGGTTACGCCACCGCCTAAGGGTTTGGCGCTCCTCTTCAAGAGCCTTGCTGTCGTGGAAGAAGGCCAATTGGACTTGACGCAGACTGGAGCAGGCATTGTCGATAGACATCGACAGCGGGATGGGCTCCGGACCTGCTGGGGTCTCCTCCGCTGGTTCCAGCGGGTCTTCACATACAAAAATTGGGTCCCACTCTACGAGAGCGGAACCCTGAGCTTCCAAGGCACTAGGGCCGTCCTCCGGGATGGCCTCAGTCGCCATCGAAGAAGGCCCCGCCGCCAAGTCTTCGTTCACCTCCTCGGGTCGGGGGCCAGCGACTTCGCTTGGGCACTCCGGCTCGGCCGCAGGTACCTCCGACGTCGTCGCCTCTGGAGCAGGAGCTGCTACTGGCTCCGACCAGGACACCTCTTCCGAGGGAGGCTCGAGCTCCATCGCCTCTTCAACCACCGGCTCTATGACCGGCGCTCCAACAATAACCGGCTCAGCGGCTGGTGCTTCGGAGGTAACCGGCTCAACTGCCGGAACTACCTCGACTTCCGGCTCGCATGCCGGGGCTTCATTCACCTCCGGCTCAACCGCCGGAGCTTCGATAAGTTCCGGCTCCGAGGCCGGGACTACTACTTCCTCCGGCTCAACAGTCGGAGCTTCCACCACTGCAGCACCAGGACCCGGAGCTTCAACCTCCGAGACAAGTGCCGCTGGCGTGTATTCACTCCCGTGGTCTGGCGCTACCACGGGAACTTCTGGGGATGAGTCGAGGTTCATGACCACGACAGCCGGCGCCGGAGCTGTCGCAGTCTCAGCCACCACCTGGGGCGGCACCGGGACAGGAGCAGAAGCTCCCACGGCCTCAGACATCGTGGCCGAGGGTGGAGCTTCACTCCCCTTCTTGGGGACGCTGTAGAGGATGGACAAAGAAAATTAACAAACAATCGCTACAATTAAAAAGTTAACCAAGGTAAAGATCAAAAATTACCTTGGAAGGCTTCCGCACCAGCTTGCGCGGAACCACTTTCCTGGACGTTCCGGGCTGGCCACGGTCAGCGTAGAAGCTCCAGAAGGCCCCTCAGAACTCGTCGCAGCTACGGGCGTTTCCCGGGTCGAGGCTCTCCTCGGTCGGGAGGAACCCCTGGACCTGGAGGCTCCCACCGTCCCAGGTGCCGGAGTCATGCGCCCGGAGCTAGCACCCCAGGAGGGTTCCACCACGGGGACAGACGCGCTCCGGGAGGACCCCACTACAGGGACAGTCGCCACGGTGGCAGAAGATCTTCCCCCCTGGGGAGAAGGGACCGAGGCGGGAGTATCAGGCCTGACGGACCTTCCGTCGGCATATCGCAGCTTCCTCTTCCGGCTCTCTGGCTCATCCGCCAGCTCCTTACCCTTGCCGACGACCTCGACCCTCGGCTGTGGGGTAGGGGCGGAGCCGTCTTCAGGTATCCCGGGGATCGCCACCCGGGTGGTTGATCTTCTCTCAACGGCACCAAGGTCGTCAAGTGCAGGCATCGTCCGCCGGAGCTCCCTGCTGAACTCCACTTCCACGTTCAGAGGGAGAAAGGCTGACGGCGGAGTTAAGTCGTCATCGTCGACGTCGATGCCGTGCTGGAATTTCTTGAGGTGGAACTCCAAGGTCTTCCCCACCATGTTGGACTTCAACCCGGTCTCAACCCGGTCCTCGTCCATCACGCTGTTGAGGGCCCAAGCGAGCTTCTCCCTCCTCTTCAGCGGCGCCCACCTGTTGGCCAGGAAGTTGCAAAATACCGCCTGAGGGGTCAATCCCCCCTCCACACATTGGCGGATCCTGGTCAAGGCGGGGTCGAAAGCTTCCGCCAGCACCGGAACCTCACTCCAGATCGTCGTGTCGATGCCGGGCAGACCATCGGGCAGCTCCAACCGCTCATGCTCCTCCACCCTGACAACTATCCAATCTTTCTTCCAGTCATCCCACTTCCCGGAAGGGAACGACCGGAGGTACTTGAATGGGCACTTCTTGCGCTTCACAAAGTAGTAGAAGCCAAGATACTCATTGCTCCGGCCGATGGTGTGGACGGTGAAGAAGGTCCGGAAGAGTTCGATGCAGGGGGGGATGCCCACCCACATCTCACAGAAGTGGACAAAGATGGACACGAGGAGAATGGAGTGAGGGCCAAGGTGGTATAGCTGCAGACCATAGAAGTCTAGCAGTATCAAGAAGAAAGAAGAAAAAGGTGGGATCAACCCCACCATGGCGTACGAGGAAAAGTACACCATTTCACCGGCGCGCTCCTTCTCGAAGGGGAGCTCTCCGCCGGTACGGACCAAGTGGTTGAAGAAGTCCGAGGACCACCCCATGAGGGCCCGGACCTTCTTCAAATCATTGTCGGTCTTCAAGCGACTCTCGCACAGACCCAACTCTATCGCGGCACAGCTAGGCAAGAGAACAAGAGCGAAGCACGAGTTGGGAGTTTAAGCGCAAGATCAGATGAAAGGCGTAAAGAACTCCTGATGGTGTGCGCTTTCCTTCTTAAGTAAGCCCTCGCAACGCTTGGATGGAAACCGCAGGGAAGTCGAAGATACTACTCAAGAATTCAGCCCAACCGATGACAAGAGGGCCCGAGACCACCCCGACGATCAAGTCGAGGCACTTACCAAGGCGAACAGTTGTCATCACGCGGCGGGAAACCCAAAGGCGGCTGCCTGACAGGGCGCGCGGAACCGATACGGTTTTCGTATCGGGAACCGGCGACCTTCAATTTCGTGAGATCCGCACGTCAAAGATCTCATCTGCCGCCTGAGATACGCCACGTGGCGGGATTTAACTGTAAATCTTTGCCAACGGCACCTTCAAAGACCCTTGAAGACCCAGTTCAAGAGTCGTAAGGATGGACCCACCTCCGACGGAATGACTTCACCCCAGTGATCTTCCTCAGAGGTAAGTCCAGGGGGCCACTGTCGGTACCCCTAAAAACCATACACTCCTTGAGGTTACAGAAATCTCAAAGGAAAGCCATATACTTGGTTTGAAGACCCTCGGAGGCCCACTTGTCAGACATGACCGGACCTGCTTCTCCAACATGGTTAATCTCTAGGTCGCCACGTGTACGACTAGCCCGGAGCTACCTCCCACAAGGGGGAAGCTCCGAACCACGTACCAAAACGGCACCTCCGGACTTAACCCCAGACCGAGAGATGCTCCGGACCTGACACGTGTCTGGTAGCCCCGGAGCTACCTGCTTCCCACACCGAGCTCCAGAGCTGCCACGTGTCAAATCGTCGGACCTTCCAGCTTCTAATATCCGGAAGACCTTGTAACGGCTCCGGATCTTCAAAGGAGAGTCAAGGACTTAAAGACCCAGTTAAGTGCCATTAATACCATATTAATGGCACTCAATCGGACGATCTTAACACCAGTAACGGTGCTGTCAAAGCCCGTTATAGGATCATTAAGAGCAATTAATCGTGTATCAATACCAGTAACCGCCGGGGCCACATGTCGGGCCAGTCTAGCTTGTAACGGCCTATCCTTGTACTATAAAAGGACAGGCTGACGAAACACTCAGGGATGTTCACGGACGATCATACGCACCCCACGTGTTCGTGACAAGCTCTTACCACTAATACAACACCAACACACCCGTGGAGTAGGTTATTACGCTCAGGCGGCCCGAACCACGTAAATCCTCGTGTCTCCTACATTACTTTGATTTTCACCTTCTTGAATCTCCGCGCGCCCACACCGAACCACAAACTCCTTCAACACTTTAGCAGTGTCGAGAGATCTGCCGGATCAAAACCACCGACAACCACTATCCTTGCGGCTAGGGGCAATGAGGCCGTGATGGCAAATTATTTCCCTATGGCTTTAACTAGGACCGCCAGGTCTTGGTTCATGAGCGTTCTGCCTGACTCCATCAACAGCTGGGCGGAGCTGTGCCAACAGTTCACTGCCAACTTCGGGAGCTCATACACACGACCAGGCACGGAACTGGACCTTTTTGCTATCAAGCAGAAGGGGGGAGAGTCCTTGTGATCTTTCATCCAGAGGTTCTCCTAGGTACGAAATACCATTACTTCTATCTAAAGCACTTCTGTTATTGTAGCATTCAGACAGGGCGTTCAAGACAAGAAGATGCTGGAGAAGCTGGCGACAGAGGAAGTCACCAGCGTCACGAAACTCTTCAGCTTGGCAGACAAGTGTGTCAAGGCTGCGGAGGGCCATGAAATGCACTCGCAACCACCTCCGGAGGCCAACAAAAAGTCCTCCAAAGGTGAAGCCACTATCTCCGGGAGTGGCAAGAAGAGGAAAAAGTCCAACGGCAAGATGAAGCCGTCGGCCGGCACACCTATTGCCGCTATTGCCGCAGCTCCGGGTGGCCAGGGGCCACGCCCCTATAAATGACCTCGGTCGTCGTCTGAAGACGGTGGCAGATCCAAGATGTGGTGTCCCATACACAAGACGGACAACCACAACCTGGAAAACTGCCGAGAGGTCCAGAACATCGCCGAGCGCCACAACAAGCGCCGGGAAGAAGCTCCTTTCCGTCAAAGGGAAGGAAAAAAAAAGTTGACGAAGCTCCGGCTAAAGAGGAGTGAGGCTTTCAGAACCCCCAAAAGGTCTTGAAGGCTGTTTACACCTTCATCGACATCGACTCCGATGGCTCCGATAACGATCGTCGAAAGACCATGAACACCATCTTTGGTGGTTCGTGGGACATCACCTCCTGCCATGTCCTCAAAACAATGCGGCGGGACATGGCCTCTGTAGCTCCTACCGCCAGGGCGGAGCCTCATCAGAAGTGGATGGATACTGCCATCACTTTTGATGCTTTGGACTGCCCTCAGAACATGATCGAAGCTGTCCAACTTCCACTGATGGTATCTCCGACCATCAACAACATTCAGCTCCACCACGTAATGGTGGACGGAGGTTCAGGGCTGAACCTCATAAGCTTCGAAGCCTTCGTCAAGCTTCAACTCCGACCTTCAGACCTTCGCCCCTCCTGACCTTTCTCCGGGGTAGGTCTGGGGGCCATAACTCCACTCGGTGCCATTACTCTCCCAGTGACCTTTGGGACCCGAGAGAATTACAGGACTCAGAAGTTTGTCTTCGACGTGGCACAAATCAACTTGCCATTCAACGCCATCTTGGGCAGGCCAACCTTGTACAAATTCATGGCTGCTGCTCATTATGGCTACTTGGCATTGAAGATTCCAACACCCTCAGTCGTTCTCCGGATCCGCGGAGACCGCATCGCCGGAGTTACAGCTCTGGAAGAACTCCACGCACTTGCTACAACGTAGGAGGAAGAATCCGGAAAGGACCAAGCTCTGAAGCCTCCGAGTATTCGTCATCGAGGCTCAACTTCCGCACCTCGTGTGCAACCAAGCGGCAACACCGACATTCCCGTCAAATCGTCCAAATTGGTTTCGACACCGCTCAGACCACCCGTATATCGGGAGGTCTGAACGACAAATAGGAACTCGCGCTCATCACTGTCCTACGGGCTAATGTCGACGTGTTTGCCTGGCAACTGTCACAAATGCCTTGGATCCCTAGGTAAGTGATTGAGCACAATTTGAAGATTTATCCACCCAAAATGGCTGGTAAACCCAGTCGTTGTACCTAAGGCCGGCGGGAAGCTTCGGATGTGTATCGACTACACTACACTGAATAAGGCATGTCCAAAGGATCCATTCCCACTACCCAGAATAGATCAGATAGTGGATTCCACCTCTGGGTGTGAATTACTGTGTTTCCTAGAGCATATCTGGGTATCATCAAATTAGAATGTCTAAGGAAGATGAAGAGCATACCTCCTTCATCACAGTAAATGGATTATATTGTTACACTGCCATGCCATTCGGTCTCAAAAACGTTGGTTCAACGTTTGTGCGAGCTATGTACAAAACTTTTGGAGAGCTCATTAGATATGTAGTGGAAGTGTACGTCGATGACATCGTAGTCAAGATCAAGAACAAGGAGTCATTCCTTGACACCTTGCAAGCTGTCTTCGACAAATTACAAATTACACGCACCAAGCTGAACCCAGGCAAGTGTGTCTTCGGGGTTAGCTCCGGAAAGCTTCTTGGATTCTTGGTGAACCACTAAGGAATAGAGGCGAATCCGATGAAGATTAAAGCTATTGAAGACATGTGGCCACCAGCCTGCGTCAAGGATGTCCAGAAGCTAACTGGATGTCTAGATGCCCTCGGCCGGTTAATCTCAAAACTGGCGGAACGGGCGCTACCTTTCTTCAAATTATTGAGGAAGTCTGGACCATTCCAATGGTCTAAAGAAGGATAAAAGGATTTCCAAGAGCTAAATCAGCTCCTCACCACTCTACCAACTTTGGTAGCTCCGAATCCTGGTGATCCACTTCTGCTTTACATCTCGGCAACTGACGAAGTTGTCAGCATGGTCCTGGATGCAGAAAGACCAGAACCATCCCCAGTTCAGGAGTCTAGACCCCTCCGGAAAGGTCCAAAACTACCTGAAGGCGAGTCTAGGTCCCAGCCCCCAGACCTGGATCCTCGAGGCAAGACGCCAGAGGATCAACCTCCCTCAAATTAAGGAGTTACAGTTGCTGAACAAGAAGATCCGGATCCTTCCAGGAAGGTCCGGATCACTTCAGAAGAAGCTCTGGGTTCCTCTAGCAAGAACCTAGAGGTCTCCGAAGAAGGTCCGGACCCCTCCGGGAGGGTCCAGGTTGATGAGGAGAAAGCTTCGGGCCCCTCCGGGAGGTTCCGAACAGTCTAGCACCCAGTCTACTTCATCAGTGAAGTGCTTCATGACGCCAAGACTCAGTACTTAGAGGTGCATAAGCTGCTCTATTGTGACGCCTGATTCTGAAAAAAAAAAGAACCAAGCTAACGCATATGTGTGCCCAGGATGTTCAACACACATACACGAGTGCATACACAAAAGAGTATACAAAAAATTACCACAAGACAATATTAATTAACCAAATTTTATTACACAAACCATATTAATGACAAGTTCAACTAATGCAATGGAAATGAACTAATTAAGCAACTAAGCAAACTAAACAGCTAGGCAGCATAGGCAATAGGGTATAGCGCAGCTCCAATCAACACCATAGGCAAGCTGACAGTAGACACGGCCTAGAACTCCGCATTATCACCATTAAACTCCCAATCCTGACCTGCAACTGTTGGGAGGGATTGCAAGAGTGAGTACATGTCATACTCCGCAAGTGTGGAAAGTATGACATGTGGCTGATTCAAATGACGACAATAATAATGGCTAAGTGCTGGAAAGTACATTAAAACATTTGAAAAGCAATATATTACATGTATGTGAAATAAACCCATCATAATCATAAGTAATATCATAATACCAGTCTATAATTCACCATCCTCATCCATAATTCCAGATTTGACCATTTGCCAATAACCATATTCAATACCAGAAATTAATCCATAACCATAATACCAACCATAACCATCGCAAATACCATCCCAATACCGAGTACCCTCTAATCATGGAAGTTGTCCAGGTGCTCATAACTGGGAGCACGACTATCATGATAGTTTTAGACACAATCTGCAGAGGTTGTATCGCTTTACCCACGTGTTTGTGATTTCATCACCCGTCGGTGACTAAAGAAACCTCTCTTATGCCAATCACACTTCCTTTGGTGTATGGCCAAGAGATCACAAAATAGCCTTTACAAAGGGATTACTAGCCTATTTAGACCCCACTAAGGTTTCACCGGTGGCGATGTCTCCTACAGAGCACATCTTCAAACAAGGGCCCCCTCTTGAGCCATTTGGATCCCAAGGTAGTCCCACCAATCATCAAAAAACCCAATCCGACTACCCCTTCCCCGAGCATCCACAATGGTCGAAACAACACTAGCAAAGCCCTAATTAATCAACTACGCCGCACCCATACTTGGCCTCGTGGTGGCACTGCAGTCCTGGCTTATTCTCGCATGAATCGGTCCTTAGATATAAAGCAAGCAACAACCATGACATCCAACCCGTCCACATACCAGGCTTGCTTAGATCTTCCATTACTGTATCATATTGACCAGTTCACATTAACCAAAATATCATTAATGCTTAATTAAATGTGTAGTGTTGTTTTCCCATCCAAATTAATTAAGTGAAGCAAAAAGGTAAAAACCCTTCCCGACTCTCTACCATGTAATCCAGGTGACAATGGTGGTCAACAAAACTAGTAAACTTCCTACCATAGGGTTTCCCTTCAATTTGACATAGCATGAAGTTTTGCAGACAAAACATTTATTTTAAAAACAGGATCAATATGCTCCAAGGACACTTGCCTTGCTCTTGCTATTGATTAGGGTCAAAGCCTTCAAACTCTTGGTGCTGTAGATCCTCCGCGGCACTCTCTAGCGCAAATCCATCTAATCCACACAACAAACATACAAGACAAGAAACACAATCAAAGAGTGCATAAGTATTACTCAATATGACATGACATGCATGATTAATGCAAATGCAAGGTATAACTTGTTACTAGATTGCTTTTAATGATAACTAACTAGTTCTAATAGCTTTTAACAAGTTTAAACAGGTTTGGAGTTGATTAGATAAAATTTTAGGATTCATTCAACACAATTTAACCAGAAAGATCGGACTAGTCCGCTAGGGACCGGACAAGTCCGCACTTTACGAGATCAGCAAATTAGGGTTTTCTAGATCGACGTAAATTCAGAGATTAGGGGTTGAATTCACGTAAGGAAAAGATAATAGAAGGTATACTAGGTGTTTAGGACTCCAATGAATCAAGAAACTTGGAGGTAGCACTTGGATCTTGGTGATCTAGGGTTGGTGATGAACTTGGAGATGAATTGGTGATGAAGAACGAAACTTGATGGAGATCTTGATCCTCTTTCGTTTCCTCGTCTTCTTCTTCTTGCTTGGGATCTTCTCCTCCCACCTTGATGGTGGCTCCCCACGAACTAGGGTTTGGGTGGGTGGAAAAGTGGCAAATAGATGTCAGCCTAAGGGGTGGGGTTGTTTATATAGAGGTGGAGGCTAGAGTTAGATGGATTTTGAGTTTGAGATGAGTAGAGGCCGGTTTAGAGTCCCACATGGGCTCTAAAAGAGTTAGGTACTACGTCCCTAGGCCCACTTAACGTGAAACCCAAGGAACAAGTCGTAAAACAAAAGATCAATTCGGAGTCGCGAAAAATCGGACAAGTCCGCCGGAACACCGGACTAGTCCGGAAAAGTCCAAGGACTTAGCAATTTTTCAAGGATTCTTGGAATATCGGACTAGTCCGCACAAAATCGGACAAGTCCGAAAGTTTCCAGTGCCAAAAATTAGACTAGTCCGCAGCAAAAATGGACAAGTCTGTTTTTAGTCAAAGAGAAATCGGACTAGTCCTCAGTAAAATCGGACTAGTCTGCACTTTCCTGCGTTTTATGTGCGGTTTTGTTCCAAATCAATTTAAAATGCTGCAAATAAATTTTAAACTTGTTCCTCTTTATGTGGATCAGTGTTAAACATGTATATGAGTGTATGCAGGGCATGATGTATGAAAATGAGGGTGTTACATCTATGCAGTTCTTATCGCCTCTAGGAAGCTTCGCCACTACTTCCAAGCTCACAAAATTTCAGTGGTAACCTCTTATCCACTGCGTGCAATCTTGCATAACCCTAACTCTTCTAGGAACATTGCAAAGTGGGCAGTTGAATTGGCCGAGTTTGATCTTGAATTCGTCCCAAGACAAGCAATCAAGAGTCAAGCATTGGCGGACATTGTGGCGGAATGGACCCCCTCTCAGTCAAATCCTGGGGGCCCCAGTGAGCAGAAGTCAGAACCCTCGACGGCTCTGTGCAGAAGCAGGGGATCGGAGCTGGAATCCTTCTACTCGCTCCGACCGGGGAGAAGGTCAAATACATGGTTCACCTTGGCGGAGTATGAAGCACTATTCTATGGGCTCAAGGTGGCACTATCATATGTTGTCAAGAATCTGTTGGTAAAGGGTGATTCACAGATCATTATAAAACAAGTCAACGGTGAATGCTGCTGCAACAATCCTCAACTAGCTGCATATCTACTCGAAGTCCAGAAGCTTTAGAAGGACTTTGAAGTCATGGATCTTTGCCATATCCAGCGTCTCAACAACGCTGAAGCTGACGAACTCTCGACGAAAGCTTCAACCGGAGCTTCGGTTCCTGACGAAATCTTCGTCTGGAGATTGTCAAGACCAACAACTCAGCCTGCCGAACTGAGCAAAGGGGGCGAGACCAGCACCTCGAAGCTGGCAGCCCGATGGCCCTGTTACTGCAGCATCCATCAAAGGTCGTAGGTGCTGCAGGAAGCTCCGAGCAACCCAGCACGCAAGACTCAGAAGCTCAAGTTAGCTCCGATGCATGGATCTTGAAGATCCGGAGCTACTTGAAAGACAACATCCTTCCTGAAGACAATGTATCTACTGACTAGATAGTCGGATTGGCTAAAAGATACACACTGGTAGAAGGATATCTCTACTGGCGTGGTGCCAACGGCATCCTAATGCGGTGCATTACAATGGAAGAAGGTCGCGAGCTCCTCGCGGAAATCCATGGATGCGAGTGTGGGAACCACGCGTCTTCCTGCACGTTGGTCGGTAAAGCTTTCCAACATGGTTTTTACTGTCCTACAGCACTCCGGGATGCAACTGAGCTAGTGAAGAAATGCGAAGCATGCCAGTTTCATGCAAAGCAAATTCACACACCAGCTCAATCCCTACAAATGATACCTCCTACATGGCCATTCGTTGTGCGGGGGATGGATATCTTGGGACCTTTCCCAAGAGCCGTCGGAGGTTACAAGTTCCTGTATGTCTCCATCAACAAGTTCACTAAGTGGCCGGAAGCAACTCCAGTTGTGACAATAAACAAGCAATCAACTATCAATTTCTTGCAGTCCATAGTATGCAGATTTGGAGTTGCAAACAAGATCATAAATGACAACGAGACCCAATTCACATGCTCTGCATTCTAAGGATATTGTGAAGACCTTGGCATTCAAGTCAGCTATGCTTCCGGAGCTCACCCGGCAAGCAATGGCCAAGCTGAGAGAGCAAATGCAGAAATCCTAAAGGGACTCAAGACACGCACATATGAGCGCCTAAAAAAACATGGAGCCAACTGGATTGAAGAGCTTCCGCCCACCTTGTCGGCAAACATGACAACTCCAAACCGATCAACTGGAGAGACACCCTTCTTCCTGGTGTAAGGAGCAGAAGCAGTCCTTCCTCCGGAAATCACCTTGGGGTCGCTCTGGGTCCAGACCTTCGACAAAGCCACGCAGGACCAGCTTCGGCGTGAAGACCTTGACGTTGATGAAGAGGGAAGGTGCTGAGCAGCTATTCGAAATGCACTATACCGCCAAGCGCTCTGGTGTTACCACCAAAGGCATGTGCATAACCGACAGCTCGAGGAAGGCGATCTGGTGCTACAAAGAATACAAACTCAAGAAGGGTTAAACAAACTTTCCCCCAGCTGGGAGGACCCTTTCGAGTGATCATAGTATCCCGTCCCGGGTGCGTTCGCTTGGCAACCGAGGATGGGACACCGCTCCCTAATCCGTGAAACATTGAGAACCTCCGTAAGTTCTACACTTAATATCACGGAGGTGAGTCTGTAGTTACATATGATCTATGTTATAGCGTCATTGTACAGAGTCGGGTAGCTCCTCCGGGAGAACAGCCGGATCTTTCCCACAAGGTCTGCAAGTTTTAGGCAACACTTGACACAGTCTCAGTACTAAAAGTGTAGCTAGTTACCCTGGGTCAAACAAGAAATGCAACACACTTAGCCTGGTTCCGTACCCTAAGAGTGTACTTGTTTCCCCTGTACCCCGGACCTATAATGAAAGACATCATTATGTGAAAATAGACTCCACGTGCATCTATTTTGCACAGGCTTAATATTTTTTATTCATCTCTTTCTTGTCTATAACAAAGTTGTGCGATTCTCAAGAAAATTTAGCTCGAACAATTCATGTATAATTCAAGTTACATTGTTAATTCTTTCGAGTCCTAACATTGTTGAATGGCCTACTCGCCTGAATGCCAAGACAATCTAGGTCTGTAGTGTGCTATCGACTTAGCCTGGTCCTGCACCCTAAGTACGCCACTCTACCTACACCCCGGCAGGCCTGAGTAAGTTAAGTCTAGAAGACGATCAGACCAGGAGAAAAGAAGCAAATACACTTGATTGTATATAAAATTGCCGTCGACCTAAAAATTTCTATCGATGATAGTAAGCCGCAAACGAGTTATAGATAAGAAATGGATTTTACTGTTTTTCTTGACTTCAGTGTGCGGGTAAAATAAAAATCTCATGATGATGGTGGATGATGTCGGAGTTATCAAAGCTTCGACTGCCCCTAAGGTGGCCTGCTGTCAATGTTTTAAACATTGATAGAAGGCGTCATCAGAGCTATCAAGTTCTGACAAATCCAGGGGACCAACCGTCAACGTGAAGAAAAGATGGTGGAAGGACACCCCAATGGGGTCTACTGTCGACGCTCTACGTGTTGACAGTGGTTGCTGCTAGAGCTACTAAGCTCCGATAACCTCAGGGGGCCCCTGCTGTCGACGACTTCGGACCTACATTCTACAAGTTCGAATCACACAAGTCTTCAACAAAACGTTACATCCTTTTGGTACATGTTCACAATCAAATTGTGTACATCTACCAGGGGGCCAAGTGAGACAAAGGTTGAAGACAAAAAATGAAATTAATAAATTTCTTGGATTTCACTCATCTGAGGACAAGAGATTACAAAATTGGAGAAAAGAAGAGAAGATACAAGTGGAAGCACAAAGAGAAAGTCCTAGATCCTACAGAAGAACGAGGCAACCTTCTGGGAAACCTCTGACACGATGGCCTTGGCGGCATCTCCCTCTCCGTCGATGGGACCTTCAACCACCGGATCTAATGGGAAGTGAGCATCCCGACTTGTGTAGCACGTCAGCATGTACTCTGCGATGTTCTGCGCAAGGGATTTCCCTTCAATTTCCAACTAATTCGCGATGACATCACCCATCTTGTTGAGTTTGCTGCCCGCTGAGCTCAACGCCTGGTCCAGCTCCGGCTCCGGATCATCCGGACGCACGGGAGCGTCAGTGCATCATTGGCTTTGCCCAAGAAGTCCCATACTTGTTTGGACTCCTTAGACCTTGAACCTCGCACCTCTTCCAAGGACCTCATGGTCGCCGCAATCTCCAAACCCTCCCGGGCAATACGCTCCACCTCTTTGGCGTGCTGGTAAATCTTTCTAGCAACTTGCCTTTCGAGTTTAGCAAGCTCCTCTTCCTAGATGTGGATCTTGTTCCGGCGGTCGACTAGGTCTCTCTCCCGGTCCCGCACTTTCTTCTCCCTGGCAGCAACTTCATTCTCCCTCTTGGTGAGGTCCTGTCCCTGCTGCCAGGCCTTCTTCTCCTCGCTCTCGCAGAGCTCCTCCAGCTTCGTGGCGCGCTCCGTGAGGCTCTTATCACCCAAAGCCAGCCTCTGAGCAAGCTCCTCGTCCCTCTTCACGAGGTCATCCTGCAGCTCCAGGAGTTTTTGCTCTTCATCTTCGATCTTTTTCTCCCACTCTTCAAGAGCCTCCCGGTGCTTGACGAGGCTGTCGTGGATCGCACTGAGCTTCTCCTAGCGATCATTCGCTGCTTCATTGGCAGCCACGACCTGTTCGTGGATGGCCCGGGACTAGTTGTCGAGGGATCGCACCATGCTTTCCCTCTCGTCCAGCAGCCGGCCCCAGTACTCCATTCGGGCCTTCTCCCTCTTGACCCACTCCTTGTCGTCGGCCAGCCTTGTTTGCGCCAGCTTGGTCTCGAATTGGAGCTAGTTGCGCCACCATCTAAGGGTTTGGAGCTCCTCCTCGAGGGCCTTGCTGTCGTGGTAAAAGGGAAGCTGGACCTGATGAAGGCTGGAGCAGGCGTTGTCGATGGATAACGACAGGGGGATCGGCTTTGGACCTGCCGGGGTCCTCTCCTTCGACTCCAGCGGGTTCGCCATAACAAAAATTGGGTCCCACTCTACAAGAGTGGTCCCCTGAGCTTCCGCGGCACTGGAGCCACCCTCGGTCGCCGCCGAGGAAGGTCCGACAATGGGAGTTTCCACCTCCGGAGTTGGCTCCGAAGGTCCTGCCGCCAGGTCATCAGCAGCTGATCCCTCAAGCAGAGGACCGGCCGCTTCGTCTTGGCACCCTGACTCAGTTGCGGGTACCTCTGGGACTACTACCTCCGGGCCAGGCGTTGAAGATTCAGCCGGAGCTGAGGCCACTTCCGGCTCTGGTGCTGGTGCCTCCTCCACTGGCGCCGGAGCTGCGGCAACCTCAGCCACAACCTGGGGCGGCGCTGGAACTGGAGCCAGAGCCTCTGCTTGTACAGCATTAGTTGCTATCGAAGGAACAGGAGCTTCAACCCCTTTCTTGGATACCTTGTGGATGAAGTACGAAGAAACTCAAAATATGATTACAACAAAAAATAACCAACTGAGGTAAAAATGCAAATTTAGCTTGGGAGACTTCCGCTCCAGCTAGCGCAGAACCTCTTCGTCGGACGCTCGGAGCCCGACCCAGTCGCAACTGGGGTAGTAGCTCTGGAAGGCCCTCTGAAGCTTGCTGTTGCTGCTAGCAACGTCTTGGTTGAGGCCCCCCTCGACTGAGAAGGACCCTCGGACCTAGAGCCCTTAGCTGGCTCCAGCACTGGAGTCACCTGGGCAGAGCTGGCATCCCGGGGAGATGCCAATGCTAGAGTGGTGGTCGCCGTCGAAGACCTCCCCCGCTGGGGAGAAGGAGCTGTCGTGGAAGGAGCAGGTCTGACGGGCCTCCCATCAAAGTGCTTCAACTTCCTCTTTCAGCTCGAGGGCTCAGCCAATTATTTACCCTTGCCTACGACTTCAACTCTCAGTTTCGGGGCAGGAGCAGGGCCACCCTCAGAACCTCCGGGGATCGCCAGCTTGGTGGTCGGACGCCTCTCAACTTCACCGAGGTTGTCAAGCACCGGCATCTTCTACCGGAGCTCCCTACTGAACTCCGCCTCCATGTTCAGAGGGAGGAAAGCCACCGGCAGAGTCAAGTTGTTGCCCTCAACATCGATGCCATGCTGGAACTTCTTAGAATGAAGCTCAAAAGCTGCGCCTTGCAGGTTGGACTTCAAACCAGTCTCAATCCGATCATCGTCCATCACGTCGTTGAGGGCCCAGGCGAGCTTCTCCCTCTTCTTCGGCGGAGTCCACCTGTTGACCAGGAAGTTGCAGAAGACCGCCTGGGGGGTCACTCCTCCTTCCACACATTGGTGGATCCTAGTCAAGGCAGGGTTGAAGGCCTCCGACAACACCGGAACTTCACTCCAGGCTTCAGTGTCAATGTTGGGGAGGCCTTCAGGCAGCTCCAGCTTCTCGTGCTCCTCTGCCGTGATGACTATCCAATCCTTATTCCAGTCGTCCCACTTGCCGGAAGGGAACGAACTCAATACTCATAAGGGCACTTCTTGCGCTTCACAAAGTAGTAGAAGCCAAGATACTCATCACTCTTGTCGGTAGTGTGGATGGTGAAGAAGGTACGAAAAAGCTCGATGCAGGGGGGAATACCCACCCACATCTCGCAGAAGTGGACGACTGTGGACACAAGAAGAATGGAGTGGGGGCCAAGGTGGTACAGCTGCAGACCATAGAAGTCTAGCAGCATCAAGAGAAAAGAGGAGAAGGGTGGGATCAGTCCCACCATGGCGTACGCGGAAAAGTACACCATGTCGCCGGCGCGCTCCTTCTTGAACGGGAGCTTGCCGGCGCGCACCAGGTGGTTGAAGGAGTCACAGGACCACCCCATGTAGGTCTGGACCTTCTTCAAATCGCCGTCGGTCGTGAGACGGCTCTTGCAGAGACACAACTCCATCGCAGCACGATGTGGCAAGAGAGGAAAAGCAAGCAAAAGTTTGGAGGATTCGAGCGCAAGTTCAAATGAAGGCGTATGGAATCCCCAAACGGTGAGCGCTTTCCTTCTTAAGTAAGCCTCCGCAACACTTGGATGGAAACCGCAGAAGGGCCAATGATACAGTTCAAAAACTTCACCCTGCTAATGACATGGGCCACCCTGATGATGAAGTCGAGGTCCTTACCCCAGGCGAACAGTTGTCATCATGAGAGGTGGGAAACCCGAGGGTGGCAGCCTGACAAGGCGCGTGGAACCGATACGGTTTTTGTATCATCACCGCTGACCATCAATTGCGTGAGATCCGCACGCGTAGATCTCACCTGCCGCATCTTGAAGATGCCACACGGTGATGGTTTAACTGCGAACCACCACCTCAACGGCACATACAAAAATCCTTGAAGACACGGCGCCAAAATTGAAAGATGGACCCACCTCCGGCAGAATGACTTAATCCAAAAAGACTATCCCAGAGGTGGGCCCAGGGGGCCATTGTCGGTACCCTGCGTACCGGATACCCCTTGGAACTGTAAAGAGTACAAAGGAACTCCACCTATCTGAGTTGAAGACCTCCGAAGGCCCCACATATCACTCGAAACCGGACCTGCCTCCCTTCTATGGTTAGTCGCAGTGCTGCCACGTGTATCATAAAATCAGAGCTACATTCCATACATAGGAAAGCTTCGGACTAGATACCTGTGTGGCACCCCCGGACCTAACCCCCGACAGAGGGAAGCTCCGGTACCGACACGTGTACAACAGCGCCGGACCTACTCGTCCATGACGGTAAGCTCCAGAGCTGCCACGCGTCCAACCGCCGGACCTTCAACTTCAACGAACAGATTGGTGGACCTTCAATGGCTCAGACCTTCAAGGAAGATTAAATACTTCAAGACCCGATTAAGTGTCATTAATGCTATCTTAATGACACACGATCGGATGACCCTTAATACCAGTAACACCACCATTAAGTGGCGTTACTACGCTATTAAGGGGAATTAATTACATTAACCGTGTATTAGACATCAGTAACTGCCAGGGCCACATGTCAGACCAGGATGATGATGTAACGGCAAATCCTTGTACTATAAAAGGACTGACCGAGCGATACACAGGAGAGGCTTCCACATGAGCTCAAGACACTCTAGTCTTTGATACTCAAGCACTCAGACGCTCAATACAACAGCAACACACCCGTGGAGTAGGGTATTACGCTCAGGCGGCCCGAACCACGTAAATCCTCGTGTCAAATTGCCACCTTCTTCTGAATTTTCTCGGGCCCTAACCGAACTAAGAACTCCGCGGCCTGCCAACGATAGTACCGGGAGAATTGCCGGAATCACCCTCCTATAGCTGCAGATCCCCCGATCTTCAAGACCTGCACGAAGAGGAGACTATTGTTTTTGTCGCTTATGTCTTTGCAGGGCTTGGACTCCCATTGTCGAGGATCTTCCTTGCATTTCTAGGGGAATACAGGCTGCAGCTGCATCACCTGTCGCCCAACTCCTTTGCTGTGGTTGCTGTGTTCGTCCACTTTTGTTAGGCGTTCGTGGGCATCCCACCAACAGTGGAGTTGTCCTGGTTCTTCTTCGCGATGAAGACTACCAGAAAGAGCGCGACGAGCCAAGTGGGTGCCTACTACTTCCGGCACCGAGAGAAAACTTCCTGGGTATACATCGCTTCTCTCGAGGGGGGCAAGTGGATCGACTGGAAGGTAGACTGGGCGATCATGCAAACCGAGGCCCATGCTTCGCTGGAGATGCCCTCACAAGACCCAACCTTTGATCCCACCACCTTGGAAGAGTACCAAAAGATAATGAAGGAGTACGTCCTGGTGCTAAATAAGATCCAGCTCCTTGCGGACAAGGGCTTGACCTCCCTGATGGTGCTGGTAGACTTCGTGTGCCGCTTCATTGCTCCCCTCCAGGGGCGCCTGCACGGGGTTGGGTCTACACCAGCGAGTACGACCAGTGCTGGCTGGACAAGAGCGATCCAACCCCCGAATGCTCGAGAAGATGCTGAAGGTGGTGACGTGCGACACGGTCAACTAGGAGCAAGTCTCCACCCCGAACGACTGCCAGCTGCTCTTCATGACCCCTGACCTGAGTAGTAAAGTGCTGAGCTAGATGCAGAAGGTCAACATGTTCAGCATCGCTTGGCTACACCCAGAAGAGACAGTTGGGGTTTCGGTAGTCCTGTAGCAGTGCCGTGTTGCAGCGCGACAAGGGTTGAAGCCTACCCCTCGTCCTTTGGAAAGTGCAGAGGTGGGGCCCTTTACAACCTCTGGCAGGGTGGAGGACAGCTAGCCGGTGCCAGTTCCTGCATCACGAAAGCGTCTCCGCACCTTGGTTGCCAGTGCTGCTGTCCCTGTGTCAAAGAGGCGGAGGCTAACGCGCGGGGCTGGTTTCCAAATCTCTAAACATGAGGGAGTCGAGGCGACCGAAGCCTCTATCGTCGACCTTGTCTAATTTCAACAGCGACTCTGGTTTCGAATGAGGTGCGAAGGAGTGCACGCCGACGGCCATGTTGACGCAAGCCATTGAGGAGCAGGTGGCAGAGGCTGTGGTGCCGGCCTTGCATTGTGTCCAGGGGGCCTTGATCCACCCTGCGATCTGGGAGGCAATGGTCTCTGGAGTAGCCCAGCCCGTCGGTAAGCATAGTTTCTTCCTCCACTATTTTTTTTGTTGTTTCTTCACTCTAACAGAGCTAATTTTGGCTTTTCAGGGTTTCCTCGCCCAAAATAGTGCCCTTGGTTCTTTAGGGGGTGGGCTTGATAGCTCTTGCAGCCCCTTGGAACTGGAATGGGGTCCGTCATGCAGCTTCCTGCGCCTGAAGGTGCTACATTCTCTGGTGACATCGCCGTTCACGCTCCTACATCCGTCGAGAGAGATCGGGCTGAGGCGGTGCCAGGTGATGAGGTGGCCACCTTGGCCATTACTGTTACCCCTTGAGGGGCAGACCCGCCCGTTTCTAATACTGTGCCGGTGCCCGAAGTCATTGGTGCGCAAGACAGCGACTCGCCACCGACAACTGGAGATACTCTGGAGCTCCAACCAGGGGGCCATCTGATCGCCAGACGCTGGTGCCTTCTACCAAGCCGGCAAAAGAGGTGGAGAGGCAGCCGTCTGTGGCAACAGTCATGCCAATTCCACTGTCCACTACTGTTGCCGCGGTTAGTCCATCTTGTTGCAGACGTAGGCCGCTTTCACCTAGGAGTTGGATCGGCTTGCTAAAGACCGGAGCCTGGTGAAGCTGGTCGACACTAGGACGAAGGAGCTCGAGGCCAAGGCCCTAAAGGCCCATGCTATCTCTGAAGCTCGCCTCAAGCTGTGCGAGGATAAGCATCTAGAGTTGGTCCGCCACGAGGTTGCCGCTGCTGATGCAGAACGATGCTTCATGGTGAGGGAAGAAGAGGTCTTCTTGAGCCTTGGTGTGCTGGACGAGCGGTGCCGAGCCATGGAGGAATCGGAGCTCGCTATACAGCGCTGGAGAATGACTTGGAGAGTCATGCCCGGGAGCTCGCCGATCGGGAGGAAGCGGCGCGGAGAGAGGCAGAAGGCCTCCAGGCATCCCCGCGCAGCTGAGGCGCAAGGGGTGCGGGATTTAGTGGCCCATGTTGGAGCGGTGTTGGAACCCTTAGGAGTTGGTCTCGTGCCGCGCGTGCAACCATCTCATGGGGTGGCCCAGCTGCTCCTAGCCTTAGACTCCTTCTGCTCGACGTCGGGGTAAGATATCACTATCCTTGCAAGATGGCTGGAGGTTGAAGGAAGAGAGCTAGAGGAGCAGGTGGCGTCCCATGTCTTGTTGTGCTTCCGGAGCTGGTATCCGATGATCCTGCTGCATTCAGTGGAGAAAGGCCCCTTCGATGAGAGAGAGGAGGAGGCAAGGGCCGAAGTCCAAGACCTTGCCAAGCAGGTGGCCTCTTCATTCCAGCGGAGTTGAGATTGACGGCCCCTAGTCAGAGCATCTTCGTAATCGGGGATGGCCTTATTGTACAAATAAATGTTAATGAATTTTAATTCATGTTTTTCTTGTTGGATTGTCTTGTGCTTCTCAATCTGTAGCTCCGTGTCCTTAGGTATGTAAGGGCTTGAAGAATTTTGTCGAGCTCGTTAGTTTTTGAGGAACCAACGGTCGCACATTTGACATGGCCAATCTTGTCGTCAGTTGACGTCTTGTCTATGGAACCCCCTTAGAGGCCCTGTCGGTACCCTGTGTACCGGGTACCCCATAATACCGCAAGAAGTGCAAGAGAATTCAACCTGTCCGAGATGAAGGCTTCCTCAGGCCCCACGTGTCAGATGGCATTGGACCCGCCTCCCTCATATGGGTAGCTCTGGGACAGGTACGTGTAATATAAGACCGGAGCTGAACTCCCAACATAGAAAAGCTTCGGCGTTAACACGTGGATAATGACCCCGGACCTAACCCCCCCGAAGAGGGAAGCTCTAGTGCCACCACGTGTATGTGAGTTCTGGACCTATCTCCCCACAAGGGGAAGCTCCGGAACTACCACGTGTGGGACTTCTGGACCTACAGCGCCAATCGCACGAACATCCAAGGGACAATTAAAGCGACAGTTACAAGACCTGATTACTTGTCATTAATGCTATATTAATGAAACACGATCAGTGGACTGCTAATAGGGGTAACGCAACCATTAAGGCACATTATAACCCTATTAATCATGCTTAATACTCAAAGACTGTGTATTAGGTTACTGAATGCGCCAGGGCCACATGTCGGGTCAGGCAAATGTTGTAACAGACAATCCTTGGACTATAAAAGGATTGTGCCGCACGGTACAGGGCGAGATGCAAGCTCACAGGCATTCTAGTGCTACAGACTCACTCAATACAACAACACACACCCCGTGGAGTAGGGTATACGCTCACGCGGCTTGAACCACGTAAATCTCCCGCGTCATTATCTTGTTCTTGATCTCCACGTGCCCAAACCAATATAAGAACCTCTGCGGGCTACATTTAGTAGTACCGAGAGAAGTGTCATTTAACCACTTCGATAGGCCCCGTGGTAGGTGTGGCGATTGGCCAGGCACACCTACCACTTTATCATGGGATGTCTTCGATAGTCCCCGAGCGGAGCGGGGGAGTTTTAGTGGATGGCTTCAGTGGGACCCCTGGTGCCAAGCTTTGTTTGAGCAGGGACGTTAGCGGCATGCCCCTTGGGAGGTGTCGGGGCTGGCTGCTCCGGTGTCGCCCACCATCGTCGTAGAGATGTCGACAGCAGGCCACTTGGGTGGTGTGACACCCGGTTCTGAAAATGAATCAAGCGTGATGCATATGTTTGCCTAGGATGTTTAACGCACATACACAAGTGATTCACAAATTATAAACATATAATTACCACAACACAAATTATTAAATAAGTACTTTTATTACAATATCAAAATAATCCTAAAATTTCAATTCGAATGATCATTAATGATAATACTACTGCAGCGGAAATAATCTAATTAAACAACTAAGCAAACTAAGCAAAACGGATAGCGCGGCTCCAAGCAACACCACAGGCAAGTCGATGGCAACACACAACCTAGTACTCCACATTATCCTCGGCATACTCCCAAACATAACCTGAAATTGTTGTTGGGTGAATTGCAAGGGTGAGTACATTTCGTACTCAACAAGTGTGGGAAAGTATGACATGTAGCTTAAACAAGGAATGATAATAAACAATGGCTAATTGCTGAAACTTAAATTTAAAATAGGTAAAAATCATCCTACAATCTCTATGTGAAATTTATCCCACAATACCCCAAATAAACATAATAATTCATATTCATCATTCATTATCCATCCATATTTCGTATTCTTACCATCATCATTAACCATGACCATTTATAACCATCCAATCAATAACCATAACCATTACCCAACCATAACCATCAAAAATCCCAAGTCCTACTCTAATCATGTTGGTCATCCAGGTGCTCCTAACCGGGAGCAAGGCTATCGTGATAGTTTTTAACACTCTGCAGAGGTTGTACCACTTTACCCACAAGTTTGAGATTTCGTCACCGTCAGTGACCAAAGAAACCTCCCTTATGCCAATTACACTTCCTTAGGTGTACGACCAAGATATCACGAAATAGCCTTTATAAAGGGACTACCAGCATATTCAGACCCACTAAGGTTTCACCGGTGGTGATGCCTCCAACTGAGCAAATCGAAACAAGAACCACCTCTTGTGCCGTTAGGATCCCAGGGCAATCCCACCACTATTGCATACCCAACCGACTCCCATTCCCCGCTCCTCAAAATTATCTAAATCAATGCTGGTAATACTCCTAATTAATTAGCTAAGTTGCACCCATACTTGGCCTTGTGGTGGCACTGTTGTCCTGGCTTATTCTCGCATGAATCGGTCCTAAGATCCAAGGCAAGCAAAAACACCATAACATCCAACCCAATCAACAACCCATGCTTGCTTAGATCTCCCGGATCCCATGTTACCAATTAACCATGTTCATCTGTGCCCATCATCCATTAGTTCATAATTAAGTCATTTGGTTGTTTTCCCATCCCAATTAATTAAAGCAAAGCAAAAAGGTAAAATGCCCTTCCCAACTCTGTATAATGTAATCCAAGTGACAAGGATGGTCAAACAGGTCTAGTAAACACCTATCTCGGGTTTCCCATCAATTTGACACAAGCATGCAGTTTTGCAAACAAAACATTTAAAGAAAGGATGAAAATGTTCAAGGACACTTGCCTTGCTATTGAGCTTGGTTAGGGTCAAAAGCTTCGAAGTTCTGGTACTAGAGGTCCTCGACAGCACCCTCTAGCGCAACACCTTCTATTCGCTCAATAGAGATACAAAACAACCATTACAATCAATAAATGCTCATATATTACTCAATATGCCATGACATGCATGACTAATGAATTATGTTGTAAAACTTGTTAATAAGTTGCTATTAGTGTTTACTAACTAGTTACAATAGTTTATAACAAGTTTGGACAGGTTTGGAATCAATTTAAATCAAACTGGGTTCAATTCGGGAATTTTTCAGATTCAGACACCGGACTAGTCCCTTATCACGGCCGGACTAGTCCGCCCTATACAAAATCTGCAATTTAGGGTTTTCTTGATCAGCAAGAATTGGGATTGAATTCACATGTAAAAGTGAAAGTAGAGGGTGTACCACGTGCTTAGAGCTCCAAGGGTCAAGAATTGCTAGTGAAACTCGAATCTTGACGATTAGGGTTGATGGGGGAGAGTTGAGGGTGAATTGGTGATGAAGAACAAAAAGTCGATGAAGATCTTGCTTAATTGATCCTCCTTCGTGTTCTCCCCCTCCTCCTTGCTACTGGATGTTCTCTTGATGGCGGCTCCCACAAACTAGGGTTGAGGGCTTCTTCAATTGCCGCAAAGAGATGAAAAGTTGGGGTGGTGGGTTGTTTATATAGAGGTGGAGGTGGTAGGGTTTGATGTATTTCGAGTTTAAGGTGTTGGAGGACGTGTAGGTGTCCCACATGGGCTCCACAAGGGTTGGGCACAAGGTTCTTGGGCCCAATTAAGGTAATTACCCAAAGACGATTCGTGGAGGAAAAGATTGATTCCGAGTCGGGCACACCGGACAAGTCCGTTGGCGGTCACACTAGTCCGATATTGAACAGAGACATCAAAGGACAAGTCAGGTGGGGTGGTAGGAACAAGTCTGTTTTGGAACAAAGAAATTTTCTGGCAAGTTCGATCTGGAACAAAAATAAAATGGAACAAGTCCAGAGTAATAGGTCGGACAAGTCCGGGATGGCAGAGAAAAGGTTTTCTGGACAAAATTTCAACAAGGAATGGACTAGTCCGCTGGCAATCGGACAAGTCCGCAAAACTTTAGAGGATCAACTGGACTAGTCCCCACATTATGCCGGACAAGTCCGGACTTTGAAGAAGACTGAATTTTCTGAAACAGAAAATGGGGACACTAGACTAGTCTGGTTCAGAGGCCAAACAAGTTCGCACCCTGACAGACTGAAATTTCCTGATTAAGCCTAAATTCATTTTAATCTTGTTCCTTTTGACATGGCTTAATGTTAAACATGTATGCGAATGTATGCAATGCATTATGCATGAAAATGAGGGTATACCAACCATAAAATGATCTCGCCATCGAGATTCAATGTAGAAGGAAAGAGATAGGGAAATTCTTTCTTGAGATCATCATCCTGCTCCCAAGTTACTTTTAATTCTGCATGATGCTTCGATTGCACTTTGCACCATCGTATCACCTTGTTTCTTGTGACCCTCTCTGTAGTTTCCAAAATTTTGACCAGTTGCTCAGCGTAAGTCAAATCTGCCTCTAATTCTAATTCATCTGGCACTTGTTTCTCTAGTACCCTTAAGCATTTCTTGAGCTGCGAAACGTTAAACACATCATGAACATCAGAAAGATGTGCTGGCATCTCCAACTTATTTGCGACTTCTCCACGTTTGAACAAAATCCTTAATGGTCCAATATAGCTAGGTGCCAACTTGGCTCTCACATTAAACCGCTTATGACCTCGCATAGGTGACACTTTGAGATATACAAAGTCTCCCACTTCAAAGGCTAAGTTTTTCCGCCTATTATCAGCATAGCCCTTTTGTCTTGTTTGAGCGGCCCTCAAATTCTCGCGGATTATCTGAACTTGCTTTTCGGCCTCTTGCAACACATCGGGTACAAACACTTGGTTCTCTCCTATCCCATTCCAAAACAAATGTGTTCTACACTTCCTTCCATATAGTGCTTCATATGGCGACATCTTCAAGCTGGCATGCTAACTGTTATTGTAGGAAACTCAGCATATGGCAAGCTTTTGTCCCAGCTGCGTCCATGTTTCAAGGCACAAGCTCTCAACATATCGTTTGATATTTGATTTTTCCTCTCGGTTATTCCATTGGTTTGTGGATGATATGCTGAAATGAAATTTAACCTTTTACCCATAGTTTCGTGCAGTTTCTGCCAGAACCTAGAGGTAAATTAAGAACCTCGGTCCGAGACTATTTTCTTCAAAACTCCATGTGGGCACACAATATGCTCCATGTATAATTCTGCTAGCTTCGCGGTGGTATATGTGATCTTAACAGGTATGAAATGAGCTGATTTGGTCAACCGATCCACAATTACCCATATTGAGTCATACCAACACTGGGTTTGAGGTAATCCAACTATAAAATCCATATTGATCTCTTCCCACTTCCATTCCAGAATCTTCAATGGCCATAATAATCCAGCTGCTTTTTGATGTTCAACTTTGACATGTTGGCACACATCACACAAGGCTACATATTCGGCTATGTCCTTTTTCATGTTGGCCCACCAATAACATGTCTTCAGGTCCTTGTACATCTTTGTACAGCTAGGATGAAATGAGTAAAGTGAGTCATGTGCCTCCTTTAATATTGTTTCGTGGATTTTATTTATATTAGGCACAACAATTCTTTTTCCAAGCCATAGAGTACCTCAGTCATCCTCATCAAATCTGAATTCTCTCCCTTCCTAGGTTCTTTCCTTGATTTCCTGAATTTTCTCATCCTTGGTCTAACCTTCTCGAATTTCTTGCTCCAAGGTAGGATTTAACTCCATTATCCCTATCTCATTCACAAATCCAAGATTCAACCGTTCAAACTCCTTGCATAGCTCGGATGGTAACACTAGAACTATGAGTTGGTGACTTACTCCTTTTCGACTCAAACCATCAACCACTACATTTGCCTTCCCCGAGTGATAGTTGATTCCCACATCATAATCCTTGATGAGCTCCAACCATCTTCCCTGCCTCAAATTCAGGTCCGTTTGCATGAATATGTACTTGAGGCTCTTGTGGTCCGTGTAAATCTCGCACCTATGACCAAGAATGTAGTGTCTCCATATCTTCAAAGCATGCACTACGACTGCAAGTTCGAGATCGTGTGTAGTATAATTCTGCTCATGTTTCTTCAATTACCACGATGCCTACGCTACTACCTGACATTCTTGCATGAGCACACATCCAAGTGCCTGCCTCGATGCATCCTAATAGATATCGAAACTTTTGCTCACATTCGGCAAAACCAACACAGTTGTTGTTGTCAACCTCTTCTCAAGCTCCTCAAAACTGTACTGAAAATCTTGAGTCATTGGAATGCTTTTCCCTTCATTAACATCTCAATCATGGGTTTGGCTATCTTGGAAAAGTCCTTGATGAACTGACTGTAATATCCAACCATTCCAAGAAAACTCCTTATTTCCTTCACGTTTTGCGGTGGCCCCCATTTCAGCACATCCCTCACTTTTTCTGGGTCAACTGATACTCCTCCTTCGGAGATGATATGTCCCAAAAATGACACCCCCCTTAATCAAAACTGGCACTTGCTGAATTTGGCATACAACTAGTGTTCCCTCAATTTCTGCAATGTGAGCCTCATATGCTCTTCATGTTCCTCCTCACTTCTCGAATAGATCATAATGTCATCGATGAACACCACAACGAATTTATCCAAGTACTCCCTGAAATCATTATTCATGAGATCCATGAAGTATGAAGGTGCATTCGTCAATCCAAGATACATAACGGTGTACTCATAAGACCCATACTGTGTCCGAAAAGCTGTCTTGGATATATTCGACGGTCTAATCTTCCTCTGCAAATAGCCTGACCTCAAGTCGATCTTGGAGAAAACACATGCACCCTTCATTTGATCAAACAAATACTCTATACGGGGCAATGTATACTTGTTTTTAATAGTCACCTAGTTGAGAGCTCGGTAATCCACATACATCCTTTGAGATCCATCCTTCTTATCCACGAATAGCACTGGCGCTCACCGAGGTGAAGATCTTGGGCGATGAAACCCTTTTGTAGCTGCTCTTGAATTTGCTTCTTGAGCTCCGCTAATTCCGTAGGAGGCATCCTATATGGCCTCTTAGCTATGGGCATAGTTTCAGATATTATTTCAATAACAAACTCTATCACGATCAGGTGGCATACCTGGCAACTCATCTGGAAAAACATCCAAAAATTCGCACACCACCAGAATTTCCTCAATTGCTGCACCGTCCATTTGATTCAGCTCCACTTGCCTTGGTGGGTTTTGAGCTGCTTCAAACTCTATGCTGACCCCTTCTTCATTTGTCAACTTCACCATCTTTGTGGCACATTGAATTATCCCATAGTGCTTCCTTAACAAGTCCATACCAAGTATTATGTCTAGTCCTTGAGAATCCAAAATAATGAGGTTGGCGAAGTGTGAGGACCGGGGTCCACACTTTCCAGGAATCGCGTTGGGTGGTGCCATGCGATGCGGCACTGAACAGCACACATGTAAAGGAACACGTATTACACAAATCATTTGCTGAAATTTACAAAGATGTTCAGTTTAAAAATAGTTCATATAAAAATAAACTACAGCGGAAGATAAGATTACAACTCTCGTACTCAAGTCTAATAGGCAAAAGAGAAGCCGTCCAGCCCATGGATGCTCCTCACTAGCCACGAACATCAAACAGCAGCGGCATGGTTTCCCATGAGTATACCGCTCGGAGAGTTGCGAGTCTCATCAAACAACCATAATCATAAGCATAGAGGTTAGTACCTGCAAAACATCTCATATAGCAACCGTGAGCACAAAGGCTCAGCAAGACTTAATGTCTCACCTAAACATGGAACTCTACATGAGGGTAAAGACATAAACATAGGATTGCAGATTTGCATAATGGACTCGCTTAAATGTGGGTCCTTATTTTCAGATTTACTAGCAGCAACTTAAACCTTGTGCGGGGCAACATTGTAACTCCACAATCAAACAAGAAATGCTTCATCACGATGCTGCATGCTCAAGGTGGAAAATAAATTTACTTAGCACTATACTAATACATAAAACATAGCAATACAACGATAATATAATGTTCATAACAGCAGCAATTAATTCTCATCTCAAGTGCAAGTATTAACTATGTCACAACTCCGTGAACAAGTGGTACTCATATCCGTGAGGGACGGTGATTCGAATCAAAGGCACCCGGAATACACGTTACGTATGCCCGTACTGGAAGCCACGAAGGTGCACTCTGCGGTTGTCGTACGCAACAACCTTTCTCAAGTTCTGCCCAAGTTGAATCGATTGAATCATCTAGGATAGTATTCCCAATCACGGCGCACCTTACCATTGTGAAGATGTCGTGAGCGAGTTTCCGTCTACTGTGTTGCAGCCAAAAGCATGAGGCGACCGAAAAAGTCTGAACAAAGGCCTCCCAGGGTACATCGGTTTCCTGGACCCTATATATCCAGTATGACTCCGGTACAGTTCAAACTTGCTCAGCAGGGCGGCATACAGATCGGTCCTTAACCGACACAGGCAGGGCGACGCACCCAAGACCATGTCTTGCTGCATCCTACGCCCCTGCCCGGTCTCATATTCAGATTACTACTCCATTTCTTTGAACCAATCCCGTGTGAAAAAGTCCTAGCCATGCGAGTAGATTCCAACTACTCGACTTCTACCGAATCCTATACAACATTTAGGATATCATAATCTACACGATGACTTAACAGCTACCCAAATACTCCATGGGGTAATCTGGTCATGCAAGTGGATTTTCAATCACCTTAGCCCTAATGCACATCAGTCACCCTAGTCATAGGTGATACAAATCATAATTTTGTAATAGCGCTAAATGCAAACTGGGACTTGCCTGGCTGCAAGTCTGATTCAAAGTTAGCCTCTAGTGATATAACTCTCCAGGGGCTCCGGCTCCTCCTCGTTCTCGATCACTAAATGATATGCAATATATAAGGTACATGAGTGATATTGAAACTATATAAAAGACTTTCTAAATACTGATCAGGTATGAATATTTTTATAATTGGCTTTGGGATTTTTACAGTGTATACTAGGTTCTATGAGGAACAATTGGACCAAGAATTGGAGATGTTCAATGAAGCTTGTTGTCTATAAAATTCCAACAATAAAAGGATTCTATGAATTTTGGTACTGAATCTGTAGCTTTGTCATGCCTAACAGTGGATGATTATGGTAGACAATGTCTTACTGGTTCTAGGAAAATTTGTTTCATATTTTTCTGAGCTTCCTACAGGGAGGAATTGATTTTACAAGTTTGGGAAAATTTTGGAAATGTTTCTGTACATTTCTCAATTTTCAAACTACATGGACATTTTGAACACTAACTCACCAAATGAAGTCCAAAGAACTTTAAATTTTCGCTAGAGATCCAGGGTATTTTTAAGAGTGTTCTGATCAAAATTGGGATTTTTTCAATTATCAGAACAGGGGTAATTAATTTCCCAAGCAGTTAGCTCAAAAGAATTAATTATGAAAATTTTGGGACTTTCATGTCCAACGAATTGCATCAATGCAAAGTTAGGATCAATATGAGTCTATAATAATTTATTGGGAACTATTTGGGCAATTATACTAGGGGTAATTGAATTTTGAAGTTGGAATTAAATTCTGGAAACAGTTTCTGGTAACTTGGAGCAGCAGTGAAAGAATTCGAATCTATGAAAGTTATACAGGTGCAATGGTCATGAAATTTTACAGGGACTCCAAAACATTTAATTGGAGATTCTGGTAATGTTTGGTATTTTTCCAGTGGAAGGTTCAACTGTGACAATTTCCTAGGTGTTTGGAGGTATAAGAGTTGAAATTGAGAAAGTGACATTTGTGGGAGTATACTCAACACTTTTGTTGACTATGGAAAAATGAAAGATAACACATGTGCCATCACATGGTTATAGTTTTGCCGGTAAATAACAATGAATCCCTGTTAAGGCTGTTGGAAAGTTGGTTGAGGCGTCAACATTTCCGAACCAGCAAATCTGTATAGACTAACTTGACGGAAATATTCAAGTTAACTCAAGGCCAAGCAAAGGATGCTTGAGAAAAGAGGAGCATCAAATCTCTCCAACGTGCGTACATACGTACCCTAATGCCAATTATGCCAAAAGCGATAGCCTTAGAAAAGATGAGTAAATCTGATGGATGTCTGTGGATAGTAGAATCTGGGCTTGTGTGGATGCATAAAAGTTTTAACAACCCAGGTTCCGCACCGTCCAAGACAAAACTAGTGGAACTGGTCACAGCACTGGCAGATTGGACCAGTTTCACAAAAATTTAATTTTGATCATGCTACCAGCATTTTCATGCCTTGAGCTAAAAACAAAAGCTGACGTTAACTCAAGCATCTTTGCAACAAGTATTCATTCGCCCTCGTATCAATTCTGGATAAAAGGATATGAAAGTTCAAAGTGGACAGACCTGCTGGAAAAATATCAGCAGCTCTCCATATGGAGGTATCCACTTTGATTCACTTGTTTCATACAATTCTGATTCAGATCATACAAAACTCATAACTGCAAAGTTGTAGTATAAGTCATGCTGTTTTTGAATATGTATCAATCAACTATTTGTATGTTGTGCAATGCAAGTTATGATCAAAACACTACAAAGTACAGAAAAACATTTCTGTGTTCTGCAGTTTGGAGCAGTTTCTGTTGCATTGATCATATCACTAGTTTAAATTGGAAAACTGGTCATGGAGTGAAACAGAGGTGGTAGACGGCCTCAAGAACTGTTATAGGCACAGTAGTTTGGACATTAGAAGTGACACAAGAAATTTAAACCAATTTGATTTGAATTACAACATTCAAAATCTGGTTTCACTGTCTAGTTTCTGGTCACGCTGACCAGTCTGGAAAGATTAAAACATTTTGACCAGTTACAGGCAAAATCTGGACTGGAGTTTAACTACAAAGTTGTAGTACACTCCAAAAAATTCCCAAAATGTATTCATTTGTCATCATATCATTTCTGGAATGAATGTTATGGAAGTTCTAGTCAACTAATAGAAGTTCAAAACTGGAGTGTGAATCACAGTTCTGTTACAGCTGACCGTCCTGTATAAACTCGAGATTTACATATAGTTAAATCCAGAACTAGGATTTGAGTTCAATATAACAGTTTTAGTTCACTTCCTACCCTTTTTATATTGTACTCACAAAACTCCAGGTGAGATCTAGAAAAAAAATTATACAGGTTTGAACTTGACAATATTTTCTGGGAATTTTAACAGAACCTCTCCTGTATATATAAGTTTTTGTCCACAGTTTATACAGATATAAAAGTTCAAGATATGGAGATAATGTCAATTACAACATTGTACAAAATCACGTAAACATCACAGAAATGCAATGGTTCAACCCTCAACAAGTGTTATACAGGTTGTAGCGTGCAAACTTCAAATTGGCATGTTAAGGTTCTAGTTCTGGACTGCTAGAACAGATTTAGCCACAAATTGAATTAGACCCTGTTAATGTATGTTTTAGATCAGGGGTTGAATAATAAGTTTGTATAGGACTCCATAATATTTCCAGAAATGTATAGTTTTGCCTATGTTAACTTATAAGATTAGGAGATATGGCTGTCTACGTTGACAGATGAGCTGACTGGTTTCTGCCAGCAGTTCTGCAGAGTAGCAGATTGAACCTGGGATTAGAAATTGTTGTGGGTCGAATGGGAAGAGAGTTTGAATGACAAAGTTGTAGTGGTGATTCTACACTTTCAATATATGTATCATAATGAGGCAGAGATGTTGCTACCAAGAGTTATGGTAATACTACAGAGACTGGGTCGATTGGTCAGGCATTTGTAGTAGTTTTTGTCGGGTACAATTTATACAGGTTTAGGAGACTTTTCTGTACTAGTCATCAAAAGGAATAGAGGACTTGATGATTCCATCCATATAGCATATTCCAATGTTTACTGATCTTTAACCAAGGTTTCAACCTGGCAAAGTTGAGCAAACCTCTAACAGAAAAGAGAACCTTGATTCTCTACACAAGCTCTGATTAGAAAGCACTTTGCAATGTCCAAAACATACTAGAAACTTATACTCGGACTTCCAAACATAATGCATCCACTCTGTCGTGGGGGATGGTCGAAGTATCAAATATGATACTGACGGTACTATGTGCCTCACCAATTGAAAATCTAACTGGTATATCCGGATACATCTATAGGTGGCCCTAGTATCATCCACTTGCAAATGTTTGCTACTTGATCTACTTAAAACGTGGTTAGTGTACGTGCAACTACACACAAATTACTGAACAATCATATGGTGCCGTACGGCACAGCCTGCATGGGCGATCATTTCAGGCAGTCACAATAGTATATATGAAAGTAAAAACATTCATCCCGTATCAATCCATACGAGCCGCCCCGAGCTAAGCCACGTCTCAAGGTACATGACCGGGTTTTCTACCACCCAACAGTGTCCCACGTCTTTGCATAATGCTGCACCAGTAGGAGGTGCATCAGGTTATGTCCCACCCGACGGGGGCACCCACTAATTTTGAAGCACGCTGGGGTACCGCATGTCATATGTTCTCAGGAACATGGAGAGTTTCAGAGACTCATATTGACTTTCCGTGCTATGCCACGGAAACAATTACATGCTACCTCTCACTTGGTGAACTTACCATTATTTATCCGCTTGCGGTGGCGTACCTTACCTCTTACTTGACGTTGGAGCGTCGTTACATAATATAATAACACATAAGCTAGCTCTGCCACCTTAAGTAACTATGCTAATAATAGTCCTTATGTGGCCTACTATCGATTCCTCACCGTAAAACTAAATTTTTCTTGTAATACGATACTTTTTAAGTGTGCTATTCCCATTGCGGCTCTGATATCAGGCTGTAAGGACCCGGGTCCACACTTTCCAGTAATCGCATTGGGTGGTGCCGTGCGATGCGGCACCCAATAGCACACATGTAAAGGAACACGTATTACATAAATCATTTGCTAAAATATACAGAGATGTTCAGTTTACAAATAGTTTATATAAAAAAAACTACAGCGGAAGATAAGATTACAACACTCGTACTCAAGTCTAATAAGCAAAAGAGAAGCTGTCCAGCCCACGGATGCTCCTCACTAGCCACAAAGATCAAACAGCAGCGGCATGGTTTCCCATGAGTATACCGCTCGAGGAGTTCTGAGTCTCATCGAACAACCATAATCATAAGCATAGAGGTTAGTACCTGCAAAACAACTTATATAGCAACCGTGAGCACAAAGGCTCAGCAAGACTTAACCATCTCACCTAAACATGGAACTATACATGAAGGTAAAGATATAAACATAGGATGGCAGATTTGCATAATGGACTCGCCTAAACGTGGGTCCTTATTTTCTGTTTTATTAGCAACAGCTTAAACCTTGTGCGGAGCAACATTATAACTCCACAATCAAACAAGAAATGCTTCATCACGATGTTGCATGCCCAAGGTGGAAAATAAATTTAGTTAGCACTATACTAATACATACAACATAGCAATACAATGATAATATAATGTTCATAACAGCATTAATTAATTCTCATCTCATGTGCAAGTATTAACTACGTCACAACTCAGTGAACAAGTGGTACTCATATCTGCGAGGGACAGTGATTCGAATCAAAGATACCCGGAATACACGACAAGTACGCCCGTACTGGAAGCCACGTAGGTGCACTACACAGACATCATACACAACAACCTTTCTCAAGTTCCGCCCAAGTTGCATCAATTCAATTATCTAGGACAGTATTCCCACTCACGGTGCACCTTTCTGCTGTGAAGATGTAGTGAGAAAGTTTTTGTCTACTGTGCTACGGCCAAAATCCTGAGGCGACCGAAGAAGTCTCAACAAAGGCTTCCCAAGGTACATCGGTTTCCAGGACCCCATATACCTAGTATGACTCCGGTACAGTTCAAACTTTATCCGTTTGGTGGCATAAGGATCGGTCCTTAACTGACACAGGCAGGGCTATGCACCCAAGACCACATCTTGCTGCATCCTACGCCCCTTCCCGGTCTCATATTAATATTACTACTCCATTTCTTTGAACCAATACCGTGTGAAAAAGTCCTAGCTATGCGAGTAGATTCTAACTACTCGACTTCTACCGAATCCTATACAACATTTAGCATAGCATAGTCTACACGATGACTTAACAACTACCCAAATACTCCATGGGGTGATCTGGTCATGCAAGTGGATTTTCAGTCACCTTAGCCCTAATGCACATAACTCACCCTCAACATAGGTGATACAAATCAAATTTTTGTAATAGTGAAAATGCAAACCGGGGCTTGCCTGGCTGCGAGTCTGATTCAAAGTTAGCCTCTGGTGATATACTCTCCTAGGGATCCGGCTCCTTCTCGATCACGGTCACTATATGATATGCAATATATAAAGTACATGAGTGATATTTAAACTATATAAAAGACTTTCTAAATACTGATCAGGTATGAAGATAATTTTAACTGGCCTTGAGACTATTACAGTGTATACTAGGTTCTATGGGGAAGAACTGGACAAAGAATTGGAGATGTTAAAGTAAGCTTGTTGTCTCTAAAATTCCAACAATTAAAAGGCTTCTGCGAATTTTCTTACTGAATCTGGAGCTTTGTCATTGCTAACAGTAGATGATCATTATAGAGGAGGTCATACTGGTTCTAGGAAATTTTTTTTTCATATTTTTCTGAGCTTCCAACATGGAGGAATTGATTTTACAAGTTTGGGAAAAGTCTGGAAATGTTTCTCTACATTTCTCAATTTTCAAACTACATAGACATTTGGAACACTGATTCACCGAGTAAATAAAGTCCAAAGAGCTTGAAAGTTTTACTGGAGATCCAGGATATTTTTAAGAGTGTTCTGACTAAAATTGGGACTTTTCCAATTATCAGAACAGGGGTAATTAAATTCCCAAGCAGTTAGCTCAAAGGAGTTAATTATGAAAATTTTGGGACTTTAATTTCCACCAAATTGTATCAATGAAAAGTTGGGATCATGATGAGTCTACCAGAATTTATTGGGAACTATTTTGGCAATTATACTAGGAGTAATTGAATTTTGAAGTTGGAATTAAATTCTGGAAACAATTTCTGGTAACTTGGAGCGGCAGTGAAAGAATTCAAATCGGGGAAAGTTATACAGGTCCAATTGTCATGAAAATCTTACAGGAACTCCATAGTACTTAATTGGGGATTCTGGTAATGTTTGGGATTTTCCAGTGGAAGGTTCAACTTTGACACTTTCCTAGGTGTTTGGAGGAAATGAATTATACAGAAATTAATTTGAGCATTCTTGACAAACCACTGACACTACAAAAACTAGAGATCAATACCTTTCCAACAAAATTTTTTTGATTAATTTTGGACCATCCTACTTAGAGTTATTGATTTTTGAATTTTGAATGAATTTTGCTTTTATTTGAATATATTTGAACTGATTCAAATGGCTTTTGGGCCCCACCCAATTGAAATGGGCGCCTCTGATTGAAGCCACATGACTGGCCACAGGGTCCTTGGTGTGTAGCTGCACTGGATCAGGGAGCCACAGCAGATCAAAGGTCAATGAAATGGGTCACCGACATGCGGGCATGGGGGTTTCTTCAACCTCCCGACGGGGCAGCGCCCGTGGTTTCTTCGGCGGCGATCTCCGGCGAGGCTCACCTGCAAAGCGCTACCGTGCCTCTCCCCACCTGATAATGGCGGCCTGTGCCTAAATTTGCATGCTGAGAAAGATGGAAGGGTCATCCCAAGCTGAGGACGTCCGGAGCTTCCTGCTCGATAGCAGCGGTGGCGCTAGGGTTCCGATGATCTAGGAACTTCACATACGCAGCACAAATGCCTCATAAAAAGTTCGGGGAGGCTGCTGGGATCATGAGGGAGGTCACTAGATGGTGTAAACGATGTGGAACAGCCGGTAAGCACAAGTTCGTCGGTGAACAGGGGCGGTTTCAATGGCGGAGAGGAACACTCACGATTCCAAGGCCCTGGTTGATAACTTTTGGTACTAACAGCTCAGGAGGGTGCGCTAGCAGGTGTTCAAGCTATATGCTAACCATCTTGGAGAATGGTTCTACGTGGAAACCGAATTGAACAGAGGAACTAGGTAGTTCATAAGACATGGCTGAAAGTAGAACTTCAATAACTTGCTGATTACTTAAGGGAAGGATGGATGGCTTTCACTGTCGTGTAGAGGGTTCCTGGGCGCACCTTTTCTCTATGGATGTTGAGAGATGAAGGTGCTTTGTGCGGTGTGCCGGCGGTGGAGCAGAGATGGCTCCCGGCGACTTCACCCGTGAGCCCCGCCAAAACTTCAAAATACCGCAAACCAGTGAGCAAACCGATGAACTAAATGGTGGAGGTGATAGAGTAGAGTCTTGTTCTACTTTTTGCTGTTCGAAGGTCGATCAATGGCCTGACGATGTGAAGAAGAGGGAGCGGCAACAATGGCGCCGGCGGCAAGAACAGAGAAGAACGTCGCTTTTATACCGTGGGAATGAAAGAGGAGGGGCACAACTCGTCTGCAATGCGTTATCTAGCTGTGAAACAGAAGATTGGGCACCAAGGCACACCATCATGGTGGCTGCATGCAGCGTCACGGTGTCGAGCAGAGGGACGGAGAAAATATGGCATACAAAGCAACTGGTTCTGCCCAGTGGATCCCACACGTCATACTCTGTTCTTCCACCTAATTCCTTCTCTGTTCCTTTAATTCCACCACCAAACAAGGTCCAAAAATCTCAGATATTTGTGGGGAGGCAAATTTAAAGATGGAGAATATGATTCTGAAATCAATTCTCTGAATTGACCAAGTTGCATCTGAAATTCAAATTCAAATTTGAATTTGAATGGAATTCAATGTACACATTGAATTGAATAGAAAATATGCTCCAAATTTTATTAAATTTGACAGGGATGCTATTTGAATTTTTGGAAGTTAATGGTGAACTAAGATTTCTATTTTGAGTTAGTTTGAACAGTTGCTTACTTCAAATTTTTGAATTTCCTCCATTACCGTGTGAATTGATTTGATTTTTGCACTTACCATTTTGATTTCATTTTATTCTCCTAATTTCTGTTAAATCAAATCTGAGTTCAAAGTTTGAAAATTACGGCTTTTATATGAAGAAGTCTACTCCCCTTACTCTAAGGCTTACTTTTGGACATACTATATTCGTCCTCATCTCCCCTCCAGGAGACTTAACCAACAAGATATACTTGATATGAGATATGGGCAAACTATACATGGCAACATACTTTGATGCAATGAATGAATGCGGTGCTACAGAATCAAATAACATAGTCATCGGGTTGGAGTTTGCGAGAAACATACCAATCACCACATCATTTGTTTGTTGTGCTTCCTCCGTAGAAGCATGGTTCACCTTGCAACGAACAAAATTCTGCGGTCCACGGTTGCCTTGTGGCGCTCCTCCATTTCGTCTTGGGTTCTGTCTTGGAGCATTGTTCCCTTGACCAAGGTCTGACTTAGGACATTGAAATGCAAAGTGTCCCACCTCACCACAAGTATAGCATGACCTTGCTACACCAGAATTATTTGGGCGAGCTTGGTTTTGGGCATTAGCAGGAAAATTTGCGCGAGGCGCATGAGGCATTAGAGGGAAAGGTGCTTGCATGGAAGGGAGTTGCTGCATTGGTTGAGTTGGGCACAGTGGAATAGCAGCGCGATATGCAAGAGTAGAGGGGTTGTAATATGGCACATTTGGTGATACAAAGTGGGGTCGAACATTGTTTCCTTGTGGCTGTCCTTGATATGGCGCCTTCCTCTTGTTATCTTGCTCCATCTCATGAACATTGTTCTTAACCACAATAGCTTTGTCCGCAAGCTTCTAGAAATTTGCATAGTCACAATTGAGCAATTGGACTTGAATTTCATTTTTTAGGCCCCTCATAAACAAGTACTGCTTGCGGCTGTCCCGGTTGACATCCTCTGGAGCATATCTTGAGAGTTGAGTGAATTTATTGAGGTACTCACTCATACTTGACTTGCCCTGCCTTAGATTCTCAAATTCTTCCTTTTCAAGATCATAAGGCCTTTCGGGACAAAGTGAGAACAGAAACTCTCCTTGAATTCAGCCCAAGTGATCATCTCTTGATTTTCATCGGCGTGGGATAGCGAGTCCCACCAATCCGCAATTGCTCCAACTAGCTGATGGGAAGCAAAGAGAACCTTCTCCCTGTCATTGCACTGGACAATAGCAAGCTTCTTCCCCATGGATTTCAGCCAATCATCAGCTTCCATAGGATCATTGGCTTGAGCAAAAGTCGGTGGTGTAGTCCTCATAAACTCCCCCAACCTGTTATAAGGTGGTGGGGGTGGTGGTGGAGGCATGTGGGGTTGATTCTGATTATTTGTCTGCAGCTGTCACAATGTCTGCATCACGGTCTACATCAGTTAATTCTGCATAGCCAATAGCTGCTGAAAGTTGACAGCCTCAGGTCCCGGTCCATTGTTGTTGTTCTGAGGTGCTCCATTGTTCTCCTCATTCTCATTGGCATCCCTTTGGTTGCGGGTCGTCGGCATCTCAAGGAAAGAGCAAGAGATAGAAGAATTTAGAAAACATCCCCAACTATATGTATCAAGGGATATGAATTAAGCAACTACCTATACTAGCCTATATGGATGTGGCAAACGCTAAAGGATACCACAATCCTCTACTAAGCACAGAAGCAAACATAACATATCAATTAGCACCCCAAACAACCCACAACGCTTCCTGAGTGTTCCTATGTACTCTGAAGTGTCCATTCTATCTAGGTTGCGTCCTACGGTCAACCTGTGGCTCTGATACCAATATGTGATACCCGGTTCCGAAAATGAACCAAGCGTGGTGCATGTGTGCCTAGGATGTTTAACACACATACACAAGTGATTCACAAATGATGAACAGATAATTACCACAACACAAATTATTAAAGAAGTACTTTTCTTACAATATCCAAATAATCCTCAAATTTCAACTCAAATGATCCTTAATGATAATACTACTACAGCGGAAATAATCTAATTAAGCAACTAAGCAAACTAAGCAAAAGGGATAGCGCGGCTCCAAGCAACACCACAGGCAAGTCGACGGCAGCACACAGCCTAGTACTCCACATTATCCTCGGTATACTCCCAAACAACACCTGAAACTGTTGGTGGGGGAATTGTAAGGGTGACTACATGTCGTACTCAACAAGTGTGGGAAAGTATGACATGTAGCTTAGACAAGGAATAATAATAAACAATGGCTAATTGTTGAAAATTACATTTAAAACATGTAAAAAGCATCCTACAATGTCTATGTGAAATTTATCCCATCATATCCCAAATAAACATAGTAATTCATATTCATCATTCATTATCCATCCATATTCTGTATTCTTACCATCATCATTAACGATGACCATTCATCGCCATACAATCCATAACCATTACCATAACAATTACCCAACCATAACCATCCCAAATCCCAAGTTCCACTCTAACCATGTAGGTCATCCAGGTGCTCTTAACCGAGAGCACGGCTATCATTATAGTTTTTAGCACTCTGCAGAGGTTGTACCACTTTACCCACAAGTTTGTGATTTTGTCACCCGTCGGCGACTAAAGAAACCTCCCTTATGCCAATTATACTTTCTTAGGTGTACGGCCAAGAGATCACAAAATAGCCTTTACTAAGGGACTACCAGCATATTCAGACCAACTAATGTTTCACCGATGGTGATGCCTCCAACTGAGCACATCCAACCAAGGGCCCCCTCTTGTGCCGTTCGGATCTCAGGGCAGTCCCACCACTATTGCAAAGCCAACCGACTGCCATTCCCCGCTCCTCCAAATGATCCGAATCGATGCTGGTAATACTCCTAATTAATTGGTGTGGGGACCGAAGTCCACACATCCGAGGATCTCATTGGGTGGTGTCGTGCGATGCGGCACCTAACAGCACGCACGAAAAGGATACCAAAACGTACAAAGTTTTCATTTCATAATAAGAAGAGTTTACAAAATAGTGTACAACAGCAGTACACACGCGGCGGAAAATACATTCTCATAATCTCACCTAACTAAGCAGGAGAGAAGACGTCCATGCCCTAGGACGTTTCTCACTAGCAACAAGAAGAACAATCAGCAGCGGCATGGTTCACATGAGATTTATCTCGACACCTCGAGATCTCATTTATAACCTAAACAGTAGAAATAAACCTAATACCTACAAAAATCGTTAAAGCGCAAACGTGAGCATAAGGCTCAGCAAGACTAACCCGTCTCACTAGACATATGCAAGGGGGACACTAAACATAGGTAAGGTGAAGCATAAACGACTCGCCTACAATTGGATCCTTATAATCAAGTTTTAAGTAGCAAATGACATTCTCCAAGCACGACACATCATGGGTTCCACAATCAAACAAGAAACGCTTTGCCGATGATATGACATGCACAGAGCACATAATGCTATTACAGCTAAAGTATGGGGAAACTGTAAACTTTAATGTGACTATCTATAGATCATACAAGGTTGCAAAGCAAGTAATATTTCAATACAATATAATTTTCTGGCTTCTTTAGTATTTACTACGTCATGACAGCGACGGACAAGTGGTACTCTATTACCGCGAGGGATGGTGATTGCAATCAGGACACAACTGGACTGCACGACACACACACCCGCGTGGGAGACACATACATGCTCTCCTCCCCGCGTCATACGTGGCCACCTTTCACCCAAGACCCCAATGTCGACAAACCTCTTCATCCCGAGCAAAAGGTCCCCTACACGGACATGTCAAAACGTTCCACTAGGAGATTTACACCTTTCTGCCTTTGCATCTCCATTCAAGGACAACCGAGGAGTCTCCACACCACAGTATGGAGTTACATCAGTTTAATGGGCCCATATACCATTATGCAACCGGTACAGTTCAAGCTTGCCCAACGGTGCCGCATACAGCACGGTCCTCAAGCGACACAGGCAGGGCTATGCGACTGAGACTCCATATCATCGACTCCTATTCCCCCTGCCCGGTCTCTTGTTCATTTCATAAGCCATTTTTAATGTTCCACTCTCGTGTGAACTGTTATTCCTATCTCGTGAGTAGATTCCAACTACTGGACTTCTACCGAATTTCCTATACATTAGCAAAGCAGTTACTACAGGTCAAACTGTAACTCGTTCCAACCAAACCCTGGGATTTGTGGTCATGCAAGTGGAGTATCAATCACCTTATATGTAAATGCACAATATCAACTGAAAATGTAAGTGAATAAACTGGAAAACTTTGAAAAGCTCTTAAATGCAAACTGGGGCTTGCCTTAGTTTGCGACTCAATTAAATGTCAATTGTTAAGGGTCCTTCTCTGAAGACTCTGCCAAGGACTTCAAGTGGACACCCTGACCTTCTCCTCCAAGCGACACTGTTCGTCAATATCGATCACTACACGACATGTATATAGGAATGCTAGTAAATTATAATGTATATATAGTTCATAAATTTCAAATTATGGTTATAGTGAGTGAATGATCTTATTTGGCCTTGGGATTTTATGGTAGATGTTAGGGACTACAAGGAATACTCTTGCAAAGAACAGGAGATGATCAAAATAGTTTGTTGTCTCTAAAATTATGGCAAACAATACACTTCCAAGAATTTTAGAGAAGAAACTGTAGCTTTGACATAGCTACCAGTTGATGATCATGATAGAGGATGGTTTTCTGGTTTTAGCAAAATTGGTTTCATAAATTTCTAAGCCTTGGTGAAGGAGATATTGAATTTTAAAGTTTGCAAGAATTTCTGGAATTATTTTATAATTGAATTTTTAGTTTTTTTCAATTAACATTCAGTTGGCAACTGAATTAGGACTAGGATACTGAGTCAATTAAATCTCAAATTTTTAAAGGAGTTAGTATATGACTAAAGGAGCATCCAGGTCAAATTTGGGACATAACAAAACAACTCAACAACTGTAATAATTCAATGACTGAAAAAGGTAATTGAATTATATAGAGGGTTATACAGGTGCAATGGCTACCAAACCTTTTCTGGCAATCAAGAATAGGAGAATGTATTTTATGTGAATTTTGGGGATTTTTCCAGCGGACAGTTCATTTGGAAAAAATTGTATGTGTATTTGGAAAGATTGTTTTCTACATGATTAAAACTAAGTTTCACAAAACCTAATTGGTACTAACAGAAACTAGAGCTCAAGGGCTTTCAAACAAAATTTGTTTGGATATTTTTGGAGCAGTATATAGAAAGTTATGAATTTTCTAAGTTGGAGTCAAATCTGGAATTAAATCCTAATTTGAATTAAATTGTGGGTCCCACTATTTTAAAACGGACCAATGGCAATCACACCACACGGCGACCACAGAGATACAGCGCGTAGCCACAACAGATCCCGGGGGCACACCTGATCTGACATGTTACAAGACGCTGACACGCGGGGCCCGCCACGTCGTCTTCCACCTACCGAAGCGGGCGGCGCGCGGGGCTCCCGCGGCGGCGCACTCCGGCGAGCCTCGCCGGATCTGTGTTCCCGTCCACCACAACATCTAAATTTTGGCGCCCAATCTTAATTTCACGCGCTGAGCACAATGGTAGGGTCGGGGAGGCTCGCCGACGATCGGAAATAGTGGCGCATCGGCGGTGGCGACAGCTAGGGTTCCTGCCATGTCGGAACTGTCGATTCGTGGCTAAAACTTCTCGAAAAAGGCGGGGAAATTCTTCTGGAATCACGAGGAACGTGATGGGAAGGTGATAACGTCGTGTAATGGTCGGCAAAACCATCATTGACGACGACCGAGGCAACTTCTTAACGGCGGAGGGGAGAACTTGTGATTCCCGAGCTACGGTCGATTATTTTGGGTTCGAGAAGGTGCGCAAAGGAGTGTAGAAGCTATTTGCTAGTAATTGTGGAGAGTGATCAAGTGTGGAACTTGAATTGAAAGAAAAACCGAGCGAATTCATAAGCTTCGGTCGAGAGTAAAACTTAGCTAACTTGCGCGATACTCACATAAACAAGGAGTGGCTTTCACCGTTGTGCAGAGGGTGACCAGGCGCACCAGTTCACTATAGGAGTCAAAGCACGAAACTGCGTGTAGTGGTCTGGCACCGTGGAGCAGAGACAGCGCGCGGGGGACACGACGGGGAGCTTCGGTGTAGCTTCAAAATATCGTCCAAACCGTCAACTAAGCAACGAAAGAATTGATCCAGAGGATAGAGGAGGGAGAGAGGAACAACCTAGCTGTTGGAGGCTTGGCGCGAGAGGCCTTCGGCTGACCGGCAACGGGCGTGCGGTGTCAGCGGTCGGGATCCTGCGCGCGGGGCAAAAATGGAGCAGACATTCGGCTTAGTGCGAGGGAAGACGATAAGGTCGACCGTGGAGTGATAAGGAGGAGCCAGGGGCGCTATTTATAGAGCTCAAACGGCAGTAGACCACCGCTGTCGCGCTGGACATGCATGACGTCGCGGTGGCGCGCGCAGCGTGCACTGGTTTGCTGCGCATGTGGCTCTGCTGACTGGTGGGCCCCGCCAGTCAGTCTTACAGCTACTGCCTTTTTAGAAATTCATTAAGAAATAGTAAATGAACTCCAAAAATCATGAAACTTCATGGCTAAGTTAAAAAAATGTGATGAACACAATGGTGTGTTTAAATCTTTATGTTCAAGTATATTTGACCAGATTTTAAATTCGAATTTAAACATGATTCAAATTCGCTGAGCGTCTCAAATAAAATAGCAAGTGGACTCCAAAATTCATGAAACTTTCCAAGGAGCCTATTTGCAATTTTTAGAAGACTATAGAAAAATTTATAGCCTCAGTTTTGAATGTTCTTGACAGGGCATGTGTATACAATAGTTATATGCTTATTTGTTTATTTGAGCATATGAGGTACTATAAATTAATTTGCCCAAGCAAACCCCATTCAAATATTCCAAAATATTGCAGAGATGATATTTGAATTATTTTAAGATTATTGGTGAAGTTTGCTTCTCATGTTAATAAAATTTAAAACATGAGAATAAAAAGGAATTGAATAGGTTCAAGTTTATGTACATGACCATATCTTGAACCCAATGAAATTTAAATTTAACTGACAACTGAATTTCATATTTTAAGTTGGATTTTACATTCCTCCCCCCTTAAAAGAATCTCGTCCAGAGATTATGATAGGAAGGATAAATGAAAAAGTTCTAATGAACATATGCCGCTAACAAGTCCGGATAATTCGATTTAAGAAACTCCTTGCTTTCCCAAGTTGCTTCTTCAGCGGTATGGTTATTCCACAAGACCTTGTAAAAGTGCAAAGTGCGGCTTCTTGTGGTACAATTTAATGGTGTGCGCCATTTCCTGCTATAGAGAGCTTCATATTGCGCCATCTGGATACTAGCTTGATAGCCATTGTTATATGAAAACTCCACCAATGGTAGATGATCATCCCAATTTTTACCATGGTGGATGGCACAACCTCGTAGCATGTCCTCAAGGACTTGATTTACTGACTCTGTCTGACCATTAGTCTGCGGATGATAGCAGAGCTTCGAATCAACTTGGTACCCAATGATGCGTGGAGCTGCTCCCAAAAGCGAGCAACAAATAAGGCTCCACGATCTGAAATGATAGTACGGGGTACTCCATGTTGGCACATGATCCTTGTGATATACAACTCTGCATAATTGGGGCCTCGATAGTTGGTGCTGACGGGGATAAAATGCGCTGATTTGGTCAACCAATCAACTATCACCCAAATCGAATCATGTTTACGGAAAGTGAGAGGTAACCCAACAATGAAATCCATGCTGATGTCTTCCCACTTCCATGCCGGTATGTTTAAAGGTTGTAACTGTCTGGCTTGCCTCAAATGGTCGGCTTTCACTCGCTGACATGTATCACATTCGGATACATACTTTGCTATCTCTCGCTTCATCCGTGACCACCAGAATTTCTTCTTCAGATCTTGGTACATCTTGTTGCTACCCGGATGAATAGAGTACTTGAATAAGTGTGCTTCATCCAAGATCTTCTTTCGGATCTCCATGTCATGGGGTACGACTATACGGTCGTTAAACCAAATAGTACCATGATCATCACATCGAAAACATTTCATCTCTCCCTTCTTCAGTCTTCGTCGAATGTGCGACATTCCCTTGTCTTCTTTCTGAGCCTCTATGATATCTTCCCTGATGGTAGGGGTGAGGGCTAGATTGTAGAGCGCTCCATACGGAACCAATTATAAACTCGACTCATCCTCTTCCATTGAAATGATCAACAGATGATTGACATGAGACTTGCAGCTCAGCGCATCTGCAACCACATTTGCTTTGCCAGGATGGTAGTGGATCTCAATCTCATAGTCTTTGATCAATTCCAACCATCTTCGCTGTCGCATATTCAAATCTTTCTGGGTGAAAATGTACTTCAAACTCTTGTGATAAGTGTAGAGATGCACTGGATTGCCTAATAGATAGTGTCTCCACATCTTCAATGTGAGCACCACAGCAGCGAGCTCAAGATCATGAGTCAGATAATGTTGTTCATGATTCCGAAGCTGCCGGGATCCATACGCGATCACCCTTCTATCTTGCATGAGTACACAACCAAGACCAATGTCAGATGCATCGCAATAGACATCAAATGGTTTAGTTGTGTCCGGCTGAGCCAACACGGGTGCTGTTGTGAGGTGTTTCACCAAAGCTTGAAATGCTTCTTCACATTCTTTAGTCCATACATATCTTGTTCCCTTCTTTCAGTAGTTCTGTAATTGGTTTAGCTATCTTTGAGAAACTCGGAATGAACCTCTGATAATAGCCAACCAAGCCAAGGAAACTACGAACTTCATGTACGGACTTGGGAGATTTCCACTTCAGGACTTGTACGATTTTGCTTGGATCAACGGCAATACCATCAGCCGATATGATATGCCCTAGAAAAGGCACTTGGCGGATCCAAAACTCACACTTACTGAACTTTGCATACAGTTTGTGATCTCTTAAACGTTGTAGCACAATATGCAAGTGCTTAGCGTGTTCTTCTTCAGATTTAGAATACACCAAGATGTCATCAATGAATACCACGACAAACTTGTCCAACTCCGGCACAAACACCGAATTCATGAGATACATGAAGTGAGCTGGTGCATTGGTAAACCCAAAGGACATGACGAGGTACTCATATAGTCCATACCTCGTCGAAAATGCGGTTTTTGGAATGTCCTCAGGTCGAGTCTTAATCTGATGATAACCTGAACGAAGGTCCATCTTTGAGAATACCTTAGCACCCACTAGTTGATCGAACAAAATATCGATGCGTGGTAGTGGATACTTGTTCTTGATGGTGACCACATTCAGTGGACGATAGTCCACGCACAACCTTAAAGTCTCATCCTTCTTCTTCACAAACAACGTGGAAAAACCCCCAGGTGATGAACATGGGAGAATAAATCCCTTGCTCAATAAGTCAATTAGCTGCTCCTTCAATTCCGCAAGTTCCTTCGGTGCCATCCTATACGGCTTCCTTGAGATTGGCATGGTTCCGGGCGCTAGTTCAATCTTGAACTCGACGTCACGTTCTGGTGGCATGCCCGGGAGATCGTCAGGAAACACATTTGGATATTCACACACTACGGGGATATCCTCAAGCTTCTAGGCACTTGTGTGATGCACCGCTGAGACTCTTGGTGCGGTATTCGAAAGATTTAAAGTGTTGCTCCCATGGAATTTAGAATTCAGTTGGACAATCCGCGAACTGATATCAAAGATAGCTCCATGATGTGTCAACCACGACATCCCCAAGATGATGTCAATTTGCCGACCCTCCAAAATGATGAGATTCACCAGATAGATACTTCCACCCATGCACAAAGGTGCTCGAGAAATAACCTCATTAGCTGAAATATTGCCTCCAGGTGAACCGACACAAAAAGGATGTGAGACAGTCACAATTGGCACTTGATGTTTCAACACAAAAGACTTGCTCACAAAGTTATGAGTAGCTCCAGAGTCAAACAGAACGACTACTGGTTGATCATATAAAGTAAACATGCTTGCTAAAACAGGCTCCCCTTCTGGAATGTCCCCAATCGCAGCGTAATTAACACTGGCAGATTTCGATGAGGTCTTCTTTTTAACTTTATGGTGCTGATCAGAATTTTTGGAAAAGGACAATTTGACACGGTCACGTTCCGTCTTGCGACGTTCCCGTGCTAAATCCATTCTGTGCTTTCCACTGAATTGGGGTGGACTAACAACATGCACATCTTGCAGAGATTGGGATGCAAGAGTGAGATCATACTGTTGCGGTGGAGAACCAGGACACACTTGCACACTTTGCTGAGGTGCAAGTAAGGTCTCCACTGGATAGGAGTGATACTGAACCTGTTGTGGTTGCTCACTCGACCAAAGCTCTCGACCGGATGGTAAGCAATCTACCGCTCGATCCTTCCGAGGAACATCACTGATAATCTTCAGTGATATCTTCCTCTTCCTCTTCTCTGCCTGATAGTGAAGAGTTTGCATCCTCCTGAACAATAGCGGCACCAACCAAGTCATTGTAGTTGCCGTTATTGAATAACAGCAGTCGAGCTCGAAGTTCGACGTTCAATCCTTGAAAGAAATAATCGCACTTCAACGACTCTGTATTCACATACTCAAGCGCATATTGAGCCAAACAATTGAACGCCTTGGAGTATTTATAAGCACTCATTTCTCCTTGCTTCAACTCCACAAACTCCTCCAACTTGGTTTTAATCATCCAGGTAGAAATGTGGCGTGCACGAAAAGTATCATGGAACTCCGCCCAGGTCACACGATGACCGTAAGGGAGAGTGGTGAGATATTCAGACCACCAAGCTCCTGCGGATCTGTGAATCTGTTGAGCGGCAAATAAGACTTTCTGATACTCATCACACTGAAGTAACTCAAATTTGGCTTCAACCACCCGGAGCCAATGCTCTGACTCCAATGGTTCCAGGCTTCTGTGAAAACCGGTGGTTGAGTCGCCAAGAAATCCAGATATGTGACTTGAGGTCAATCAAGTGGTCGAGCCTCAGGTTGTACACTCCGCTGTACCAACGCCTGCAGAGGCTCGGCCATCCTTGCTAAGACTTCTGCCAATCCGGTTGATGATGGCACTGGTGGTAGAGTTGAGTCATCTCCAACATGAGCAGAATTACCAGGTTCACCCTCAAAATGAGTGTGATCCATGCTGCAAGAGTGAGCATTACGGTTAAGATCCAAAGTTGCAATACCAACTGGAGTCATGATAAAGACCGTAATATGCATCACTTAACAATGCAGTATGCTAGGTGTAAATAAAGACTAGAACATGGAACTAGACCCAAATAAGTGATACTGCCCACCAATCACTTAACATGGTGTTTCAACTTTAAGTTAATCAATCATGTGGAGTAATCACTCCTAGACATGATGAGTGACATAAGAAGTTGAAACTAAAACGATTTGAGTTGATGATATCGCATACTGGTATGCCGTCCAGTTTCTGGTCCATCAGACCAGTCTGTAGAAATGTAATTATTTCTCACAGTTAAATGCAGAGTTTGGTCTGGAGTTCAACTACAAATTTATAGTAAACTCAAAAAAATTTCCATAATGTATTACTTTGTCCCCATAGCAATTCTGGAATGGAAAATATAGAAGTTTGATTAATGGTTACAAGACAGTTCAAATCTGGAATATGAACTTCAGCTCTGTTCCAGCAAACCATCCTGTATAAATTCAAAATTTGATCCCAGCAAATGGCAGGCATAGGATTTGATTAGAATATAAAAGTTTTATAGAACTTAATAATATTTCCAGATTGTACTTGAACACCTCCAGGTGAGATCTGGATTAAAAGTTATACAGGTCTGAAGTTGACTAAAATTTTCTGTAAATTTTGACAGAACCTCCCCTGTATACGTGGGTTTTTGTCCACAGTTTATACAGGTATATCAAAATAATATCTTGAGGTAATGACAAAATAGACATGGTACCAAATCATGTTAATATTCCATAAATATATTTGGCTTAGGCTTACAAAGTCGTTGTACAGGTCAAAGCTCGCAAACTCTAACTATGCACAAAAGATTTCTGGTCCTGGACTACCAGAACAGCGTTTGCGACAATTGAAATTGGACTCTGGAAATGAAAGATTCAGATCAGGAGTTTAATAGAAAGTTGATAGAGGACTTCCTAAGATTTCCGAAGATGTATATATCTGACTATGTCAAGCTTTAATATTATGAGATATTACTGTCAAAAGTCGACAAATGAGTTGACTGGTTTTCTGCCAGCAGATCTGCAGTGTACCAGTTTCCAACTGGGATTTGGATTGGTTCAGTGTCGAATTAGAAAACACTTCAGCTTACAAAGTTGTAGTGATGCTTCTGCCCTCTCCAGATATGTATCACAATAGGACATAAGATTTTTCTACAAGAATTTATGGTGAAAATACAGAGACTGTGTAATTGGGTAAGACATTTGTAGTAGTTTTTGTGGAGTTCAAATTACGCCAAGGTAGGATCATTTTCAGTCCTAAAGACCAAAATAAACATTGTAGTGGACTTGATGATCTTTCTATCAATATAGCATATCCTTATGTTATTTTTCAACTAACCAAGTTTACGATGTGGCGAATTTGAGCGAACTTCTGCCAAAACTAAAGAATCTTTATTCTTCATGAGTTATGAGTGATATTCACCTTGCAATGTCCAAAGCTTACCAGCAACTGGTAGTCGGACCTTCCAAAAATGGAATGCAACCATCGTGACGTTGGGGATGGTCAAGTATCCATGTCGATACTGACGGTACTACGTGCCTCACCAAAAAAATTCTAACCGGTATATCCGAATACGTTAATAGGTGGTCCTAATATCCTTCACTCGCAAACATGTGCTACACGGGTTGCTACCGTAGTCAATGCTGCAAAAGACAAACAATCCCCTTTCACACTTTCACACCTCAAGGGCGCCACGGGGAAACACGACAGACAGTCACAATAATATACAAAAGTAAATGCATACGACTCTGGTGTGAGTCACCCTCGAGCGAGGGCATGTCTCGAGGTACATGGCTGTAAATACGTCTGTACAGCAAAGACTCCCGTACGAACCGTCTTATACACGCTCGGGCATACGTGTTTCACATGCTCCCATAGAATATGAATGATTCTAGAGAGGCATACTATCGGGTTATACACCACCCGACGGGGGCTCCCACTAACTTTGAAGCACGCTGGGGTACCGCGTGTCATAGTTTCTCCGAAACATGGAAAGTTTCAGAGACTCCTATTAACTTTTCTATGCCAAGCCATAGAAAACTTCCATGCTACCTCTCGCATGGTGAGCTTACCGCAATTGATCCGCTTACGGTGGCATGCCTAACCTCTTACCTGACGTCGGAGCGTCGTTACAGAATTAATAACATATAAGTCAGTTTACCACCTTTATATCTTATACTAGTAATAGTCCTTAATGGGCATATAGCTAATCCTCACTCGACTACTTCGGAGTTTTCGAAAATAGGCTCTTTTCGAGCGTGCTATTCCCAATGAAGCTCTGATACCATGTCTGTGGGGACTGGAGTCCACACATCCGAGGATCTCATTGGGTGGTGTCGTGCGATGCGGCACCTAACAGCACGCACGAAAAGGATACCGAAACGAACAAAGTTTTCATTTCATAATACGAAGATTTTACAAAAGAGTGTACAACAGGAGTACACATGCAGCGGAAAATACATTCTCATAATCTCGCCTAACTAAGCAGGAGAGAAGATGTCCATGCCCTAGGACGTTTCTCACTAGCAACAAGAAGAACAATCAGCAGCGGCGTGGTTCACATGAGATTTATCTCGAAACCTCGAGATCTCATGTATAACCTAAACAGTAGAAATAAACCTAATACCTGCAAAAATCGTTAAAGCACAAACGTGAGCATAAGCCCCAGAAAGACTAACCCGTCTCACTAGACATATGCAAGGGGGACACTAAATATAGGTAAGGTGAAACATAAACGACTCGCCTACAATTGGATCCTTATAATCAAGTTTTAAGTAGCAAATGACAGTCTCCAAGCACGACACATCATGGGTTCCACAATCAAACAAGAAACGCTTTGCTGATGATATGACATGCCCATAGCACATAATGCTATTACAGCTAAAGTATGGGGAAACTGTAAACATTAATGTGACTATCTCTAGACCATACAAGGTTGCAAAGCAAGTAATATTTCAATACAATATAATTTTCTAGCTTCTATAGTATTTACTACGTCACGACAGCGACAAACAAGTGGTACTCTATTACCGCGAGGGATGGTGATTGCAATCAGGACACACCCAGACTGCACGACATGCACACCCGCGTGGGAGACACATACGTGCTCTCCTCCCCATGTCATACGTGGCCACCTTTCACCCAAGACCCCAATGTCGACAAACCTCTTCATCCCGAGCAAAAGGTCTCCTACATGGACACGTCAAAACGTTCTGCTAGGAGATTTACACCTTTCTGCCTTCGCAACTCCATTCAAGGACAACCGAGGAGTCTCCACACCACAGTTTGGAGTTACATCAGTTTAATGGGCCCATATACCATTATGCAACCGGTACAGTTCAAGCTTGCCCAACAGTGCCGCATACGGCACGGTCCTCAAGCGACACAGGCAGGGCTATGCAACCGAGACTCCATATCGTCGACTCCTATTCCCCCTGCCCGGTCTCGTGTTCATTTCATAAGCCATTTTAATGTTCCACTCTCATGTGAACTGTTATTCCTATCTTGCGAGTAGATTCCAACTACTCGACTTCTACCGGATTTCCTATACATTAGCAAAGCAGTTACTACAGGTCAAACTGTAACTCGTTCTGACCAAACCCTGGGATTTGTGGTCATGCAAGTGGAGTATCAATCACCTTATACGTAAATGCACAATATCAACTGAAAGCGTAAGTGAATAAACTGGAAGACTTTGAAAAGCTCTTAAATGCAAACCGGGGCTTTCCTTAGTTTGCAACTCGATTAAATGTCAATTGTTAAGGGTCCTTCTCTGAAGACTCTGCCAAGGACTTCAAGTGGACACCCTGGCCTTCTCCTCCAAGCGACGCTGTTCATCAATATCGATCACTACACGACATGTATATATGAATGCTAGTAAATTATAATGTACATATAGTTCATAAATTTCTAATTAAGGTTATAGTGAGTGAATGATCTTCTTTTGCCTTGGGATTTTTATGGTAGGTGCTAGGGACTACAAGGAATACTCTGGCAAAGAACAGGAGATGATCAAAATAGTTTGTTGTCTCTAAAATTATGGCAAACAATACACTTCCAAGAATTTTAGAGAAGGAACTGTAGCTTTGACATAGCTACCAGTTGATGATCATGATAGAGGATGGTTTTCTGGTTTTAGCAAAATTGGTTTCATAAATTTCTAAGCCTTGGTGAAGGAGATATTGAATTTTTAATTTGGCAAGAATTTCTGGAATTATTTTATAACTGAATTTTTAGTTTTTTTTCAATTAACATTCAGTTGGCAACTGAATTAGGATAAGGGGAATGAGTAAATTAAATCTCAAATTTTTACAGGAGTTAGTATATGACTAAAGGAGCATCCAGTTAAAATTTGGGAGATAACAAAACAACTTAATAACTGTACTAATTCAATGACTGAAAAAGGTAATTGAATTATACAGAGGGTTATATAGTTGCAATGGCTCCCAAACATTTCTGGAAATCAAGAATAGGAGAATGTATTTTATGTGAATTTTGGGGATTTTTCCAGTGGACAGTTCATTTGGAAAAAATTGTATGTGTATTTGGAAAGATTGTCTTCTACAGGATTAAAAAGTAAGTTTCACAAAACCTAATTGGTACTAACAGAAACTAGAGCTCAAGGGCTTTCAAACAAATATTGTTTGAATATTTTTGGAGCAGTCTATAGAAAGTTATGGATTTTCTAAGTTGGAGTCAAATCTGGAATTAAATCCTAATTTGAATTAAACCGTGGGTCCCACTATTTTAAAATGGACCAATGGCAATCACACCACACGGGGACCACAGAGATACAGCTCGTAGCCACAACAGATCCCGGGGCCACACCTGACCCGACAGGTTACAAGACACTGACACGCGGGCCCCGCCACGTCGTCTTCCACCTCCCGACGCGGCCGGCGCGCGGGGCTCCCGCGGCGGCGCACTCCGGCGAGCCTCGCCGGATCTGTGTTCCCGTCCACCACAACATCTAAATTTTGGCGCCCAATCTTAATTTCACGCGCTGAGCATGATGGTAGGGTAGGGGAGGCTCGCCGATGATCAGAAACAGTGGCGCATCGGCAGCGGCGACAGCTAGGGTTCCGGCCATGTCGGAACCATCGATTCGTGGCTAACACTTCTCGAAAAAGGCAGGGAAATTCTTCTGGAATCACGAGGAACGTGATGGGAGGGTGATAATGTCGTGTAACGGTCGGCAAAACCATCATCTACGACGACCGGGGCAACTTCTTAACGGCGGAGGGGAGAACTTGTGATTCCCGAGCTACGGTCGATTATTTTGGGTGATTCCAGTTCGAGAAGGTGCGCAAAGGAGTGTAGAAGCTATTTGCTAGTAATTTTGGAGAGTGGTCAAGTGTGGAACTTGAATTGAAAGAAAAACCGAGCGAATTAATAAGCTTCGGCCGAGAGTAAAACTTAGCTAACTTGCGTGATACTCACGTAAACAAGGAGTGGCTTTCACCGTTGTGCAGAGGGTGACCAGGTGCACCAGTTCGCTATAGGAGTCGAAGCACGAAACTGCGTTTAGTGGTCTGGCACCGTGGAGCAGAGACGGCGCGCGGGGGACACGACGGCGATCTTCGGTGTAGCTTCAAAATATCGTCCAAACCGTCAACTAAGCAACGAAAGGATTGATCCAGAGGACAGAGGAGGGAGATAGGAACAACCTAGCTGTTGGAGGCTTGGCGCGAGAGGCCTTCGGCTGGCCGGCAACGGGCGTGCAGCGCTGGCGGTCGGGATCCTGCGCGCAGGGCGAAAATGGAGCAGACCTTCGGCTCAGTGCGAGGGAAGACGATACGGTCGACCGTGGAGTGATAAGGAGGAGCCAGGGGCACGATTTATAGAGCTCAAACGGCGGTAGACCGCCGCTGTCGCGCTGGACATGCACGCCGTCACGGTGGCGCGCGCTTGTTTGCAGCGCACGTGGCTCTGCTGACTGGTGGGCGCCGCCAGTCAGTCTTACAGCTACTTCCTTTTTAGAAATTCATTTAGAAATAGTAAATGAACTCCAAAAATCATGAAACTTCATGGCTAAGTCAACAAAAATGTTATCAACACAATGGCGTGTTTAAATCTTTATGTTCAAGTATATTTGACCAGATTTTAAATTCGAATTTAAACTTGATTCAAATTCGCTGAGCGTCTCAAATAAAATAGAAAATGGACTCCAAAATTCATGAAACTTTTCAAGGAGCCTATTTGCAATTTTTAGAAGACTATATAAAAATTTATAGCCTCAATTTTGAATGTTCTTGACAGGGCATGTGTATACAGTAGTTATATGCTTATTTGTTTATTCTAGCATATGAGGTACTATAAATTAATTTGCCCAAGCAAACCCCATTCAAATATTCCAAAATATTGCAGAGATGATATTTGAATTAATTTAATATTATTGTTGAAGTATGCTTCTCATGTTAATAAAATTTAAAACATGAGAATAAAAAGGAATTGAATACGTACAAGTTTATGTACATGACCATATCTTGAACCCAATGAAATTTAAATTTAACTGACAACTGAATTTCATATTTAGGATTAAGTGGGATTTTACAATTGGCTAAGCCGCACCCATACTTGGCCTTGTGGTGGTACTGTTGTCCTGTCTTATTCTCGCATGAACCGATCCTTAGATCCAAGTCAAGCAAAACCACCATAACATCCAACCCAATCGACAACCCATGCTTGCTTAGATCTCCCGAGTCCCTTGTTACCAATTAACCATGTTCATCAATGCTAATCATCCATTAGTTCATAATTAAATCATTTGGTTGTTTTCCCATCCTAATTTTAGAGCGAAGCAAAAAGGTAAAATGGCCTTCTTGACTGTATATAATGTAATCCAAGCGACAAGGATGGTCAAACAAGTCTAGTAAACACCTATCTCGAGTTTCCCATCAATTTGACACAAGCATGCAGTTTTGCAAACAAAACATTTAAAAACAGGATCAAAATGTTCAAGAACACTTGCCTTGCTCCTGAGCTTGGTTAGGGTAAAAGCTTCGATGTTCTCTTACTAGAGGTCCTCAACAGCACCCTCTAGCGCAACACCTTCTATTCCGCGCAATAAACATACAAACCAACCATTACAATCGATAAATGCTCATGTATTACTCAATATGCCATGACATGCATGATTAATGCAAATACGTGGTAAAACTTGTTAATAAGTTGCTATTAATGTTTACTAACTAGTTATAATAGTTTCTAACAAGTTTGGACAGGTTTGGAATCAATTTAGATCAAACTGGGTTCAATTCAAGAATTTTTCAGATTCAGACACTGGACTAGTCCGCTGTTAGGGTCGGACTAGTCCGCCCTATACATAATACAATTTAGGGTTTTCTTGATCAGCAAGAATTGGGATTGAATTAACATGGAAAAGTGAAAGTAGAGGGTGTACCACGTGCTTAGAGCTCCAAGGGTCAAGAATTGGTCGTGAAACTCGAATCTTGACGATTAGGGTTGATGGGGGAGAGTTGAGGGTGAATTGGTGATGAAGAATGAACATTCGATGAAGATCTTGCTTGATTGATCCTCCTTTGTGTTCCCCCCCCCCTCCTTGCTACTAGATCTTCTCTTGATGGCAGCTCCCACAAATTAGGGTTAATGGCTTCTTCAATTGTGGCAAAGCGATGAAAAGTTGGGGTGGTGGGTTGTTTATATAGAGGTGGAGGTGGTAGGGTTTCTTGTATTTTGATTTTAAGGTGTTGGAGGCAATGTAGGGGTCTGAAATAGGCTCCACAAGGGTTGGGCACGACGTTCTTGGGCCCAATTAAGGTAATTACCTAATGATGATTCGTGGAGGAAAAGATTAAATCTGAGTCAAGCACACCGGACAAGTCCGCTAGGGGCCGGACTAGTCCGATATTGAACAGTGACATCGACGGACAAGTCTAGTGGGGTGGTACGGACAAGTCCTTTTTGGAACAGAGACATTTTCGGACAAGTCTGATATGGAACATAAACAAAATCGGACAAGTGCGGGGTAATTGGCCAGACAAGTCCGGGATGGTAGAGAAAAGGTTTTCTGGACTAAAATTAAACAAGGAACGGACTAGTCTGCTAGCAATCGGACAAGTCCGGGAAACTTTAGAGGCTCAACCGGACTAGTCCGCACATTGTGCCGGACAAGTCCAGACTTTGAATAAGACTGAATTTTCTGAAATAGAAAATGGGGACACCAGACTAGTTCGGTTCAGAGGCCAGACAAGTCCGCACTCTAACAGACTAAAATTTCCTGATGAAGCCTAAATTCATTTTAATCTTGTTCCTTTTTACATGGTTTAATGTTAAACATGCATGAGAATGTATGTAATGTATTATGCATGGAAATGAGGGTGTTACAGGTAGTGCCGGAGCTGGTTGCTCTGGCGTCGCTCACCATTGTCGTAGAGTCGTCAATGATAGGCCCCCTGGGAGGTGCCGGAGATGGATGCTCCAGCATCGCCCACCATCATTGTAGAGACGTTGACAGCAGGCCCCTTGGGTGGTGCTGGAGCTAGCTACTCCGCCGTTGCCCACCATAATCGCAGAGTCGTCGACAATAGGCCCCCTGAGAGGTATCGAAGTTGGATGCTTCGGCGTCGTCCACCACCGATGTGTAGTAAGTCAACGGCAAACCCCTAGTGTACAGGTACCACAAGAGAACCCTATTAGCAACAAGAGCGGGATTGGAGAGTGTACTCATGAATCAGCACTTGTTGCTGTCTTTGACATGTTGGGACGTCGATGGTGGGCCCCCTGGGTGGTGCCAGAGCTGGTTGCTCCGGTGTCGCCCACCATCATTGCAGTGTTGTCAATGGCATGCCCCCTCGATGGTGCCAGAGATGGATGCTCTGACATTGCCCACCATCATCGTAGAGACGTCGACGGCAAGCCCCTTTGGTGGTGCCAGAGCTGGCTGCTCCAGCGTCGCCAACCATCATAGTACAGTCGTCGATGGCAGGCCCCTCAAGATGTGCCAGAGTCAGAGGCTCCGGTGTTGTCCACCACCGATGTGTAGTACGTCGACGGTAGGCCCCTTGTGTACAGGTACCACAAGACAACCCTATTAGCAAGAAGAGCGGGACAGGAGAGTGTACTCATGAATCAACGATTGTCGCTGTCCTCGACGTGTCGGGACGTCAACAATAGTCCCCATGGGTGGTGCTAGAGTTGGTTGCTCCGGTGTCATGCACCATCGTCATAGAGATGTCGACGGCAGACCCCTTTGGTGGTGCTGGAGCTGGCTGCTCCGGCGTTGCCCACCATCATCGCAGAGTCGTCGATGGCAGGCCCCTTGGGTGGTGCTAGGGCTGGCTGCTCTGGTGTCGCCCACCATCGTCGCAAAGTAATCGACGACAGGCCCCTCGTGGGGTGCCAGAGATGGATGCTCTGGCGTCATCCACCACGGATGTCTAGTACATCGACAGCAAGCCCCTGGTGTACAGGTACCACAAGAGAACCCTATTAGTAACAAGAGCCAAACTGGAGAGTGTATGCACGAATCAGTGCTTGTTGCTATCTTCGACGTGCTAGGACGTTGACAGCGGGCCCCCTGAGTGCTGCCGGAGCTGGCTGCTCTGGCATCACTCACCATCATTGTAGAGATGTTGACGGCATGCCCCTTGTGTTGTGTCGGAGCTAGCTGCTCCGGCGTCGCCCACTATCATTGCAGAGTTGTCGACAGCAGACCCCTCGGGTGGTGCCAGAGCTGGCTGCTCCGGCGTCGCCCACCATCATTGTAGAGTCATCGACGGCAGGCCCCCTGGGTGGTGCCGGAGCTGGATGCTTTGGCGTCACCTACCGTCGCCATAGAGTTGTCGACGGCAGGCCCCTCAGGAAGTACAGGAGCTTGATGCTCTGGTGTCGTCCACCACCGATGTGTAGTACAACGATGGTAGGCCCCTGGTGTACATGTACCACAAGAGAGCCTTATTAGCAACAAGAGCGGTAGAGGAGATTGTACTCACAAATCAGCGCTTGTTGTAGTCTTTGACGTGTTGGGATGTCGACGGCGGACCCCCTGGGTGGTGCCGGAGCTGGCTGCTCCGGCCTTGCCCACCATCTATGAGAGATGTCGACAGCAGGCCCCTTGGGTGGTGCTGGAGTTGGATTCTCCGGTGTCACCCACAATTGTCACAAAGTCATCGACAGTAGGCCCTTTGGGAAGTCCTAGAGCTGGATGCTCCGGTGTCGTCCACCACTAATGTGTAGTACATCGACGGCAGGCCCCTGATGTACAGGTGCCACAAGAGAACCCTATTAGCCACAAGAGCAGGATGGGAGAGTGTACTCACGAATCAGCGCTTGTTGCTGTCTGGGAGGTCGTGGAGATATCGACAACAGCCCCCATAGGAGGTGCCGGAGCTGGATGCCCTACCGTCATCTACCATCAACATGTAGGAACATCGACAACGGGCTCCCTGGGTGATGTGTACCCGCCGATGCTGCTGCTGGTTATGCCTGAATCGACCTGCTTTGTATGTCCTGCACACAAAACAGGGGGCATAATTTTTGCTTGTCGGCGATCTTTCTCTACTCTTTAGTTTTTCCATGTCTTAAAGTCCTGGGCTGGTACGCGGGGTTTGGGTAATTCAGTGCGTTAGCACACGGGATCCGACCCCCACCTTACTCAGGATGTGAGCTTCCTGACCCTTAGTACTTAGCTGTAGCACTGAGAGGCAAAGCGCGCATGCTTAGGGTACAAGACCAGACTAAGCATGTTGCATGCTCAGGACCTCTAGCTCGTCGTAGGCCTTTCATGGTGGACCATCTGGCAGCACAGCGCCCCAAGTAAGAGGGCAGCCGCGAGATCCCAAAACACCTTGCAGGTACCTCAAACAAGTTTTCCTTCAGCAGGGTTGCATAACTACACTAGGGGTGATATAGAAAAAAATTAACCAGTATATGAGGATAATATACAAAAAACGAGAATAGCTTGATGATCACAAAATTAACGGATAATTATGTGAACATAAGAGAAAGCACAGGGTAAGACAGTGATTCCTTCAAATTGACATTCATAGGAGGAGACTGGTTTTACAATAAGGCAACGACCCACTCCGGTTGGCAAGGGAGGCAGAGTGTTCATGTTTAGGGTATAGTACCAAGCTAAATGTCTGAACACTGTGGACATGCCCCCCCCCCCCCCCGGAGCTTGGTTGTCCTAAGTGTTGTTCTTTGGCACCATGATACGCTACAATGTCCTACAATTATGCTTAGGGGTAGAACTTACGGAGGTGCTCTATGTTCCAAGGGTTGGGGAGGGGCTCTCCTTCTTCCGTGGCCAGGCGGATGCACCCGGGGCGGGATACCTGTGTCACTCGGAAGGGGCCCTCCCAGTTGGGGAAGAGTTTATGTGCCCCATCTAGATAAAGTATTTGCCACAACATTAGATCGCCCGTCTGGAGCTCTCTACTCCGCACGAACCATTCCTGGTAACGTCGGAGCGCCTGCTGGTACTGTGCGTTTGAGATGGTAGCATGCCACCTTGCTTTATTGATGAGGTCGATATCTTCACGTCAGAGCTGGTCCTACGTGGCCTTGTCGAAGTCTAGACTCTGAGGGATCCCACTGCAATCTCTGGGGGGAGGACAGCCTCGACCCCATACACTAGAAAAAAGGTGTTTCACTCGTGGCCCAGCTAGCCCACAACACACATGGGAGTTTTTCAACCCACTTGGCACATTGCTTATCCAAGCAGTCATACGTCCGTGTCTTGAGGCCCCTGAGGATCTCATCATTGGCCCTTTCAACTTGACTGTTGCTCTTTGGGTGAGCCACAGACGCATAACAAACTTGGATGTTGAGGCCTTCGCAGTAGTCTTGGAACACTGCACTGGTTAACTCGGTCCTGTTGCGATGATGATCCTCTCCAATATCCCCATACTGCACACGATCGACTTGATGAACTTGACCGTGGACTCCATGTTGATGTTGATCACCAGGGCTGCCTCCGACCACTTGGTGCACTTGTCTACAGTGACGTTGAGGAATCAGTACCCTCTGACTGCCCTGGGGAAGGGTCCCAGGATATCCAGCCCCCTGACCACAAATGTCCAGGAGGGTGGGATCGTCTACAGTGTTTGCATCAAAGTGTGAATCTGCTTGGTGTAGAACTGACGCGCCTTGCACCTTTCACCAGCTTAAAGGCGTCTTGGAGTGTCGTTGGCCAGTAGAAGCCATGTTGGAAGGCTTTACCAACCAGAGTGCGGGAAGTATCTTGATTCCCGCACTCTCCTTCGTGGATCTCCAGCGTGTAGCATTTCGCCATCCTTACGATCCGCTCAGTGGATACGTGTTCCTTTGGAAGGATGTTTTCTTTCAGGTAGTCCCGAATCTCCTTGATGCATGCATTGGGACTCTACTAAGCTTATGGATCATGGGCGCCAGGTGATCTGGGGTGCCCCGTGATGCACAAGAACATCAATGGGCCCCATGGTTGCAGGGCCGCCGAGTTCACCAGCTCAAGGTGTTGGGCTCGCTTTCTTTGTTAGGCACTGCAGGCCTAGAGGTTGGTTGCACTAATCTCCTGCCGAAGACACCTTCAGGAACCAGTGCCCAGTGGACGCCATAGTTGACAAGGCATCGGCGATGGAGTTGTTGCCGCACGACACATGGCAAGGGTCCAAAGCCTCAAAATCAGCTTCTAACTTCTTGAGTGCAGCAGGTACGCCGTGAGCTGAGGGTCGTTGCAGCAGCATTCTCCCCGAACTTGCTTGATGATCAGCTGGGAGTCTCCCTTGACCAGCATCTGTTGGACACCAAGACCTTGCGCAAGTGTTAGTTTGAAGATGAGGGCTTCATACTCCGCCATGTTGTTGGTTGCCTTGAATTCAAGGTGCACCACATACTTGGACTGTTCCCATGTTGGCCAGGTGAGTAGTACACCGGCTCCGGCCCCTTTCTTCCGCGATGAACCATCGAAGAACAGTTTCCAATGGGGTCCGGTGAGCACCGGAGCATTGGGCTCTGGCTCGCTGACTTCCAGGCCCGCTGGGTCACTTGGTGAGGGAGTCCACTAAGCAACAAAATCTGCTAGTGCTTGGCTCTTGATTGCATGTCACGGCAAGAAGTCGAGCTCGAACTCCGCTAGTTCCGCCGCCCATTTGGCGATGTTGGCAGTCGAATTGGGACTGCATAGCACCATCCCCAGTGGAAACGAGGTCACCACTGAATCTCTGTGTGCCTGAAAGTCATGGCAGAGCTTCCTCAACACGATTAGCACTACATACAAGTAACTTGTGCACTTCAAGCTACCTTGTTTTTGCTTCATGTAGGACTTCGTTGATGAAGTAGACAGGCGCTGGATAGTTCGAACCCTCCTCGTGGAATCCAACGCATCCTCTTCCATCTACTCTGGGCCCAAAGACTCCATGTTCCCTGAATCCAGGACGTCCTCTAGGTGTTGGGACCTAGAGGCTTCTTGATCTCCAGGGCCCCCTAGGGGCACCCGGGTACCCCCTGGGGGCTGGGCCCTAGAGGCATCTTGGTTGTCGGGGCCCCCTGCGGTCTCCAAGCCCTAGGGCCCCGTCCGTCTCTTGTGGTTGCTGGGTACCAGGTCGCTCCGCCACCAAGACCATGCTCACCACTTCTATCGTGGTGGCAATGTAGAGGTATAGAGGCTCCCTGGGCTCCAGGGCTACCATGATGGGTAGCGACGTAAGTTGTTGCATCAGCTTGCAGAACTCCTTTTCTGCCTCCTTAGTACAGACAAACGGTCCAGACTTGTGCAATAGTTTGAAGAACGGGAGGGCCCATTCAGCCAGTCTAGAGATAAACCAGCTGAGCGCTGCCAAGCAACCCACAAGCTTTTGTACGTCCTTGACACGTGATGGAGGCCACATCAGCTCTACCGCCTTGATCTTCTCCGGGTTTGTCTCGATCCCTCGATGTGAGACCAAGAAACCATGGATCTTCCCATCTTTGACTCCGAACACGCACTTGTCAGGGCTAATCTTTGTGTGTGTTGTTCGCAATCTATCAAAGACTAGGGCGAGGTGGTCTAACAATGTTGTATGTGTCTGGATTATTACAACGATATCGTCGCCGTGCACCTCCAACATATCTCGAATGAGGTCCCCAAATGTTTTATGCATGGCACGTGCAAAACTAGGGATGACATTCTTAAGACCGTAAGGCATGGAGACATAGCAGCAGAGGCCACCTACGGTTATAAATGCATTATGTTCTTCATCCTCTCTAGACATGGGGATTTGGTGGAACCCTGAGTAAGAGTCTGGAAAGCAGAGCAAGTCATATCCTGAGGTTGAATCTATGATTTGATCTATCCTAGGGAGAGGGAAAGGATCTTTAGGACATTCCTTGTTGAGGTCGGTGTAGTCGATGCACATCCAAAGCTTCCCGCCAGCTTTGGGGACGACGACAGAATTGGTCAGCCACTTGGGATGATGGACTTCCTAAATGAAGCCAGCATCGAGTAGCTTCTTCATTTTTTTGCGAATGAAGTTATGCCGCTCGATGGATTGCTTTCGTGGCCTCTGTCGTGCCGGCCGTGCATCGGGGTAGATCTTTAGGTGGTGCTCAATCGCCTCCCTGGGGATGTCGGGCATCTGAGACGGTTGCCGGGCAAACACGTCAACATTAGCTTATAGGAAGGCGATGAGCACCGATTCCTGCTTGCTGTCTAGAGTACCCACAATGCGGGTGGTCTAGGCAGCATCGGAGCCGATCTGGATAGTCTTGATGGGTACGTTGTCATTGTCGGAGGGTTGCACCCGTGGTGCATGTTGACGGCTGTTATATACCAATTTCACCCATCAATATAACTCAATTATGCGAAGGAAACATCATTTCTTGCACACATCACCTTTCTAATTAACCTAATTCCACTTGTCCTTGGAGAAAGTAGTGCATGCAGAGATTCTATGCAGAATTGAAGTGAAATAAGGGGATGGATCCTATAAAATATCATTCCACCTATTGAAGTGACGACATGTGGCACCACATGGATCGAGTGGTGCACAAGCAGAAGTATCCGAGGCCATCCAATGGTGTATCTCCAATATCAGTTAATGGGACCCACCTGGCAGAGACATGGAGGAATCACACCACAAAAGGAGCCAAGACCAGGTCGGCCGACCCCCCCTAGTCGGCCGACTAGGTCCTAGCGCCAAACGCGGTCAAACGCCACCTGTTGGCTCCTACCGGCTTGAAGAGGTCATGGGTGACTGATTCGCGCGCTTTTGGTGGCGGGAACCGACCCTTCTCCAAGTTATAAATAAGACCTCTCACCCCTCACTTCAACACACACCACTTGAGTATTCATCCATTGTATCCACTACTCTCCATAGGTTTAGAGGAGTATAGGCTGTAGAGAGCAGAGTCTCTAGTCCTTAGTCCAAGTAGGAGAGGAGTAGAATGGTTCTCTTCCCAATTCCTAATTGGGAAGGGTATGGCTCTTATATTCCTATTTATATTTGTGACTTTATTCTTAATAAAGATGTTATCTTTAGTCTTCCATTGTTCATATAATTGGATGAAGCGTTTCTTAATTGATTCGAGATTCCATGTATGTGGTAGGAGTAGTATTTATAATTATGCTATACCATTATCATTATATTATAAGAAACACTACAAACCCCCCACTATAGTCTAATTATCTACGATGTGATTATATTAACATGATTCACTTATGCTATGAATTAACATTGGTTCAACGATGATTTAGTTCATTGCCTCAGGATGGCTTGTGTCTACGCTTCTAAGGTAATTACTTAATATGCTAGCATGGTGCTAGGATAGAGAGTAGCGTTGAATGCCTCTAGACCCACAGATTGAAGAGGAAGGCAATAGGTGGTGACAGCCCTATCTGTCCATTGTAATACTCCACGTTTGTCTATGCCACAGGCTCTTGGCGGGAGTCATCCTAGTATTGCTAGGGGTAAACCCGTGCCTGATGTGTTAATCAACTTAGCATGAGAATTCATAATTGACATAATCATTAGTAACTAACTTAGGCTATGTATATGTACATTAGAAGCATCGTAGGATTCTCTACCGAACTCTTAGCCTAGTGCCTCTCTACCCCATTTGTCCCCTTGGGATAGAATGCTCTTGTGTGTGTCACACTACTCCAATTATCATTTTACCATTCTTGCTAGAACTGTGCCTAGATCAACCTAGCCTCTCCACTTGATGATTGTTTTACTTCCATCTATCTTTCCTTTGGGAAAAATATAAATGACACCCTTTGGGAATACTCTCATAGGCGAAATGCAACATCGATAATATTCGTGCACTTGTGGATTTATATGTATAATCTAAAATCTATTAAAAAGCATTTCTGGCACCACTGCTAGAGATGAATTGTTAGTAGTGTGTTGGAACCTTCAACATGCATTTTTGGCGCTGTTGTTGGGGAAAGCAACCGATGTATTGCATGATTGAGTGAATAGGATAGGACCCTGGTATGTTTTAGTAGGATGACCCTTCTTTGTTTTCGCATTTTATGTGAAAATAGGGTAGTGTATGTCTGGTTTCCGCTTGCCAGAAAACTTTGTTGAAGATCCTGAATCCCTTATGAGAGATCGACCTTGTGTCATTACTCCTCGGAAGCTTCGAGCGGCAAAGCAAGCCAGCACAACTGCACCAATAACTGACACGCTAACGGCCCAGAAGACCATTCATGAGTTTTCGGCTCCTTGTTCTAACAATGTGCCTGTTGGGCCCACTGTTAACAAAAGAGACGTAAACTTCGAAATCAAGACCGGCCTTATCACTATGGTGCAAGCCAACCCATTTTGTGGGAAGGCTAGAGGATGCAAGTGCTCACCTGCAACAGTTCCTTAAGATCTACATCACTTTTAAAATCAAGGACGTATCTCCCGATGTTATCTGTCTTAGGCTGTTTCTATTCTCCCTTGCTTGGAGAGCAAAATAGTGGTTCTACGCGAACAGAAGTGTTGTAGATACTTGGGGAGAAGTGTTCTACGACATTCCTCGCCAAGCTTTTTCTGTTGGGCAAGACCAATGAGCAACGTGGAAGAATGTCCATCTTCCAAAAAGATGCCAAAGAATATATTCCCGAGGCTTTAGAAAGGCTTCAAGAATACATCCTAGCCTGTCCCCACCATGGATGCATGACTGGCTCATTATCCAAAACATCTACAACGGGATGATCCCTTCTGCCCGTGACCATGTTGATGCTGCTGCTGGAGGTGCCTTCTTCTCATTGACGGTGCCCAAAGCAAAATATTTGATTGAGGAGATGGTGTCAAACATGGGTTGGAGCAATGAGCGTCTCCATACCCGCTAGCCAGGCATGCACACCTTTAAGGAGGTGGACATGATCGCTGCCAAATTGGACCTCCTTATGAAGAAGATTGATGGACAACACAATGGCCAGGTATGTGGCAATGCATATGCCTTAGATTCTCACATGACTTGTGAAGTCTATGGCAACACGGGCCATTTGGGCAATGACTGCCCAAAAACCCATGAGGATGCCCTATATTTAGCCAACAATGGAAACATCATTGGCTATCGTCCAGGAGGTCAAGGGTGGGGGCCAACCACGCCCATTCTTTCGAGCAGGGTACAACAACAATGGCAACAATGGAAATCAACCCAACTTGAGAGAACTTGACATTGGCCAGCTGAAGATCAATGGGGCTATATCCAAGAAGTTGTCAGCCAATGACAAGACCCTATAGAGCACTAATGCCATGATTGAAGGACTATCGTCAGCCTTCAAGAATTAATTGAGTTTCAACAATATGTTGGAAACTCAGTTGGCTCAACTGGCAGCTGCTGTTCCTCCACTGGAGAATGGCAAGATGCCAGGACAACCCGAAACTCTTGTGAAAAGCGCCAACATGATTTCTCTACAAGGATACAACTAGTTGAAGGACCCTGTATGTCCTATAATTTCATGCTCAATTGGGGCTCACCACTTTGACAAGGCCCTTTGTGACCTTGGAGCAAGTGTGAGTGTGATGCCCAAGGTGGTTTTTGATAGCTAAACTTCACTGAACATACTCTAACACCAATGCAGCTCCAACTGGTTGATTCTTTAGTTCATTATCTAGCGAGTAAGGCTGAAGATGTTTCGTTAAAAATCCAGAATTGCTTCATACTCATGGATTTCATGGTGCTCGACATGGAGTTCAAAAAGGATACACCGCTCATTCTTAGGTGACCATACCTAAGCACCGTGAAGGCTCGCATAGATGTGGGAGCCGGAGAAATCCACTTCCATATCAATCGCAAGGAGGAGAAATTTAACTTTCTCCCAAAGTTGGAGCAATGCTCCATGATACATATCAAGTATGGGACAAATGTTAAACACATTAAAGAAGTTGAAATCACACCTCCAAAGGTGGACCTGCACATCGCATTCATGAGGAATTTGATCTATGCGGAAAACCCGTCGTATCATCCACGCCGATACCCGAAGAAGACGAAGAAGTCCAGGCCTCCCCAAAGGCCTAAGTCCACCAGGCCGCCAAAGAAGGTATGGTGGAAGAAGCAAGACAAACCGTATGAGCCCATCCCCCTGGGCCCGAATGTCAAGAATTGAATAAGGAGGAATGTCCATCTCATCGGACGGTGGTGAGACCCAGCCAATAGGTCAAATTGGTAGTTATCCTTTTCTTTGTTTCTATTTTCTCTTTAATTGGTTTTCCCCATTTAGTTTGATTTTCCCCACTGCATATTTGGTTATCTTAGTAAGTTGAGAATCTTATATTCTCAACTATCATTTTTATTTCTTTATTTTCACAAAAGGAAAATTGTTGGGTTTTGAAAAAGGAGTTTTCATTCCGAAAACAATTTTTCTGAGCTGCAAAAGTGGTAATCCGCCAACGTGCTAATCCCATAGTTGTTGGGGAGCCACCTTTCCAAAGGTAGAACACAGGGGCCCACTTGTCAGTTCGGGTAACAAGGGGAAGGAGCCATTTTGGCTCTCCTCCAACAGCTACATTTCGTAACCTAGTGACGGTTGGGGAGTGCACACTATAAATGGTGACCGTAAGGGGCACTTCTCCCCACACCTCACCTCATTTCATACCTCTTCAAAGTCACTCTTGCTCACATTGTTTTCTTGCTCTTCATTGAAGTGCTCTTGATCAATTCCCAACTGAAAAAGATTTGCTTTTGCTTGCATTTGCAATTTGTTTCAAGTTCATCAAGGGAAAATTTGCCGGGGTTTTGCTTTCGCTAACATCACCTCTTTCGATTTTTCACCTTGTTGTGTTCTTGTTTGCTGTGGCCATGAAAGGGATGAAGAGGTTGTTTGGAAAGAGGAAGGAGACTGCAAGCTCGAGCCATAGTGGAGACTCAAGTGCATGCCCCTCTTCTGTTGTGACACCATGTTCACGGAGGTGTGTAGGTGAGGACACTCCCATGGGTGAGAGGATCAACCCTAATCAACTTCTTGACAATAGCGACCTCGACGTGCAAAGTGAAGTGGAAGATCAACCATGCAAGCTCCTCCAAGATTGTGAGTTTTCTTATACGAAAGCTTATGATCCGGATTTGATATCCAAAATAGGTATAGATTCCGAATTCTTTTCCATTTGGCGTGCACTAGGATGGGAAAACTTTCCTCACATAGAGGAAAGAGGTTCACACCTTCTCTCCATACAATTCCTTTGCACACTCAAAATAGGATTTGATGGTATTACTTTTCAATTATTTCAAAAAGAATACAACATCCTACGGAAATAATTAAGTGAAATCCTAGGCTTCTATAGACGATATTTGCTAGATTTACATGCTTTGCTTAAGTTTAACGAACATAGTTTTTGGCAAGATTTAACTCGTGAGGTCAGATGTAGTGCACCTAGAAATAGCCACTTACACAACTCTACTTTACGCTTCATGCATAGATGGGTGGCTATGACTATGTTCCCTAGAGGAGACGTAAAGGTAGTGCGTGATGATGAGCTCAAAATTCTATTTGCCATGATTAAAAAGATAAAAGTTGCTCCGGTTGTTGCCATGATGACACAATGGTTAGGTTACGTTCCAAGAACAATGCCAATTGAATGCACTTCATTGATTACCCGTATTGCTACTAGGGTAGGAGTACTAGAATATTCATCATTTGAGTATATTGATAAAGAAAGAGAACTAAGTGATGAAGATTATTTAGTGCAAGGACATACCCTTAAGCATGATCAAGATGGCTCTTTGTTATTTTATTTCCCCGGCTTTGTCAATGAAAATTGGTTACCTAACCTGGGTTATCATTTGTACAAATTGTGACATCCTGGCTCAAGACTTAATAGGATTGATAGAATAACTCATACCAGCAAGGTATAACTTCTTTTCTTGGAGCCCACCTGCAAAGAACTTCGAGGTTAAGAGTGTTTGGCCCGGAGCAATTTGCTGACGGGTGACCGATCGGGAAGTCTTCCCGGGTGCGCATGAGTGAGGACAAAATGCATAGAAAAGACTAGTGTTGGTCTGTGAGGCTAGTTTGCAATCCTAGAGAGCTGCTAGAAGTAACGACCACCAGGCCCGTAGTGGCTGGGGTGTTACAAAATGGTATCAGAGCCAACCCTCGCGGTTTTACGGTAGCGTATGGGTCGGGGACGTGGGTACGTGTGCATGATGCTTGGGTCCTCTAGGAGGGACATGTTATGGTACGTATGCCAGTACTAAACGTATGAACGTGGCCAAGAGGGGACATTCCTGGCTTGGGATTTGACCGACGAGGACGTCAATCTTTTGAGGGGGTGGATTGTGACATCCTGGCTCAATGCTTAATAGGATTGATAGAATAACTCATACCACCAAGATATACCTTCTTTTCTGGGAGCCCACCTACAAAGAACTCTAAGCTTAAGCGTGCTTGGCCAGGAGCAATTTACAGATGGGTGACCGAGCAGGAAGACTTCCCGGGTGCGCACGAGTGAGGACAAAATGTGCAGAAAAGACTAGTGTTGGTCCGTGGGGCTAGTCTATGATCCTAGAGAGCTGCTTGAAGTAACAACCGCCAGACTCGTAGTGGCTGGGGTGTTACACATATGTCGGAGGCTAACCATTGACCTTCTTCCCCTCGAGGAAACATGAAGAAGTAATGTCTGTGGCAGGGTAACTAGAAGATGTGCAAGGAGAGCGGCCACGCCTCCGACAACCTCCACGGTCCATGAGTACGAAGAGGAAGAGAACCCAATGGTTGATGCACCCGGATGGACTCAACCTCCATCATATGAGACCGAAGGTCCGTCTTGGCATAGTTGGCCAGGTGCCACATGGGATCCACCCCTATCCACTTCAAGCTCTAGCAGCTTGCCTGCATTGTCAATGAGAAGATGTTGTTCCTCTTTGGCTAGAAGTCATCATGACTATAGCCAAGGAATGACAGATCTCACTAGACGTATGATGTGGTTGAAGTGAGAACCGGTGACATCTACAAGACTCTCCAAGGGCATGTCCAAGGTACCCAATATTGGCAACAACACATGGATGCTCAATTCATCAACTTCAACTCCACGCTACAACAACAACAATCCGTTCTCACAGCATACTTCCGTCATCAAGGGTTCAACCCTCGTCATAGAGGTGACTAAAGAACAAGCTTGGGGGAGGAACCCCACTTGAGGTAAATTGTATCACACCCTTGCATATTTATTTTCCATCACCCACCTTGCATATAAAAAAATATAGGATAACTCCGCCTATGTTGTAATGACATAGAAGGTCCCAAGCCCGGATAATGGAGGAGGGATTGTGATAGGGTTGGCGAGCTAGCAACTATACTTTGCCATTCTCATGGAAATGAAACCCATTGGAAATTCATTGGGTGTAACCCTCTTAGCAACGCGCTATACCGAAACCCGGGTATGGTGTTAAGTGGGCGAGGGTCGGGTCGCACCGCCTTAGTGGCGCGCCATATCGGAACTCGGATGTGGTGTTAAATGGGCGAGGGCTGGATCGCCACCGCCTTAGCAGCGCGCTACATCATCGTCCGGATGTAGTGTTAAGTGAGCAAGGGTCTTTGCATCTTCCTCGACGGATGCAAAGGGTAAGGAAGCTAGCCGAGGAAACTAGGTTTCGGGTGGGTAGTTGGAATGTAGGATCCTTTACGGGAAAACTACTAGAGTTAGTAGACGTTGCAATTAGGAGGCGTGTAAATATCCTTTGTCTACAAAAGACTAGATGGGCAGGTCAAAAGGCGAGAGAGGTTGAGAATACCAGTTTCAAGCTTTGGTATTCTGGCTCGACTGGGACTAGGAATGGCGTAGACATCCTAATAGATAAGAGCCTTAAGGATGGAGTAGTGGATGTCCGTAGACGAGGGGATATGATCATCCTAGACAAGGTAGTTGTGGGGGACCTTATCTTGAATTTCATTAGTGCTTATGCCCCACAAGTTGGGCTCGACATAAGCACTAAGAGACAATTTTGGGAGGAATTGGAGGATATGGTTAGTAGTGTACCCATAGCTGAGAAGCTGTTCATGGGAAGAGATGTCAATGGCCATGTAGGTACAACTAACGTAGGTTTTGAGGGTGTACGCGGAGGTTCTGGGTGTGGCGATAGAAACCAGGAGGGTAAAGATATCCTAGACTTTGTCGTAGCCTATGACCTATTGGTAGCTAACACCCTCTTTAAGAAGAGGCTATCTCACTTAGTGACCTTTACTAATGCCCAACATTCTAGTCAAATCGACTATATCCTCACTAGTAGAAGGGAGAGGGGGCATGTTTAGATTTGTAGGATCGAAGAGCACGTGAAAAGCTACCAGAGGAGGGTGAATGGTAGATTAAAAAATCTTACGCAGCGGAAGCAATTAAATCCCAACCCCTTCGGTAGAAAAACGATCTGTTAAAGAAATCGTGTGTGAGACTAATATAAACGTGTTTCACTGTGAAAAAGTGATATATATCAGAGAGAATCAAGTCACGAAGAATACACAAGAATAATCACTCAAATCCGTTGAGAGAAACTCAAGTTATGATCGAAAAATCGAACAAAGGTCAATCTGTCCTACCCGAGAAAAACAGTTCTGGAATGCTGCAAAGAAACTCGTGTAGATCAGAAACCACAAATCCAATGACCGTGAAATTTAGACAGATGATATATAATCAAGTTCTGAAGACAACCCAAAAAGAACCACGTCAATTGGAACTGTAAAACTCGAGTTATGATAAAACCACCAATAAAAGGTAGTGCTGTCCAGAAACTCGACAAGTAAGACTTGTCTGGAACAAGTCGGACGAACAAGGCACAAAAGTTCCTTCAAACTACGAATTTTATTAAAAAGAACACAACAGGAACAGCCCCAAAGTCGTGCACCACGAGCTTTGGCCTCCCTGTCTTATATAACCAGCCCTTAGGCCAACCCAATCTCAACTAGGACTCTAATCCTACTCAGATCACGAATCGAAACTTTCCATAACTGCATAGGATTCTTCTATACGCAGATAGAAGCAATCTTAAGACTTCCAAACACCTTAGGAACGTATCCCACATTCCTAAAACAACTCAAATTCGTGTCTCACATGAAATCCTAACATAACCAACTCAAATCTTTCCATATTTGAGTCAAACCCAACTCAGCTGCAGCCTGAGTCCATAACCTAGTCGGTTGGACCTTTCCGACTAATTCTTTACATCCACATCTCTTCATCATGCCTCGGAACCATGTAGACACGTCCATGCACTCCTTGCACACGTGCAAACATCTTCCAATGACGTCCACAATACCTTCATATGCATTGTTCTTGATTCAAACATGTCGCGCAACCTCCCGATCAACTCAACCACAATTCCTCCTGAACTTGGTTGTTGAACCTCATCTTCTCCCTATGACTAGTTCAATGGATCCCGTCACCAGCCATGTCTTGAACTGAAGCAACACCTGCGCATGAACAAACAACCAATCCGTACGAGCCCAAGTCCGTGACTTGACTCAAGTTAGTTTCGAAACTACAACACCTTACGTGAGCACCTCACATAAGCATGTTGCAAAGCACAGCAAAATGATATATGCCTTAACCACCAAAACACACCAAAAAACTTAGTAAATGAATACTAAGCAATTTTCTAAGAACATAAAGCAAGTTCAAAATATTGCAAGATAAAAGCAGGAACATTGCAATCAAGCTTCGAACCTAGCCAAAGCTAACCGGAGCTTGAGCCGGAGCTTACCAAAGCTAGTACAACCTAGCGCCGGAGCTTACCAAAGCTAGTCGGACCTAGCACCGGAGCTATCAAAGACATGCCAGAGCTAAAGACAAAGCTCACCGCAGCTACCCAAAAACATGTTGGAGCTAACCAACATAAGTCAGACCTATTGTTGGACCTTGCAAAAGCTCGGAGCTAGAGTCAGACCTTGCTAAAAAGATATTACCGCAAAATTCAAAACTTTTATTGTCAAAGCCAACGTATTCAGTACAAGCCAATGTATTAAGCACACATAGGTCTCACAAGATTGTAAGGTGATTCCTGGGGAATGTGTCATACCACAACATAAACTTGTGGTAGCCGACTTTCATTTCCACGTTCGTGTGTCACGAGACAAAGGTGTTAAAACCGCTATAACAAAGTGGTGGAAGTTGAAGGATGAAGCGCATCAATCATTCAAAAGGAGGATGGTAGCGAAAGGTCCTTGGAGCGAAGAGGAAAATGCGGATAGTATGTGGGTGAAGATGGCGACTTACATTTCGAAGGCAGCTAGGGAGGTGCTTGGGTGGACAAAAGGTAAGAAACTTGTAGATAAAGACACTTGGTGGTGGAATGAAGATGTATAAAAAGCTATTAAGATGAAGAAGAAGTCTTATAAGAGCTGGCATCATGAGAGAAGCACAAATAACATGGTGAAGTATAAAGAGGCTAAGAAAAATGCAAGGCGTGTTGTGAGTAAAGCAAGGGGGCATGCCTATAATGCGCTATATGCGAGGCTAAGGACAAAAGAAGGCGAAAAGGATATATACAAGATGGCGAAACTTTACGAGAGGAAGGTGAGGTATCTCAACCAAGTCAAATGCATTAAGGATGAGGCAGATCAAATTCTATTATATGATGAAGAGATTAAGAACAGATGGCAGGACTACTTCAATGGACTATTCAATGAAGGGAATGAGAGTATTAGGTTTGAATTTGATGACTCATTTGATGACACCAATAGACGATTCATGCGGATGATACAAGAGTCTGGGGATAGAGAGGCCTTAAAAAGGATGAAAGGAGGAAAGGCCCTCGGCCCCGATGATGTTCCCATTGAGGTGTGGAGATGTTTAAGGGATGTAGGAATAGTATGGCTCACTAAACTATTCAACCACATTTTTCAGTCAAACAAAATGTCTGAAGAGTGGCAAAAAAGTATTTTAGTACCCATCTTCAAAAAATAAAGGATATGTTCAAAGTTGTACTAATTACCGAAGAATTAAGCTTATGAGTCATACCATGAAGCTCTAGGAGAGAGTGATTGAACACCGCTTAAGGAAAGTGACCAATGTCACTAAAAACCAGTTTGGTTTTATGCTTGAGAGGTCCACTATGGAGGCGATTTTCTTACTCTGTCAGCTTATGGAGAGGTATAGGGAGCAAAAGAAGGATCTACATATGGTGTTCATTGACTTGAGAAGGCATACGATAAGGTACCAAGACCGGTCATGTGGTGGGCGGTAGAGAAACACAAAGTCCCAATAAAGTACAATAACCTTATCAAGCATATGTACGATAATATTGTGACAAGTCGTTGATAATGTTGAAAAAGGAAACATTGTGCTTCATCATGTAGATACCGAACAACTATTGGCTGACATTTTTACAAAACCTTTGGATTATTCACTCATTTTTGTTTCATTCGTAGTGAAATAGGGGTTATGCATCCTCATGGCTTACATTGAGGGGGCGTTTTTGAAACATGAGAAGTCTATGTGTAAATCTGAAATTAAAATAATATGACCATAGTATTTCATACATATATGACTTTGTGATTCCTTTTACGGGCTGAAAGTTCTTACTACATTACTCATGTTATGCATTTTGTAGTTTTCCATCACCAGTAATTGAAATAATTACTTATACTAAATATTGTCATGATCGAACTTTCTTGCTGTTTTCAACTTGTAGCATAATCACAAGTGCTTTTAATCATGAAGAATTAATCAAGTAATTAACTTACATGTTGATCTTTTATGGTCAAATATAAATTGATAAAAGATCAAGAGAATATGCTTGCATCGCACTTCTTCTTTTGAGAAGGCTTATCATTGCACTTAGATATGAACTTGGACGAAGTTGTGTATGACTAAAGCCATGTTCTTAAGCTTCTAATTGTCAAATGACATAAGCTTGGCTTGGTTGGTTACAATAAGGCATATGCGCATATAATCTCTTGCAAATATCATATGATCAACATTTGTTCTTTGAAAAATAATAAAATGCAGCAACAAGTGTCATACTTTCAAGTCTTCAAATAGTTAAGTTTGTGAGATCATGCCTAGCTTAAATTAAAAATTACACTTGATCTCTAGCATGGCTTACACTACTTTATGTATTTCATTGATGTGATAGTGTAAGTTACTTGATAGTTTGACTTGGATGAGCTTTGTTTTATATGTATATGTTACAATATGCTCATAACAAATTAAAATTGCTCTTTTGTACCTTGCTGAATACATTGTCAAAGGGGGAGAATTGATCACACATTGCACATATTCACAAGTGTTTCTTCTCAGGGGAGAAGTATGCAAGGGGAAGAAATTTAGAAATTTCTCATTTGATTTTCAAAAAGGGGGAGAAACCATTTTCAAAACTTTTCATTTGAATAAGCCAATTTCAGATTTTAAATGGTGTTGCTAATGCATTCATCAAGGGGGAGATTGTGAGACCTATGTGTGTTGAATACATTGGCTTGTACTGAATACATTGGCTTTGATATATAAGTTCTAAAATTCTGCCAAAACACCCTTTTTAGCAAGGTCCGACTCTAGGTCAGAGCTCCTGCAAGGTCCAACGATAGCTCCGGCTTGTTTTGGGTAGCTCCAGCAAGGTCCGACGTAAGGTCCGACTTGCATTGGCTAGATCTGACTTCTTTGTCTAGGTCCGACTTATTTTGGCTAGGTCCGACTTCTTTGACTAGCTTTGGTTAGATGCAGCTCTAGGTCCGACTAGCTTTGGTAAGCTCTAGTGCTATGTCCGACTAGCTTTGGTTAGCTCCAGCGCTAGGTTGTACTAGCTTTGGTAAGCTCCGGCTCAAGCTCCGGCTAGCTTTGGCAAGATTCGGAACTTGATCGCAATGTTTGTAATTTTCCTGTGAAATGTTTCTAACTTGCTTTACACTGTTGGGAAGATTGCTTAGTGTTCATTTGCTATGTTCTTGGTGCGTTTTGGTTGATATGGCTGATATCGTTTCACTGTGTTTTTTTGCAACATGCTTATGTGAGGTGCTCACGTAAGGTGTTGTGTTCAGAACTAATTTGAGTCAAGTCACGGACATGGGCTCGTATGGATTGGTTGTTTGTTCATGTGCAGGTGTTGCTTGAGTTCAAGACATGGCTGCTGACAAGATCTTTTGGACTAGTCTCAAGGAGGAGATAAGGTTCCAACAACCAAGTTTAGGGGGAATTGTGGTTGAATGGGTCAGGAGGTCGCGCAGGATGATTGAATCAAGGGCAATGCATATGAAGGTTACTGAACATCGAAGGAAGATGTTCGCACGTATGCATGTGGTGCATGACATCGCAACATGGTTCTAAAGAGGGGTTAAGGAAGGAAAGATCTGGTTGGAAGAATCAGATCGTATCAGTTGATGACTTCGGCTGCGGCGGAATCGGTTATGATTCGATATGGAAAGTATCGAGTTGGTTATGGTAGTTTTTGTGTGGGACATGAAGTTGAGCTGGTTTAGGAATGTGGGATACGTTCCTAAGGTGTTTGGAAGCCTTAAGATTGCTTCTATCTGCGTATAGAAGAGTCTTGAACAGTTATGGAAAGTTAAGATTCGTGAATTGAGTAGGATTAGAGTCCTAGTTAGGTTTGGGTTGGCCTAAGGGCTGGTTATATAAGCAAGGGAGGCCAGAGCTCATGGTAGACGACTTTTGGGCTGTTCCTCTTGTGTTCTAATGAATAAAATTCATAGTTGAAAGGAACTTTTGTGCCTTGTTCGTCCGACTTGTTCCAGACAAGTTTTACTCGTCGAGTTTCTGCACAACACTACATTTCGTCGGTAGTTTTATCATAACTCAAGTTTTACAGATCTGATTGACGTGATTCTTTTTGGGTTGTCTTCACAATTTGATTTTCTATCATCTGTTAAATTTTATAGTCATTGGATTTGCTATTTCTAGTCTACATGAGTTTCTTTGACAAAAAGCAGAATTGTTTTTACTCGGTAGAACAGATCGATCTTAGTTCAATCATTTGATCGTAACTTGAGTTTTTCTCGACGGATATGAGTGATTCTTATTGTGTTGTCATCGTTACTTGATTTTCTCTGATATCTACAGGTTTTGTCACGATTAAACACGCTTAAGATCATTTGCACACACGGTTTATCAATTATTTGATTTTCTACCAAAGGGGTTGGGATTTAATTGTTTCCACTGCGTAAGATTTTTGAATCTACCATTCACCCCCCCCCTCAGGTAGCTTTTCACGTGATCTTCGATCCTACAAGTTGTAGACTAGGGACTTGGGAAAATTAAAACGGAGCAACTGTTTATTATTTCATATATGTGAATTCCAAGTCATTCTTACTGCACATCTATTATTTTATTTTAAAACAAATCTATACTACTTTACTTTTTTATATATGCAAGGTGGATGATGGGTGAATAGAAAATAAATATGCAAGGGGTGTGATACAATTTACCTCAAGTAGTGGTCCTCCCCCAACCTTGTTCTTCACTCACCTCCATGATGAGGGTTGAACCCTTGATGACGGAAGTATGCCGCGAGAATGGCTAGTTGTTGTTGTTGTAGCATGGAGCTGAAGTTGGTGAATTGAGCGTCCATTTGTTGTTGCTAGTCTTCGGTACCTTGGACATGCCCTTAGAGAGTGTTTTAGATGTCACCCGTTCTCACTTCTTCCATACGTCTAGTGAGATCCATCATTCCTCGGCTATAGTCACGATGACTTCTAGCCGAAGAGGAACGACATCTTCTCATGGATGTTGGAGGCAAGCTGCTAGAGCTTGAAGCGGATAGGAGTGGTTCCCATGTGGCACCCGTCCATCCATGCCATGATGGACCTTCAGTTTCTTACGATAGAGGTTGAGTCCATCCGGGTGCATCACCCATTGGGTTCTCTTCCTCTTCGTGCTCAGGGACCGTGGAGGTTGTCGGGGGCATGGCCGCTCTCCTTGTACGGCTTCTTGTTACCCTATCAGAGACATTACTTCTTCGGGCTTCCTCGATGAGAAGAAGGTCAATGGTTAGCCTCCGACATTTGTACAAATGATAATTCGGGTTAGGTCACCAAATTTCATTTTCAAAGCTGGGATAATAAAATGTCAAAGGTCCATCTTGATCATTCTTAAGGGTATGACCTTCCACTAATTAATCTTCATCAATTAATTCTCTTTCATTTTCAATATACTCAAATGAAGAATATTCTAGTGCTCCTACCCTAGTAGCAATAAGGGTAATCAATGAAGTGCATTCAAGTGGCCCTATTCTTGGAATGTAATCTAACCATTGTGTCATCAAGCCAATAACTGGGGCAACTTGTATCTTATTAACCATGGCAAATAAAATATTCAGCTCATCATCATGCACTACCTTTACATCTCCTCTAGGAAACATAGTCATAGCCACCCATCTATGAATGAAGCGTAAAGTAGGGTTTTGCAAGTGGCTATTTCTAGGTGCACTACATCTGACCTCACTAGTTAAATCTTGCCAAAAACTTTGTTTGTTAAACTTAGGCAAAGCGTCTAAATCTAGCAAACAACGTTTATGGAAGCCTAGGATTTTACTTAATTCTTTTCATAGGATGTTGTATTATTTTTGAAATAATCTAAAAGAAATACCATCAAATCCTATTTTGAGTGTGCAAAGGAATTGCATGGAGAGAAGGCGTGAACCTCTCTCCTCTATGTGAGCAAAGTTTTCCGATCCTAGTGCACGCCAAATAGAAAAGAATTTGGAATCCATACCTATTTTGGAGATAAATTCCGGATCATAAGCCTTCGTTTGAGAAAACTCATGAACTTGGAGGAGCTTATGTGCTTGGTCCTCAACTTCACTTTGTATGTCGAGGTTGTCGTCATGAAGAAGTTGGTGCGGGTTGCTCCTCTCACCCATGGGAGTGTCCTCACCTACACTCCTCCGTGAACTTGGTGTAGCAACGGAAGAGGAGCGTGCACTTGAATCTCCACCATGGCCTGAGCTTGCAGCCTCCTTCCTCTTTCCAAAAAACCTCTTCGTTCCTTTCAGGATCCCAACAAACAAGAACACAACAAGGCAAAAACTCGAAAGAGGTGATGTTAGCAAAAGTAAAACCGCCGACGAATTTTCCCTTGGAGAGCTTGCGAGCAAATTGCAAATCCAAACAAAAGCAAATATTTTTGACTTAGATTTTGAGCAAGAGTACTTCAATGAAGAGCAAGAAAAACAATGTGATCAAGAGTGACTTTGGGGAGGTATGAAATGAGGTGAAGTGTCAGGAGGAATGCTCCTCACGGCCACCATTTATAGTGTGCACTCCCCAACGGTCACTAGTGAACAAAATGTAGCCGTTGGAGGAGAGAGAGAGAGCCAAAATAGCCCTTTCCCCATGTCGGCCGAACAGTGGGGGGGGGGGGGGGGTCGGCCGAACTAACAAGTGGGCCCCCTTGTTCTCCCTTTTGGCAGGTGCTCCCCAATGGCTATGAAATCAACACGTTGGTGAAATATCACTTTTTCTACTCAGAAAAATTGTTTTTCGAATACAAACACTTTTTCAAAAACCAACAATTTTCTTTTTTATGAAAGATAAAGAAATAAAAATGATAGTTGAGAATAGGAGATTCTCAACTTGCAAAGAAAAATCAAATATGAAGCTGGGAAAAACCAAATGAAGAGAAAAGAAAAATCAAAGAAAAGGATAACTACCAAGTTAACCTATTGGCTAGGTCTCACCACCGGCCGATGAGATGGACATTCCTCCTTCTTCATTTCTTGACATCCGGGCCCGGAGCGATGGGCTCGAACAGCTTCGCTTGCTTCGTCCGCCATTCCTTCTTTGGCGGCTTTGTGGACTTGGGCCTTTGTGGAGGCCCGGACTTCTTTGTCTCCTTGGATTGTCGCCGTGGACGATAAGATAGGTTCTCCGCATAGATCAAATTCCTCAAGAATGTAATGAGCGGGTCCACCATTGGAGGTGTGATTTTTTTTACCTCTTAATGTGCTTAACATTCGACCCATACTTGATACAGACCATGGAGCATTGCTCCAAATTTTGGGCGAAAGTTAAACTTCTTCTTCTTGCCATTGATATGGAAATGGATTTCTCCAGCTCCCACATCTATGCGAGCCTTCGCGGTGCTTAGGAATGGTCACCAAGAATGAGCAGCGTATCCTTCTCGACCTCCATGTCGAGCACCACGAAATCCATAGGTATGAAGCAATTCCGGATTTTCGCCGCAACATCTTCGGCGATACCCATCGGATAACGGACAGAAGAATCAGCCAGTTGGAGCTGCATTGGTGTTGGAGTAAGCTCCGTGAAGTTCAGCTGGTCGAAAACCACCTTGGGCATTGTTGACGGCTGTTATATACTAATTTCACTCGTCAATATAACTCAATTATGTGAAGGAAATATCATTTCTTACACACATCACCTTTCTATTTAATTTATTTCCACTTGTCCTTGGAGAAAAAAATGCATGCACGGATTCTATGCAGAATTGAAGTGAAACAAGGAGATGGATCCTATAAAATATCATTTTAGCCAATCAGGCGACACCACGTGGCACCACATGGATCAAATGGCCCACAAACAGAAGTGTCCGAGGCCATCCAATGGTGTAGCACCAATATCAGTCAATGGGACCCACCTGGCAAAGACCTGGAGGAATCTCACTGCAAAAGGAGCCAAGACCAGGTCGCCTGACCCCCCCTAGTCAGCCGACTAGGTCCTGGAGCCAAACGCGGTCAAACGCCATGTGTTGGCTCCTCCTGGCTTCAAGAGGTCATGGGTGACTGATTTGCATGCTTTTAGTGGCGGGAATTGATCCTTCTCCAAGCTATAGATAGGACCCCTCACCCCTCACTTCAACACACACCACATGAGTATTCATCTATTGTATCCACTACTCTCCATAGGTTTAGAGGAGTATACGCAATAGAGAGGAGAGTCTCTAGTCCATAGTCCAAGTAGGAGAGGAGTATAAGGAGTCTCTTCACAAATTCCTAAATGGGAAAGGTATGGCTCTTATATTTCTATTTGTATTTGTGACTTTGATTTTAATAAAGATGTTATATTTAGTATTCCATTGTTCATATACTTGGATGAAAAGTTTCTTGTTTGATTGTTGATTCCATGTATGTGGTAGGACTAGTATTTATGATTATGCTCTACCATTATCATTATATCATCATAAACACTATAAACCTCCACTATAGTCTAATTAGCTATGACATGATTATGTTAACATGAATCAGTTATGCAATGAATTAACATTGGTAGGATGGCTTGTGCCTAGGCTCTTAAGGTAATTACTTAATATGCTAGCATGGTGCTAGGATAGAGAGCAGCGTTGAATGTCTCGTATGCCCACGGATTGAAGAGGTAGGCAATAGGTGGTGACAGCCCTATCTATCCTTTGTAATCCTCCATGTTTGGCTATGCCACAAGCTCTTGGTGGGAATCATCCTAGTATTGCTAGGGGTAAACCCATGCTCGATGTGTTAATCCACTTAGAATGAGAATGCATAATTGACATGATCATTAGTAACTAACCTAGGCTATGTATATGTACTTTAGAATCATTGTAGGAGTCTCTACCTAGTTCTGAGCCTGGTCCCTCTTTACTCCATATTACCCCTGTCGCTACCCTGCGTACCTGGTACCCCATGATACCGCAACAAGTGCAAGAGAATTCCACCTGTCCGAGTTGAAGGCTTCCTCTGGCCCCACGTGTCACACGGCATTGGACCTGCCTCCCTCATATGGGTAGCTCTGGGACTGCCATGTGTAATATAATACCAGAGCTCAACTCCTGACATAGTGAAGCTCCGGTGTTGACATGTGGATAATGACCCCAAACCTTACCCCCCGTAGAGGGAAGCTCCGGTGCCACCATGTGTATATCAGTTCCGGACCTATCTCCCCATGAGGGGAAGCTCCAGAACTGCCATGTGTGGAGCTTCCAGACCTACAACACCAACAGAGACATTGGCTGATCTCCAACAGCACGGACATTCAAGGGACAGTTAAAGCGGCAGTTACAAGACCTGATTACGTGTCATTGATTCTATATTAATGACACATGATCAGTGGACTATTAATAGGGGTAATGCAGACATTAAGGCACGTTATCACCCTATTAATCACGCTTAATACTCATAGACTGTGTATTAGGTTAATGAATACGCCAGAGCCACATGTTGGGCCAGGCAAATGTTGTAACGGCCAGTCCTTAGACTATAAAAGGACTGTGCCCCACGGTACATGGGGGCCAATCTAATCCAAGATCAGACGCACACAAGGTATACTGAAACATACACCCCGTAGAGTAGGATATTACACTCAGGCGGCCCAAACCACATAAATCTCACATGTCATCATCTTGTTCTAGATCTCCGCGCACCCAAACCAATACAAGAACCTCTACGGGCCACATTTAGTAGTAATGGGGGAAGTTTCGTCTAACCACTTCGACATTTGGTGCGCCAGGAAGGGGTGTGCTTGAGATTACGAGATGGTGAACTCCCCCGCAGGATCTTCCAATGACAACCACTCTAAACAGCCTGTTGGAGGCAATCCCACCAACATGAAGAAGCTAGCAGGCGTCGTTGTCCCGACGGGTGTCATGCCACCACCACCACCGTCTACCCCAGCAAATAATGCTGGACAGAGGGATGGGGTACTTGTGTCGGTCATAGCATCGGCAAACAACAATCCCGCGAACGCGCAAATTGCTGTGCGAGCTCTGTTGGAGCGCCCACCAGCGCCCGAAGCACCTCAGGGTGCGATGGAACAGTGGCGCGCTAATGTGCAACATTTTGTTACAGTCGCAGTCGATGCCATCAGCGACCAAGGTCCTACCCCTTCGGGGCAGGCAACAGCTCAACGTAGGACCTTGTCTGGAAGACTTGGTCCTCATGTGTCACAACATCGATGATGTGCTACACCCTAGCAGGTGACTTCGCTGCCTTCCGGAGCACGACGCCCCCACACCATCACCAGGATTCCGACTCATGATTTGCGGTCGGAATTTGATAGCCGCTACAAGCAGTAGGATGGCGTGTCCATATCGAGCGTGCTCGTGAGAGACGAGAAGCTCGGGACAACCATGCTACTCAGTGATTCGGAAGAGGCTATTCTGCCCTGGCCCTGCACTTACGCATTGTCAGATGGCACAAAATTTCCAGCCTCATCTGCCAGAAAAATTCAACGGGACCGTCAACTCCACCAAGTTTCTTGAAATTTACTCCACTGCTATACTGGCGGCGGGGGGAAATGAGGCTGTGATGGCCAACTATTTCCCAGTGGCTTTAAATGGGACTGCTAGGTCTTGGTTTATGAGCCTCCTGCGTGAATCCATCAACAGTTGGATGGAACTATGCCAACAGTTCACTGCAAACTTTGGGAGTTCTTACACCCGGCTTGGCACTGAACTAGACTTGTTTGCTATGAATCAAACATCAGGGGAATCACTACGATCCTTCATCCAGTGATTTTCTCAAGTACATAATACCATCCCCTCAATCTCGAGTGGTTCTGTTAATGTTGCATTCAGACAGGGCGTTTGAGACAAAAAGATGCTAGAGAAACCGGCGACCAAAGAAGTCACTGTTGTCAAGGAACTCTTCAGCTTAGTAGATAAATGTACCAAAGCTGCGGAGGAACGTGATATGCACTCCAAACTACCTCCGGAGGCCAACAAGAAATCCTCCAAGAATGAAGCCACTACTTCCGGAGGTGGCAAAAAGAAAAAGAAGTCCAATGGCAAGAAGAAGCCATCGGCCAGCGCGCCTACTGCTGCAGCTGCTGCAGCTACGGGTGGTCGAGGGCCACGCCCAGAAAAACGACCTCGTCCTTCTTAAGAAGATGGCAGTAGTTCCAAGATGTGGTGTCCGATCCACAAGATGGACAAACATAGTTCAGAAGAATGCAAAGAGGTCTGAAACCTTGTCGAGCGCTACAACAAGCACCGAGAAGAAGGTCCTTTCTACCAGCGAGAAGGAAAACAAAAAGTCGATGAAGCTACGACTGAAGAGGAGCTAGGCTTTTAGGACCCCAAGAAGGTTTTGAAGGTTGTCTACAACACCGTCGACGACGACTCTGACGTCTCGGACAACAAGCGTCGGAAGACTCTAAACACCATTTATGGTGGTTCTTGGGACATCAACTCTCGCCGCATCCTCGAAACAATGCGGCGGGACATGGCCGCTACAGCTCCCACCTCCAGGGCGGAACCTCATCGGAAGTCGATGGACACTCCCATCACTTTGATGCTTTAGACTGCCCCCATAACATGATCGAAGCTGGCCAATTCCCGTTGATGGTGTCTCCGACCATTAACAATGTTCAACTCCACCATGTATTGGTGAACGGTGGTGCAGGGATGAACCTCGTAAACTTTGAAGCCTTCATCAAGCTCCAGCTTCGACCTTCGGACCTTCGCCCCTCTCGACCTTTTTCTGGGGTAGGTCCAGGGGCCATTACCCCACTCGGCTCCATCAGACTCCCAGTGAACTTCGGGACTCGGGAGAATTACATAACCGAGAAACTGATCTTCGACGTGGCACAGATCAACTTACCGTTCAATGCCATACTAGGCAAGCCTGCTTTGTACAGGTTCATGGCCGCCACCCAGTATGGCTACATGGTGTTGAAGATGCCAACACCTTCGGGCGTTCTCCGGATCCGCGGGGATTGCACTGCAGGAATCATTGCATTTGAAGAAGTCAACGTGCTTGCTAAAGCGTAGGAGGAAGCATTCGGCAAGGAGTTAGCTTCGAAACCTTCGAGCTCTCGTCATCTAGGCTCAACCTCTGCACCTCGTGTGCAACCAAGCAGAGACACTGACGTTCCCGTCAAAGTCGTCCATATCGGTTCTGATGTTGTTCAGACCACCCGTATATCGGGAGGTTTAAACAACAAACAGAAACTCGCGCTCATCACTTTCCTCCAGGTGAATATCGACATGTTTGCTTGGCAGCCATCACAAATGCCTGGGATCCCTAGGGAGGTGATTGAGCTCAATTTGAAGATCTATCCTTATGCACGGCCTGTACACCAGAAGCCCCGAAAGCAATCAGTTAAGCGGCAAACTTCATCTGACGGGAAATCAAGAAGTTGCTCGAAGCTGGTTTCATCTAGGAGGCTTTTCATACAAAATGGCTGACAAACCCAGTCATTGTACTCAAGGCCGGCGGGAAGCTTCAGATGTGTATTAACTACACCACCTTAAATAAGGCACGTCGAAAGGATCCATTTCCACTACCTAGGATAGATCAGATAGTGGACTCCACCTCCGGGTGCGAGCTATTGTGTTTCCTAGATGCATATTCTAGATATCATCAGGTCCAAATGTCTAAGGAAGATGAAGAGCATACTGCCTTCATAACAGTTGATGGATTATATTGTTATACTGCCGTGCCCTTTGGTCTCAAAAATGATGCTTCAACCTTCGTGGGAGCTATGTACAAAATTTTGGAAAGCTAATTAGAGACTTAGTGGAGGTGTATGTTGATGACATCGTTGTGAAGATCAAGAACAAGGAGTCACTCCTTGACAATTTACAAGCCGTCTTTGACATGTTGCACATCATGCGCGCCAAGCTGAACCCAAACAAGTGCGTCTTTGGGGTTAGCTCCGGGAATCTCCTTGGTTTCTTGGTGACTCAGCGAGGAATTGAAGCAAACCCAGTGAACATCAAGGCTATAGAAGACATGCGGCCTCTAGCCCGCATCAAGGACGTCCAGAAACTAACTGGATGTCTAGCTACGCTTAGCCGGTTCATCTCAAGACTGGCAGAGCGGGCGCCACCCTTCTTCAAACTCTAGAGGAAGTCTGGACCATTTCATTGGTCTGAAGAAGCAGAAAAAGCATTTCAAGAGCTGAAGCAGCTCCTCACCACCCAACCAATCTTGGTAGCTCCGAATCCTTGTGAGCCTTTACTGCTTTATATTTCTACAACTATGGAAGTTGTAAGCATGGTCCTGGTCGCGGAAATACTAGAGCCACGTCCAGTCTAGGAGCCTAGACCCCTTCGGGAGGGTCTGGAGCTACCTAAAGGCGAGTCTGGGTCCCAGCCCCCAGACATGGATCTTCAAGACAGAATGCTAGAAGATTAACCCCTCTCATCCAAGGGAGTTTCAACAGCTGTTCAAGAAGATCCGGACCCGTTAGAGAAGGTCTGGGTTGAACATGAAGAAGATTCAAACCCCTCCGGGAGGGTCTGTGAAGCTCAACAAGAAGGCTCAGACCCCTCTGGGAGGGTTCAAGTCGATAGAGAAGAAGCTCCGGGCCCCTTCGAGAAGGTCCGGACCATCCAGCGCACAGTATACATCATCAGCAAAGTACTCCACAATGCTTAGACCAGATACATTGAGGTGCATAAGCTTCTTTATGCAGTTCTTATTGCCTCAAGGAAGATTCATCACTACTTCCAAGCCCAAAAAATATCAGTGGTAACTTCTTATCCACTACACGCTATTTTGCATAACCCTAATTCTACTGGGAACATTGCAAAGTGGGCAGCAGAGCTGGCTGAGTTCGATCTCGAATTCGTGTCGCGAAAAGCAATCAAGAGTCAGACTTTGGCTGATTTCGTGGCGGAATGGACTCCCTCTCCATCAAACCCGGGGTGCCATAGTGAGCAGAAATCGGAACCAAAGGTTCCGTTATTCACTGAGCCTCACTAGACTCTCTACTTCGACGGCTTCATGCAGAAGCAGGAGGCCGGAGCTGGAATCCTTCTCCTTGCTCCTACCAGGGAGAAGGTCAAGTACATGGTTCACCTTGATTTCAAGGCAACCAAAAACATGGCGGAGTACGAAGCTCTCATCTATGGGCTCAAGGTGGCACTATCCTATGATGTCAAACAGTTGTTGGTGAAGGGTGATTCACAACTCATCATTAAACAAGTCAAAGGAGAATGGTGCTGTAATAATCCCCAACTAGCTGCTTGTCTCCTTGAAGTCCAGAGGCTCCAGAAGGACATCGAAGTCTTGGATCTTCACCATGTTCAGCGTCTTCACAACACTGAAGCCGACGAACTCTCGATGAAAGCTTCAACCGTAGCTCCGCCTCCCAACAGAATCTTCGTCCGGAGGTTATTAAGACCAACAACTCAGTCTGCCAAACTGAGCGAAGGGGGCGAGACCAGCACCTCGAAGCTGGTGGTCCCAGTGGCCCTGTTACCATGGCGTCCACCAAGGGTCGTAGGTGCTGTCGGAAGCTCCGAGCAACCAAACACGCAAGACTCAGAAGCTCAAGTCAGCTCCGATTCTTGGATCTAGGAGATTTGGAGCTACTTGAAAGATAACGTCCTTCCTGAAGACGGTGCATCCGCTGACCGGATTGTTAGGTTGGCTAAAAGATACACACTAATAGAAGGGGATCTCTACCGTTGTGGTGCCAATGGCGTCCTAATGCGTTGCATTACAAGGGAAGAAGGCCGTGAGGTTCTCGCGGAAATCCATGGAGGCAAGTGTGGGAACCATGCATCTTCCCGCACGTTGGTTGGTAAAGCCTTCCGCCATGGCTTTTACTGGCCTACAACACTCCAGGATGCGGTTGAGCTAGTGAAAAAATGTAAAGCATGTCAGTGCCACGCAAAACATATTCACACACTTGCTCAATCACTACAAATGATACCTCCTACATGGCCATTCGCTGTGTGGGGCATGGACATCTTGGGACCATTCCCAAAAGCCGTCAGAGGTTACAGGTTCCTGTATGTCGCCATCGACAAGTTCACTGTGATACCTATGTGTGCTGAATACATTGGCTTTGACAATAAAAGTTTTGAATGCTGCCATAACATCTTTTTGGCAAGGTCTGACTCTAGCTCCAAGCTTCTGCAAGGTCTGACAATAGGTCCGACTTTCTTTGTCTAGGTCTGGCATGCTTTTGGATAGCTTTGGTGAGCTTTGTCTTTAGCTCCGGCATGTCTTTGATAGATCCGACATGTCTTTGTTAAGCTCCGATATGTTTTGCTAGGTCCGACTTATGTTGGTTAGATCCGACATGTTTTTCCAGCATGAATTTGGGGCTGTTCCTCTTGTGTTCTATTGAATAAAATTCGTAGTTTGAAGGAACTTTTGTGCCTTATTCGTCCGACTTGTTCCAGACAAGTTTTACTCATCGAGTTTCTGGACAGCACTACCTTTCGTCGGTGGTTTTATCATAACTCGAGTTTTACATATCCAATTGACCTGATTCTTTTTGATTTATCTTCACAACTTGATTATCTATCATTTTTCAAAGTTTCACGGTCATTGGATTTGTGGTTTCTGATCTACACGAGTTTCTTTGCAGCGTTCCAGAACTGTTTTTTCTCGGGTAGGACAGACTGACCTTTGTTCGATCTTTCGATCATAACTTGAGTTTCTCACGACGGATTTGAGTGATTCTTCTTGTGTTTTATTCTTTACTTGATTCTCTCTGATATATATCACTTTTGTCATGGCGAAACTTGATTATATTAGTCTCACACACGATTTCTCTAACAGATCATTTTTCTGCCGAAGGGGTTGGGATTTAATTGTTTCCGTTGCATAACATTTTTAAATCTACCATTCAACCCCCCCCCCCCCCTCTTGTAGATTTTCATGCACTCTTCGATCCTAAAATTGGTATCAGAACCACGATGCTCTAATCATTGTGATTTGCACTTGTTTTTGACTAATCATCATAGAGAAATACTCCGCCAAACCTTGTGTGTTTGTTGGTATTGATTTTAAGGTTTGGAAGGCACGCATGGATGCTTTCATCCAGGCGCAAGGCTTTGCAATATGGGAGAAGGTGTACAATCCTTACGAAGTGTCACCTAACGATAATGTTATGGCTACAAACCTACGGGACATCGACAACAACAACAAAGCCCGAAACTTGATCATCCAAGGACTCACTCAGAGCGACTTCGATCGCGTTGCACATCTCTGATCAGCATACGATGTTTGGAGAGCTCTCTGTGATTATTATGAAGGCTCCAACACAATCAAGGAGGTAAAACAAGATATGTTCCAAAAGTAATATATGCATTTCGAGATGCAACCCGGTGAGTCTATCGATGACCTATTTGCTCGCTTCAATAAAATTCTCAGCAACTTACGTAGTGTCAATGTTAACTTTTCTGATGCTGAGAATGCTAGGCAACTTCTTAGTGCATTAGAAATGTCAATTTGGGAGATGAAAGTAACATCTATTCGTGAATCAACTGTCATGAGTTCTCTTACATTAGATGTGCTTTATTCTAAACTATAAACTCAAGAAATTGACATCTTATCACGTAAGAACCCAAATAAGTCTATTGCATTTGTCTCACAACGTGATATGCCTAGCTCCAGCCAATCATCATCCTGCAATACTCTTGCTTTGTTGTCCTCACTAACCCTGGAGCATATCGAGGAATTTCCAGAGGAGGAGCTAGAACTTCTCTCTACTAGGTTCTCAAAAGCATTGCGAAAATGTGAGAACTAGAAGCAGAGGAAGCTCCGAATCTCAACGATGCTTCGAATGTGGTAAGACATGACACTTTCATACAGAATGCCCTAACCTTTCAGGTGCCACTGCTCGTGAAGAAAAACAGAACAAGGTCAAGACCACCTCTGGAAACAACAACAAGAAGAAGAAGGGCTTTACAGGTCGCCAACTGGTGAACAGTTTTATCTCGGCACTCTAGGAACTTGGCTCAAGCGACGTAGACATTGGAAGTGATGAAGATGAAGATGATTTGGCCAACTTATGCTTCATGACGGGCAAAACGAGATCAAGATCAAGTCAGGAGGATGCAGAACACAATTGTGACGACGATGAGGTATGTTCTACCTATAATGAAATGTGTGATGCAATTTCTCGTGCAACTATTATTGTTAAGAAAAAGGACAAAAAGCTTAGGTATAATGCTGTTAAAATTGAATCACTAGAATCTGAAATCAACCATTTGAAAACCTTGATTCCTAGTGATGATTCTTGTCCCTCGTGTGATTTAATCTATGAACAATTGTCCACAATAAGAACTACACATTCCTCTACTCTAGATAGACTTCAACTTTAAATTGAAAAGAACAAAAAGCTTGCTGCACTTGACATTGGAAACTTAAAAGATGCTTCTTGTTCTACAATTGATTTGCATTGTTCTAGTTGTGATGATCTTGAAAAGAAACTAAAAGATGCTAAGAATGAAATTTCACTATTGAATAATGCTTTACGTTATCATGATGTTATATATTGTTCTAATTGCAAATTAAAAGGAAAAACTTCATGTGAAAATTGCCTTGATCTGTCCAATAAACTTGATAACATGCATAGGACATTAGATCGGTTTTGTAATGGGAACAAGAACCTAAACTTGCTGCTGAATTCTTCCAAGTATTGCAATGATAAAACTGGTTTAGGTTTTGATTCTCATGCTCACGCTAAGGCACATCCACTTAAAATTGTAAAGTCATTAGGAAGTGGCTTGATTCATACAGTTCTTAAACAAAAAGAAGTGGTTTTCAAATCTGCAGTAGTGTTGTCTCATTCGGTTTTAAATAAAAATATTGCTTGCTCATCTAGACATGAACACAAAGTTAAAGTTCATTGTACCTACTCTGGTAGAGATGGTCATGTCATAGATTTTTGTTATAGACTAGCTAAACAACAGAAAATGGAAATAATGATTGATAGATCTCATAATTTTCACGCAAAATTTGCTGCACATATTAAACCAAATGCCAGGAACATGCAACCTGCTGTTATGAGTCAAAAACATTCAAAGTTTACCTCCGGACCTTCTGTTTTTGCCTTCGGAGCTACTGATTTTTGTGCAACACAAGTAACACCTTATAGGTCCGTAGTTAATTATAAAAAACCTCAAACTTTGACTCATAAACCTGCTGTTTTATCTCAGCTTTCGCGTGTTTTTCCTGCTACACATCGTGTGACTCAGTACTGGATACCTAAATGTGTTTTGATTAACCCCAGTATTGAGTCACTGACATATTGTGCTTCTATGTAGGTTACATGCTTGAGGAAGGAGAACATTTGGATTGTGGATTCAGGTTGCTCACGCCACATGAGCGGTAACAAAGAATGGTTCTCCTCCCTCTCTTTTGTGTCACGAGTAGAGAATGTTACTTTTGCCGATAATTCTTCAACTCCTATAATTGTTAAGGGTTCGGTTAGAGTAAATGATCACTACACATTGAAGGATGTGGCACTTGTAAAAAATTTGAAATACAACGTGCTTTCTGTTTCACAATTGCTAGATGAAAATCTGGAAATTATTTTCAATAAAAACTGCTGCAAAGTTGTAGGTTCAAATAGCGAGCTTATTTTTAACATGTCTCGGTTTGGAAGAGTTTTTAAAGCTGATTTTGATATGTCTTCCTCTAAGCATAGGTGTCTAGTTGCTAATGATTTAAAGGACTTATATTTTTGGTATCGTAGACTTGGTCACGTAGGTTTTGATCATCTAACGCGTGTCAGTGCTCTTGATCGCATACGTGGGCTGCCTAAGCTTAAAGGGGACAAAGAAATTGTGTGCTCTTCTTGTAGACAGGCTAAAATGGTTGCAGGTTCACATAATCCTCTCACAATGATCATGACAACTGAACCGAGTCAACTTTTGCACCTTGATACCGTAGGACCTTCACGTGTTCAATCCTTCGGAGGTAAATGGTATGTTCTTGTTATTGTTGATGATTATTCTAGATACTCTTGGTTTTACTTCATGTCATATAAGAATAAAGCTTTTAGTCACTTTAGAACTTTATTTCTTATATTATCAATTGATCACCCAAGATCTTTAAAAGCAATTAGAAGTGATAATGGAACAGAATTTAAAAATCAATCTTTTGATCACTTTTGTGCGGAAAATGGAATAGATCATCAATTTTATTCACCATATGTACCTCGACAAAACGGTGTTGTAGAAAGAAAGAACAGAACCTTAGTTGAGATGGCTAGGACTATGCTTGATGAATATCAAACTCCTAGGAGATGTTGGGCTTATGCGATTGCAACCGCTTGTTATGTCTCAAATCGTGTTTTTTTACGCGCTAAGCTAGGTAAAACCCCATATGAGCTCTGATTTGCACATAGGCCCAGTGTTACACACTTTCGGGTCTTTGGTTGCAAATGCTTTGTTAAGAAATACGGTAATCTTGATAAATTTGAACCTAGATCCATTGATGGCATGTTTCTTGGTTATCGATCTCATACTAGTGGCTACTGTGTGCTTTTACTAGACACTAACAAAATTGTGAAGACTTGCGAAGTGTCTTTTGATTAAGCTAGCCCAGGTTCTAGCACAAAAATTGCAGGTCCAGATCCATATCCGCAGGGGGGGAGCATTTTGGTTGAAGATGAGGAAGAGGTGGAGCTGCTGCCCGAAAATTCAGCAGCTAATGATATTGTTTCATCTCCGAATGTTAATTCTCATCCAAAACCGACAACCATTAATGCTGATTCAAATCATCCTCAAGTCACAAGCTCATCAATTTGTGATGAACATGAAGAAGAATAAGCTTGTGAGACATCTGTTTCCCTACAGTTTTACAAAGATCATCCCCCGCAATAGATAATTGGAAGCTTGTATGAATGAGTTACACGGTCCAAGTTTTGCAATCCAGACTCTCATGCTCATTCTGCTTTTGTTGCTTCATTTGAACCCAAAGATATATCACACGCACTCACTAATGAATCTTAGATTATTGCCATGCAAGAAGAATTAGAAAATTTTGAAAGAAATAATATTTGGAAACTTGTACCTCCTCCTCAAGGACACACTTTAATTGGAACTAAATGGGTGTTTAAAAATAAGCAAAGTGAGGATGGGGTTGTGGTTAGGAATAAGGCTAGGTTGGTTGCTCAAGGTTTCACTCAAGTTGAAGGTCTAGATTTTGATGAAACTTTTGCTCCTGTTGCTAGATTAGAAGCCATAAGAATTTTGTTAGCTTTTGCTGCATCTAAAGGTTTTAATCTATATCAAATAGATGAGGAGGTTTATGTCAAACAACCACCGGGTTTTGAAAATTTAAATTTTCCTAATCATGTGTACAAACTGTCCAAAGCCTTATACAGTTACAAACAAGCCCCTAGAGCATGGTATAATAGGTTAAAAACATTCTTACTTGAAAAGGGGTTTACCATGGGCAAGGTTGATAAAACTCTTTTTGTGCTTAAGCATGGCAATGACTCATTATTCGTTCAAGTGTATATGGATGATATTATCTTTGGTTGTGCTTCTCATGATCTTGTGTCCAAGTTTTCAGCTATGATGAGTTCAGAATTTGAGATGAGTATGATGGGAGAACTCACGTACTTTTCGGGGCTGCAAATCAAGCAAACCAAGGAGGGTACCTTTGTGCATCAAACGAAGTATACAAAAGACCTCCTAAGGCGCTTCAACATGGACAAAAGCAAGCCTCTTTGGACACCTATGGGAATAGCAACAACACTTGAACTTGACGAAGATGGTGAACCCGTGGATCAAAAGCAATATAGAAGCATGATCGGATCACTTTTGTACCTCATGGCATCAAGACCGGACACACAATTCAGCGTATGTCTTTGTGCACGGTTTCAAGCCTTCCCACGTGATTCACATTGTCAAGCTGTCAAAAGGATTCTTAGGTACTTGCATGGAACTCAAGAATTTGGCATTTTTCTTCCTTCTTCCTCAACCTTTACTTTGAAAGCTTTTTCCAATGCTGATTTTGGAGGTTGTAGGATTGATAGGAAAAATACTTCCGGTGCTTGTCATTTTCTTGGTAATTCATTTGTTGCTTGGTCCTCTAGAAAACAAAATTCAGTTGCACAATCCACAGCCGAATCTGAATATGTAGCTGCTGCTAGTGCTTGCTCACAAATTCTTTGGATTGTTCAAACACTTAAGGACTATGGGGTTGACCTAGATAGTGTTCCCATGTTTTGTGATAACACTAGTGCCATTTGCATTACTAAAAACCCTATGCAACATTCTAGAACGAAGCACATTGATATTAGGTATCACATTCTTTGTGATTATGTTGAAAAAGGAAACATTGTGCTTCACCATGTAGATACCGAACAACAATTGGCTGACATTTTTACAAAACCTTTGGATTTCACTCGTTTTTGTTTCATTCGTAGTGAAATAGGGGTTATAAATCCTCATGGATTACATTGAGGGGGAGTTTTCAAACTTGAGAAGTCTATGTGTGAATCTAAAATTAAAATAATATGAGCATAAGTATTTCATACATATATGACTTTGTGATTCCTTTTACATGCTAAAAGTTCTTACTACATTACCCGTGCTATACATTTTGTCGTTTTTGCCATGACTAGTAAGTGGAATAATTACATACACTAAATCTGATCATGATCAAACTTTCTTGCTGTTTTGAACTTGTTGCATGCTCACAAGTGCTTTTAATCATAAAGAATTAATCAAGTAATCAACTCACATGTTGAGTTTTTAAGATCAATAAAAAAATTGAGAAAAGATCAAGAGAATATGCATGCATCGCACTTCTTCTTTTGAGATGACTTATCATTGCACTTAGATATGAACTTGGAAGAAAGTTGTGTATGACTAAAATCATGTCCTTAAGCTTCTGATTTTCAAATGACATAGGCTTGGCTTGGTTGGTTAGAATAAGGCAGATGCACATATAGTCTCTTGCAAATATCATATGATCTAAATTTGTGTTTTGAAAAATAATAAAATGCAGCAACAAGTATCATGCTTTCAGGTATTGAAATAGTTAAATTTGTGATATCATGACTTGCTTAAATTGAAAATTACATTTGATCTCTAGCATGACTTACACTACTTTATGTATCTCATTGTTGTGATAGTGTATGTTACTTGATAGTATGACTTGGATGAGCTTTGTTTTATATGTATATGTTATAATATGCTGATAACAATTAAAATTTGTCTTATAAACCTTGCTAAATACATTGTCAAAGGGGGAGAGATAATATGTGAATTTTTAAAAAAAATATGCAAGGGGGAGAAATTGATTACACATTGCACATATTCACAATTGTTTTTGGCACGATTCTTCTCAGGGAGAATTTCTTTTTATCATTTTATTTCTGTTTTACAAAGGGGGAGAAATTGTTTTCAAAACTTTTAAAGTGAATAAGCCAATGTTCGGATTTTAAATGGTGTTGCCAATGCATTCATCAAGGGGGAGATTGTGAGACCTATGTGTGCTGAATACATTGGCTTTGACAATAAAAGTTTTAAATGCTGCCATAACACCTTTTTGGCAAGGTCCGATTCTAGTTCTTAGCTTCTACAAGGTCTGACAATAGGTGCGACTTTCTTTGTCTAGGTCCGACATGCTTTTGGATAGCTCCGGTGAGCTTTGTCTTTAGCTCCGGCATGTCTTTGTTAGCTCTGGCATGTCTTTGTTCAGCTTCGATATGTTTTGCTAGGTCCGACTTATGTTGGTTAGCTCTGACATGTTTTTCTAGCACGACTTTGGGGCTGTTCCTCTTGTGTTCTATTTAATAAAATTCGTAGTTTGAAGGAACTTTTGTGCCTTATTCGTCCGACTTGTTCTAGACAAGTTTTACTCATGAGTTTCTGGACAGCACTACCTTTCGTCGGTGGTTTTATCGTAACTCGAGTTTTACATATCCAATTGACGTGATTCTTTTTGGGTTGTCTTCGCAACTTGATTATATATCATATTTTAAAATTTCACGGTCATTGGATTTGTGGTTTCTGATATACACGGGTTTCTTTGCAGCGTTCCATAACTGTTTTTCTCGGGTAGGACAGATTGACCTTTGTTCGATCTTTCGATCATAACTTGAGTTTCTCATGACGGATTTGAGTGATTCTTCTTGTGTTTTCTTCGTGACTTGATTATCTATGATATATATCACTTTTGTCATGGTGAAAAACGTTTAGATTAGTCTCACACATGATTTCTCTAACAGGTCATTTTTCTGCCGAAGAGTTTGGGATTTAATTGTTTCCGCTGTGTAAGATTTTTAAATCTACCATTCACCCCCTGGTAGCTTTTCATGTGCTCTTCGATCCTACATTCACCAAGTGCCAGAAGCAACTCCAGTTGTCACAATTAATAAGCAATCAGCTATCAAATTCTTGAAGTCCATTATATGCAGATTTGGAGTTCCGAGCAAAGTCATAACTGACAACGAAACTCAATTTACAAGTGCTGCATTTCAAGAATATTGCGAAGACCTCGGCATTCAACTTAGCTACGCCTCAGTAGCTCACCTAGAAAGTAATGGCCAAGCCGAGAGAGCAAATGAAGAAATCCTAAAAGGACTCAGGACACACACGTACAAGTGCCTAAAAAAGCATGGAGTCAACTGGATTGAAGAGCTTCTGTCCACATTGTGGGCAAGCAGGACAAAACCTAATCGGTCAACTAGGGAGACACCATTCTTCCTGGTGTACGGAGCTGAAGCAGTCCTTCCTTCGGAGATCACCATGGTGTCCATCCGGGTCCGGACTTTCGACGAAGCCATGCAGGACCGGCTCCGGCGTGAAGACTTTGACCTCGTTTCAGAGGGAAGGTGCCAAGCATGATATCGCCAAGCACTCCGGCACTGTCATAAAAGGCACGTGCTCAACCGACAACTCTAGGAAGGCGACCTAATTCTACGAAAAATACTAATTCGTGAAGGGATGAATAAACTTTCCCCCAGCTGGGAAGGACCCTTCCGAGTGATCAAAGTATCCCAGCCCGGATGCGTTCGCTTGGCAACTGAGGATGGGATTCCGCTTCCTAATCCTTGGAACATCGAGCACGTCTGTAAGTTTTATACTTAGAATCACGGAGGTGAGTCTGTAATTACACACAATCTATGTTATAGAGTCAATACACACGAAAGGGTAGGTCCCCCAGGAGAACTTCCGGACCCCCCCCCCCCCCCCCCGAGAAGGTCTGGGAAGTTCAAGTAACACTTGATATAGTCAATACACTAAAACTGTAACTACCTGCCCGAGGCTAGTACAAGATGTATAGCACACTTAGATTAGCCCTGCATCCTAAGTGTGTCCTTGTCTCCCCTGTAATTTGGACCTATAATGAAAGACATTGTTGTGTGAAAACAGACACCACTTGCATTTATTTTTGTACAAGGCTCGGTATATCAAATTATTATTTTTATCCTCCTTGACTATAATGAAGTTGTGCAATTATTTTTCAGTGTTTTTCCAAATTATTCATATGTGTTACAAGTTATATTGTTGATCTATTTGGATCTTAACATGCTGTATAGTCTACTTGCCTGAACGTCAAGCCAACATAGGTCCAAAGTGTGCTATCGGCGTATCCTGGTCCTGCACCTTAAGCACGCCACTCTACCTACACCATGGCAGGCCTCAGTAGGGTGAGTACTAAAAAAGCATACAGATTTGGGAAGATTACATCAATATGCTTGTTACCATATCGACTTTCTTCGGATTTAAAACTCAAATAAGAACGATAAGTCACAAATGATTTATAGACAAGAGGATGAATTTCACTATTTTGTTGTCTGTAATATGCAAGAAAAACAGAAACTCAAAGTGATGGTGGATGACGCTGGAACTACCAAGCTTCGACATCCTCCAAGGGGGCCCGCCATGGACATTTTATATGTTGACAGTGGGTTCCGTTGGAGCTACAAAGCTCCGACAACCTCATGGGGCCTGCCGTCGACACTTCGTGCATTGAAATTGGGAGCTACCGGACCTATCAAGCTCCGATAAATCCCACGCGGTCCACCGTCAATGAGTTATATGTTCATGGTGGGTACCATCGGAGCTATCAAGCTCTGACAGCCCGAGGGGACCAGTCGTCGACGTATCAGAGATGAAGACTTTGGACCCAAAATCTACAAGTTTGAAGCGTTCAAGTCATCAACATACTGTCAAATCCTTTTGGTACATGTATACACTCGAAATGTGCATATATACCAGGGTGCCGATAAGATAGAGCACAATATACTGAAGACAAAGTGATATATTGAAGACAAAGTTAAATTCATGGCAAAAAGAGTGGATTTCATTAATTCAAAGTATTGGATTACAAAATTAGGAGTACAACAAAGGGAAAAAGGAAATGGTTCTAGCTACTGGAGGATCTAAGTCCTGTGGAAAAATGAAGCAACCTTCTCAGCAGCCTCCTTGACACTAGCTCTGGCGACATCCTCCTCTTTGGAAATGAGTCCTTCAAAGACTGGATCGAGAGAGAACTGGGATTCTCGGCTTCTGTAACACGCCAAGATATACTCGGTGACGTATTTAGCCAAAGATTTCCCCTCTGTCTCCAGCTGATAAGCGATGACATTACCCATTGCGTCGAGTTTACTGCCGGCAGAGCCAAGCACCACCAGCGTCTGGTCCAGCTCCTGCGCTGGGTCCTCTGGGCGAACTGGACCAAAACCAAGAGGCACAAGGGCCCTGTCCGCACGTCCCAAAAAATCCCATACCATCAAGGATTCGCTTGCCTTTGAGCTCCGCAGCTCCTCCAGTGACCTTCGGGTGGCCGCTAGCTCCGAACTCTCACGAGCGATGCGTTCAACCAGTTTGGCATGTTGCTGCATATTCTCAGCAACCTGCTTTTTGCGGTTGGATACCTCCGTCTTCCGGAGGTGTATGCAATTCCGCCGTTCGTCCAGGTCCTTCTCCCTGCCCCTCACTTTCCCTTCTCTAGCAGCAATATCAACCTCTCTTTTCGAGAGCTGCTGCCCCAGGCTCCAGTACTTTTCCTTTTCTTCCTCACTCCACAGATCCAACTTCTTGGTACAATCTGCCAAATTTTCCTCACCTAGAGTCAATGTCTGGGTGACCTCCTCCTCCCTCTTCCAAACATTCTCCTGTTGCTCCAGGAGTTTTTCTTCTCTCGCATCAAGGTCCGCCCAATGCTTTTGGAGAATCTCATTCAGTGCAGTGAGGTTTTCGTGATGCTCATCAACAGCATCACTCCCCTCCTTACGCTTGAGAATATCCTGTCAATTATCGTCGAGGGCCCTAATGGTGTCTTCCTTCTCCTCCAGTAGCTTGCCCCAGTATTCCATCCGGGCCGTCTCCCTCTTGATACACTCCTTCTGATCAGCAAGCCTCGTCTGAGCAAGCCTAGTCTCAAGATGAAGCCTGTTGTGCCAACGCCTCAAGGTGTGGCGCTCCACTTCAAGGAACTTGCTCTCATGATCGAAGGTGAGCTGAACTTTTCGGAGGCTTGAGCAGGCATTGTCTATGTACGACGCCAACGGGATAGGCTCCGGGCCTACTGGGGTCAACTCCGCTGGGTCCAGGGGATCCTCCATAACAAAAATAGGGTCCCCCTCTACAAGCGTGGTTCCCTGAACTTTTGTGGCACTAGGGCCGCCCACCAGGAGCTCTTCGGCTGCTGTTGAGGAAGATCCCACTAGGGGAACTTCCACCTCCGGAGTAGAAGTCGAAGGTACTTCTTCCGAGTCTTCAGTTGCCAGCTCTATGGGTGGAAATCCTGCCGCCACTTCTTCGTGGTGCTCCGGCTCTGGCCTGGACACCTCCGGAGCAGCTACCTCCGGGGTGACAACTGGAGCTTCAACCACTGCCTCTACTACCGCCGGCTCAGGCGTCGGTACGTCAGCCACTTCCGGTTCAGCAACTAGAGCTTCAAGCATTTCCGGCTTAGCCGTTGAACCTTCAACAACTACTGGCTCTGATATCAGATCTTCGACCATCTCTGGCTCAGTGATCGGGGCTTCAATCGCTTCTGGTTCAGCGGTCGGAGCTTCAATGACCTCTGACTCAGGTGCTGGAGCTTTTGCCAGCACTGGCCCCACAACAACTTCTGGTGCAGGAACCGGAGCCTCAATAACCTCTAGCTCAAATGCTGGAGCTTCTGACATCTCCACCTCCCGCACTGGAGCCTCATCCTCCAACGCTGTTGCTATCGGTGCGTCTTCAACTTCTCCCCCGTGGTTCGGCACTACCACGGGAGCTTCTGGCGATGACTCTGAATCCAGATCCACGACAGCTAGCGCTGGAGCTGCCGTGACCTCAGACATCACTGAAGGAGATGTGGGGGTGGAAGCAGGAGTTTCTGTCCGCACTGTTTTGGCCCGTGCAACAGAGGTCGGAGCCTTACACCCCAACTTTGTTGCCCTGCAGTCCAAAAATCGGATGATTCAAAACATGATAAAAACAAAAATTATAGTGGCAAATCAAGGTGAAAAAGCAAAGCTTACCTTGTGAAGCTACCGCTCCAGTCGGTGCGGAACCTCTTCGTCGGAGGCTCAAAGCCGGAGCATGTCGTGGTCGGCACAGTGGGAGCTTTGGAATGTTGCCCGGAGCCTGCCGTCATCGTTGGTGTTGCCCCAGCTAAGGTCTCTCTCGGTCGGGAAGAACCTCCGGACCTAGAGCCCCTCGCTGGCACCAGGACCGGAGTCGACTGTCCGGAGCTGGTGCCTCTAGAAGACACTTGACCCGGAGGATGTGTAGCCACAGAAGATCTCCCTCGCCAAGGAGAAGGTGCTATTGTAGATGGAGCAGGCCTAACGGACCTCCCATCAGCATGCTTCAGTTTCCTCTTCCGACTGGAAGACTCAGCTGGCTCCTTGCCGTTGCCCTTGCATATGTCTTCAACCCTCTGGCTCGGAGCAGGAGCAGCCACCTCCTTGGAAGCTCCGGGGATTACAACCCTAGAGCTCCGGTGTTTTTCCACCTTGCCAAGGTCGTCTAGCATCGGCATCTTCCTCCGGAGCTCCCTGCTAATCTCTGGAATCATATTTCAGGGCAGGAAAGCAGCCCGCGGAGCCAAGGCGTCACCGTCGACAAGCCCATGCTGAAATTTCTTGAGATGGAGCTTCAAAGCTTCGTCATCCAAGTTGGATTTTAAACTGGTTTCAATCCAGTCGTCATCCATCACACTATTGAGAGCCCAGGCGAGCTTCTCCCTCTTCCTCAGTGGAGCCCACCTATTCACCAAGAAATTTCTGAAGATAATCTGGGGGGTCACTCCACCATCCACGCATTCTCGGATCCTGGTCAAGACAAGGTTAAATGCATCCGACAACTTCAAAAATACGTTCCAGGCCTCGGTGTTGACGTTGGGGAGTCCTTGGGGCAGCTCCAACCTGTCGTGCTCCTCCACTGCAATGACGATCCAATCCATCTTCCAGTCGTCCCATTTTCCAGAGGGGAACAACTTCAAGTACTTGAAGGGGCAGTTCTTGCGCTTCACGAGGTAATAGAAGCCAACCAACTCTGTCCCCTTACCAGTGGTATGAGCTGTGAAGAAGGTCTGGAACAATTCCACGCAGGGAGGCACACCCACCCACATCTCGCCGAAGAGGACAAAAGTGGCCACGAGCAGAAGGGAGTGTGGGATGAGGTGATGCAGTAGGAGGCCATAGAAGTCCAGCAGCATCAGGATGAAGCTCGAGAATGGTGGGATCGGTCCCACCATGGTGTATATCGAAAAATACACCATTTCCCCGTGGTGATTCTTCTCGAAGGGAGCTTGCCGGCGCGGACTAGGTGGTTGAAGGGGTCACTGGACCATCCCATGAAGGTTCGGACCTTCATCAGAGTGTCCTTGCTCAGGATGCGGCTCTTGGGAAGACCTAACTCCATCACAGCAAAGTGGAGCAAAAGAGGAGAATGCTATGCAAGGTTTGGGAGTCTCTGAGCTTGAGTTTGATCGAAAACGCAAAGAGTCCTCAAACCGCGCATGCTTTCCTTCTTAAGTAAGCCTCCACGACGCTTGAATGCAAACCACAACAAAAGCAAGTCCACATTACAAAGAACATACCCCATCAATGACGAATGGGCCCGAGGCCACCACGACAAAGAGTTCGAGTTTATTACCCCAGGCGAACCGTTTTCATGATGGGTGGCGGGAAACCCAAATGAAGCAGCCTGACAAGGCGCTCGGAACCGATATGGTTTTCGTATTGGGAACTGGCGACCTTCAATTGTATAAGATATGCACTCAATGATCTCACCTGCCGCATTCAAAGCAAGCCACGGGGCGATGGTTTAAGCCCGAACCATCACCCCAATGGCATATCAGAAGGCCTTTGAAGTTACAGGGCGGGAATCAAGGATGGCCCCACCTCCAGTAGAATAATGAACCAAAGGGTTTCTCCCTAAGGTGGGCCCGGGGACCATTGTCGGTATCCTGCATACCAGATACCCCATGATACCCCAAGAAGTGCAAGAGAATTCCACCTGTCCGAGTCGAAGGCTTCCTCAGACCCCACATGTCACATGGCATTGGACCCGCCTCCCTCATATGGGTAGCTCCAGGACTGCCATGTGTAATATAAGGCCGGAGCTCAACTGCCAACATATGGAAGCTCCAGTGTTGATACGTGGATAATGACCTTGGACCTTACCCCCCATAGAGGGAAACTCCGGTGCCGCCACATGTATATCAGTTCCGGACCTATCTCCCCACGAGGGGAAGCTCCAGAACTGCCACGTGTGGAGCTTTCGAACCTACAACACAAATAGATACTTTGGTTGATCTCCAATAGTATGGACATTTATGGGACAGTTAAAGCGGCAGTTACAAGACCTGATTACGTTTCATTAATTCTATATTAATTACACACGATCAGTGGACTATTAATAGGGGTAACGCAACCATTAAGGCACGTTATCATCCTATTAATCACGCTTAATACTGATAGACTGTGTATTAGGTTATTGAATACGCCAGGGCCACATGTCGGGCCAGGCAAATGTTGTAACGGCCAGTCCTTAGACTATAAAAGGATTGTACCGCACGATTCATGGGGTCCAATCTAATCCAAGCACAGATGCACACAAGCTATACTGAAACATACACCCCGTGGAGTAGGGTATTACGCTCAGGCGGCCCGAACCACGTAAATCTCATGTGTCATCATCTTGTTCTAGATTTCCGCGCGCCCAAACCAATACAAGAACCTCCGGGGGCTACATTTAGTAGTACCGGGGGTAGTGTCGTTTAACCACTTTGACAACCCCATTAGGATAGAATGCTCTTGTGTGTGTCACACTACCTCAATTACCCTTTATCCATCCTTGCTAGAACCCTACCTAGGCCAACCAAGCCTTTCCACCTGATGATTGTTTTACTCCAATCTAGCCCTTATTTGGGAGAATATAAATGACACCCTTTGGGAATACTCTTAGATGGGAAATGCTACATTGATAGTTTCCGTGTAGTTGCTAATTTACATGTATAATTGAAAATCTATTAACTAACATTTCTGGCATCACTGCTAGAGATGAATTGTTAGTAGTGCGTGGGAACCGTCAACAGGCATCACACTCATAGTTGCTCCAAGTTCACAAAGGGCCTTGTCAAAGTGGTGAACCCCAATCGAGCATGATATTATAGGACATCCAGGGTCCTTCAGCCACTTGCCTCCTTGTAGAGAAATCATGTTGACATTTTCCACGGGAGGTTCGGGCTGTCCTGGCATCTTACCATTCTCCATTGGAGGAACAACAGCTGCCAGTTGAGCCAACTGAGTTTCCAACATCTTGTTGAAACTCAATTGATTCTTGAAGGCTGACGATAGTCCTTCAATCTTGGCATTAATGCTTTGTAGGCTCTTGTCCTTAGCTGATAGTTTCTTTGATAGAGTATTGATATTCAGCTGGCTAATGGAAAATTCTCTCAAGTTGGGTTGATTTCCGCTGTTGCCATTGTTATTGTACTCTCCTTAAGAGAATGGGCGTGGTTGGCCCCACCCTTGACCTCCTAGACAATAGCCATTGTTGTTTCCATTGATGGCTATGTATAGGGCATCCTTAAATGTTTTTGGGTAGTCATTGCTGTAAAACCCCACTTTTATGGCATGTTAAGTTCATATGGGTTTTGTGATCAACTATTTTGGATCTCCAATATAAGGGTACACATGAACTATGCCATCCAAAACTTTTCTTGCACTCTTTGTTAGATTCTTTTATCATGGGTATTAGACTTCACCATGAATCCAAATTATATTCTATTCACCTTTTAAGGATAAGAATTTTGGATAAGGATTAGTAAGCAATGCACAATGAAGCCCTAATAAGCTCTAAACCAAATATTCAAATTAAGGGCTCTAAATTTTTCCATGAGCTCCTAAATTCCTCAATAGCATGCTTACAAAGTTTCAAGATTTTAGAAACTCATCTACTAGTTTTATTGAGGTGCTTAGCAAATTTGAATCAAATTCAAATCTGAATTTTAAATTCTTCTCCAACTTCTTTAAACATAAGAATTGAATTCACCATTGTGTTCAGAATAATTCATTTGCCATCTCCACAAAATTTCATGATTTTTGGAGTTGATCTTCTATTTTTAAATGAATTAGTAACTGAGCTGTAGGGAGAATCACTGGACAGTGGGCCCCACATGTCAGCTCCCCTTTAAACGGATCAGCTCAACCCCGACACCTCTGCACCGCCGTGCCCCCGCTCGACACCGCGCGCGCATGCAGCTCCAGCGAGCTGCCTGCCTGCTCGCCGCGGCTCTATAAAAGGCCGGCCGAAGCCCCTTTAATCCTCATCCCCGGTCACAGCTCCACTGCCTCGCCATTTTTCTTCCGCCGCGCGCCATCGCCGCCGCTCGCCACTGCTCCGCGGGTGCCGCCGTTCCGCGCCATTTCAAGCCTAGCTCCAAAGAGCAAAAAGGTGCGCCTGATCAAACTCTAGCTCATGGTACAAACCGTTTCCCTTATCGTTGAAGCCTGAGCAAGTTATTGATCGTTTCCTCTACGGCCAAGGGTAGATAGCTAGCTATGATTTCATGTCAAATTCCTTTTCGACAAGCAATCATCCTTTGCAATTACTTAGAGATAGTCTCTATAGGCCCTAGCGATCCTGTCTGATCAAAAACCTTTAAGGATCATCAAGCAACGGCTCTGAATTTCGAGTTTTGCTCGCCGCCGGTGAGAAAACCTCGGTTCACCGTCGAACTCATGATTCCCGGCAACTCACTCCCCTTCTGCGCCCATATCCTTGAACTCCATCATCCCAGAAAGGTTTTGGAGCAATTCCCAAGTGATTTGAGCTACTCTTTAGAGAGTTCTATGATGCCCGAGCACTCATCGCCGCCACCGCCGTCGCACGACCTTTTCCGGCGAGTTTCAAGACCCATTGACCTCACCACCGTGCTCAGCGACCCCAAAAACCCCCAGGCGGCAAGTTTCCGCGATTCTGGTGCGTTGGATTGGCCGGCGGCGAGGTTCGCCGGAGAGCACCGCCGCGGGAGCCCCGCGCGCCGCCCGCGTCGGGAGGTAGAAGACGACGCGGCGGGTCCCACGTGTCAGCGGCGGTAAACCCCGTCGGATCAGGTGTGGCCACGGGATTTGCTGTGGCTACGCGGTGGAACTCTGTGGCCCCCGTGTGGTTTAAATGCTATTGGTTCATTTTAAAACAGTGGGGCCCACGAGTTAAATCAAATTAGGAAATTATTCCAGAATAGGCTCCAACTTAGAAAATCCATAACTTTCTGTAGGATACTCCAAAATTCTTCAAACAAATTTTGTTCAAAAGATCTCGAGCTCTAGTTTCTGTCAATACCAATTAGGTTCTGTGAAACTCAGAGTTAAATTCTGTAGAAAATAATCTTTCCTAATGCAAATGAAATTTTTCCAGACAAGATATCCACAGGAAAAATCCCCAAAATTCACATAAAATTTATTGTCCTATTCTTGATTATCAGGCAAAATTTGGGAGCCATAGCACCTGTTTAACTCTCTGTATAATTCAATTTCCTTTTTCAGTTATTGAATTTTCACAGCTATTAGGTTGCTTTATTAAGTCCCAAAATTTTACTGAGTCTTCCTTTAGTCATACCCTAGCTCCTGTTAAAGTCTTGGATTTAATTAACCTACTATACTAGTCCTAAATCAGTTACAAACTAAATATTGGTTTAATGTCTAGAAACTCAATCATAAAGTAAATCCAGAAATTCCTACCGAATTAGAAATACAATAACTCCTTCCCCACAGCTTAGAAAATTATGAAACAAATTTTGCTAAGACCAGAACCACTCCCTCCATCTTGATTATCAACTGTTAGCTAGGTTCAAGCTACAGTTTCCTCTCGGAAATTTTTGGAAGTTGATTTGCTTGCCATACTTTCGGAGACCACAATCTGCTATGATCATCTCCTGTTCTTTGCAAGAGCCTTGATCATATTCCCTAGTATCTACCATCGAAGTTCCAAAGCCAATTAAGGTCCCTGTCATATAGTGATCACCATGAATTAATTTATGGTCTTAAAATAAATAAATTTCAAAGTCATTTATATATCCATGTTATCTGCATATCGTATAGTGACCGAAGTCGAGGAGGAGCCAGAAGCCTTGGAAGAGAACCTTCCAATTTTTAACTCAGAACCTGACCTGCAACAAGGCAAGCCCCGGTTTGCATTTAAGTCGTTTATGAGCTTTTGCTTTATCACTATGATGAATAGTATATGAATTGTGCATTACGTTTAGGGTGATTGATACTCCACTTGCATGACCAAAAATCCCAGGGGTTTGTTTGGCACGAGTTACAGTTTGACCTGTAGTAACTGCTTTGCTAATGCATAGGAAATCCGGTAGAAGTCGAGTAGTTGGAATCTACTCGCGAGAGATGTATCTCACAGGATTGGTTGAATAGAAAATGGCTTAATATAATGAAATTGAGACCGGGTAGGGAATGGATAGGAAGCGGCGAGAATTGAGTCTCGGTCGCATAGCCCTGCCTGTGTCGATTAAGGCCCGTCCGTATGCAGCCCCTTCGGACAAGCTTGAATTGTACCGGCAACATAATGGACATATGGAATCCAATAAACTGACGTAACTTGGTCACTTGGGTGTCGAGGCATACCGTTCCGTTTTATAGGTGAGGGTTGAGGGTAGCAAGGTGTAAATCCGCTGGTGGGCACGTCAGAGTACGCCCCACGCAGGGACCTCCTGCCCGTGACGGATCGACCGGTTCGGCATTTGAGTGTCTTGCGAAAGGTTGCCATATACGACTAGTACTGAAGTGCTACGTAGGTACTGCGCGAAGTGCTCGCTGGCATTTCCGAAAGTGCGTATGTGTCGTGTTGTCCGGGTGTGTCCTGATTGCAATCACTGTCCCTCGCAGTAATAGAGTACCACTTGTCTGTCGCAGTCGCGACGTAGTAAATACTAAAGAAGTCAGGAAAGTCATATGATATTGAATTATAATTACTTTGCAACTTTGTTTGATTTAGAAATAGTATAACTAAAGATTTACAATTTCCCCATACTTTAGCTGTAACAGCATTATGTGCTTTGGGCATGTCATATCATCGGTAAAACGTTTCTTGTTTGATTGTGGAGCCCATGATGTGCCGTGCTCAGAGAATGTCATTTGCTACTTAAAACTTGGTTATAAGGATCCACTTGTAGGCGAGTTATTTATGCTATTCCTTACCTATGTTTAGTGTCCCCGTGCATCTGTCTAGTGAGACGGTTAAGTCTTGCTGAGCCTTAAGCTCATGTTTGCAGTTAACGAGTTTTTGCAGGTTACCCTATTAAGGATGGGTTTGACGATGAGGCGACACCCCCTCTAGGGTGTACAGCCGAGTGGGAACCCTGCACGCCGCCATAGTTTGAGTGTTGCTAGTGCAAAGTATCCCTGGCATGGGAAACTTTGCTTTTTGCATAGCTAGTGCTGAGAGCGTAGCTATGGTATGTATATATTTCTTCACGTCCGCTAGTATTGTGAAAACTTCCGCTGTGTATTAAATAAAAGACTTGGTCTTGTACTTTATTCTGGTTCTATTTCTTGTAAACTGTTGGGTGTCGCATCGCACGACACCACCCAATGAGATCCTCGGATGTGTGGACTCCGGTCCCCACAGACATGGTATCAGAGCTTCGTTGGGAACAGTGTACCGGAAAAGAACATATTTTCAAAAATTAGGAACTTGAGTGAGAAATTAGTTATATGCCGTTATAAGGAGTATTACTAGTATAAGATATAAAGGTGGTAAACTAACTATGTGTTATTATATTCTGTAACGACGCTCCGACATCAGGTAAGAGGTAAGGTACGCCGCCGAGAGCGGATCAATCTCGGTAAGCTCAGCATACGAGAGGTGGTATGTGAAATTTCCGTGGCTTGGCACGGAAAGTCAATATGAGTCTTTGAAACTTTCCATGTTTCTAAGAACATATGACACGCGGTACCCCAGCGTGACACAAAGTTAGAGGGAAACCCCGTCGGGTGGTATGTAACCCGATAGTGTGTTCTCATATCTATGAGAACATGCGAACACGTATGCCCGAGCGTGTATAAGCCGGATCGTACGGGAGCCTTTGCTGTACAGACGTATTTACAGCCATGTACCTCGAGACATGGCCTTGCTCGAGGACGACTCACGCCAGAGTCGTATGCATTTACTTTTAGTTATATATTATTGTGACTGCCTGCCGTGTTTCCCCGTGCCGCCCTTGAGGTGCGAAGGTGTGAAAGGGGATTGCTTGTCTTCTGCAGGTAACCTAACTCCGGTAGCAACCCGTGTAGAAGCCGTTTGCGAGGGAACGATATAGGAACCACCTATAGACGTAACCGGATGTACCGGATAGAATTTCCTTTTGTGAGGCACGTAGTACCGTCAGTATCAAACATGATACTAGACCCTCCCCACCGACAGAATGGTTGCATTGTGTTTCGAGAAAGTCCGACTATCAGATACTGATAATTTCGGGCTCGACTTGATAAAATGGATAGGACCAAGATTCTTGCTTTCTGGTAGAAGTAGCTCAACTTCGCCAGGTTGTAATTTTGGTTAGCAAATAGATAAGCATATCCTACATAAATGGAAAGCTCGTGAAGGTCTCTCCAACTTTTCCGTTGACCATAAAGACAGAAAAGCTTGTTAATCTGTTGAAAACTGGGGTTTACTGTAATTACTCCATATGAACCCACCTTTGTACCGTTTCTGTATTCTTGCCATAACTCACTGTAGAAAAATCCACTACCTTATTGGGATATATGTTTGAGAAGGGTAGGTGGAGATTCACGAGTTTGTTTTGGGGAGTCCTTCCTTATTTTAATTGGAGTTTAACCAAATTGGGAAGTCAACACAGTAAACTGCATGACTGCTGATGCAGATCAGTCAGCTTTACTGTTGAGTTTGGATAATTATAACCCCTAATCCAGAACAGTGATATGGTTACGCATATACATTTCTGGAAAGCTTAGGAAGTCGTCTATCAACTTTATTTATCACTCCTGACCTGAATCTAGGTGTAGCTATGCCTAATTCCATTTGTCGCAAATTTGGTTCCTGCAGTCCAGAACTTGGAACAGTTTGCACATAATTGTGAATTGATGCATAATACCTTCATGACAAGGTTGTCGTGGTGGAACTTCTTTAGTTCTGGATTGTTAACACGATGTTACTCAATGTTTATTTTGACACTACCTCAATATCTTATCATGATGAACCTGTATAGAATGTGGAGATAAGCCCATATACAGGGGAGGTTCTGTCAAAATTTTCAGAACCCTTGAGTCAACTTAAAACTGGTATAGATTGTTCATACTAGTTCAACAGTGGCTGTATGAGTACAATCTGGAAAGGTTTTGAAGTGTACAACAATTTTTGTATTCAACATAAAGTTTAGTTCTGACTTCTTCTGTATGAAACTTACGGGTTACTGCAGATAGGTCAGATAAACCAGAACTATACTCATTTCCAGATTGCAGCTTTGACGGAACCAATTGATTATGGATATTTCTTTTTGTCCCACATCACCAGTGATTGGGTCGAATACTTAAACGGTGTATTGACATTCGGGTATATTTGTCCACAGATGGCAGCACCAAGAATTCAGTTGCCTAATGGATGGGTGTTCTCAACATGCACCGGGCACGCCGGTTTTCCGGACGTGTTTGCACGGTTGCTCGGCCAGTTTGGCTATTTGGTGTTACCTAGCTATTGGGGCAAGAAGTTCCAGGAGGGCGGTATGTGGAGTTGCACCATCTACGTCGATGTGCCTGCCGGTCCACCGCATCTCGGATGGGCTCCATACTCCATCAAGATCAAAGGATTGATATTAGAAGAAACATGGAGCTACGCCGCAAGTGTTGCCATAGGGAGGTTTTGCAAACTCCATTACCGTCATCTGGTGGGTACTCCGTATGAGTTCTTTCCAGTCAACGGCAGGGCTTCTGAAGCCTGGGCAACCCGCTTGCTTGCAGAGGTGGGAGAGCATGGCGAAACATCCGCAACAGCCTTAGCGATGTATGCAGCAGCCTCACATCGCGAAAAGGGTAATCAGAGGACATGCATAAAAGAATTGACAAACAATCTGAAGCAAGCCATGAAGCGAGCAAATCACTTTGAGTGGGCAAATGACGGACTTAGGGATATGATGGCTCCTCTTAATCATCGTTTGAACCTTAGGGAGAATCAATGGCATGACGCTGTTATGGATTTGGCCGCGTCTCGCCAGGAGACTCTAGAGAGAGATATTGATCTGGAGGCAAGCCTACTTTATGGGCACCAACGGGACACACAGTTGAACGTGGTGACTGCAGACAGGGATCAGTCCAGAGTAGAAGCTCAGAGCTGGAAGACCAGCTGTGAACAGGCTCAGCAAGAGAATGAGGCCTGGGGGATGTTTATGATACAGGCAGATTGGCAAGCTATGGCTGCCAAGAAGACGTTGATATTGAACGATGTATCAACTTCTACTCCAGCACCCGTATCAGAGGTGCCTAGCCCTGAAGATGAAGAAGAAGAAGAAGACCCAGAGGAACTTGAATACGTCGAGTAGAGCGTATTGAAGTTAGATGTGGTAGCACTTCCGCCAACACCGGGCGGCATATAGTTACATGGTTGCTAGTGTTTCTCTTTTGTGACCATGTTTGTGTCATATTAAGAATAATAGTTGTGGTGTCTAGCTAACTAGAGGAGTATGACATGTCAGGGAGGCCAAGTATGGTAGAGATGTGTTTCCAAAAAGGGAGTCCATCATTTTGGGTTTACTACTGTAAACTTGGTCTTGAGATGATATATTTTGTATAAAGTTTGTGCTTTATCAATATATGTAAATGTCATGCATCGTCTATTATTGTCTACCGCATTTCTAAGGGAGGATAAACTTGAGGCAATGGGACTTACCGTGTTATTCATTATATTGCAGTATGGTGCGTACTCGTACAGCCTCAGAGGTGGGAGGATCTAGTGGAGGACAGGGGGATGACACACCGCCCCCGGGGCAGAATACGCCTCAGACGCAACCACCTCCACCACCTCCAACCACACTCCCCAGAAGTCTCGCGGAGGTTCTCGCCGCAGTGCTCGGCTCGCGCGACGAGCAAACCGAGTTACTGCGTACATTGGTGCAGCACTCGTCCCGTCAAGGGGGACGACAGGATGATGGACCGCGTCAGCAATTTCAGAGTTCCTACTCTGATTTCTCATCGACACACCCACCGGTATTCAGAGAAGCCGATGAACCGTTGGACGCGGATAACTGGCTCCGCACCATTGAAGGAAAGTTCGGTTTACTCGCGGTAACCGAACAGCAGAAGACATTGTTTGCAGCGCAACAACTGCAGGGGTCTGCCGGTGCGTGGTGGGCCAATTACCTTGCCGCACGCCCCGCAGGCCATGTTGTAAGTTGGACCGAATTCCGGGAGGCATTTCGCGCCTACCACATCCCTCCCGGGATTATGAGGAGGAAGCTTCAAGAGTTCTTGGAGCTAAGACAAGGAGGAAGGAGTGCATACGAATACTCCAAATCATTCAACCACTTGGCCCAATATGCTCAGGACCAAGTGAATACCGAAGATCGGAAGCGGGAATGTTTCTACCGGGGTTTGAACCCCAAGTTGAAGGACAAGCTTGTCCTGTTCAACCGCGGCAACTTCAACGACATAGTCAATGCCGCTATCATGCAGGAGGACGCTACGCGCGAGCTGTCCTCCGATAAAAAGAAGAGGGGTGCTCCACAGAGCAGCGGAGGTGGTACTCCTCAGAAGTACCGTATGGTGTATCGATCACCATCCGGCCAGAGGTGGCAGCCGCCATCGCGACCACCAATGTTCCGTGGTCTTCAGTTCAACAACGGCGGATTTCGGCCACAACAGCAGCAGGGGATGATCCCACGTGCACTTCCACCTCCACCACGTGCACCGGGATTCCGTCCTCCCCTTCGTATTGGCCAAACCCCGTACACGTGTTTCACGTGTGGACGTACGGGGCACTTCGCCAAGGATTGTCCGCAGAATCGACAAGGCGGAGGGCAATCATCCTACCAGGGGGCCAACCCACCCCGCAATCAGTTCAAGAAGCCAGCCACCAGACCCGGCAACATCCACCACCTCGCCATCGAGGACGTTCCGGAAGGCGCACCCGTGCTCACGGGTACGTTCTCTGTCTTAAATCATTCCGTAGTCATACTTTTTGACTCCGGAGCTTCACACAATGTCATCAGTAAATCTTTTGTCGTTAAAAGTCAATTGCCTGTTATCGCCACAAAAACTCCATATATGATTTGCACTCCAGCAGGGAGGGTAGTAACCTATGAGGTAGCCCATAAAGTGCCTCTTGACCTAGATGGGAACGTCTATCCTACCTCCTTCATTATCCTAGAAACTCAAAAGCTAGATATCATCTTAGGAATGGCATGGTTGCAATACCATGGTGCTATCCTTGATATCGTTTCTCGAAAAATTTATCTAAACTCTCCACTCCATCAGCCCCAGGTTCTCAATCTTGAGAACATCATTCCATTAGACCCATCCACTCACAACACCGAGGTTATGGAACTTAAGGATATTCCGGTAGTATGTGAATACCCCGACGTGTTTCCTGAAGATCTCCCTGGGATGCCACCAGAAAGGGATATAGAGTTCAAGATTGAACTTGCGCCCGGAACAGTGCCAGTTTCAAGACCACCCTACAAGATGGCACCAAAGGAACTTGCAGAACTGAAGGAACAATTAACTGAACTTGAGAGCAAAGGTTTTATTCGTCCAAGTTCATCACCATGGGGTTGTTCTGCACTGTTTGTAGAAAAGAAAGATAAGACCTTGAGGCTGTGTGTAGACTATCGTCCACTTAATGCTGTCACCATCAAGAACAAGTATCCACTACCGCGCATTGATATTCTTTTCGATCAATTAGTGGGTGCTAAAGTGTTTTCGAAGATGGATCTTCGTTCTGGTTATCATCAAATTAGAATCCGACCAGAAGATATATCCAAGACAGCATTCTCAACAAGGTATGGGCTGTATGAGTATCTGGTTATGTCCTTCGGATTAACCAACGCCCCGGCTCATTTCATGTATCTCATGAACTCAGTGTTCATGCCGGAATTGGACAAGTTCGTCGTGGTCTTCATTGACGACATACTTGTGTATTCAAAATCCGAAGAAGAACATGCTCAACACTTGCATATTGTGCTTCAGCGATTACGGGACCATCAGTTGTATGCTAAGTTCAGCAAGTGTGAATTCTGGATCAACCAGGTGCCATTTTTAGGGCACATCATATCAGCAGAAGGTATTGCAGTTGATCCAAGCAAGATCAAGCAAGTCCTCAAATGGGAGTCTCCAAAGTCTGTACATGAAGTCCGAAGTTTCCTGGGTTTAGCAGGATATTACCGGAGGTTTATACCCAGTTTCTCCAAAATAGCTAAACCAATGACAGAACTTCTGAAGAAAGGACAAAAGTATATATGGACTGAGGCATGTGAAGCAGGTTTCAAAGCATTGGTGAAACACCTTACAACGGCACCAGTTTTAGCCCAACCAGACACAACCAAAGCATTTGATGTCTATTGCGACGCATCTGGGATTGGTTTAGGTTGTGTATTAATGCAAGAGCGAAAAGTGATCGCGTATGGATCGCGACAGCTTCGGAACCACGAACAGCACTACCCGACTCATGATCTTGAGCTGGCTGCTGTGGTGCTAGCATTGAAGATGTGGAGGCATTATCTACTGGGTAATCTAGTACACCTCTACACTGATCACAAAAGCTTGAAATACATCTTCACCCAGAAGGATCTGAATATGCGACAAAGGCGATGGTTAGAATTGATCAAGGATTATGAGATTGAGATCCACTACCATCCAGGCAAGGCGAATGTAGTCGCCGATGCACTGAGCCGCAAGTCCCATATCAACAATCTTTCCATTACCTCGATGGAGGGAAAGGAAGAACTGAGTTTCTACTTGATTCCATATGGGGCGCTCTACAACCTCGCTCTCATTCCTACCATCAGGGAGGATATTATGGCAGCTCAGAAGGCGGACAAGGGGATGTCACATATTCACCAAAGAATAAAGAAGGGGGAGATGAAATGCTTCCGAAGTGACGAGGAAGGTACCCTCTGGTTTAACGACCGTATAGTAGTACCCCGAAACATGGAACTTCGGAGGAAGATACTGGATGAAGCTCATTTATCCAAGTATTCCATTCATCCGGGAAGTAACAAAATGTACCAAGATTTAAGAAAGAAGTTCTGGTGGACTCGGATGAAGCGGGAAGTAGCTAAATATGTATCCGAGTGTGATACATGCCGGCGAGTGAAGGCCGACCATATGAAAGCAGCAGGACAGCTTCAACCTTTAAACATACCAGCTTGGAAATGGGAGGATATCAGCATGGACTTCATTGTTGGGTTGCCTCCCACTCTCCATAAGCACGACTCAATCTGGGTGATCGTTGACCGACTAACTAAGACAGCACACTTCATTCCCGTCAATACCAACTATCGGTCGTCAAAGTACGTGGAATTATATATTGCCAGAATCGTGTGTCTCCACGGAATACCCCGCACCATCATCTCAGATCGTGGGGCTGTATTTGTTTCGCGATTCTGGGAGCATCTCCACGCTGCACTGGGGACCAAGTTAATTAGGAGCTCGGCCTATCATCCTCAGACTGATGGACAAACTGAGCGGGTGAATCAAGTGCTTGAAGACATGCTTCGTGCCTGTGCCATCCACCAGGGCAAGAACTGGGATGATCATCTACCTTTGGCGGAGTTTTCATACAACAACGGTTACCAGGCTAGCATCCAGATGGCACCTTATGAAGCTCTTTATGGCCGGAAGTGTCGCACACCCTTGAACTGGTGCGAATCAGGTGAACGGGCAGTATACGACATCGACTTAGTAAATGAAGCCGAGGATCGAGTTCGCACTATTCAAGCGAATCTCAAAGCTGCTCAGTCTCGACAGAAGAGCTACGCGGACAGGCGACGTCGACCTCTTCACTTCGAAGTTGGAGATCAAGTTTATCTCCGGGTATCCCCTACGAAGGGTATCCATCGCTTCGGGGTAAAAGGGAAGCTAGCTCCCCGCTTTATTGGGCCTTTCGCAATAATCGAAAGATGCGGACCTGTGGCATATCAATTAGAGTTACCACCGTCACTTTCAGGGGTTCACAATGTGTTCCACGTTTCTCAGTTACGAAAGTGTCTTAAAACTCCCGCTGATGTCCGTATAGATGATTTGGAAGCTCTCCAACCAGATCTCACCTATTCCGAGCATCCAACTCAGATCATCGATGAAAAGACTCGCACCACAAGAAGCCGCACCTTGCATTTCTATAAGATCTTGTGGAGCCACCACAGTGCCGAAGAGGCCACGTGGGAAAGCGAGGAGTATCTTAGAACGAACTATCCGGACTTGTTAGCGGCATATGTTCGATAGATCCTTTTTCCTTTGCCTTATTTTGTAATCTCGGGACGAGATTCTTTTAAGGGGGGAGGAATGTAAAACCCCACTTTTATGGCATGTTAAGTTCATATGGGTTTTGTGATCAACTATTTTGGATCTCCAATATAAGGGTACACATGAACTATGCCATCCAAAACTTTTCTTGCACTCTTTGTTAGATTCTTTTATCATGGGTATTAGACTTCACCATGAATCCAAATTATATTCTATTCACCTTTTAAGGATAAGAATTTTGGATAAGGATTAGTAAGCAATGCACAATGAAGCCCTAATAAGCTCTAAACCAAATATTCAAATTAAGGGCTCTAAATTTTTCCATGAGCTCCTAAATTCCTCAATAGCATGCTTACAAAGTTTCAAGATTTTAGAAACTCATCTACTAGTTTTATTGAGGTGCTTAGCAAATTTGAATCAAATTCAAATCTGAATTTTAAATTCTTCTCCAACTTCTTTAAACATAAGAATTGAATTCACCATTGTGTTCAGAATAATTCATTTGCCATCTCCACAAAATTTCATGATTTTTGGAGTTGATCTTCTATTTTTAAATGAATTAGTAACTGAGCTGTAGGGAGAATCACTGGACAGTGGGCCCCACATGTCAGCTCCCCTTTAAACGGATCAGCTCAACCCCGACACCTCTGCACCGCCGCGCCCCCGCTCGACACCGCGCGCGCATGCAGCTCCAGCGAGCTGCCTGCCTGCTCGCCGCGGCTCTATAAAAGGCCGGCCGAAGCCCCTTTAATCCTCATCCCCGGTCACAGCTCCACTGCCTCGCCATTTTTCTTCCGCCGCGCGCCATCGCCGCCGCTCGCCACTGCTCCGCGGGTGCCGCCGTTCCGCGCCATTTCAAGCCTAGCTCCAAAGAGCAAAAAGGTGCGCCTGATCAAACTCTAGCTCATGGTACAAACCGTTTCCCTTATCGTTGAAGCCTGAGCAAGTTATTGATCGTTTCCTCTACGGCCAAGGGTAGATAGCTAGCTATGATTTCATGTCAAATTCCTTTTCGACAAGCAATCATCCTTTGCAATTACTTAGAGATAGTCTCTATAGGCCCTAGCGATCCTGTCTGATCAAAAACCTTTAAGGATCATCAAGCAACGGCTCTGAATTTCGAGTTTTGCTCGCCGCCGGTGAGAAAACCTCGGTTCACCGTCGAACTCATGATTCCCGGCAACTCACTCCCCTTCTGCGCCCATATCCTTGAACTCCATCATCCCAGAAAGGTTTTGGAGCAATTCCCAAGTGATTTGAGCTACTCTTTAGAGAGTTCTATGATGCCCGAGCACTCATCGCCGCCACCGCCGTCGCACGACCTTTTCCGGCGAGTTTCAAGACCCATTGACCTCACCACCGTGCTCAGCGACCCCAAAAACCCCCAGGCGGCAAGTTTCCGCGATTCTGGTGCGTTGGATTGGCCGGCGGCGAGGTTCGCCGGAGAGCACCGCCGCGGGAGCCCCGCGCGCCGCCCGCGTCGGGAGGTAGAAGACGACGCGGCGGGTCCCGCGTGTCAGCGGCGGTAAACCCCGTCGGATCAGGTGTGGCCACGGGATTTGCTGTGGCTACGCGGTGGAACTCTGTGGCCCCCGTGTGGTTTAAATGCTATTGGTTCATTTTAAAACAGTGGGGCCCACGAGTTAAATCAAATTAGGAAATTATTCCAGAATAGGCTCCAACTTAGAAAATCCATAACTTTCTGTAGGATACTCCAAAATTCTTCAAACAAATTTTGTTCAAAAGATCTCGAGCTCTAGTTTCTGTCAATACCAATTAGGTTCTGTGAAACTCAGAGTTAAATTCTGTAGAAAATAATCTTTCCTAATGCAAATGAAATTTTTCCAGACAAGATATCCACAGGAAAAATCCCCAAAATTCACATAAAATTTATTGTCCTATTCTTGATTATCAGGCAAAATTTGGGAGCCATAGCACCTGTTTAACTCTCTGTATAATTCAATTTCCTTTTTCAGTTATTGAATTTTCACAGCTATTAGGTTGCTTTATTAAGTCCCAAAATTTTACTGAGTCTTCCTTTAGTCATACCCTAGCTCCTGTTAAAGTCTTGGATTTAATTAACCTACTATACTAGTCCTAAATCAGTTACAAACTAAATATTGGTTTAATGTCTAGAAACTCAATCATAAAGTAAATCCAGAAATTCCTACCGAATTAGAAATACAATAACTCCTTCCCCACAGCTTAGAAAATTATGAAACAAATTTTGCTAAGACCAGAACCACTCCCTCCATCTTGATTATCAACTGTTAGCTAGGTTCAAGCTACAGTTTCCTCTCGGAAATTTTTGGAAGTTGATTTGCTTGCCATACTTTCGGAGACCACAATCTGCTATGATCATCTCCTGTTCTTTGCAAGAGCCTTGATCATATTCCCTAGTATCTACCATCGAAGTTCCAAAGCCAATTAAGGTCCCTGTCATATAGTGATCACCATGAATTAATTTATGGTCTTAAAATAAATAAATTTCAAAGTCATTTATATATCCATGTTATCTGCATATCGTATAGTGACCGAAGTCGAGGAGGAGCCAGAAGCCTTGGAAGAGAACCTTCCAATTTTTAACTCAGAACCTGACCTGCAACAAGGCAAGCCCCAGTTTGCATTTAAGTCGTTTATGAGCTTTTGCTTTATCACTATGATGAATAGTATATGAATTGTGCATTACGTTTAGGGTGATTGATACTCCACTTGCATGACCAAAAATCCCAGGGGTTTGTTTGGCACGAGTTACAGTTTGACCTGTAGTAACTGCTTTGCTAATGCATAGGAAATCCGGTAGAAGTCGAGTAGTTGGAATCTACTCGCGAGAGATGTATCTCACAGGATTGGTTGAATAGAAAATGGCTTAATATAATGAAATTGAGACCGGGTAGGGAATGGATAGGAAGCGGCGAGAATTGAGTCTCGGTCGCATAGCCCTGCCTGTGTCGATTAAGGCCCGTCCGTATGCAGCCCCTTCGGACAAGCTTGAATTGTACCGGCAACATAATGGACATATGGAATCCAATAAACTGACGTAACTTGGTCACTTGGGTGTCGAGGCATACCGTTCCGTTTTATAGGTGAGGGTTGAGGGTAGCAAGGTGTAAATCCGCTGGTGGGCACGTCAGAGTACGCCCCACGCAGGGACCTCCTGCCCGTGACGGATCGACCGGTTCGGCATTTGAGTGTCTTGCGAAAGGTTGCCATATACGACTAGTACTGAAGTGCTACGTAGGTACTGCGCGAAGTGCTCGCTGGCATTTCCGAAAGTGCGTATGTGTCGTGTTGTCCGGGTGTGTCCTGATTGCAATCACTGTCCCTCGCAGTAATAGAGTACCACTTGTCTGTCGCAGTCGCGACGTAGTAAATACTAAAGAAGTCAGGAAAGTCATATGATATTGAATTATAATTACTTTGCAACTTTGTTTGATTTAGAAATAGTATAACTAAAGATTTACAATTTCCCCATACTTTAGCTGTAACAGCATTATGTGCTTTGGGCATGTCATATCATCGGTAAAACGTTTCTTGTTTGATTGTGGAGCACATGATGTGCCGTGCTCAGAGAATGTCATTTGCTACTTAAAACTTGGTTATAAGGATCCACTTGTAGGCGAGTTATTTATGCTATTCCTTACCTGTGTTTAGTGTCCCCGTGCATCTGTCTAGTGAGACGGTTAAGTCTTGCTGAGCCTTAAGCTCATGTTTGCAGTTAACGAGTTTTTGCAGGTTACCCTATTAAGGATGGGTTTGACGATGAGGCGACACCCCCTCTAGGGTGTACAGCCGAGTGGGAACCCTGCACGCCGCCATAGTTTGAGTGTTGCTAGTGCAAAGTATCCCTGGCATGGGAAACTTTGCTTTTTGCATAGCTAGTGCTGAGAGCGTAGCTATGGTATGTATATATTTCTTCACGTCCGCTAGTATTGTGAAAACTTCCGCTGTGTATTAAATAAAAGACTTGGTCTTGTACTTTATTCTGGTTCTATTTCTTGTAAACTGTTGGGTGTCGCATCGCACGACACCACCCAATGAGATCCTCGGATGTGTGGACTCCGGTCCCCACAATTGCCCAAATGGCCCGTGTCGCAACAGACTTCACAAATGATGTGAGAGTCTAAGGAATAGGCATTGCCACATACCTCACTATTTCCTTGTCCATCAATCTTCTTCATAAAGAGGCCCAATTTGGCAGCGATCATGTCCACCTCCTTAAAGGTGTGCATGCCTCGCTGGCAGGTATGGAAACGCTCATCGCTCCAACCCATGTTTGACACCATCTTCTCAATCAAATCTTTAGCTTTGGGCACCGTCAATGAGATGAAGGCACCTCCAGCAGTAGCATCAACATAGTCATGGGCAGAATGGATAATCGTTGTAGATGTTTTGGATAATTAGCCAATCATCCATCCCATGGTGGGGACGGGCTAGGATATACTCCCGAAGCCTTTCCCAAGCCTCGGGAATAGACTCCTTGGCATCTTGCTGGAAGGTGGAAATTCTCCCATGTAGGACATTGGTCTTACCCAACCGAAAAAACATGGCGAGGAATGCTATAGAACACTTGTCCCAAGTGTCTATAGTACTCCAGTTCGTGTAGAATCGTTGTTTCGCGCTCCCAAGAAGAGAGAACGAAAATAGCCTAAGACGGACAGCACCAGGAGATATGTCTTTGATCTTATAAGTGTTGTAGATATCAAGGAATTGTTGCAGATGTGATCGTTAGCCTTCCCACAAAATGGGTTGGCTTTCATCATAGTGATCAAGACAGTCTTGATTTTGAAGTTCACGTCTCCCGTGTTAACAGTGGGTTGAATAGACACATTGTTAGTAGAGGGGGGCCGAAAACTCACGAAGGGTCTTCAGGGCCATTGGTTTTTCGGTTGTTGGTGCAGTTGTGCTAGCTTGCTTTGCCACTCGAAGCTTCTAAGGAGTATCGACACGAGGTCATCCTCTCAGAAGGGATTTGAGATCTTCAACAAAATTTTCTAGGAAGTGGAAACCAGACATACACTACCCTGTATTCACATAAAATGTGAAAACAAAGAAGGGTTATCCTACTAAAACCTAGAAGGGTCCTATCCCATTCCTTCAAACATGCAATACTTCGGTTGCCTTCCCTGACAACGGCACCAGAAATGCTTGTTGATATTTCCTATGCACTACTAACAATTCATTACTAGCAAGGGTGTCAAGAAAGCTTGTTAATAGTTTTTAGATTACAGATGTAATTCCGCAAGCGCATGAAATATATCTTTGTAGTATTTCCTATTTTAGAGTATTCCCAAAGGGTGTCATTTATAATCTCCCAAAGGAAGGCTAAGCGGAAGCAAAGCAATCATCAAATGGAGAGGCAAGGGTGGTATAGGTAGGGTTCTAGCATAGATGGGTAATTGATAGTTTGAACATAGTGTGACACACACGAGAGCATTCTATCCTAAAGCGGCATAAATGAGGAAAAGAGGGACTAGGCTAAGAGTTAGGTAGATACTCCTACTATGGTTCTAGTGCACATATACATAGCCTAAGTCAGTTACTAATGATTATATCAGTTATGAATTCTCATTCTAAGTGGATTAACACATCAGGTATGGGTTTACCCCTAGCAATGCTTTGATGACTCCCGCCAAGAGCCTATGGCATAGCCGAGCGTGGAGGATTACAAAGGACAGATAGGGTTGTCACAACCTAATACTTACCTCTTCAACCTGTGGGTCTAAGAGACATTCAACGCTACTCATATATCCTAGTACCATGCTAGAATATTAAGTAATTACCTTAAGAGCCTAGGCACAAGCCATCCTAGAGCAACAAACTAAATCATTGTTGAACCAATGTTAATTCAGAGCATAAGTGAGTCATATTAACATAATCATGTCAAAGATAATTAGACTATAGTGGGGGTTTGTAGTGTTTTTGATGATATAGTGAGAACGGTATAGCTTAATCATAAATACTACTACTACCACATATATGGAATCCACAATCAAACAAGAAATGCTTCATCCCAATATATGAAAAATAGAAGACTAAAGATAACATCTTTATTAAGAACAAAGTCACAAATACAAATAGGAATATGAGAGCCATACCTTTCACAATTAGGAATTAGGAAGAGACTCCTTCTACTCCTATCCTACTTGGATTATGGACTAGAGGCTCTCCTCTCTACAGTCTATACTCCTCTAAACCTATGGAGTGTAGTGGATACAATGGATGAATACTCAAGTGGTGTGTGTGTGTGTGAAGTGAGGGTAGGGGGTCCTATTTATAGGTGGAGAAGGAACGGTTCCTGCCACTAAAAGTGCACAAATCAGTCACCACTAACTTCTTCAAGCCGGGAGGAGCCAACGCGTGGTGATTGACCGAGTTTGGCACCAGGACTAGGTCGGCCCTACGGGGGGTCGGCCGACCTGGTCTTTGCACCATTTCTCGTGTGCTTTCTCTAGGTCACTGCTAGAAGGGCACATCCCTTGATATGGGTGCTACACTGTTGGATGGACTCAAATACTTCTGTTTCTGGGCCATTTGATCCATGTGGTGCCACATATTGTTGCTTGATTGGATGGGATGGTATTTTATATGATTGCTCCCCCTCTTTTACCACATTTCCTGCAATAATTCCATGCATGCACTAGTTCTCCAAGGACAAGTGGAAATAGGTTAAATAGAAAGGTGACCTGTGCCAAAAATGACAATTCTTTCACATAATTGAGTTATATTGACGGGTGAAATTGGTATATAAGAGCCATCACCACCGGGAGGAGCCAATACGTGGAAGCTGACTGGGTTTGGAGGGAAGACTAGGTCGGCCGAACCACATGTTCGGCAACATGGTAAACCCTCCAAACGGGTTGTGCTTTCTCTAGGTGGCTGACACGTGGGTCCCATGACTATTTTTGGGTGCTACGCCATTGGATCTCCTCGGATACTCTTGTAAGTGGCCCATTTAATCCATGTCCTGCCAGATGTCAGCATCTGATTGGCTAGAATGTTTTTCTTTAGGATTCATCCCCTTGTTTCACTTCAATTCTGTAAAAAATACATGCATGCACCAATTTCTCCAAGTACATGTGGAACTAGGTAATTTTTAACTATGATGTGTGTAAGAAATATTCATTCCTTCACATAATTTAGTTATATTGACGGGTGAAGTTGGTATATTACGATCGTCAACAGAGGCAGCAGAAGAAGGCAGAGCAGTGGCTCCGCCCTTTGGCTTAGTGGGAGCTAGCATGGCGTCGAAGTGTAGTAACGACACTTCCCTCGATACCACTATGAAGCAACCTGTGGAGGTTCTCTTTTAAGAAGGGCAAATTCTCGGGAACTACTTAAAGCAATGAAGATGAGTGACCACCGGAGATTTACGTGGTTCGGGCTGCCAGAGCGTAACACCCTATGCCCGTGGTAGTGTAAGTGTTTTCTTGTTGAGATTGTTCGCCTATGGCTTGTATCTAAGCCTTTGTGTATGTGTATTAAGCTTGCCTATCTCTGTAGTAGCAGCTCAGGCCTTTTATATGCTAAGGTCCGACTACTCACAATGTGGTTGAGGCCTAACAGACAGCTCTGGGTAATTAGGTACCCTATATACGATCTAAGGTACTTAATTCTTTCTTGAATGTGTATTAACGTGGCTTTCAGGGCATGTTAATACGTCTTGAATGCTCACTAGTCGTTTAGTGCGAATGTGATCTTAATGACACACTAACACCGCCTTGAAGGAGCAGTTTTGTGGTCTCGAATTCTCAAAACGTCTTGCTTCAGTCTTGGACATGTGGTAGCATTGAAGCTCTCCTCGGCCGTGAGGAAGAGTCTGGATCCGTTGGACATGTGCCAGTACTAGAGCCTTCCTCAACAAGGAGGTAGGGTCCGAGGCTGCAGGACACATGGCAGCACTGAAACCCTGTTGGTATTTCTTAACACCACAGTGTTATCCACAAGCGCACAGAAATACCATTGTAGCACATCCCCTTAAGGAGTATTCTCAAGGGTATTGAATCCAAAGAACGTGTGTGCTAATCTTTCAAACTAGCTCACCCAAGGACACAAAGTTGTTTGGTAGGCATGGAATAGAGAGGAATTCAAAGTATTGATCCTAATTCAAGGTAGTTTGCGGTAGATGCTTGCTTCGAGCACGGGCTTACTCCTAGCAATACTAGGACGACTCCCGCCAAGAGCCTATGGCATAGCCGAACGTGGAGGATTACGAAGGACGGATAGGGCTGTCACCACCTACTGCCTACCTCTTCAATCTGTGGGTCTACGAGATATCCACTGATGATTTGTAACCTAATCACCATGCTTACATTCTAAATCACTACTCTAGTTGTTTTGAACGCAAAGATACAACTAGAGCCTCTAATGAATTAAAGCAGTGAACCCACAAGTAACTACTTGTGCAAATTACTAAGAATACAAGATCAAATTTGTATTGAATTCACAAAGGCTTACTTGATTGAGTAAAACTTTTGTAGAGGTACAAGTGTAGAAGAGGGACTTGACAAGCCCAAGCCTCCTTCTCCTAGACTCTTCACCACACTCTCCTTCTACTTTGGCAGCCTCTAGGACTACTCTAAACCTTTGGAGTGTAGCACTATTCTCAACTTTTGGTGTGCGTGAGAAGTGAGGTGAGGGGTCTATATATAGGTGGAGAAGGGTCGGTTCCTGCCACAATTAACGCGCGAATCAGTCACCATTGACTCCAGGTAGTCGGGAGGATCCAACACGTGTTGTTTGACCGAGTTTGGCGCCAGGAATAGGTCGGCTGACCAGGGGGTTCGACCGACCTGGTCAAGGCTGCCATCGGGGAGTGCTTCCTCCAGGTGGCTTCTAGGTGGGCCCCTCTTGATATATATGGGTGCAACACCAGTGGATCTCCTCGTATTCTTCTGTTTGTGGGCCATTTGATCCATGTGTTGCCATGTGTCATCTCCTGATTCGTTGAAATCCATTTTCATGGATTCATCCCTACATGTTTTGGTATTTTGGGTAATAATTCACCTGCATACAAATAAACACCAGCACTTGTGGAATTGGGTTAGTGTATAACCCTACCACTATGTCTTGTGTTTCTTTTATGCACATTATGAGGTGAATTGACAGTCAAAATGTGGTACTTAAGGACCATCAACAAACTCCCCCACACTTAGTTCTTTGCTCGTCCTTGAGTGAAGGCAAGAAGAACTAGAGTGTTGTCATGAAATTTCTATAAGGTATTAAATAAGGATACTAGATATTTTAACTTATACCTGAATTCATGGATTTCCTTTGTGTATGTGGCTACCACCTCAATCTTGGGTGTTTGAAAAGTGGAACGGTTAGAATGAAGTTCCATTGGATCATTCTCTGCTGAAATGATTTGGCAATTTCTATATTTGAATGTCATAGGAACTTTTGCCCTAGCATCTCGATTGGAATCCCTCAAATCTCTCAAAGTGTTTGAGTCCTCACCATGGCATTTTTGCCAATTCTTGTCCCTATACTAATAGTGGCTATATCTGGAGCTTGGTAGGGATGAATACCGCACACATTTGCAATTCATATGTCACTAAGTCAAAAAAATGATCCTACAAGAGACTTATGCAATGAACAAAGTGAAGAGAAAATTCTTGTGCACATGAATGGAATGGAGTGGCGAGGTGATAACTCCCATGAATTTGCTCTCTCTTAAGGATGAAACATAGCTACTTTTTTTTTGAGCACACTTACTCTTTTTCAAGAGAGGATGCTTTTTTTTTCTTGTAGCCATGTCTTCTACTCCTTTTTATTTTTATAGAGGCTTTCATTTGTATTGTATGGAGTTTCTTTTTGGCTGATGGATAATCGATGAATGCAAATTCTCAATGTGAGAAATTTTGCATGAATGGAGTGCACAAGAGTTTTCAATTCAAAAAGTTCATGCATGTCACTTAATTGGGTCACGGGTTTGACAAAGTTCAATGAAAAGCAAAGGGGCATATGCTTGTGGTTTTCAATGAATATATCATATGGCCTTGGTAGGTATATAAATTTCCAATGAGAGATTTAGGCAAAGTTCAAGACTTCAAATAGTTACAAATGTCAAAATTATTTTCAAGCAAAAGGATGATTTCTAAAGAACTCATTTACCATATCACACTAGTCAAATACCTAGATGATGTGTTTTTCCTATTGAATTATGGGAATCATAAACAAGGTAATGAATTGAAATATAAAGTATACAAATTTTCAGCTTAAGCAAATTCTTGACTACCAAATTTTATTTCTATTTGTTGAGTTGATTCATTTAGATATGCAATGAAAAATATAAAATCAACTCAAACAACAGGGTAGCACACAAAAGTGGTGATAGGAAATCCAAACCAATTTTCTGAAGCGAAAAGGAGTCGTACGGAGCAAAGCACAGGTCGGCTGACCAGGGGATTCGGCCGACCTCTTGGAGGCTCTTCTGTGGCTCTGTTTCATCGGGTTGTTTTGTTTATTCGGCCACGACGTGTTTTGATATGCAACGTTAATTTTTCACGTCGGGATTTCGTGACTTGGGGATATGTTTCCCCCACACTTGTTTCCTGAATTCTTTATTCAACAAAATAAACTAAAGGGGGAACTTTACCGGTGTTAGATGAACCGGTAAGTTCACTTTATTGAAATCAAAATATGGGGATGCTTACATTATTTAACCTATCTTTAGAAAACAAATGTTTTTTTGAAAATTAAAATCCTAAGTAGTAAGCATCCTATGCTGTCGGGCCAGCGAAGTTTTATCATTGGCCGGCGTAATGTCTCCGCTCAGGTTGAAGGGTAAGCTGGAGGAGGCGTGAGGCACAATCTTCTTGTCAGCCATGACAAGGATGGGAGGAATATGATGATTCAATGAGGTGCAGCTTTCCTCTCTGTTTCTGTCCTTTAAATAGGCGGGGAACGACGTGTTTCACCAAGGATTTTGTGGAAGATATCGGGGAGGATAAACAAGAGAAAACAGAACGTGAACGGTGCGAAGAGATGGTCGGCCGACCCTAGGGTTCGACCGAACCCTTTTTGGCTCCGTTTGGGCCAAATTTTCTCGTGTCGATCAAATGGGCTTTCTAGAAGAAGAATTGGATGGGCCCATTAGTTGGACGCGGAGGATTTAAACAGAATTGAAAGAAATAGCATGGAAATCGATTAGATTACCCATGTCAAATTTTTTTCTGTATCCTTTTGGGAATCGAGAAATAATTTGAGTCAGAGTCCATTCACTTTGAATAGTTGACCATCATCACCTTGGAGCGTGATTGCTCCATGGGATGAAGTCTCTACTACAGTGAAGGGTCCTTCCCATTTACTTCTAAGCTTCCCATGTCCAAAGAGTTTAACCCTAGAGTTAAAGAGTAAAACTTTATCTCTAGGTTTGAACTCTTTCGGCGTAATCCTGTTATCGTGCCATCTTTTGGTTCTCTCTTTATAAATTTCGGCACTGTGGTACGCCTTATCTCTCCATTCCTCCAACTCAGAGATTTGCTTCAATCGATGATTTCCAGCTTTGTTAAGATTCATGTTCCATCGCTTGATGTCCCAATACGCTCTATGTTCCAATTCTACGGGAAGATGGCAAGTCTTCCCATAGACATGTTGGAAAGGAGACACCCCGATAGGTGTCTTGTAGGCAGTACGATATGCCCACAATGCATCGGGTAGCTTTTGCTTCCACCCCGTTCCCATTTCCAAGACAGTCTTTTGCAGAATATTCTTAATTTGCTTATTAGATGTTTCTGCTTGACCACTTGTCTGTGTGTGGTATGGGGTAGTAATGCTATGCTGAACTCCATGTTCCCTTAGGAAGTTCCGGAAGGTCTTATCTATGAAATGAGACCCTCCATCACTTATGACCATACGGGGAGTTCTAAAGCGTGGGAAAATGATCTCATGGAAAATTTTCCTTACTTGCTTGGAATCAGCATTTTTGCATGGCAATGCTTCTACCCATTTTGACACATAATCGACGGCAACCAGAATATACTCGCAATCATAATACCTAGGAAAAGGTCCCATGAAATCGATACCCCATAATTCCACTTGGAGATTGTATGTTAGGGGCATCGCATTGCGAGCAGAGATTCCTCCATGCTTCTGGCATTTCCAACATCTGCGAATGAATTCCTTGGTATCTTCATACATTGAAGGCCAATAGAATCCACTCTGCCAGATCATTGCCTGAGTACGGTAAACATCGTAATGACCACCATAGGGGCAAGCATGGCATTTCTCTATAATTTTGGTGCCTTCGATTGATGGGACGCACCTTCTAAGAAGGCCATCAGCACATACTCGATAGAGGTAAGGGTCATCCCAAAGGTGTCTACGACTCTCATAAATGAGTTTCTTTTTGTTCTCTCCTGGTGGTACGTATCCCATGACCATAAAGTTCACGATATCCGCATATCAAGGGTGAGAGTCTGTCACCTTGAGGAGCATATCATCTCGTAGGAAGTCATTGATAGGTATGTCCATGGTTTGTGTGACTTCCATACGTGAAAGATGATCTGCTACTGAATTCTCTACTCCTTTCTTATCTCCTATTTCCAAATCAAATTATTGGAGTAGAAGAATCCATCGAATTAGCCTGGGTTCAGCATCCTTTTTGCTAAGCAGGTATTTCAATGCAGCATGGTCTGTGTAGACTATGACCTTTGCTCCAACCAAATTGGATCTAAACTTGTCGATAGCAAAAACTACTGCTAGGAGCTCTTTCTCAGTTGTGGCATAATTGAGTTGGGCTCCTGTCAGAGTTTTGCTAGCGTAGGCTATTGCATGATGCTTTTTATCTTTGGTTTGGCCTAAGACCGCACAAACAGCAAAGTCACTGGCATCACACATGATTTTGAATGGCAGCGTCCAATCAGGAGGTTGGATAATTGGAGCTGAGATGAGTGCCTTTTTGAGAATATCAAATGATTTAAGGCATTCATCATTGAAATCAAAGGGAGCTTCTTTAGCTAATAGGTTGGTGAGGGGTCTAGCGATTTTGGAGAAATCCTTGATAAATCGTCGGTAGAACCCCGCATGACCTAAAAAGCTGCGGATTCCCTTAACATTGATAGGAGGTGGAAGTTTTTCAATAACTTCAATTTTATCTTTGTCCACCTCTATCCGTCTATCGGACACCAAGTGTCCAAGAATGATGCCTTCCCGGACCATGGAATGGCACTTTTCCCAACTAAGCACGAGGTCCTTGTCCTGACATCTTTGTAAGACCCTGTCTAAATTTTCTAGACAATGATCAAAAGTTTTTCCATAGAAGGAGAAATCGTCCATGAAAACTTCCATGATATCCTCAATCATGTCTGAAAATATAGACAGCATGCATTTCTGGAAAGAGGCAGGAGTGTTACACAGTCCAAAGGACATATGCCGGTAGGCATAGGTCCCGTAAGGACATGTGAACATGGTCTTACTTTGATAATCGGGGTGGATTGGAATTTGATGATATCCCGAATACCCATCAAGGAAGCAGAAGTAGGAGTGTTTTTCCAATCGCTTAACATCTCATCGATGAAGGGCAATGGAAAATGGTCTTTCCTTGTTGCCTTGTTAAGTTTTCGGTAGTCAATGCACATTCTCCATCCCGTGACGGTCCGTTGAGGAATTAATTCATTCGTCTCATTTTGAACGACCGTCATATCTCCCTTCTTAGGCACTACTTGAACTGGACTTACCCATTCACTATGAGGAATAGTGTAAATAATCCCGGCATGCAGAAGTTTCAAGACTTCTTTCTTGACAACTTATCTGCATCGCATTATTCAATCGCCTTTAAGGTTCCCTTGAGGGGACACTCTCAGGGTCAATAGGAATGCGATGGGTGCATAACGCTGGACGCATTCCCTTGAGATCCTAAAGTGAGTATCCAAAAATAGCTCTATGCCTTTCTAACATGGCTATGATTTTGAGTGTTTAATAATCTGAAAGATTGTCACTTAAGATGACAGAGGCTTCCAAATCGCCATTTAGAAAGGCATAACGTAGGCCTGGAGGTAGAAGCTTGAGCTCAACAGGAGGTTTTCGGGAAGTCTCTTCTTTTGGCCATTCAATTTCCTCCTGAAATTCATCCTCCCCTTGGACGAAGTCTTCTTCTCCTTCAATTTCAGGGGGTTCTAAAAATTGAAGAGTCCTAATCTCCTCCATTGGCTCATCTTGGATTGGAGATTCTGCAGATGTGTTCTTTGAGCGCAGAATATGTATGGAGAATTTTCTCCCTCCAAGATTGATATTGGGGCTTCCTTCCAAAGGAACTTCCATGAGAAAATTTTCTATGGGAATCCCTATCATGATGTCGAAATCTTTGATTTCGAACACGTGAAAGTCTAGGAGAGCCTCAACATCTTTGTGTCTAACAGACAATTGTTGCAGAACCCAACATCCTACAATAATGGTTCCAAATGAATCTCGGAAGGATTTGCGTGTTGGTGCCGATGGCACATCACCAAGAATGGCGAGAGCACAAGAATCAGAAATGAGACTTGCTCCAACAGTAGGGTTGTATAGGATTCTCATTGGTGTCCCTCTACTAGAACATAAAATGGTATTCAAAGGTGAGGTCATCTGAAGAATTTCGGGTGAATTCTCGACTTCACCTGTCCGCTCTCTGCTTAGGATAGAGGTCTACTCCTTGACCGTCTGACGGACGAACACCCCGTCAAGTGGTTCAGGTGGAGTTGGTGGCAATGAAGGTTTTCTATAGCAACAATACTTCGAGGTATTTCCATAATCTTCAAAAAGCTCTTCCTCAAAGTAAAATGGAAAACTGCGAGGGTTGAATTTCTTCTACCTTCGTAGTTTTAGGTTCGGGAGAGGATTCCTCTGGAAAGACTTGGGGTAAACAAGAAATGGGTGCATCCTTGTCCAAGAGTGTATCCTTCGTTCTTGACACGACTTCCTCGTGGGAAGGCTCATTAAGACCCATAATGAAGGAAGAATTTTCTAGAATTCTATCCAGAAGATCCTTGCCTTCTTCTGGAGTCTTATGGAAGAAAGATCCTCCAGCCGTAATATCAAGATATAGGGCAGACTCTTTGTTTAATCCCATGAAGAAATGTTGCAAAAGCATTGGATAAAGGATTAACAATTTGGGCCAGAATTTTTCAAAATAGAAAATATGTCCCAAGCTGCACCTATGGATTCCTTTTCCATCTGCTGGAAGCATAGTACTTCCTTTCGTAAGGAAACAATTCGGGCAATGGGAAAGAAAGCAAGACAAAATTTGTCTCGTAATTCTCTCCAATCACCGTTTGTCTTCCCAACGTAGTGGTTGTACTATTGTTTGGCTTTTTCCTTGAGGGAAAAAGGAAACAACTTCCATTTGAGAGTTTTTTGTGTCATACCTTTGATTAGAAGGCATGAACACAGTTGTTTGAACTCTCGTAGATGGTGGTAAGGGTTTCCACAATCCGTTCCTGAGAAGGATTGTTCCCGAACCATGGCTACAAAGCCAGGGCAAAGTTCATAGCTACTTGAACAAATAGGTTCCACCGAAGGCGGTGGCTCACAGAACTTGCCCTTCGGAGCAGAGTAAGAAAGAATGGTGGGTTGCTACATTTATATGGTGGTGGTAGGGTAAGAATAATAAAGGTAAGATGATAGATAAGGGGGATATGATACGAGGGTGATCTTGGTTCGAAGATTAACAGCAACCGTTCCCTAGCAACGACGCCAGAAATGCTTGTTGGTAATTCTTAACACCACAAAGTTATCCGCAAGTGCACGGAAATACCGTTGTAGCACTTCCCCTTAAGGAGTATTCCCAAGGGTATTGAATCCAAAGAACGTGTGTGCTAATCTTTCGAACAAGCTCACCCAAGGACACAAAGTTGTTTGGTAGGCAAGGAATAGAGAGGAATTCAAAGTATTGATCCTAATTCAAAGTAGTTTGCGGTACCTTCTTGCTTCACGCACGGGCTTACTCCTAGCAATACTAGGACGACCCTTGCCAAGAGCCTATGGCATAGCCGAACGTGGAGGATTACGAAGGACAGATAGGGTTGTCACCACCTACTACCTACCTCTTCAATCCTTGGGTCTACGAGATATCCACTGATGATTTGTAACCTAAGCACCACGCTTACATTCTAAATCAATACTCTAGTTGTTTCAAACACAAAGCTACAACTAGAGCTTCTAATGAATTAAAGCAGTGAACCCACAAGTAACTACTTGTGCAAACTACTATGCATAAAAGATCAAACTTGTATTGAATTCACAAAGGCTTACTTGATTGAGTAAAACTTTTGTAGGGGTACAAGTGTAGAAGAGGGACTTGACAAGACCAGGCCTCCTTCTCCTAGACTCTTCATCACACTCTCCTTCAACTTTAGCAGCCTCTAGGATTACTCTAAACCATTGGAGTGCAGCACTATTCTCAACTTTTTGTGTGTGTGAGAAGTGAGTTGAGGGGGTCTATTTATAGGTGGAGAAGGGTCGATTCCCGCCACAATTAACGCGTGAATCAGTCACCACTGACGCCAGGGAGTCGGGGGGAGCCAACACGTGTCGTTCGACCGAGTTTGGTGCCAGGAATAGATCGGCTGACCAGGGGGTTCGGCCGACCTGGTCAAGGCTCCCCTCGGGGAGTGCTTCCTCTAGGTGGCTTCCAGGTGGGCCCTCTTGATATATATGGGTGCAACACCAGTGGATCTCCTCGTATTCTTCTGTTTGTGGGTCATTTGATCCATATGTTACCACGTGTCATCGCCTGATTCGTTGAAATCCATTTTCATGGATTCATCCCTGCATGTTTTGGTATTTTGGGTAATAATTCACCTGCATACAAATAAACACCAACACTTGTGGAATTGGGTTAGTGTATAACCCTACCACTATGTTTTGTGTTTCTTTTATGCACATTATGAGGTGAATTTACAGTCAAAATGTGGTACTTAAGGACCGTCAACAAACCCTCCTTAGTAGGGAGGTTGGGTCCGTAGCTGCTGGACAATTGGCAGCACCAGAGTCCTCCTCATCAGGGAGGTGGGGTTCGATGTTACGGGACACATGGCAGTTCCCGAGCCCTCCTCAGTAGAGAAGCAGGGTTCGTAGCTGTGGGACAGGTGGTAGCACCGGAGCCCTCCTCAGCAGGGAGGCAGGGTCCGAAGTTGCAGGACACGTGGCAAAATCGGAGCCGTCCTCAGCAGGGAGGCGGGGTCCAAAGCTGCTGGACACGTGGTAGCTCTTGGGTGCTTCCCATTTTGGAAGGCGGGACCCAATATCTTCTCTTTCTTATACGCAGGGGTACCCGTTCCAAAAGGTACTGACAGTGTCCCCCGAGCCCACATCAGGGGAGGTTTTGATCCCGCATGTGGGACCACCATCAAGCTTTCCCACGTTGATGCTTCGGATTTTCACTTGGGCAGTTGAGGTGATGATATGTTCCTGCATAGCAGACATGTGACCATACTTGGTTGGTTGAAAGTGGCATAGTGTGTTGCACGCATGTGTATAACATTGATCAACAATGGTACCCAATAAGGTCTCTGTACAGGCCCTCAACGCGTGTCGATGTGCACGACCAATTGGAACTGTCGGAGAGCAAGCCGATGATAGATCCTTAGTTCTGGGAGGAGATGTCTGACCTGGACGGAGCCTATGACCAAGTGTTGTGGAGGATCAAGTTCTTTGCAAAGGATGGATTGACTTCACCGATGGTGCTTCATGACTTCCTCTCCCGCCGCATCACGCCTCTCCAGCACTGCACCCGTGCAGCTTGGCTTTACAACAGGATGAACGACACCACCCGACTAGAGCGTGGCATCGGGTCAGGCCTAGATGCATGACTCCTAAACTTTTTGCTAGGGAGATTTAGTAGTGAATCAATATCTGTCGACACCGTCACTCAACCAGCATGTTGTCGACCAGTCTAGATGGACCAGGCCCTGAGGGAACAACTATTTCGAGAGATGCCAACATTGGATGATTTCAATGTCATGTGGAAAATTAGAGATCAATCGTAGGGTGTTGAGATCCGCGAGGCCATGGGTGCCGGCGAACAAAGTGAAGTTGAACCCACCAGTCATCATGACATAGTGGAGGGCTTGGCGACGGCCAATCCAAAGATTTCTCGACATGCTGCTCCTCCTGCCCTAGCTAGCGAGGGTGCAGCTTCAACTCAGCCGTCGGCCCCCAAATCCAAGAAGAGGCAGTTGGAGCGCAAGGATAGAAGTTCCTCTATTCCTTCTCCATCGCCACCCGCGAGTGGACCTACCACGGTACCTATGGCGGTGAAGGCTGGGGGACCAGTGGTCATGGCGGTGGTCAGAGAGCCGGCACCTACATCGATAGCCAGAGCCATTTCGAGGGTGCTAGAGCTTCGATGACAATGGCTGCCAGACCTCAAATTTCATCTTCGGTGATAGTGGGATCAGACGACTCCGGTCGTCCTTGCATGAGATTTTGTGACTCTTAAAAGTGCCAAGGATCCAAGTACGTGTCTTCTGCTAAGGTAATGGCTTCCCTTCTCCATTCTCTATTTATTCACATACGATTACCTTTTCTGTGGTGACAAAGACAAATGCTTCTTTCCCTCCACAGCATACTAGTGCTGACTCTTCTACCACAACGTTACAAGGCCCATCATAGCCCGGCAGGGTCCAGACAGATCCGGTAGCTACCGCGGAGGCAACAGAAGATGGCGATGAGGTGGCTCTACCCTTGGGATTGTCTGGAGCTAGCACGGATAGGGAATCATCACCCGCTGTCATGGTGGAGGTTGAGGTGAATCCACCAGGATCTGGTGCAACGGCCGGTGAAGATGTGGACCAGCCAATGGCCACGGCGAAGTCGAAGGCGGCGAGGCCAAGCTGCCAGCTGTTATGGCCACACCTAGAGGTCAACCGATTGCCGAGACTTCTTCCTGAGTCCATGGACTACGACTATTATACCAACAGTCAAAGAACCGGCAATCGATGATGACGATCCGAATAGGGTGATGGTCCACCCAAACCTGGAGGGGTCGAAACCGATCCCCTTCCCATAGGCCGCGAGGGTTTCTTACTCCAGCTTGCGCATAACTTAGTACTTACTTGAGTGGGAAGAAGGCAAGATGGAGGTAGAGGAGCAGCTCCTGCAGTTCTGGAGCAGGATGCTTGAGCTCCGGATGATTCTACGCAGGAGAAGGCGGCCTATAAGGCCGCATAGCTGCAAAAGATGGAGGATACAATTACAGAGCAACGTATCCTCATAGAAAAACTAGACAAGGAGACCCAGAAGGTCCTCATTGAGGCCAAGTCCGCCAACAATGCCGCCAATCCTCAACTAGACGCCTCCTCCAAGTTGCGGGATGAAATCACCACTTGCGAAGATGCCATCTCCAAGTGTGTTCTAGAGGTACAGTCATGGAAAGAGGAACTCTCTCGAAAGCACGGCGAGTTGGCATGCCATGCCAAAGAGCTCGAAGCTCGCGAAGCTAATTTGCATGGAGAGCTGGAGCATCAACTGCAAGTGCAAGAGGAGATCGACCGTCGTGCAGTCGTCGTCACATGTCGGGCGGTGACCCTGGAGGCGCGTGCCGAAGCGCTAGCTGTGCAGGAGAAGGCATTGGCCAAGAAGGAGAGGCCATCTCGGTTGAGGACATGAGAATCTTGGATTTCTTAGGTCATGTCGATTCTTCCTTGGTCCCACTCAGCTTCAGCCCAATCTGGCCGGAGGAGCAGACGCAGGAGGTAGGCCATGTACTTCCTGCACTGGAGTTTGTGGGGATCAAGCTGGCAACATTGGAGCACGTTGTTAATGAACAGATGGAGAAGGAGGGCATGGTCTTGGCTGAGGCAGTGGCGAAGCATGCATTGTCGTGCTACCAGAGCTAGGACGCATCCATCCCGCTGGACCCGATCTTGAAAGGACCCGTTGGTGAGACAGAGGAGGCGGCCAGATCTAGCGTACGGGAGGCACCAAGATCGTTGTCGCGTAGTTCCCGCACCTCTCATCTAGTAGTTAGGTATCCCCTCTCTTCAGCTGTTGTTGTACAAACTTCTTTGTAAAATGTTATTGAATGAATGAACTTGAAGTTGATCTTTATTGTTGTCTCGTCCGTAGGGATCCCTGTCACTGATGATGTCATAGTGGCCCCCTAGTATGCGTGTCTAATAGATTGGGGACGGCTACCATCATACATATTTTATTGACTGCGAGCCCCTTCTTGAGTTTCGAAGCTGGTATATGCCCAACAGCAGCACCTGCTGTTGTGATGTTGATGATGGATGCAGTGACATCCATTTTCTTCATGAAAACATCAACGGCAGGCCTCCATCACCATGAAAAATGTTGACAGCGGGCCCCTCGGTGGTTCCGAAGCTGGATGCTCCGACGACGCCCACCATCAATGGGAAAAACATCAAAAGCTGACCCACTGTCATCTTGTCGAATCATCAATAGTGGAGATTCCAGAAGGTGTCGGATCCCAAAAAGTTTTCCCTGCCCAAGAGTGACAAAAAACAGAATAAGAGTGCTCATTACAATATTTTTTCCCTTAGTTTTGTTGGGTCTTACGATTCTTAGCCAGACTACGGGGCCTTACTAATTCAGTGCACTAGTATTTGAGTACTGGTTGCTTCCTCGCCCAGGAACGTGTGCTTTCTGGATCCACCTTACTTTGTCGCAATGCCGGAGCGGTAGAGTGTGCATACTTAAGGTGCAGGACTAGGCTAAGTAGGCAACGCACTCCAGACCTTCCATCAGCCTTGATTTTTAGAGCGAGTAGGCTATTAAGCAAGCACGGGATCCCAAATAAGAAAACTACCAGTAATACCCAAGACATCACCGGTACTTCAGGATGCCTGCCTGCAGCAGGGTAGCAAAATCCTACTATGGGCAATTAGGAAGATGTAACAGGGCGAAAAGGAGTAATAGCTTGCATAATGTTAATGTACACAGGGTGAGACAAATCTTTCATATTATAGTATTTCATAAGAGCTTCGGATAATTCGGGAGGCAAAGCATACATGCTAAGGGTACAGAACCAAGCTAAGCATAATGTGCACTTTGGACCATCCCCACTAAAGCTTGGAAACTGTGAGCACTGCTTTTCAACATTATGAAATACTACAATAATAACAATCTCACCACCGTGCTATGTGTAGAACTTAAGGAGGTGTTCAGTGTTCCGTGAGTTGCGAAGCGGTGTCCCATGTTCTATTGCCAAGCAAATGCATCCAGAATGGGAAACTTTAATAATTCGGAAGGGACCCTCCCAGTTGGGGGCAATGTTTGTTGGCTCCTTCACAAGAAAGTATGCACCGCAGCACTAGATCGCCAACTTCAAGCTGTCTACTGTGCATGTATAGCTGCTGAAAGCGATGGAGCGCTTGTATGTAGCATGCACTTTGGGCAGATGCTTGACATCTTGCCTCGTCGATGAGTTCCAGGTCATCGCACCTAAGATGGTCCTACGCGGCTTCGTCGTAAGCCTGGACACGAAGTGAGCCCATCGTGGTCTCTGGAGGGAGGACAACCTCTGCTCTGTAAACGAGAAAGAAAGGTGTCTCCCTTGTGGCTCGGCTAGGTGTAGTTCGGCTAGGCCATAGTGCACACAGGAGTTCCTCATTCCAGTTGGCACATTGATTTTCCAAGTGTTCGTAGGTGCGCGTCTTAGGACCTCTGAGTATTTTAGCATTAGCTCTCTCGGCTTACCCATTACTTTATAGATGTAGACCAGTAGAAACCATGTCGAAAGGCCTTACCGACCAGTGTGCGAGATGAAGCATGATTCCTGCACTCGCCTCCATGTATTTCTACCAGCAGCTCGTAGCCATCTTCCCAGGATATGCACCTCAATAGGACGCCATTGGTGCCACGCTGATAGAGATCTGCTTCTACAAATGTGTATCTTTTAGCCACACAGACAGTTTGTTTAACAGAGAAATCTTTTTCAGGAAGGATATTATCCTTCAAGTAGTCTCAGACCTCCATGACCATGTATCGGGACTAGCTTGAGCTTCTGGATCTTGCACGTCGGGGTGCACGTAGCTCTCTATGGCCCTTATGATCCTTGGTGGACTCCATGGCAGCAGGGCCATCGGGACCGCCAGCTTCGAGGTGCGGGTCTTGCCCCTTCATTCAGTTTGGCAGGTCAGACAGAAGGTGTATGTATCCTCCTTTCAAAGACTCCATCAAGTGATGGAGCCCTGGTAGAAGTCTTAGTTGAAAGTTCATCAGTAGCAGCATTGTTTGCACGTCGGGCATGGCACAGTTCCAGGAACTGGAAGTCTTTCTCCAACTTCTAGACTTGAAGAAGATAAGCCGCCAGTTGTGGATTATTGCAACAACATTCACCTTTAACTTGGTTGATGACGAGTTGTGAATCTCCATTAACTAGCAACTGCTGGACACTAAGAGAAAACATTGTCTTCAATTCGAAGATGAGGCCCTTATATTCCTCCATGTTGTTTCTTTCCTTGAAGTCTAGGCAAACCATATACTTGATATGCTACCCATTGGTGAGAGGAGCATAACTCCTGCACCGGATCCTTGCTTATGCATAGAGCCGTCAGAGAAGAGGGTCCAGTGAGGCTCGATGAAAACCGAAGCCCTAGGCTCCAGCTTGTCGATGTCGAGGCCCCCTGGATTAGATAGTGATGGTGTACAGTCCGCCATGAAGTCAGCTAGCGCTTGACTCTTGACAGCATGTCGGGCAAGAAATCAAGCTCAAACTCCCCTGCTCTACAACCCACTTGGTGATGTTTCCTATTGCACAACTTGTAGTGGATAAGAAGTTACAACTGAGATCTTGTGAGCTTGAAAGTAGGTGTGCAACTTCCTTGATGCTATAAGAACTACATAGATCAGCTTATGCACTTCAAGGTATCTTGCATTGGCATTGTGGAGGACCTCGCTGACGAAGTAGATGGGTCACTGGACAGTCCGGACCCTCCTGGAAGGGTCTGGTCCATCTTCTCCATCTGCTCTGACCGTCCCGGAGGTGTCCAGTTTCTCTTCGTACCTGGTTCAGACCCTCCTGGAAGGGTCAAACCTATTCTCTTGTAATGATAGAAGCTCTGAAGGACCCTAGCATTCAGGACTTATTCCCATGTTCAGGGTCCGAGACCTAGACATGTCTTGGAATTAGCTTTGTCCAGGCAGCTTTGGATCCTCCCACAGGGGTCCGGTGTCTTCATAAGGGAGCTCCAGTGATGCCTGATGTCGCTAGGGCTCTCTTCATTTTGTGACCAGCACCATGCTAACAACTTATGTCGTTACATAAATGTAAAGCATTAGTGGCTTGCCTGGTTTAGGAGCTACCATGATTGGCAGTGTTGTAAGAGATTTCTTTAGTTCCTGGAATGCCTTATCTGTTTCCTTAGACCATCTTAAAGGTCCGGACTTCCATAGTAGCTTTGAAGAATGGGAGAGCCCGCTCAGCCAGTCTAGGGATGAACCAACTGAGTGCGGCCAGCATCTCGTAACCTTATGCACGTATTTGATACGTGCGGGAGGCCACATTGCTTCAATAGCCTTTGCCTTCTCTTGGTTTGCCACAAATCCTCGATGTGATACTAGGAATCCATGGAGCTTCCCAGAAGAGACCCCAAAGACACATTTGTTGGGGTTCGACTTTGTGCGCGTCATGCGCAATCTGTAAAAGACTGATTGTAGGTTGTCCAGCAAGGATTCTCGGTCCCTTACTTTAACCATGATGTCATTAACATACACTTCTACTAGGTCTCGAATGAGATCTCCAAATGTTTTATTCATAGATTTCACAAAAGTCGAAAGATCATTCTTAAGACCACAAGGCATGGAAGTATACCAATATAGACCATATTCTATGATAAAGGTTGTATGTTCTTCATGCTCCCTAGGCATTGGTATTTGATGAAAACCAGAATATACATCTAGGAAGCATAACAGATCACAACCAGAAGTGGAATCTACTATTTGGTCTATTTTAAGAAGTGGAAAAGGGTCTTTTGGACATGCTTTATTCAGTGTGGTGCAGTCAATGCACATCCGAAGGTTCCCACCGGCCTTTGGCACAATGACTTGGTTACCTTGCCACCATGGGTGATGTACTTCTCGAATGAACCCAGCATCGAGCAGCTTTTTGATTACTTTACGGATGAAGTTTTGCTGCTCAATGGACTGCTTTCGAGGCTTCTGTTGTATTGGTCGTGCGTCGGGGTAGATCTTCAGATGGTGCTCAATCACTTCCCTAGGTATCCCGAGCATTTATGATGGTTGCCGTGCACACACGACTACATTAGCTCGGAGGAAGGTGATGAGCGTGAGTTCCTATTTGTCAGCTAGGCCTCCCACAATGCAGGTGGTCCGGGTAGCTTCGAAACCGATTTGGATGACTCTGAGTGGAACATTGTCGTTTCCTCTTGGTTGCACAAAGGATGTATATGTTGAGCCGTGGTGGCTTGTGCGCGGAGGTTGTCAAGCTAACTCCTCCTTGTTGGCGACAGCTTCTTGCGCGGTGGTGAGCACATGTCACTCCTATAGTGCGAAGACCCCTGCAGTACGATCTCCTCGAATCTTGAGCACGCCCATAGGCATCGGCATCTTCAACACTAGATAACCATAATGGGCTACGACCATGAACCGGTACAGAGCTGGTCTGTCAAGGATGGCGTTGAAGGAGAGGCTGACTTCCGTGACTTCGAAGATGAGTCTTCGTACGGTAGTTGTCATGCGTCCCCAATGTCACTGGGAGAGAGATACAACTGTGTGGGGTAACCGCACCTGGGCCCACTTTAGTGAATGGACGTGAGGGCTTCAACTTTGACATCAGAATCTGCAACTTTTTGAAAGATGCTAGATTGATGAGGTTGAGTGGCACACCGCCATCAACCAAGATATGAAAGAGGTGAAGGTTGTTGATTGTCAGAGAGATGATGAGCAGGAGCAGTCCAGCCTCTGCCATGTTCTTGGGACAATTGGAGGTGTGGAAGGTGATCGGCAGTCCATCAACTTCTGGTGTGGCACCGGTTTGAGGGTGGGAGCTCCTAACGCAAATTTTTCACTATGCATTGAGAAGTGATGTCCCACGACCCTCCATACATCATATGAGGAGTCCTTCGCCTCTCATTGTCGGTACTAGAGTCAGAGTCATCAATGTTGTTGTACAACCCCATTAACACCTTCTTGGTGTCTTGGAACCCCAGTTCCTGCTCTTCGACGACCTCTGAGTCGACTTTTTACTTACCCTCTCATTGGCAAAAGGGTGGGTCTTGTTGACGCTTTTGTTGGTTCTCATGGTCACATTTTGCGAGCTTCTTGATCTCATAGCAATCATTGATGCCATGACTTGTGGTGTTGTGGACCGGACACCATTGTCGCATGTTGCTGCCATCAGATGATGGTCGCTGTCGCTTCTCGGTGCACGGCCCCCAGGAACCATCATCTACAGTAGCAACAGTCGTGGGTGTACTGATTAGTGACTTGTTCTGATCACCACCCTTCTTTGTCTTCTTGCTGCTGCCTTGGGCTGCAGCTGCTTCCTTTGAATCAGATGGCATCTTTGCCTCTACAGTAGGCTTGGAATGCCCATCTTGCCCTTCGACAGCCCTGGTACATTTGTCGGTCAGGCTGAAGAGCTTTGTAACATCTTAGACATCATGTGTAGCCAATTTTTCCAAAATCTTCTTATCTCTAACTCCCTGTTGGAAAGCGACAACAACAAAAGCATTCGAGATAGATGGAATAGTGTTTCAAACCTGAGAGAATCGCTGGATGAACAATCAAAGAGACACCCTCTGATGAGGACATCACTTCTATGGATACAAACAACACTCCATTGAACATACAAGATGCAATCAATAGAGTTCATACACAACAATTAATTTCAGAGGTGAACTCGTTCTTATATATTTCCTTATATGTTTTTGAGCATAAATTGCTACTTAATGATTTATTTGTGATTAGGATCCATGGAGAGGTTCAAGGAGTACTTGGAGGGAGTATTAGGGACGTGGAAGACCAGAGAATTCGTTCAAAGAAGATGGAAACCGAACCAAACTCCAAATCGTATCCAACTCGGAGTCCAGGAGCAGTACACACTAAAACCGATGTCCAGGACGCATACCAACTCCGGTTTGGACGTTCTAGATATGCACGGAAAGGGGAGAGGATAACCTTTCCAATGGCACCGGTCCCATGTCAAAATTCCTTCGGAGTCGTCGGGAATCGTCGAAAAAAAATCAAGTACAGAATCTGTCAGGGTGCTGCGCCACCGTATTGGGCCATTGGGCCTTGTATCAAGTCTAAGTCCATTATTTTCGTGTGTTAGGGTTAGGTCACGACCCCAACACCCCCTTGGACGTCCTCCCACCTATATATACTCCATAGTAGCCGACATGAACAATTGGGTTTTGCATAGATTAATAATATCGCTGTTCTACAGTTTGTGAAACCCCAACTTCGCGATTTCAGATCGTGTCTTCTACGTTCTTGCTTATGTTCTCGGTTGCATTTGCAGGGATTAGCCTTCTTGGCGAGGTCAATCGTATGAAGCACGGTTGATAACCAACGGAGCGGTGGTGTAGTGATTGCAGGGGCTGTTCGTGTTCTACTCGAGAGCCTCGGATCATCAACGTCGAGATCGCCATCAATCGACTTACCCATTACCTTTCGGAAGATCGGGACTCATCATCAATTCTCCTATCAATTGGTATCAGATTTCCAGGTTGCCCGTTAGGTAATTCATCTATCCATTACATTAATTTTGTTTTTCATACCTAGAGTCCACAAAAAAGCCACAAAAAAACTTGCAGTTTAGTAGATCTGTTCATTACTTTGTCCAAACCACATTGAGCCTTTGCAACTTTGTTATTCAGTTCAGTTTTGTTGAGTTTGTATCTGTGGTTGAGTCATATTGCTGGTTTAGAAAGTGTTTTTGGTCTTAGTTTGAGTTTTGCATTGTGTGATTCATCCTTTTGAGTCACGTCATCACGTCCAGATTAGATTCGCCTCTGTCCAGTTCGGTATTTTCATCATATCTCACTCATACGAACTCGGATTTTAGAGTTCTTGTACTTTCTGGAAAGCTTAAGAAGTTTTCTATAACTTTCTTATTCATCAATATCCCAGAAAATCTAGTTATCAATGTCTAAATTGCATTAGATCTGAATCAGTTATTGATCTAGAAATTCTGAACAGTCTGTATTTCGGGGGCAATATCTCCTATTGTTCTTATCCAAAATAGATCTTCCATATACTGAAATTAAATACGAGAGATAGATCTATAATATTTCTGTTTAAAGTTTTTAGATTTGGGGACTATAAAGGTGCTTAATTGTCCTTAGAACATTGAGCAGAAAATTTGTAACAGACATACAAGATATCTTTGAGTGTTTGCATTGTGTTCTTCCTTTGCAGCACATTCTGAAAAAAAAGGAAGAAAAAAAGAAAAAGGCAAGTGCAAAAGAAGATACAAAAGCCGCACAAAAAAGGAGAAAAAAAACAACAAAAAAAATAAGTGCTTGCATTCTTTGTGTCATCTAATTTTGTCTCATGTCTTGCTAGCTTGAACTACTAGGAACACATTTAGGCCAGCAATTTTGACAAGTACTTTGGACACTTACTCAACTTTACTATCTGATTTCATTGTTGCTAATCCTTGCTACAAATAAAGTGCCATCCAAGCTACACCTTACTCTTGAGCAGAATCGATACACCTTTGCAATCATCCCACACTTCATTGGTTTCTTCATACCGGCCACCGTTTGCCACCTGCAGTGTCGGTAAGAACACTTGTAAGAGCGTGGTAAGACGCTTGAGAGTGTGTGATTCCACTTCCACTTTTCCATAATCCTTTGTAGTTGATAGGGATAACATATTTTTTGTGTTGTCTTCTGTTTGCTACTAACAATGTCAGGTAAAAGCAAGAATCATGCATTATATGCTGAGATGATGGACATGATGAAGACGGCGATAGAGTTGCTCACTAAAAATCAAACATCAACCAAGGATTCACATGACATTCAGACCACCTTTACAACACCTTCCACAAGAAGTAATTACATTCTCCCATCTCTTCCTTCTTATGATGGTTTTGGTTACGATGAATATATTGCTTGGGAAATAGAGTTGGATAAAATTTTTGGACAATGTCATATGTGTGAGAAAAGAAAGATTAGAAATGTTGCAAGTGCATTAGTAGGTTGTGCATTGACTTGGTGGAACAACTTAAGTGATTTAGAAAGACCTCGAACATGGAAAGATATGAAAATTCTTATGCGAGAAACTTTTGCTAATGTATCTAATTGTAAAGATGAAATACATGAACTTGAGAAGAATTTTCTTGTTGTACCTCCTCCTTTGCCTAACCTTTTGCAGGAACATGAACAAATAAATGGAGATGCAAATGAGAGTGAGGTGTTGAACAACTCTTCTGAATTTTTTGATGAATCAACTCATAATGCATTTGAATTTCTTGTTGAAAATGAGAGTAATGTTAATAGACAATGCTATATAGTTAACCAAGGTATGATATTTTCAGATGTGCTGAATTTTGCTACCAATCATACTATCGATGAGCAGCAACAAGATGAACCTTTTCATAATACAACTTTACCATTAGTTGATTTGCCCACTGATTCTTATAACAAAAATAAGTTGTGTGCTGATAATTATATTATACCTATGCTAGAACAACCAAATGAATTTGATACTTTATCACTCACTTGTGCTGAAATTAAGCATTTAATCCCAACTACATGTGAAAGGGATGAGCTGAAATTGTTATCTTCTCTAAATACTTTGGGCTATATTGAATTTGACACTCTTTGTGATCTAGATATCGTAGAGAAGATAATATTTTCTCAATCTGAATTGCCTTTGTTAAGTAGAAATATTTTTCATGCTATAGGCAAATATGAACATAGTGGTATGTTTATGGTGCATAAAGTTTACATATGTTCAAATGAGGAAGCTCCTTTTGTGCTGCAACAACATGGTCAAGTAAATGAATGTACTAACGCTAATAATATCTTGTCAAGTTTTTCTAGTATTTTTTCCTTGCAGCAGGGACAACAAAAACATTTTTCACTGCGGTTGTGCAATATGGACAGTGCTCAGTTGGGCCTAAACTCTACACCCAAAGCAAGTCTTTTTGCTGGACATACGAGCAAGCCGAGGACGGCTTGTCATAAAGAAGGGGAGAATGATGAGATCATGCATATTATTATTGCACCTACAAATATGACACAATGTTCATTTGTTTGGGATACTGGCTCAAGTGAATGTGCACTCTTATTTGATGGACAAGATCAAGATGGTGCACTATGCCGTCCACCACCTTGGCCTCCTCCTTTCATGCTTACAAGAAGATTTGATGGCGTTGCACGTATGGACCTACACATAGATTAATTAAGAATGATGAGATCATTCATATTATTATTGCACCTACAAATATGACACAATGTTCATTTGTTTGGGATCCTGGCTCAAGTGAATGTGCACTCTTATTTGATGGACAAGATCAAGATGGTGCACTATGCCGTCCACCACCTTGGCCTCCTCCTTTCATGCTTACAAGAAGATTTGATGGCATTGCACGTATGGACCCACACATGATAGAAGATGAACTTGAGTCGAGGACGACTCCAATTCAAGAAGGGGAGGATGATGAGGACATCACTTCTATGGATACAAACAACACTCCATTGAACATACAAGATGCAATCAATAGAGTTCATACACAACAATTAATTTCAGAGGTGAACTCGTTCTTATATATTTCCTTATATGTTTTTGATTATAAATTGCTACTTAATGATTTATTTGTGATTAGAATCCATGGAGAGGTTCAAGGAGTACTTGGAGGGAGTATTAGGGACGTGGAAGACCAGAGAATTCGTTCAAAGAAGATGGAAACCGAACCAAACTCCAAATCGTATCCAACTCGGAGTCCAGGAGCAGTACACACTAAAACGGATGCCCAGGACGCATACGAACTCCGTTTTGGACGTTCTACATATGCACGGAAAGGGGAGAGGATAACCTTTCCAATGGCACCGGTCCCATGTCAAAATTCCTTCGGAGTCGTCGGGAATCGTCGAAACAAAACCAAGTACAGAATCTGTCAGCGTGCTGCGCCACCGTATTGGGCCATTGGGCCTTGTATCAAGTCTAAGTCCATTATTTTCGTGTGTTAGGGTTAGGTCACGACCCCAACACCCCCTTGGAAGTCCTCCCACCTATATATACTCCATAGTAGCCGCCATGAACAATTGGGTTTTGCATAGATTAATAATATTGCTGTTCTACAGTTTGTAAAACCCCAACTTCGCGATTTCAGATCGTGTCTTCTACGTTCTTGCTTATGTTCTCGGTTGCACTTGCAGGGATTAGCCTTCTTGGCGAGGTCAATCGTGTGAAGCACGGTTGATAACCAACGGAGCGGTGGTGTAGTGATTGCAGGGGCTGTTCGTGTTCTACTCGAGAGCCTCGGATCATCAACGTCGAGATCTCCATCAATCGACTTACCCATTACCTTTCGGAAGATTGGGACTCATCATCAATTTTCCTATCACCCTCGAACCTTGTTGCACGGTAAAGAGATCTAACTCACTGCAAGGGCGAGTATAGGAACTCCCAAAGTTGGCAGTGAACTAATGACATAACTCTCTCCAGCTTTAGATCCAGCTAGGTGGCAGGCTCATGAACCATGACCAGGCAGTACTAGTGAAGGCAACAGGAAAGTAGTTGGCCATGATAGAATTATTCCCTCCTTTAGCCAAGATGGAGGTAGAGTAGATATGCAGGAACTCGATGGGGTTGACGGTTGTTGGTATTTCTTAACACCACATATCATAACTAGTAAGAGTTGAGGTCCACAAGCGCGCGGAGGATACCATTGTAGCATTTCACCCATGAGTATTTCCAAGGGTATCGTATTTATTCCAAAGGAAGGCGATGGAGTAAAGTACATACTACTCTTATGATCAAGCTAAGAGATACTAATTAGTTATCATGAAAGGGGTAAGTTGATAATATGGGTCGTGTGACACAAACCTAAGCAATCTATTATAAAAGGATAAATAGAGAGTTGGTGATTTGCTCCTACAATGCTTCTAGTATACACATACATAGCCTAAGTTAGGTACTAATGAGCATGTCAATGGTGAATCCTTATGCTAAGTTGTTCAACACATCGGGCACAGATTTAACCCTAGCAATACTAGGACGACTCCCGCCATGAACCTGTGGCATAGCCAAATGTGGGGGATTTCAAAGGATAGGTAGGGCTGTCACCACATACTGTCTACCTCTTCAATCCGTGGGTCTACGATACATTCAACGCTACTTAACTATCCTAGCACCATGCTAGCATATTAAGCAAATACCGTAGGAACCGCGACACAAGCCATCCTAAAGCAATGAACTAAATCATCATTGAAAACAATGTTGACACATAGCATATTTATTCATATTAACATGATCATATCATAACTAAATAGACTATTGTGTGGGTTTATAGTGTTTATGATCATAATATATTAACATTAAGGAATGATCATAAAGACTATTCCTACCACATGCATGGAATCCACAATCAAACAAGAAACACTTCATCCAAGCATATGTATAATGGAAGACTAAACATAATATCTTTATTGTGCATAAAGTCACATGTACAAGAAGGAATACATGAGCCATACCTTTCCAAATTTGGTATTGGGAAAAGAGACTCCCTCTACTCCTTTCCCAATTGGGACTTGATACTAGATACTCTCCTCTCTACAGCCTAAATCCTCTATGGACTAAGAAAAGTAGTGTTTACAATAGAATGATGATCAAGTGGTGTGTGTTGAAGTGAGGGGTAGGGGGTCCTATTTATAGTTGGAGAAGGGTCGGTTCTCGCCACAATTAGCGCGCGAGTCAGTCTTAATCGTTATTAGGACACCACAAGGAGTCGACACGTGGAAGAAGATTGAGTTTGGCGCGAAGAAGAGGTCGGCCAAACAGGCGGTTCGACCGACCCGGTCAGTGCCCCATTTCTCGTGTGCTTTCTCCAGGTCACTGACTAGTGGGTCCCTTTGGATGATTTGGGTGATACACCGTTGGATCTCCTCGGATATGTCTGTTAGGGGGTCATTTGATCCATGTGATGCCACGTGTCATTGCTTGATTGGCTGGGATGGTAATTTTTAGGATTGCTTCCCCTCTTTCACCTCAATTTCTGCATAAAAAGTCTGCATAGACTATTTTTCCAAGGACAAGTGGAAATAGGTTAAGTAGAAAGGTGGTGTGCAGGAAATGACATATCCTTCACATAATTGAGTTATATTGACAGGTGAAATTGGGATATAACAGCCGTCAACAAACTCCCCCAATCTTATCCTTTGCTCATCCTGATGCAAAGTCAAAACTTTAGGTTGATGATCGGGAGTTGCTACTATGTTTTACCGTCCAAAAGTACCAAGTGCACAACAAAATACTCTACATAGTATTGCAAAAATTGGCTATGGTACTTCATCCTTCGTAAGTCATTATAGCGCTTATGCCTTCTCCTATTCATGGATAGTTGAAAGATAGAACAGTAAATGGAGAAAGCATAGCCTAGATATCAAGTTCCACTTAAATTATGGAGAGTTTCAATTCTATGTACCTCAATAGATTCTCCTAATCACTCCTTTGTGTGTAGTGGAAATATGTCCTCACCAAGGCAATTGCATATACTAATCCTACAACTAAGTATGGCTTATATGTGGAGTTTGGTAGGGAATGTAAGTAGGCATATTTGCAACACATAATTTTACTAAGTCAAAAGAGTAAGCCTTAGGAAAAATTATTTCAAAACATTTTAATTCAAGACTTGTGCATGTGTGATGGAAGGGAAGTGGTAGTGGATGTTGTGATGACTCCTTTTGATGTGGACTCTCTTTATTGCAGGGATAAAACATGGCTACTTTCTTTTCTCTTTTTTTCTCTTGCTTATGATGTAAGCATGCATTTTCTTTTTCTTTTTCTTGTTGCACGGTCTTTTACTCCCATTTAATGCAACAAATGTGAAGAGAGCACTAATCATGAAAGGCATGTAGTTTCTCTTTTTTTATTGTGGAATGATGATATGATGGAATTTTGCTAACTTCTAGTGTAGAAGTTTTAGCATGTGCAAGTGAAGTCTTGAATTCTAAAGAAATGAATTAATTCTCACATAGGACTATGCTAGTTTGACTAGGATCAATGTGAAAGCGAATAGCATAAGCATAAGGTTTATCAATGTAAAACATCATATGGCTTTGGTAGTTAATTCTAGCAAATAGAAGTGTGAGACCTATGTGTGCTGAATACATTGGCTATGACAATAGAAGTTTTGAATGCTGCTAAAACACCCTTTTAACAAGGTCCGACTCTAGGTCAGAGCTCTTGCAAGGTCAAACGATAGGTCCAGCTTGTTTTGGGAAGCTCCGACAAGATCCGATGTATGGTCCGACTTACATTGTGTAGGTCTGACATGTTTTGGCTAGGTCCGACATGCTATGGCTAGGTTCGACATGTTTTTGCTAGGTCCGGCGCAAGGTTCGACTAGCTTTGGTTAGCTCTAGCGCTAGGTCCGACTAGCTTTGGTTAGCTTCGGTGCTAGGTCCGACTAGCTTTGATAAGTTCCGGCGCTAGGTCCTGCTAGCTTTTGTAAGCTTCTTTCCAAGGTCCGATAAGCTTTAACAAGGTCTGGTGCTAGTCTGCAATGGTTCTGCTTTTACCTTGTAATATTTTGAACTTGCTTTACATTTATAGACAATATGCTTAGTGTTCTTTTACTAAGTTTTTGGTGTATTTTGGTGGTTATGGTTGATATCCTTTTGCTAAGGTTTGCAACATTCTTATGTGAGGTGCTCACGTAAGGTGTTGTGGTTTCAGAACTAGCGAGAGTCAAGTCGAGGACTTGTGCTCAGAAGTATGGGTTCTTTGTTCATGTGCAGGTGTTGCTTGAGTTCGAGATATGGTGGTGATGGGATCCATTAAACTAGTCTTAGGGAGAACATGAGGTTCAACAACCATGTTCGGGAGAATTGTGGTTGAGTTGATCGAGAGGTCGCACAGCATATTTGAATCAAGAACAATTCATATGAAGGTATCATGGACGTCGTTGGAAGGTGTTTGCACCTGTGCAAGGAGTGCATGGACGTGGCTACATGGTTCTGAGGCATGATGAAGATATGTGGATGTAAACAATTGGTCAGAAAGGTCCAACCGACTAGGTTATGGACTCAGGTTGCGGTTGGGTCGGGTTTGATTCAAATATGGAAAGATTTAGATGGTTATGATAGGATTTTGTGTGGGTCACGAAGTTGAGTTGTTTTAGGAATGTGGGATACATTCCTAAGGTGTTTTGCTTCTATCAGCGTATAGAAGAGTCTTGAGCAGATATGGGAAGTTTCAGTTGAATCTGAGTAGGATTTGAGTCCTAGTTAGAATTGGGTTGGCCTAAGGGCTGGTTATATAAGCAAGGGGGGCTAGAGATCGTGGTGCACGACTTTGGTGCTGTTACTCTTGTGGTTTTATAAAAAAAATTCATAGTTTAAAGGATATTTTGTGCATTGTTCGTCCAACTTGTTTTCGTCAAGTCTTTCTCGTCGAGTTTCTGCACAGCACTACCTTGCTTCGGTGGTTTCATCATAACTCGAGTTTAACAGATCCAATTGACGTGATTATTTTTGGGTTGTATTCACAACTTGATTATATATCATCTGTGGAAATTTCACGGTCATTGGATTTGTGGTTTTGGATATATACGAGTTTCTTTGCAGTGTTGCAGATTTGGTTTTTCTCGGGTAGAACGGATTGACCTTCGTTTAATCTTTCGATTGTAACTTGAGTTTGCCTCGACGGTTTTGCGTGATTCTTGTTGTCGTGTCTTCGTGACTTGACTCTCCACAATCTATACTGGTTTTGTCACGATTGATCACATTTATATTAGTTGCACACATGATTTCTTAACAGATTGATTTTCTACCAAAGGGTTTTTGTTGCCTCCGCTGAAAAAGTTTTAATCTACCATTCACCCTCCCTCTGGTAGCTTTTCACGTGCTCTTCAATCCTACAATTGGTATCAAAGCCATGGTGCCCTAATCTTTGAGATTCGCATGTGTTTTCAATAATCATCATGGAGAAATACTCCACCAAACCTTGCGTGTTTAGTGGTATTGATTTTCAGGTTTGGAAGGCACGCATGGAGGCTTTCATCTAGATGCAGGGCTTTGCAATATGGGAAAAGGTGTACAAGCCTTACGTAGTGCTGGCAAATGATCAAGTTACAGCTATGAATCTGAGAGATGTCGACAACAACAAGAAGACTCGAAACTTGATCATACAAGGACTGACTCAAAGCGACTTCGACCATGTTGCTAACCTCCGATCTGCGTACGATGTTTGGAAATGTATATGTGATTACCACGAAGGATCCAATAGGATCACGGAGGTAAGACAAGACATGTTCAAAAAGTAGTACATGCGTTTCAAGAGGCCACTCAGTTAGTCAATCGATGATCTTTTTGCTCGCTTTAACAAAATTCTCAGCAACTTGCCTAGTGTCAACATTCATTTTTCAGATGCTAAGAATACAAGGCAATACTAAGTGCACTAGACATGTCAATTTGGGAGATGAAAGTCACATCTATTTGTGAATCTACTCTCATGAGTACATTTACTTTGGATGTTCTATATTCTAAATTGAAAACTCATGAAATTGACATAATCTCACGTAAGAACACCAGCAAGTCTGTTGCATTTGTTTCTAAACATGACATGCCTAGCTCCGGCCAATCTTCATCTTATGGAACACTTGTTTTGTTGTCCTCTCTAACCATGAACAGATTGAAGAGTTTTTAGAGGAAGAACTTGCACTCATCTCTACTCGGTTCTCAAAAGCATTGAGAAATGTGAGAAATAGAAGGAGAGGGAGTGTCGGACCTCAACGATGCTTCGAATGTGGTAAGACAGGACATTTTTGCATGGATTGCCCTAACCTTTCAGGTATTACTTCCCATGATGAAAAGCAAACAAGGATGAAGCACTCCTCTGCAAACAACAACATGAAAAAGAAGGGTTTTACAGGACGTCAATTGGTAAACAGCTTTATCTCCACACTTCAAGAACTTGGCTCGAGCGATGTGGACATTGGAAGTGATGAAGATGATGATGATTTGGCAAACTTGTGCTTCATGGCGAGCAAGTCAAGAACAAGTATGGAGGAAGCAGAACACAATAGTGACAATGAAGAGGTATGTCCTACTTGCGAAGAAATGTGTGATGCTAATTCTCGTGCCACTGTTATAGTTAAGAAAAAAGACAAAAAGCTTAGGGACAATGCTGTTAAAATTGAGTCACTTGAATCTGAAATTAATCGTTTGAAATCTTTGATTCTTAGTGATGATTTTTGTTCCTCATGTGATTTAATATATGAATAATATATTAAATATCTCAGCCAATGTTTGTTGATATCCATAATGTATTTAGTTACATTTATCGGTTAAGAACAAAATACAGATTTCAAGAAGAATTAATTTTTTGTTGTTTGTTAAGTACATACTGAGAGTAGCTTATGTTATATAGGCTTGGAGGATTCTGGTGTGCAAAAAGCGTCTTCAAGCTCTCGCCGAGGTTAAGGCAAGTGCATGACAGTTTTATTCTAATATTTGTGAATTGCATGTGGTTATGTTTTTTCGTGCTTCTAATTCGTTATTTGAAGTTTCAAGATTCAATGCTTCATGATTGTATTTTATTCATGTTCAAGCTTTGATTTATTCATTTAATTAACATTCAAGTAGCGGTTAAGTCCGGAGTCGTTCTTATATTCAAGTTTCTATAAGTAAGTGTTCACCCCACTTGCTCGGCTTTACCGGTAAATGCTAAGGAGAATTCAAGTGTCGTCCATTTCAAAAGGAAATTACTATTTTATTGTTCTTCATTTCAAATTCAAGTATCGCTAGTTTCATTCTGTTTGATTCTATTGTTCTTCAAGCTCTAAGTGTACTTGTTGAGTGTTTTTACTTACTCTTGTGTTTATTTGGTTTTTAGGTACACGTTGACCAAGCATGCATTGGCAAGAGGGTAGTATATGCACTTGAGGACGCAAACTATATAATAAGCTTAGTTTATCATTATTATTAGTTAATTGCATACTTTTTGTGTCGTTGAGACTACGGTGTGGTTATTTGAGTCTTTAATTCACTTGTGAGAATGAATGTGAGTTTAATAGTGTTGCTATACAATATTATGCCTGTTATTGTGATTTGTTGCCCGCGGATGATAGAGTTTTCAAAGGAGACTCTGTCGAAATTTTTAATATTTTTCTTACTTAGTAGTAATGTTTAGATGATTTTAGTAGTGTCCAGGGGTGTTCATATCTAGGGCGTTACAGAAACTTCTTGTACCCTGAATCAGAATTTTGCGACTTCGATGCACGCAAGGATGGGAGTCTGTTTGCAGTTGATCAGATATGGGTGTTTTATGATGACCTTGATGGCATGCCAGGATATTATGCTGGAATAAGACGTCTTGATACTTACAGTTTCAGAGTCCAGTACTCTTCGATGGAGCATGATGCAACAAATAACGAAGACGACAAATGAACTGAAAATGGCCTTCCTGTGGCCTGTGGCAATTATTTTTTAGAAAAAAAAACTGAGGTACCGCATGATCCCCTCATGTTTTCTCACATTGTTTCTGTTAGGTCTGACCAAGAAGTTGAATGAAGGCTCATGTGAGAAGGCACATTATCTACTCTATAAATAATAGATGGCTTCCCTCTAAATCTAATTCTAAAAGAGTCTACACCACAGCATTCGTCGCACACAGGCTGCTGCCCCTCAGGCGCGAGACATTGAGGTTACTACTACGAGGTGGGTCTGCTCCATGTCTTCTCCCGCATTAAAGGTTGATCGCGGAATCTGCATTCGTACCATGGAAAGCTGGCACATTCCGGTGCGAGGTTCTTCTTTCCGTACGTGTGGATGTTTGTAGAGGTGCTGCTGCGTTACACACTTCGTCAAGCTGGATGACTAGCTCCACATTGGCTACGAGTCTTCTGTTGTGCCACTTGATGGAAAGGTTTATATATGATCATCCACATCAAAGCATTACTGTTTTATGCGATTTATTTTGTTGTGTACTAGCGAGTAGCATCTCGCGCATTCCTCTATAGGCCAAGGTCGCGATTAATCAAGTCGGACTTGAGCTCAGTAGCATAAACGTTGGGAGTCGAAACATAGGATGTCACTCAACAAACGAGAGTTGCATAGGATGTGATTGGCAAAGTTTGCCTACCTGGTTAGCTATAATGCTAGTGGTGATGCCAAAGCTCACTGGTTTCATAGAAAATGTTGGATCTCGTCCCACTATGCAACGCCGAAGGGACATTAGCAAACATACACTACTACAGAAAAGTTTATCTCAGACGGCTCTAAACATATTATAACAAGAGGATTTCAAAACTGCTTGAAACAAAGAGCTTATGAAAATCGTACATTTTCACAGGCTGATATCAATACCCACATGTGAAAAGCTTTATCGCTGGCGGTCACTACATTCAATCATCCACCAAGGAAGATTAATTTGTCACAGGCGATTCCTTTCGTTAGGAGACCGTTTGTGGTAAAAAAAATTTCGCAGGTGATTCTTTACCTATAAGGATCCGCCTATGAAAATATCTTATCACAGGCGGTTCTTCTGCTACGAGGATCCGCCTATGAAAATATCTTATCACATGTGGTTCATTAGCAATGAGGATCCATTTGTGAAAAAATATACCCCATCCAGTATTGTGTGTTGTTTTTTCTAATTTCTAGTTCCAATTCAAATACACATTTGACAAACAACATTGACACACATATCACAAAATATAAGTCATCGCATATACATACAATGCAAGTATTGTACAATATAGTACATCTCAATACATAATTTTCAAGTTTCACTAAAAACTCTTTCGATGTTCATACTGGCTAAGTTCTAGCACATCAGCAAGTAGACTTCTATTGTCGAAAAATGTCAATTTTTGGTGAAAAACTTCGCGACGCATGAAAGTACACAGTTCACTCGCAATCTTATCAACTCCTCCACCAGGCATAACTCTAGCAATCGGCCATTCTTGGGTCACATTCTTGTGCTGCAATCAAACACATAATAAGGTTCAGAATGTGTTGGTGACAATGAAAGTATAATATAAGTATTAAAATACTCTAGCGACAATGAAAATGTAATTCAAAAGTAAGAAAAAATAATATCGACATTAAGGATAACTTACATCCTCACGATTCACTCTATATTCGCAGGTGGTCTAAAAATGCTCGCATACATAATACCCGCATAAGACACAACTAGATGGCTTCTTGGGACAAGAAATATATGTTGTTATATTCATTGCATCCTTATTAGCAGGTCGCTCACCGCCAAGTTGTTTCAAGTAAAATCGTCAAACGCTGTCATACAGAGAATGTCATATAAAAATTGTCAACCTATATACGCGTGTAGATTAAAAGTATCAAATATCCATACCTTATCAAAATGACTAGGAAATATCTGTAACTATTTGATGAGTAATTGGGTGAGTCGAAGACCATTACCAATCCCTGCATTAGCCTGATGAATATCATTATGTAGTGTTTACTACACATGTACGAACACAAGTGTTAAGCTATAGTTAGCAATAATTGCCATTTCAATGTCATGTGTCGAACTTTCTCGAAGTGGTACGGAGCCTTTTGAGATCCTTGCCATCTTTTAGAAAGTTAAACATTGTGTGTGCTATGTAGGATGCCACCTTTGTCTTTTTATCCTTATTTTAATCTGCAGTTGATTATTTAAATTCTTTTTGTGACATGTGCCTGTAATCTTCCGAGTTCCAGTTCACCTGAAAGTCAAATTAAACTTTGCAATTATTGTAGTATCAAAGTTACATGTTTTGGACTACAGTTTTTCATTATCTATGTGTTGCATCCTCATAAAGAATAATTCAAGAATTCAAAAAAACTAAATACAGAGGATTAGGTAAGAAGCAACCATTCTGTCAAGCTGATTAGATTACTACTTTATAACAAATAGCAAAACTACAACACAGGGTCAATGGCATTGTGAATGGATAACGAACTATAAGAACTAAACCAAGACTTGAGTTTTTTTACAGGATATAGATATCAGTTAGAACATTGTACATGGAAGACCAAAGATAGAATTCAGAATCTGTTACCGCAAGGGGAAGCAAGGCGGCGGCGTGTTGGGTGCGGGGGCAGCGCGTGAGGAGGAAGGAGGCAGCGACAATGCGTAGGGGAGGAGGGAGGCGGTGACATCTCGCTAGGAAAGAGCATGCAGAGAGGGAGGGAGCACGCAGAGAGGGAGGGAGCATGCAGGGAGGGAGGGAGTATGTGGGGAGGGAGGGAGGCGGCCGCGGCGTGGGTGAGGACGGTACTCGGCGGCGGGGGCGGGGAGGGAGGCGGTGTTCGAAGGAGGGAGGGAGAGAGGCGGTGCGGCTAGGAGGGAGGGAGGGAAGAAGGGAGGGAGGGAGGCAGCGCGGGGAGGATGAAGGCATGCGGGTGTGGCGGCAACGATGCCAAAGGAGGACAGAGATAAGATGAGAGAGTCGTAGAGAGATGGCGATGGTGATGGATAATGGCGACCAGGACAAGGACGACGAGGATGACTCTCGGCGGCGAGGATGAGACATCAGCACTCGGTGGAGAGGGCTTGGCGGTGAATGAAAACTTTTGCAGCCTTACGGCATCTATGTGAAATCTACCTTATTAGGTTTTTGCGAGGAGCCCGAGCGGCGTTATATAGGTGCCAATTTCCACAACAAGTGTTTAGTAAAGGTTGCATGTGAAAATCCATTAGTACAGACGGTATTTAGTAAATCCAGCCTGTGAAGACCCATTAGTACATGTGGTGTTTAACAATAAACCTGCCTGTGAAGATGTATTAGCATATGCGATGTTCATATCGAACCCACCTATGAAGATGTATTAGCACGAGCTGACACTGGTAAACTTGAACAAAGTGGGTTATAAAGATGACTTGTGGGTTCTCGCCTATCGCGTTGCAGAAGTTTTTTATGTTAGGATCCGAGAACTGAGAATATGCATGTAGTTATTCCTGGAAAGCAAAACATTGTTGCGGTTCAGAATGTGGGAGATAATGAAGAGGAATGTAATCAATATGAAGAGATGTAACTTTTCACCAATCCAGAAAACATCAGGTGCGTACAAATAAGAATATAAAAGGATTTGAAACCCTATATGAGAGAAGATATCATTGCTAGAAAAAAATTTATGAAATAAATTTGTGTGACCTATGTGTGTTGAATACATTGTCTATGGTGATAAAAGTTTTGAATATCACCAAAACACCCTTTTCAACATGGTCTGACTCTAGGTCCAAGCTCCAGTAAGGTCCGACAATAGGTCTGACTTGTTTTGGGTAGCTCCAGCAAGGTCCGACGTAAGGTCCGACTTGCCTTGGCTAGTTTCGACCTCTTTGGCTAGGTCCGACTTCTTTTTATAGGTCTGACTTATTTTGATTAGATCCGACTTGATGTGGCTAGGTCCGACTAGCTTTGGTCAGCTCTGGCGCTAGGTCCGACTAACTTTGGTCAGCTCCGGTGATAGGTCCAACTAGCTTTGGTAAGCTCCAGCGCTAGGTTCGACTAGCTTTGTTAAGCTCTAGTGCTAGGTTCTGCTAGCTTTGGTAAGCTCCAGCTCAAGGCCCGGTTAGCTTTGACAAGGTCCGGTGCTAGATTGCAATGGTTCTGCTTTTAACTTGCAATGTTTCAAACTTGCCTTTTGGATTATGGAAAGCTTGCTTAGTATTCTTTTACTAAGTTTTTGGTGTGTGTTGGTGGTTATGGCTGATATCGTTTTGCTATGGTTTGCAACATGCTTATGTGAGGTGCTCACATAAGGTATTGTAGTTATCAGAACTAATGAGAGTCAAGTCGAGGACTTGTTCTCAGAAGTATTGGTTGTTTATTCATGTGCAGGTGTTGCTTGAGTTCAAGACATGGCTGGTGATGGGATCCATTGAACTAGTCTTAGGGAGAAGATCAGGTTCAACAACCATGTTCAGGAGGAATTGTGGTTGAGTTGATCGGGAGGTCGCGCATCATGTTTGAATCAAGAACAATGCATATGAAGGTATCATAGACGTTGTTAGAAGGTGTTTTCACATGTGCATGTAGTGCATGGACCTGGCTACATGGTTCCGAGGCGTGATGAAGAGATGTGGACGTAAAAAAATTGGTCTGAAAGGTCCAACCGACTAGGTTATGGACTCAGACTACGGCTGAGTCAAGTTTGACTCAAATATGGAAAGATTTGAGTTGGTTACGATAGGACTTCGTGTGGGTCACGAAGTTGAGCTGTTTTAGGAATATGGGATACATTCCTAAGGTGTTTGGAAGTCTTATAATTGCTTCTTTCTGCATATAGAAGAGTCTTGAGTAGATATGGAAAGTTTCGATTGAATCTGAGTAGGATTTGAGTCCTAGTTAGGATTGGGTTGGCCTAAGGGCTGGTTATATAGGCAAGGGAGGCCGGAGCTCATGGCGCACGACTTTGGGGCTGTTCCTTCTGTGGTTTTATCTATAAAATTCATAGTTTAAAAGAACTTTTGTTCCTTCTTCATCCGACTTGTTTCAGATAAGTTTTTCTCGTCAAGTTTCTGCATAACACTACCTTGTTTTGGTTGTTTTATCATAACTCAAGTTTATATATCCAATTGACGTGATTCTTTTTGGGCTGTCTTCACAACTGGATTATCTATCATCTGTAACAATTTCACGATCATTGAATTTGTGGTTTTGTATCTACACGAGTTTCATTGCAGTGTTGCAGATCTGGTTTTTCTCGGGTAGAACAGATTGACCTTCGTCCAATCTTTCAATCGTAGCTAGAGTTTTTCTCGACTGTTTTTCATGATTCTTGTTATCGGGTCTTCATGACTTGATTCTCCATGATCTGTAGTGGTTTTTTCATGATTGATCACATTTACATTAGCTGTACACACAATTTCTTAACAGATTGATTTTTACCGAGAGGTTTTTATTGCTTCCGCTGAAAAAGTTTTAAATCTATCATTCACCCCCCCCCCCCCCTCTGGTAGCTTTTCTTGTGCACGTATATCCTACAATTGGTATCAAAACCATAGTACTCCAATCTTTGTGATTTGCACGTGTTTTTACTAATCATCATGGAGAAATACCCCGCAAAACCTTGTGTCTTTAGTGGTATTGATTTTCAGGTTTGGAAGGCACGTATGGAAGCTTTCATCCAGGCACAAGGCTTTGCAATATAGGAAAAGGTGTACAAGCCTTACGAAGTGCTGCCAATCGATCAAGTTACAGCTACAAATCTGAGAGATATTGAGAACAACAACAAGGCTCGGAACTTAATCATACAAGGACTAACTCAAAGCGACTTTGACCGTGTTGCTCACCTCTGATCTGCGTACGATGTTTGGAAAGCTCTATGTGATTAACACAAAGGATCCAACACAATCAAGGAGGTAAGGCAAGACATGTTCAACAACGAGTACATGCGCTTTGAGATGCAACCAGGTGAGTCCATCAACTACCTCTTTGCTCGCTTTAATAAAATTCTCAGCAATTTGCGTAGCATCAATGTTAATTTTTTAGATGCTGAGAATGCTAGGCAATTACTTAGTGTATTAGACATGTCAATTTGGGAGATGAAAGTCACATCTATTCGTGAATCTACAGTCATGAGTACACTTACTTTAGATGTTCTATATTCTAAATTGAAAACTCATGAAATTGACATAATGTCATGTAAGAACCCCAACAAGTCTCTTGCATTTGTTTCTCAATGTGACATTCCTAGCTTTGGCTAATCTTCGTCTTGTGGAACACTTGATTTGTTGTCCTCTCTAACCCTTGAACAGATTGAATAGTTTCCAGAGGAAAAACTTGCACTCATCTCTACTCGATTCTTAAAAGCATTGCAAAATGTGAGAACTAGAAGGAGAGGAAGTGTCGAACCTCAACGATGCTTTGAATGTGGTAAGACAGGACATTTTAGCATGGATTGCCCTAATCTTTAAGGTGCTACTTTCTGTAATGAAAAGCAAAAATGGATGAAGCACTCCTCTACAAACAACAACAAGAAAAAGAAGGGTTTTACAGGACGCCAATTGGTGAATAGTTTTATCTCTGCACTTCAAGAACTTGGCTCAAGTGATGTGGACATCGGAAGTGACGAAGATGAAGGTTATTTGGCAAACTTTTGTTTCATGGCAGGCAAATCAAGATCAAGTATGGAGGAGGCAGAACACATCAGCAACAATGAAGAGGTATGTCCTACTTGCGAAGAAATGTGCGATGCTATTCACAGTGCCACTGTTATAAGGACAAAAATCTTAGGGATGATGCTATTCAAATTGAGCCACCAGAATCTGAAATTAATTGTTTGAAATCTTTGATTCCTAGTGATAATTCTTGTTCCTCATGTGCGTTAATATATGAACAATTGTCATCTCTAAGAAGTGCGCACACCTCCACACTTGATAAACTTGAGTTATAAATTGAAAAGAACAGAGAGCTTGCTGCAGTTAGTAATGAAAACTTGAAAGATGCTTGCTGTTCTATAATTGATTTGCATTCTTCTACTTGTGATGATATTGATAAGAAACTACAAGATGCTATGAATGAAATATCTATATTGAACAATGCTTTACGTTCTCATGAAGTTAAATATTATTCCAATAGCAAATAAAATAGAAAAACTTCATGTGAAAATTGCCTTGATCTGTCAAATAAACTTGATAACATGAATAGGACATTAGATCGGTTTTGTAATGAGAATAAGAACCTAAACTTGCTGCTGAATTCTTCCAAATCTTGCAATGATAAAACTGGTTTAGGTTTTGATTCTCATGCTCATGCTAAGGCACATCCACCTAAAATTGTAAAGTCATTAGGAAGTGGTTGGATTCAAACAGTTCCTTAATAAAAAGAAGTGGTTTTCAAATCTGCTGGAGTGTTGTCTCATTCGGATTCAAATAAAAATGTTGCTTGCTCATCTAGACATGAACACAAAGCTAAATTTCATTGTACCTACTGTGGTAGAGATGGTCATGTCATAGATTTTTGTTATAGACTAGCTAAACAACAGAAAAAGGAAAGAATTATTGCTATATCTCATAACCTTCATGCAAAATTTGCTGCACATGTTAAACTGAATCATAGGAAAATGCAACTTCCTGTAATGAGTCAAAAACATGCAAAGTTTGCTCCCAAACCTACTGTTTTTTGTGCTACACGTGTAACACCTTGTAGGTCAGTAGTTGGGTACAAAAGTGTTCAAACTTTGGCTCATAAACCTACTATTTTATTTCAGCTTTCGCGTGTTATTCCTGCTAGACATCGTGTGACTCAATACTGGATTCCTAAATGCCTTTTGACTAACCCAAGTATTGAGTCATCGACGTATTGTGCTTCTATGTAGGTCACACACTTGAGGAAGGAGAACATTTGGATTGTGGATCCAGGTTGCTCACACCACATGACTGGTAACAAAGATTGGTTCTTCCTCTCTTTTGTGTCACGTGTACAGAATGTTACTTTTGCCGATAGTTCTTCAACTCCTATAATTGCTAAGGGTTCAGTTAGAGTAAACGATCACTACACCTTGAAGGTTGTGGCACTTGTCGAAAATTTGAAATACAACTTGCTTTCTGTTTCACAATTGCTAGATGAAAATCTAGAAATTACTTTCAATAAAAATTGCTGCGAAATTGCAGGTTCAAATAGTGAGCTTATTTTTAACATGTCTCGGTATGGAAGAGTTTTGAAAGCTGACTTTGATATGTCTTCTTCTAAGCATACGTGTCTAGGTTCTAATGATTTAATAGACTTATATTTTTGGCATCGTAGAGTTGGTCACATAGGCTTTGATCATCTCATGTGTGTTAGTGTTCTTGATCGCATATGTGGGTTGGCTAAGCTAAAAAGGGACAAAGAAATTGTGTGCTCTTCTTGTAGACATGCTAAAATGGTTGCAGGTTCACATGCTCCTCTCACAATGACCATGACAACTGAATCGGGTCACCTTTTGCATCTTGACACCGTAGGACCGACACGTGTTCAATCCTTCAGAGGTAAACGGTATGTTCTTGTGATTGTTGATGACTATTCTAGATACTCTTGGGTTTAATTTATGGTATCTAAGAATGAAGCTTTTATTCACTTTAGAACTTTATTTCTTATATTATCAATTGATCACCCAGGATCTTTAAAAGCAATTAGAAGTGATGACGAAACCGAATTTGAAAATTAATAGTTTCATCACTTTTGTGTTGAAAATGGAATAGATCACCAATTGTCTTCACCTTATGTACCTAAACAAAACGATGTGGTAGAGAGAAAGAACGCAACCTTACTTGAGATGGCTAGGACTATACTTGATGAATATCAAACTTCGAGAAAGTTTTGAGCAGATGCAATTGCAACCGCTTGTTATGTCTCAAATTGTGTTCTTGCGTGCTAAGCTATAGGAAAAACACCATATGATCATCGGTCTGGACATAGGCCTAGTGTCACACACTTTCGGGTCTTTGGTTATAAATACTTTGTTAAGAAACATGGTAATCTTGATAAATTTGAAGTTAGGTCTATTGATGGCATGTTTCTTGGTTACCCATCTCATACTAGAGGCTATTGTGTGCTTTTACTTGACACTAACAAAATTGTGGAGACTTGTGAGGTTTCTATTTATGAAGAAAGCCCAGGTACTAGCTCAAATATTGCAGGTCCGGATCCATATCTGCAGTGGGAGAGTATTTTCATTGAATATGAGGAAGAAGAGGTGCAGCTGCCCAAAAATTCAGCAGCTAATAACGTTATTCCAGCTCCTGATTTTGATTCACAACCAGCACCGATGACCACTATCGCTGATCCAGATTATCCTCAAGTTACAAGCTCATCGATTTGTGATTAACATGAAGAAGAAGAAGAAGCTTGTGAAGTGTCCACTCCCCTCTGGGTTCTCAAAAGTCATCCTCCACAACAAATTATTGAAAGCTTGCACGAACGAGTCACACAGTCTAGGTTTTGCGATCCAAACTCTCATGCTCAATATGCTTTTGTTGCTTCTTTTGAACCCAAAGATATGTCACATGTATTCACTAATGAATCTCGTATTATTGCCATGCAAAAAGAGTTAGAAAATTTTGAAAAAAATAATGTTTGAAAACGTGTACCTCCACCTCAAAGTCGCACTTTAATTGGAACTAAATCCGTGTTTAAAAATAAACAAAGTGAGGATGGGGTTGTGATTAGGAATAAGGCTAGTTTCTTTGCTCAAGGTTTCACACAAGTTGAAGGTCTAGATTTTGATGAAACTTTTGCTCCTATTGCTAGATTAGAAGCCATAAGAATTTTATTAGCTTTTGCTGCATCTAAAGGTTTCAAGTTATATCAAATGGATGTTAAAAGTGTTTTTCTTAGTGGCACATAGATGAGGAGGTTTATGTCAAGCAACCACCGTGTTTTGAAAATCCAAACTTTCCGAATCATGTTCTCAAACTGTCCAAAGCCTTATACAGTCTCAAACAAGCCCATAGAGCATGGTATGATAGGTTAAAAACATTCTTACTTGAAAAGGGGTTTACCATTGGCAAGATTGATAAAACTCTTTTTGTGCTTAAGCATGGCAATGACTCGTTATTTGTTCAAGTGTATGTGGATGATATTATTTTGGTCTTGTTTCTCATGATCTTGTGTCCAAGTTTCAGCTATATGATGAGTTCAGTATTTGAGATGAATATGATGGGAGAACTCAAGTACTTTTGGGGCTGCAAATCAAGCAAACCAAGGAAGGTACCTTTGTGCATCAAACAAAGTATACAAGAGACCTTCTTAAGTGCTTCAGCATGGACAAAAGCAAGCCTCTTCGGACACCAATAGGTACAGCAACGACAATTGAACTTGATGAAGATGGTGAACCCGTGGATCAAAAAAATTAGAAGCATGATTGGATCACTTTTGTACCTCACGACATCAAGACCGGACATACAAATCAGTGTACGTCTTTGCGCACGGTTTCAAGCTTCCCCAGGTGCTTCACATCGTCAAGCCATCAAAAGAATTCTCAGATACTTACATGGAACTCAAGAATTTGTCATTTTTCTTCCTTCTTCCTCAACCGTTACTTTGAAAGCTTTTTTGGATGCTGATTTTGGGGGTTGTAGGATTGATAGGAAAAGTACTTTAGGTACTTGTCATTTTCTTGGTAATTATCTTGTTGCTTGGTCCCCTAGAAAACAAAACTTAGTTGCACAATCCACAGCCGAATCTGAAAATGTAGTTGCTGCTAGCGCTTGCTCAAAAATTCTTTGGAATGTTCAAAAACTTACGGATTATGGGGTTGATCTAGATAGTTTTCCACTGTTTTGTGATAACAATAATGCCATTTGCATTGCTAAAAATCCCGTGCAACATTCGAGAACAAAGCACATTTTACATTATGTATCACTTTCTCCATGATAATGTTAAAAATGAAACATTGTGCTTCACCATGTAGGTATCGAACAACAATTGGCTGATATTTTCACAAAACCTTTGGATTTCACTAGCTTTTGTCTCATTCGTAGTGAAATAGGGGTTATGCATCCTCATGGCTTAAATTGAGGGGGAGTTTTGAAACTTGGGAAGTCTATGTGTGACTCTGAATTTAAAATAATACGAGCATAGTGTTTCATACATATATGACTTTGTGATTCCTTTTACATGCTGAAAGTTCTCTCTAAATTACTCATGTTATACATTTTGTAGTTTTTGTCATGACTAGTAAATGGAATAATTAATTACACTAAATCTGGTCATGATCGAACTTTCTTGCTGTTTTGAACTTGTTGCATGCTCACAAGTGCTTTTAATAATAAAAATAATCAATCAACTATCCACATGTTGAGCTTTTATGATCAAATAAAAATGAGAAAAGATCAAGAGAATATGCATGCATCGCACTTCTTCTTTTTAGATGGCTTTCATTGAACTTAGATATGAACTTGGAAGAAGTTGTGTATGACTAAAACCATGTCCTTAAGCTTCTGATTGTCAAATGACATAGGCTTGGCTTGGCTAGTTAGAATAAGGCAGATGCGGCATATAATCTCTTGCAAATGTTATATTATCAAAACTTGAGATTTAAATGATATTAAAAAATGACAAATACAGCAACAAGTGTCATGCTTTCATGTTTTGAAATAGTTAAGTTTGTGAGATCATGACTTGCTTAAATTGAAGATTACACTTGATCTCGAGCATGGCATACACTATTTTATGTATCTCTTTGATGTGATAGTGTAATTTAATTGATAGTATGACTTAGATGAGCTTTGTTTTATAGGTATACGTTATAATATGCTCATAACAATTAAAATTTATCTTCTGTACCTTGCTAAATACATTGTCAAAGGGGAAGAAATTGATCACACATTGCACACATTCACAAGTGTTTTGGCACGATTCTTCTCAGGGGGCGAATTTTTGTATTTTTGTTTTTCTTCTCATTTTATTTCTGATTTACAAAGGGGGAGAAATATGTATAGGAGGAGAATTTTGTTTTCAAAAGTTTTCATGTGAATAAGCCAATGTTCGGATTCTAAGCGGTGTTGCTAATGCATTCATCAAGGGGAAGATTGTGATACCTATGTGTGCTAAATACATTGTCTATGGTGATAAAAGTTTTGAATATCACCAAAACACCATTTTCAACATGGTCCGACACTAGGTCCGAGCTCCAGCACGGTCCAACGTAAGTTTCGACTTGCTTTGGCTAGGTCTGACACCTTTGGCAAGGTCCGACTTCTTTGTCTAGGTCTGACTTATTTTGGTTAGATCCGACTAGCTTTGGTCAGCCCTGGCGCTAGGTCCGACTATCTTTGGTCAGCTCCGACGCTAGGTCCGACTAGCTTCGGTAAGCTCCGGTGCTAGCTCCGACTAGCTTTGTTAAGATTTAGCGCTAGGTTCTGCTAGCTTTGGTAAGCTCCACTTCAAGGTCCGGTTAGCTTTGGCAAGGTCCGTTGCTTGATTGCAATGGTTCTGCTTTTAACTTGCAATATTTTGAACTTGCTTTTTGGATTATGGAAAGCTTGCTTAGTATTCTTTTACTAAGTTTTTGGTATGTGTTGGTGGTTATGGCTGATATCGTTTTGCTATGGCTTGCAACATCCTTATGTGAGGTGCTCACGTAAGGTGTTGTGGTTATCAGAACTAACGAGAGTTAAGTCAAGGACTTGTGCCCGGAAGTATTGGTTGTTTATTCTTGTGCAGGTGTTGCTTGAGTTCAAGACATGGCTGGTGACGGGATCAATTGAACTAGTCTTAGGGAGAAGATGAGGTTCAACAATCAAGTTTGAGTGGAATTGTGGTTGAGTTGATATGGAGATTGCGCAGCATGTTTGAATCAAGAACAATTCATATGAAGGTATCATAGATGTCATTGGAAGGTGTTTGCACGTGTGCAAGGAGTGCATAGACATGGATACATGTTTCTGAGGCATGATGAAGAGATGTGGACGTAAAAAATTGGTCAGAAAGGTCCAACCAACTAGGTTATGGACTCAGGCTGCGGCTGAGTCAGGTTTGACTCAAATATGGACAGATTTGAGTTGGTTACGGTAGGATTTCATGTGGGTCACGAAGTTGAGTTTTTTTTAGGAATGTGGGATACGTTCCTAATGTGTTTTAAAGTCTTAAGATTGCTTCTATCTACGTATAGAAGAGTCTTGAGCAGATATGGAAAGTTTTGGGTTTATCTGAGTAGGATTTGAGTCCTAGTTAGGATTTGGTTGGCTTAAGGGTTGGTTATACCAGCAAGGGAGGCCAGAGTCGTGGGGTACGACTTTGGGGCTGTTCCTCTTGTGGTTTGATCAATAAAATTCATAGTTTAAAGGAACTTTTGTGCCTTGTTCGTCTGACTTGTTTCAAACAAGTTTTTCTCGTCAAGTTTCTTCACAGCACTATCTTGCTTTGGTGGTTTTATCATAACTTGAGTTTTATAGATCCAATTGACGTGATTCTTTTTGGATTGCCTTCACAACTTGATTATGTATTATCTGTGAAAATTTCACAGTCATTGGATTTGTGATTTTGGATCTACACAAGTTTCATTGCAGTATTGCAGATCTTGTTTTTCTCAGGTAGAACATATTGAGCTTCGTTCAATCTTTCGATCGTAACTTCTATAAGGTTTTTCGTGATTCTTGTTGTCTTGTCTTCGTGACTTAATTCTCAATAATCTATACTGGTTTTGTCATGATTGATCATGTTTATATTAGTCGCACACACAATTTCTTAACAGGTTGATTTTCTACCGAGAGGTTATGTTGCTTCCACTGAAAAAGTTTTAAATCTACCATTCACCCCCCCTCTGGTAGCTTTTATTGTGCTCTTCGATCCTACAAAATTTCAGTTTCCATGCATAAAATACTTAATATATCTTATTAATAAATTTGACAAATTTTTATTTTTCTTTATCTTTTTCTGGACTTGTTTATATATGTATATATTATATATACATGATGTATGTATGTATGTATGTATGTATGTATGTATGTATGTATGTATGTATGTATGTATGTATGTATGTATTTATGTATGTATGTATGTATGTATGTATGTATGTATGTATGTATGTATGTATAGTACATATATGTATATATATAGATAGTAGATATGTATAATATACATATATCATATATATAATGTATAATATGTATATATATTATATATAATATATATAGTATATTAATACAAAATGCTCAAGAAAACATTATTAGATCTTTTTCTTTGAAAAATTTTCACAGTCAGTTATTTAGTATAGCCGATTGTGATTGTACGCCTCAATTTCTATAGACAGATCCTTCCCAGGCGGTCCCTGACTAAAACCCGTTTGTAGAAACATAGGAAAATTCACAGGCAGTCTTTATTGAAACCCGCCTGTGATAGATGCGCTGGTTACAGGCAGTTCCTTATCAAGCGGTGCCTATGAAAATTTATATATTTACCCGGGCAGTTTTTTTTTTTTGCAAACCGCCGATGATATTTGAAATTTATATATTTACCTGGGCGGTTTTGTTTTGCAAACCGCCGATGATATTTGATCATCACAAATGATTATTAAATCATTTGACATGATATGCTTATTCTTTACAGTCCGCCTGAGTAAAAAATCGAGGCAGCTATGAAAATACTTTTTTGTACTAGTTGTAGTGAGGTTACTTTTGTTAAAATTATTCTATGGAAAATGGTGCTAACTATTGCATATCTTCGTTGTTATAGAAAATGTTGACCTCCTTGAAGTTTAATCTATGATCAATCCTAGACAAAGAAAAGCAAAACAAAACTAATTTTTTGATTGAAACCAAAATCTAAAAATTATTCTCAGACAGAAAAAAGAAAGAGTATGTTCTCCATTCGCCTTATCCCAATGAGCCTCAAGATGTCGGGTACAACATCAATGTATATCATGCTTAAGTGAAGCACACTGATGATGCAGTGGATGTGCAATGCGTAATGCTCGCTTGCATGAACGTTGAGCTACATAAGCAATATGAGAGCACTAAGCCATACAAAATGATCATGGGATTGCGTGGCATGTTCGAAAACCGAGCGAGGGTTGACATGTGTAACACCTCAAAGGCCCTATTTGGTTGCAAGCTTGCTGAAGACACTTTGATTAGTCCTCATGTAATCAAAATGATTTGTTACATTGAGAGCTTGCAGAGACTAACACCCCGAGGAGCTTGCCATTGATGTGATACTACAATCTTTGCCAGCAAGTTTGGAGCCTATCACACTGAACTATCATATGGATGGCTTGAAAAGGAAAATAATTGAACTGCATAGGATGCTCCTAGTCATGTGATGATGGTACAAAAGGGTAAAAAGCGTAAGCGGCAAGCCAAGACTAAGACCGCCAAAAGTAAGATTTTTGGGCAAGTGTCTAAGGCCAAGAAAAAGGTTGGCACCTCTCCTGATAATGTAAGTTGGCAATGCAATGCTAATGGATATTGGTAGAGGAATTGTAGGAAGTACTTGGAAGAAATCAAGAAAAAGGGAGGTGAGACCTCTGCTCAAGGTATAACATTTTCTTTTTGATGCTGGGCCCTGGGCACCTTCCTCCGGTAACCGAACTGCTACCGGTACCAGAGGAAAGGTTTTAACATTATTGAAATTAATCTTCCAACATGTTCCAATGAAGCATGGGCATTTTATATTTGTGCTATGATTCATACTTGCAGGTCGTTGCAGGCGATGAAAACAATTAGATGGTTCACAAGACAAGAGGCAGACATACACATTGCAAATGGAACAAAGGTTGCTGCATTCGTCGTTGGCGTTTACCCATTCGTATTACCCTCTCAAATGGTGCTAGAATTAAAAAAATTATTATTGTGTTCCTGCACTCAATAAGAACATTATTTCTTCATGTTGTGAAGAAGAAGACTATGATTTCATAATAAAGAATAAATGTTGTTCTATTTTATGAATGGGTTGTATTATGGTCGTTGCCCTGTTGTGAGCTGGCTTTACGTTCCCGATAAGGAGAATTCTAAAATCAATAATGTGAATACTAAGAGAATGTGTGCTAATGATTCAAATCCTACATATGTATGGCATTGTCGTTTAGACCACATAGGCAAGAACGCATAGAGAAACACCATAAAGATGGTGTTCTCGAGTCTTTTTATTATGAATCAATTGAAATGTGCGAGACATGTTGTTGACGGCTATTATATACCAATTTTAGCCGTCAATATAACTTAATTATGTGAAGGATTGATCATTTCTTGCACACATCACCTTTCTACTTGACCTATTTCCACTTGTACTTGGAGAAATATGTGTATGCAGATATTTATAAAAGAATTGAGGAAAAGTATGAGGAGCAATCCTATAAAATATCATCCCAGCCAATCAGGCCACGACATGTGGCACCACATGGATCAAATGGCCCACAAACAGAAGTATTCGAGGCCATCCAACGGTGTAGCACCAATATCAGTCAATGGGACCCACCTGGCAGCCACCTAGACGAAGTACAGGCTGTTTGGAGTGCTGACCAGGTCGGCCGAACCAGGGGCTCGGCCGACCCCTTCCTGGCGCCAAACACGGTCAAACAACGCGTGTTGGCTCCTCCTGGCTTGAAGGAGTCAATGGTGACTGATTCGCGCGCTTTTAGTGGCGGGAACCGACCTCAACACTTGTATAAATAGGACCCCCTACCCCTCACTTCAACACACACCACTTGGGCATCATTCTATTGTATACACTATCTTCTATAGTCCTTAGAGGAGTTAGGATGTAGAGAGGAGAGCCTCTAGTCCCAAGTCCAAATTGGGAAAGTAGTAGAAGGAATCTCTCTTCCCAATTCCACATTGGGAAAGGCATATCTCATGTATTCCCCTCTTGTATTTGTGACTTTGTGCTCAATAAAGATATTATCTTTAGTCTAATTTTATACGTATACTTGGACAAAGCATTTCTTGTTTGATTGTGGAGTCAATGTAAGTGGAAGGTATAGTCTTTATGATTGTACTCTCATGATCACATCTTATGGTCATAAACACTATAGACCCCCACTATAGTCTATGTAGTTATGATATGATTATGTTAATATGAATAACTATGCTATGCAATCAACATTGGTTCAACGATTATTTAGTTCATTGCCTTAGGATGGCTTGTGCTGCAGCTCTTAAGGTATTTGCTTAGTATGATAGCATGGTGCTAGGGTATTTAAGTAGCGTTGGATGTCTGGTAGACCCACAGATTGAAGAGGTAGGCAGTAGGTGGTGACAACCCTATCTGTGCTTTGTAATCCTCCACGTTCGGCTATGCCACAGGCTCTTGGCGGGAGTCGCCCTGGTATTGCTAGGGGTAGGCCCGTGCCCGATGTGTTGAATAGCATTGCATAGGAATTCATCATTGACATCACCATTAGTATCTACCTTAGGCTATGTATATATATTAGGAGCATTGTACTAGCAACTCTCTAACTCTTAATCCAATCTCCCTCTAGGACCCATTTACCCTTTAGAATAGATTGCCTAGGTGTGTGTCACACTACCCCTATTATCAACTTACCCCCTGTCTGGATAATTGATTAGTATCCCATGGCTTGACCATAAGAGTAGTATATACTTTACTCCATTGCCTTCCTTTGGGATAAATTTGATACCCTTGGGAATACTCATGGGTGAAATGCTACAACGGTATCTTCCGTGCACTTGCGGATCTCATCTCTTTACCGGAGATGATCTGTGGTGTTAAGAAATACCAACAAGCATTTCTGGCGCCGTTGCTGGGGATGATTTGTTAGTATATCTTAGGAGCCGTCAACAAGCATTTCTGGCGCCGTTGTCGGGGAAGGCAAAGGAAGTGAAGGATAGCTATCACATGTGATTAAGCTATAGGTAATAATAGTTATTAGACAGGATTACCCTTGTTTGTTTTCTCCTTTGTGTGAAAACAAGGTAGTGTTGACCAACCCATTGTATGGGATGGCCAGCGAGGACGCAAGTGCTAAACTGCAAGATGATTCAAGGCGTACCTCAACAAATGTTCGCTAGGCAACACCATTGCCTTTTGCGGGAGAATTTCAGCTTTCAGTATGAGCCAAAGTCATCCATACCCAAGCTTGGGGAAGGCTCCAAGAAGTTCTTCTTGGTTTGCCTCCACCATGGGGTGGATAGTTGGCTCTTCATCCAACACTTGTGTCATGGGTTGGCTCCACCAATTCAAGACCCCATTCATGCTGGAGCTGAAGGAGTCCTATTCTCATTCATCATGGATGAGAAGAAGGTCTCCACTCAAGGGGTGGATTGAAGAATGCTCGAGTTCCCATAGCTTGTCATTCACACCACTTCACAAGGTGGATATGCTAGTTATGGAACTACACCTCCCATTGAAGTGTCATGAATATCCAAGTCGTTGGAGATTTGTTTGGATAATCCAAGTCGTGGATATTCACATGATTTATGAAAATCCATGTCATCATGGGACGCGTGGGAATTATTTCCCTAAGACCCATGAGGACCTTTTTCAAAAAACAACTCCAATGGCTACCATTCACAAGGAGGTCAAGGGTGGAATTAATATCACCCATGTATTCAAGGAGGCTATGGATTTCTGAGGGATTTAAGTTCAACTAGCCTACCTTGAAGTATCTTGGCCAAGTAGAAATCAAGACAACATCCACATGAAGATCTTGGCCAAGGACAAGAACTTAAGGAGCATTCAAAGTCCAAGATATCCCACACCACTTGCTGGGATTCCCACACTTTGACCAAACCCATTCAACCTAGGGTAAGTGACATTGTTGATGAAGTGTTTCTTGATTGATTGTGGAGTCCACATGTCATCATGTCCAAGGAAGCCTTTGATCCATGATCAAGGTATGGGTTTATTCAATGGAATATCAATATGGTCAGAGTGGCACCCCTAAGAAGGACAAAGCCTAAGAATACATTTAAGAGGGAGAACTCGTCGTTACAACATGTCTATATCAATACAACGGGGAGAGGCTAGGGCCACCAGGTGGCCCACATGTCCAAATGACAGCCAAATGAGTTTGGCATGTCAAAATAGAAGAAATCGTCCACATCTTCAACTCCGGGATTGGACAACAGATCATAGCGCTGAACAGAATGGTGGTAAGTCCTACTCATCGGACTTCAAAAATTCGGTGAGCCCTCGCCAATAGGTTAATTGGTAGTTATCACTCACCATACTTCAAAAATTCGTTGAGTACTTGCCAATAGGTTAATTGGTAGTTATCTCATATTTGTTTTCCAAATTGCATCAACCCTTGCATTTGCATGTTTGAAATTCCACACTTGCATAATGGAAAGTAAAATTTCCAACCATCATAAAACTAAAAATCTGAATTAGGGGAGAAATATAACTGGATATGAACTATGTGCATGACCACTTGAATTTATCTTCCTAGTTCGAACCAAAAAGATTTGCTTTGACCCTCATTGCATTTACAAGTTATTTCAAGCTAGGCAAGACAATTTTAAAATTGGGTACAATTTGCTTTTGGCTAACGTAACCCGTTTTCGAGTTGTTTTGTGTGTTCTTGATTAAAGTGCATCTAGGTCAAAATTGTGAAGAGGTGGTATGGCAAGAAAGTGGAAGGATTCATCAAGCTCAAGTCACAATTGGGAGGATTTGAGAACACTTCTCTCCTTCAAACTCATTTTGAGTTTGAGGAAGAGAAATGTTCAATATGATGACCCAATGGAGGAGCCAGAACCAAATCCATTGCCAAATCCAATCTCAACTTGGCATTTGACATCAACCATCAAGCCTACGCCGAAAATCAAGGTTGTGAGTTTCTCACACAAAGACCTTCGTCACCAACTACTCTTCAAATGAGGTATGGCTTTAGAATTTTTCATTGTTTGGTTTGCCATAGAATTGAATGTATTTGCTTGCATTTGTGAGGAAGTTTGATACTTCCTCATCATTTAATTCTCATGCATCCTCACAAGAGTAAGTGTGGGTATTGACTTTTGGATCTCCAAAAGGAAATCCCACCTTACTTGGAAAAATCTAAAACAAGTACCTAGAATCCTTTAAGCATTGTTTTGAATACTTAGTCATTTCTGTCTAGGTTTAGAAAATAAAACTTTTGGGCATGACTTAATTGGTGAATTGGCATATAGAAACTTGGGCATAGTGACAGCCATAATTTTTAATTGAGCTTCATGCATAGATGGTGTCACTAGATTTCGAACTCCTAGGAATAAGTGATATCCTTGCTCTAAAATTGAATTGCATTTTTTGGAGGAGTCACTAAATTTTAAATTCCTAGTGATGTTCAAGAGGATAAAATTGAGAATCTTATTTGTCATGGTCTAAATGATAAAATTTGCTCTTGAAAGCTAAGATGGTTAGAAACTTTAAAAGATGTAGGGATCCATATAGTATATTTCTATCACATGCATTGCTATGAGTAGGAGCTTTAGAAAATATGCAACATGAATTATCCATAAAGCTCCACTCTTATCAATGAATAACACATTGATCATGGATACACTTGACATTGGAACCAATGCATCTTTGATTTTGTTCTTCCCTGTATGTACAAATGAAAGTTCGGTTACCTAACCCGAACGTTCATAAATACAAGTATCGAGAGCTAACCATCCCTCTCTATTCAAGAGAGGAAGTTTGCAGGAGTATTATTACTATGCAGGCATTCAAGAAGATGATTGTTGGGATCCCTAGAGGATCCCATTTCAACATCTCTTGGCCAAGGAGTAAATGAGGATGGTTGCTACCTATCAGAAATTATGCCCGAAGGTCAATCATAACTATACGAGGCTAGAGATTTGAAATGGGAACCCTCCACGACCAACCAATGGGATGCCACGAATGGGTGAGAGCATTATGCTCTCAACTATTCTAAGCACTCATTCAAGCTCAAGGGATTTGCAACCATCATTGGTTGCGAGTTGTTCCTATGTGGCTAGAAGGTATGTTGTACCTTACCCAAGGAATAACTGATCATACCCAATGCATGTTGGACACATGTCACTCCCTTATGTCAAACAGATATGATACACCTTAGCCAAAGAATGACGAAACATACTCAATGTATGTTGAGTACACATCATTCATTTGGATCTAAAGGTTATCATTATTCTAGCCAAGGAATGACAAATCACACCCAACACATGGAGACCCTGATGTGCAGACGATCAACATCGAAAACACTCTATTCAACAACACTCATGGTGTCCATGGGAGGCAACACAACAATCAGCACTCAATCCTCCATTGTCAAAGCCACGCTACAACAAGGGTAGTCCAACTCATGGCCTACTTCCGTCGTTACGGTTTCAACCCCTATCACGGACCTTGATCAAGAATAAGCTTGGGGGAGGACCCCCACTTGAGGTAACTTGTATCACACCCACTGCATTTTTATTTCAAATCATCCATTGCTTATTTACTTTCCATTCATCCACCATCCATCATGCATCTAACAACATAAAAAAATAGGAACTTAGATTTGCTTTGCTTATCAAATAAAGATGTGCGGTAAGAATGATTTAGAATTCACATAGATGAAATGATGAATAGTTGCTCTGTTTTATTTTTCCTAAGTCCCTAGTTTAGAACTTTCTACTCTCCGAATATTGCTTAAATTGGCTAAAATTAACTTTTCCTTGATTTAGAAATTGTGGGTAGCAAAAGCTTAATCTAGTTCTAGGTTATTGGGAGATTTGAATTAGTAATAGGGCTGCTATTCCTATTTTGAAAGTGAAACTTGGATTTCTGGAGAAATTCTATCAAGATTTAAGTTTCCCTCATTTGGTAAATGAATAGTAGTTGGTAGGAATCTGGCAGTTGGATGGTTTGGTGTGGTGCAGTTTGCACGAGACTCGGGTTTGAGTTTGACAAGGCCGGATTCTATGGACCAGTTTATGGAAGAAGCCACTAAGTTATACAGTACCACCATGAGACTGAGATGGGGCAGCTTGGTCAATTAATTAGGTTTCTCCCGACAAAATACTAGTAGTTGGAAGGTATAGGGAATGATGCAGGGGTAATGCTGTGGAAATTGCATGACTCAAGAGGGGGCTCTGAGGCATAGGGTTACTCTGGAAATGCTTCAGAAAGAAACAGAGCATTTCATTGTCTTACACATGTCCATTGGAGGTCCATCAATCTGCATGTTGAGGTTGAAGGTCCGGCGGTTGGACACGTGGAAGCTCTGGAGCTTACCGTCTTGGACGAGTAGGTCCGGTGCTGTTGTACACGTGTCGGTACTAGAGCTTCCTTCTGTCGGGGGTTAGGTCCGGGGGTGCCACACATGTATCTAGTCCGGAGCTTTCCCATGTATGGAATGTAGCTCCGGTTTTACGATACACGTGGCGGCATTGGAACTAACCATACGAGGGAGGCAGGTCCGGTTCCGAGTGACACGTGGGACTTTCGGGGGTCTTCAACTCAGATATGTGGATTTCCTTTGCACTCTTTGCAGTTCCAAGGGGTATCCGGTACGCAGGGTACTAACACTGGCCCCCTGGGCCCACCTCTGGGAGAGACCTTTTGGATTAAGTCATTCTACCAGAGGTGGGCCCGTCTTTTGAGTTTTGTGTCGTGTCTTCAAGGGTTTTTGGATGTACTGTTGAGGTGATGGTTCGCATTTAAACCATCGACGCATGGTATCTCCAGGATGTGGCAGGTGAGATCTGTGCGTGCGGATCTCATGCAATTGAAGGTCGCCAGTTCCCAATACGAAAATTGTATCGGTTCCGCGCGCCCTGTCAGGCCTCCTCCCTTGGGTTTCCTGCCTCTCATCATGACAACTGTTCGCCTGGGGTAAGGACCTCGACTTGATCGCCTGGGTGGCCCCGGGACCCTTTGTCATTGGTAGGGTGAAATTTTTGAATTGTATCCTTGGCCCTTTTGCGGTTTCCATCCAAGTGTTGCGGAGGCTTACTTAAGAAGGAAAGCGCACACGGTTTGGGGATTCCTTACGCCTTCATTTGAACTTGCGCTTGAATACTCCAAACTTTCGCTTGCTTTTTCTCTCTCGCCCCGCCGTGTTGGGATGGAGTTGGGTCTCCGCAAGAGCCGTCTCACGACCGATGATGATTTGATGAAGGTTCGGACCTACATGGGGTGGTCCAGCAACTCCTTCAACCACCTGGTCCGCGTCGGTGATCTCCCGTTCAAGAAGAAGCGCGGCGGCGACATGGTGTACTTTTCTGCGTACGCCATGGTGGGACTGAACCCACCTTTCTCAACTTTCCTCTTGATGCTGTTAGACTTCTATGGTCTGCAGTTGTACCACCATGGCCCCCACTCCATTCTTCTTGTGTCAACAGTCGTCCACTTCTGCGAGATGTGGGTGGGTATTCCCCCCTGCGTCGAGCTTTTCCGTACCTTCTTCAACATCCACACGACCGGCGAGAGTTTCGAGTACCTTGTATTCTACTATTTTGTGAAGCGCAAGAGATGCCCCTACAAGTACTTGATGTCGTTCCCTTCCGGCAAGTGGGACGACTGGAAGAAGGATTGGATTATTGTCACGGCAGAGGAGCACGAGAGGCTGGAGCTGCCTGAAGGTCTACCCAATGTTGACACTGACGCCTGGAGTGAGGTTCCGGTGCTGTCAGAGGCTTTCAACCCTGCCTTGACCAGGATCTGCCAATGTGTGGAAGGAGGGGTGACCCCCCAGACGGTCTTCTGCAACTTCTTGGTCAACAGGTGGGCTCGGCTGAAGAAGGGGAGAAGCTTGTCTGGGCCCTCAATAGCATGATGGAGGATGACCGAATTGAAACCCAGTCTGAAGTCCAACTTGGAAAGAGCTGCATTGGAGCTTCATCTCAAGAAGTTCCAGCATGGCATCGACGTCGAGGGCGATGACTTAACTCCGTCGGCGGCTTTCCTCCCTTTAAACATGGAGGCGGAGTTCAGCAGGGAGCTCCGGAGGAAGATGACGGAGCTTGACGACCTCGTGAGGTAGAGAGGCATCCGACCACCAGATTGGTGATTCCCAGAGCTTCCGAGGGTCGAAGAAGCTGAAGTCAAAGGGAACGGCAAAGAGTTGGATGAGCCCTCTAGCCGAAAGAGGAATTTGAAGCATTCTGACGGGAGGCCCGTTAGACCTGCTCCTTCCACAACAGCTCCTTCTTCCCAGCGGGGGAGGTCTTCAACATGACACCAACTCCAGCATCGGTGTCTCCTCGGGACGCCAGCTTTGACCGTGTGGCTCCGGCACCGGGGCCAGCTAAGGGCTCTAGGTCCAAGGGTCCTTCTCAGTCGAGAGGGTCCCCAACCAAGACGTCGCTGACGGCGGCAGCAAGCTCTGAAGAGCCTTCTGGAGTTGCTACACCAGTTGCGACTGGGTCGATCTCTGAGCGTCCGGCAAAGAGGTTCCTCGCTAGCTGGAGGGGAAGCCTTCCAAGGTAAATTTGCTTCTTTACCTCAGTTTGTTATTTTTGTTGTAACCATATTTTGAGTTTCTTTGTCCTTTATCCACATGGTATCCAAAAAAGAGGTTGAAGCTCCGGTTCCTGCGACAGCAACTGATGCTTTGCAAGCGAAGGCTCTGGCTCCAATTCCAGCACCGTCCCAGGTGGTGGCTGAGGTCGCGGCAGCTCCGGTGCCGGCTGTCGTGGTTCTAGAACTCGACTCATCTCCTGAAGCTCCCATGGTAGCGTCGGACCATGGGAATGAAGACTTACCAGCGGCACTAGCTCCAGAGGCTGAAGCTCCTGTTTTGGATGTTGTGATGATGGACGCTCCGGCCTCAGAGCTAGAGGTAGCTAAAGTTCCGGCCTTAGAGCCGGATGTTACTGAAGCCCCGGCGGCGGAGCCATTGGTTCATGAAGTTCCGGCGCCTGAGCCGGTTGTCGTGGAGGGGCCGGCACCCAAACCGGTGGAGGTCGAAGCACCAGCGCCTGAACCGGCAGTGGAGGAGGCACCAGCGCTAGATCTGTAGGTGGCCTCAGCTCCGGGCGAGTCTTCAATTCCTACGCCGGAGGTGGTGGTTCCGGAGGTACCCGTGCCTGAGCCAGGGTGTCAAGACAAAGCGGCCGGTCCTTTGCCTGAGGGATCAGTTGCTGATGACCTGGCGGCGGGACCTCCGGATCTAACTCCGGAAGTAGAAACTCCCATTGTCGTACCTTCCTCGGCGACGACTGAGGCACTCCCGGAGGGCGGCCCTAGCACCACGGGAGCTCAGGGGACCACTCTTGTAAAGTGGGAACCAATTTTTGTTATGGAGAACCCACTGGAGTCAGTGGAGAGGACCCCAGCAGGTCTGGAGCCGATCCCCCTGTCATTATCCATCGACAACGCCTGCTCTAGCCTTCGTCAGGTCCAGCTTGCCTTTTATCACGACAGCAAGGCCCACGAGGAGGAGCGCCAAACCCTTAGGAGGTGGCGCAACAGCTCCAATTCGAGACCAAGCTGGTGCAAACAAGGCTGGTCGACGACAAGGAGTGGGTCAAGAGGGAGAAGGCTTGGATGGAGTACTGGGGTGAGCTGCTGGACGAGAGGGAAAACATGGTGCGATCCCTTGACAATCAGTCTCGGGCTATATACGAACAAGTCGTGGCTGCTAATGAAGCAGCGAATGGTCGCTAGGAGAAGGTCAATACCATCCACGAAAGCCTCAACAAGCGTGGGGAGGCTCTTGAGGAGCAAGAGAAAAAGCTCGAAGATGAAGAGCAAAAGCTCCTGGAGCTGAGGGATGACCTCATGAAGAGGGAGGACGATCTCGCCCAAAGGCTGGCTTTGGGTAACAAGAGCCTTGCAGAGCGCACCCAAAAGCTGGAGGAGCGCTGCAAGAGTGAGGAGGAGAAGGCTTGGCAGCGGGGACAAGACCTTATCGAAAGGGAGGCCGAAGTCACTGCCACGGAGAAGAAGGTGTGAGGTCGGGAAAAGACCTGGTTGACCACCAGAACCGAATCCATGTTCGGGAGAAGGAGCTTGGTGACCTTGAAAAGCTAGTTGTTGAAAGGATTCAGCAACACGCCAAAGAGGTCGAGCGCCTTGCCCGGGAGGGTTCAAAGCTTGCGGCAGCCAAGAGGTCCTTGCAAGAGATTCGAGGCTCAAGGGCTGCAGAGTCCCAACAAGTATGGGACTTCTTGGGCAAAGCCAATGACGCGCTGACATTGCTGGGCTTTAGTCCCATGCGTCCAAACGATTCGGAGCCGGAGCTGGACCATGGTTGAAGGCGTTGAGCTCGGCTGGCAACAAACTCAACAAGATGGGCGATGTCATCGCGGATCAGTTGGAATCTGAAGGAAAATCCCTTGCGCAGAACGTCGCAGAGTACATGATGACATGCTACACAAGCCGGGATCCTCATTTCCCACTAGATACAGTGCTTGAGGGTCCCATCAACGGAGAGGGAGATGCTGCCAAGACCAGCGTGTCGGAGGCTGCCCAAAAGGTTGCCTCGTTCTTCCGTAGAATTTTGGACTTTCTCCTTGTAGCTCCCACTTGTATCTTCCCTTCTTTTCTCCAGTCTTGTAATCTCTTGTCCTCAAATAAATGAAATCCAAGAAATTTATGAATTTTATTTTTTGTCTTCAACCTTTGTCTCACTTGGCCCCCTGGTATATGTACACAATTTGATTGCGAACATGTACCAAAAGGATGTAGCATTTTGTTGAAGACTTGAGTGCTTCGAACTTGTAGAGTATAGGTCTGAAGTCGTCGACAGCAGGGGCCCCCTGAGGTTGTCGGAGCTGAGTAGCTGCGGCAGCGACCATTGTCAACACGTAGAGCGTCAACAGTTGGCCCTCTGGGGTTGTCAGAGCTGAGTAGCTCCGGCAGCGACCACTGCCAACACATAGATCGTCGACAGCAGACCCCATTGGGGTGTCCTTCTACCATCTTTTCTTCACGATGACGACGGGCTCCCTAGATTTGTCAGAACTTGATAGCTCCGGTGGCGCCTACTATCATTGTTTAAAACATCGAAAGCGGGCCACCTTAGGGGATGTCGAAGCTTTGATAGCTCAGGCATCATCCACCAACATTATGAGATTTTTATTTTTTTGCACACTGAAGTCAAGAAAAACAGTAAAATCCATTTCTTATCAATAACTCGTTTGCAGCTTACTATTCCCGAAAGAAATTTTTAGGTCGACCGCAATTCTAAATACAATCAAGTGCATTTACTTATTTTCTCCAGGTCCGATCGTTTTCTAGACTCACCTTACTCAGGCCTATTGGGGTGTAGGTAGAGTGGCGTACTTAGGGTGCAGGACCAGGCTAAGTCGATAGCACACTCCGGACCTAGATTGGCTTGGCGTTCAGGCGAGTAGGCCATTCAACAATGTTAAGACCCGAAAGAATTAACAATGCAACTTGAATTATGTATGAATCGTTCGAGCTATTTCTTGAGAATTGCAAAAATTTGTTATAGACAAGAAAGAGAAAAATAAAAAAGAATGAGCATGTACAAAATAAATGCACGTGGAGTCTGTTTTCACATAATGATGTCTTTCATTATAGGTCCGGGGTACAGGGGAGACAAGTACACTCTTAGGGTACGGAATCGGGCTAAGTGTATTGCATTTCTTGTTTGACCCAGGGTAACTAGCTACACTTTTAGTTCTGAGACTGTGTCAAGTGTTGCTTGAACTTTGCAGACCTTCCGGGAAAGGTCCGGCTGTCCACCCGGAGGAGTTACCCGACTTTGTACAATGACGCTATAACATACGTCATATGTAATTACAGACTCACCTCCGTGATATTAAGTGTAGAACTTACAGAGGTGCTCAATATTCCAAGGATTAGGGAGTGGTATCCCATCCTCGGTTGCCAAGCGAACGCATCTGGTACGAGAAACTTTGATCACTCGAAAGGGTCCTTCCCAGCTGGGGGAAAGTTTGTTTAACCCTTCTCGAGTTTGTATTCTCCGTAGCACCAGATCGCCTTCCTCGAGCTGTCAGCTATGCACGTGCCTTTGGTGATAACGCTGGAGCACTTGGCGGTATCGTGCATTTCGAACATCTGCTCGGCATCTTCCGTCTTCAACGAGGTCAAGGTCTTCACGCTGGAGCTGGTCCTGCGTGGCTTCGTCGAAGGTCCGAACCTGGAGCAACCCCAAGGTGATTTCCAGAGGAAGGACTGCTTCAGCTCCGTACACCAGGAAGAAGGGTGTCTCTCCAGTTGACCAGTTTGGAGTCGTCCTGTTTGCCCACAAGGTGGGCGGAGCCTCTTCAATCCAATTGGCTCCATGTTTTTTCAGGCGCTCATATGTGCGCATCTTGAGTCCTTTTAGGATTTCTGCATTTGCTCTCTCAGCTTGGCCATTGCTTGGCGGGTGAGCTACGGAAGCGTATCCGACTTGAATGTCGAGGTCTTCGCAATATCCTTAGAATGCAGAGCTTGTGAATTGGGTCCCGTTGTCAGTTATGATCTTGTTTGGGACTCCAAACCTGCATACTATGGACTGCAAGAAATTGATAGCTGATTGCTTGTTTATTGTCACAACTGGAGTTGCTTCCGGCCACTTAGTGAACTTGTCGATGGCGACATACAGGAACTTGTAACCTCCAACGGCTTTTGGGAAAGGTCCCAAAATATTCATACCCCACACAGCGAATGGCCATGTCAGAGGTATCATTTGTAGAGGTTGAGCTGGTGTGTGAATTTGCTTTGCATGGGACTGGCATGCTTCTCATTTCTTCACTAGCTCGGTTGCATCCTGGAGTGCTGTAGGCCAGTAAAAACCATATCGGAAGGCTTTACCGACCAACGTGCGGGAAGATGCGTGGTTCCCACACCTGCCTCTGTGGATTTCCACGAGGAGCTTGCGGACTTCTTCCCTTGTAATGCACCGCATTAGGACGCTGTTGGCACCACACCGGTAGAGATCCCGTTCTACCAGTGTGTATCTTTTAGCCAATCTGACTATCCGGTCAGCAGATACATTGTCTTCAGGAAGGATGTTGTCTTTCAAGTAGCTCCGGATCTCCGAGATCCATGCATTGGAGCTAACTTGAGCTTCTGAGTCATGCGCACTGGGTTGCTCGGAGCTTCCTGCAGCACCTATGACCCTTTATGGATGCCATGGTAGCAGGGCCATCGGGACCACCAGCTTCAAGGTGCTGGTCTCTCCCCATTCGCTCAGTTCGACAGGCTGAGCTATTGGTCTTGACAATCTCCGAATGAAGGTTCCGTCGGGAACCGGAGCTCCGGTTTAAGCTTTCGTCGAGAGTTCATTAGCTTCAGCGTTGTTGAGACACTAGACATGGCAAAGATCCAGGACTTTGAAATCCTTCTGAAGCTTCTGGACTTCAAGTAGATATATAGCTAGTTGAGGGTTGTTGCAACAGCATTCACCTTTTACTTGTTTTATAGTGAGCTGCGAATCACCCATTACCAACAGCTGCTTGACACCATATGATAGTGCCACCTTGAGCCCATAGATTAATGCTTCATACTCCACCATGTTTTTGGTCGCCTTGAAGTCAAGGTGAACCATGTATTTGACCTTCTCCCCGGTCGGAGCGAGGAGAAGGATTCCATCTCCGGCCCCCTGCTTCTGCACGGAGCCATTGAAGTAAAGAGTCTAGTGAGTCTTAGTGAAGACCGGGACCTTAGGTTCTAGTTTCTGCTCACTAGGGCCCTCAGGATTTGATGGAGAGGGGGTCCATTCTGCCACAAAGTCTGCTAGTGCTTGACTCTTGATCGCTTGTCTTGGGACGAATTCAAGATCGGACTCGGCCAATTCCGCTACACACATTGCAATGTTCCCAGTAGAGTTGGGGTTATGCAAGATCGCACGCAGTGGATAAGAGGTTACCACAGAAATCTTGTGTGCATGGAAGTAGTGACGAAGTTTCCTAGATGCAATAAGAACTGCGTAGAGCAGCTTATGCACCTCTAAGTACCGAGTCTTGGCATCATGGAGTACCTTGCTGATGAAGTACACTGGGCGATGGACTGTCCGGACCCTCCCGGAGGGGTCCGGAGCATCCTCCTCATCAACCCGGACCCTCGCAGAGAGGTCTGGACCTTTTTCGAGGACTTCCTGGTTCCTGCTGGAGGAACCCAGAGCTTCTTCTGAAGTGACCCGGACCCTCCCAGAAGGATTCAGATCTTCTTGTTCAGCAACAGTGACTCCTTCATTTGAAAGAGGTTGATCCTCTGGCGTCTTGCCTCGAGGATCCGGGTCTGGGGGCTGGGACCCAAAATCGCCTTCAAGTAGTTCCAGACCTTCCGGGGGGGGGCTGGATTCCTTAACTGGAGATGGTTCTGGTCTTTTTGCAACCAGGACCATGCTGACAACTTCGTCAGTTGCTGAAATGTAAAGCATAAGTGGCTCACCAGGATTCGGAGCTACCAAAGTTGGTAGAGTGGTGAGGAGCTGCTTCAGCTCTTGGAATGCCTTTTCTGCTTCTTCAGACCATTGGATTGGTCTGGACTTCCTCAATAATTTGAAGAAGGGTAGCGCTCGTTCCGCCAGTCTTGAGATGAACCGGCTGAGAGCAGCTAGACATCCAGTCAGCTTCTGGACATCTTTGATGCGAGCTTGTGGTCGCATGTCTTCAATAGCTTTACTCTTTGCCGGATTTGCCTCTATTCCTCGGTGGTTCACCAAGAATCCAAGAAGCTTTCCAGAGCTAACCCCAAAGACACACTTGTCTGGGTTCAACTTTGTGCGTGTGATTCGCAACTTGTCGAAGACAGCTTGCAAGGTGTCAAGAAATGACTCCTTGTTCTTGATCTTGACAACGATGTCATAAACGTACACTTCCACTACATCTCTGATGAGTTCTCCAAAAGTTTTGTACATAGCTCGCACAAACGTTGAAGCAGCATTTTTGAGACTGAATGGCATGGCAGTGTAACAGTACAATCCATCTACTGTGATGAAGGCAGTATTCTCTTCATCTTCCTTAGACATTCTGATTTGATGATACCCAGAATATGCGTCTAGGAAACACAGTAATTCACACCCGGAGGTGGAATCCGCTATATGATCTATTCTAGGTAGTGGAAATGTATCTTTTGGACATGCCTTATTCAGTGTTGTGTAGTCGATACACATCTGAAGCTTCCCGCCGACCTTAGGTACAACGACTGGGTTTGCCAGCCATTTTGGGTGGAAGACTTCCCGGATGAATCCACCTTTGAGCAACTTCTTCACTTCTTGACGTATGAAGTTCTGTCGCTCTATTAATTCCTTTCGAGGCTTCTGATGTACAGGCTGAGTGTCAGGATAAATCTTCAGATTGTGCTCAATCACTTCCCTAGGGATCTTAGGCATTTGTGATGGTTGCCAGGCAAACATGTCTACATTAGCCCGGAGAAAAGTGATGAGCGCGAGTTCCTATTTATCGTTCAGACCTCCCGATATACGGGTGGTCTGAGCAGCGTCGAAACCAATTTCGATGACTTTGACGGTAATATCGGTGTCGCCTCTTGGTTGCACACGAGGTGCGGAAGTTGAGCCTCGATGACGAATGCTCGGGGGCTTCAGAGCTTGCTCCTTTCCAGATTCTTCCCCCTGTGCTGTAGCAAGCACGTGGAGTTCTTCCAGAGCAGAAAATCCGGCGGTGCGGTCTACGCGGATCCGGAGAACACCTGTGGGTGTTGGCATCTTCAACACCAAGTAGCCATAACGAGAAGCATCCATTAATTTGTACAAAGCTGGCCTACCCAAGATGGCATTGAATGGTAAGTTGATCTACGCCACGTCGAAGACCAACTTCTCGGTCCTGTAGTTCTCCCGAGTTCCAAAGGTCACAGGGAGAGTAATGGCACCTAGTGGAGTTATGGCCCCCGAACCTACTCCTGAGAAAGGTCGGGAGGGGCCAAGATCCGAAGGTCGGAGCTGAAGCTTGATGAAGGCTTTGAAGCTTATGAGGTTCAGCCCCGAACCTCCGTCCACCATTATGTGGTGGAGCTGGATGTTATTGATGGTCGGAGATACCATCAATGGAAGTTGGCCAGCTCCAATCATGTTCCAAGGACAGTCCGAAGCATCGAAGGTGATGGCAGTATCCATCCACTTCTGATGAGGTTCCACCCTGGCGGTGGGAGCTATGGAGGCCATGTCCCGCCGCATTGTCTTGAGGACACGGCGGGAAGTGATGTCCCACGAACCACCAAAGATGGTGTTCATGGTCTTCCAAAGCTCGTTGTTGGAGACATCGGAGTCGTCGTCAACGGAGGTGTAAACAGCCTTCAAGATCTTTTTGGGGTCCTGAAAGCCTAACTCCTCTTCAGCCGAAGCTTTGTTGACTTTTTGTTTTCCTTCCCTTTGACGGAGAAGAGTTTCTTCCCGGCGCTTGTTGTAGCGCTCGGCAAGGTTTTGGACCTCTCGGCAGTTTTCCAGGTTGTGGTTGTCCGTCTTGTGTATGGGACACCACATCTTGGAGCTACCACCGTCTTCAGATGACGACCGCGGTCGTTCTCGGGGCGTGGCCCCCGGCCACACAGAGCTGCTGCAACAGCGGCGGTAGGTGTGCCAGTCGACGGCTTCTTCTTGTCGTTGGACTTTTTCTTCTTCTTGCCACTCCCGGAGGTAGTAGTTTCACGCTTGGAGGACTTTTTGTTGGCCTCCTGAGGTGTTTGGGAGTGCATTTCACGGCCCTCCGCAGCCTTGGCACACTTGTCTGCCAAGCTGAAGAGTTCCGTGATGCTGGTGACTTCCTTGGTCGCCAGCTTCTCTAGCATTTTCTTGTATCGAACGCCCTGTCTGAATGCTATAATAACAGAAGCGCTTGAGATAGAAGGAATGATATTTCGTACTTGGGAGAACCTTTTGATGAAAGATCACAAGGACTCTCCCCCTTTTTGCTTGACAGCAAAAAGATCCAGTTCCGTGCCTAGTCGGGTGTATGAGCTCCCGAAATTAGCGGTGAACTATTGGAAAAAATCCGTCCAACTGTTGATGGAGTCAGGCGGAAGGCTCATGAACCCAAACCTGGCGGTCCCAGTTAAAGCCACAGGGAAATAATTGGCCATCACGGCCTCATTTCCCCCAGCCGCAGTGATAGCGATGGAGTAGATTTGGAGAAATTCAGTGTAAAATCCCACTTTTTCCTTCATATAAAGTTCAGCTACAAGTTTATTATCAACCATAGTGGAGATCCATCATGGTTATGCACATGAACTTATGGCGGGAGACATGAACTTGATCTCATCAAATCTTTTATTCCACTCATGCTTAAATTTTATTAACATGAGGAATGGACTTCACCAATAATCTTCGATAAATTCTTTTGACCTCTCTTCAATGTTTGGAATTATTTGAATGGAGGATCCTAGGTCAAATTAATATGCAGTACCCAATATATATTCAAATTAGTTGCAAATTGAATATACTACTGTATATTTGGCCCTGTCAAAATTATTCAATTCAGAGGCCATAAATTTTTCTATGATTTAATAATATTCCAAATCGACTTCCTGCAAAGTTTCATAAATTATGAACTCCATTTGCTATTTTATTTGAGACGCTTAGCAAATTTTGACCCTATTAGGAATTCAAATTTTGAATGCTGTTCAACTTTTTTGAACATCAAGAATTGAACACATAATCATGGTCAGCATACTTGCTTGACTTATCCTCATAGTTTCAAAATTTTTGGAACACATTTGCTATTTAAATCAGTGACCCCATTGAATTCCATCCAAATTCAAACTCAAATTTGAAATTCAATTGGAACTTGCTCCAAGTTGAAATCCAATTGCAAAATCAAATTCCAGATATTTATTTGAGCCTCCCCGCAAAAATCTAGAATTTTTGGACCAAGTTTGGTAAGGGAATTGAAGTTTGCAGAGAAGGGACAGGGATAAGGGTTGTGGGACCCACTAGTCAGTGGGACAAACTCGGGCTGCTCTGCACGCCGTTTTTCTGGCGCTCCTCTGCTCGACCCCGCGCCTCAGGCAAGGCACCACGGAGCTGCTCGTCTGCCTGCTTCATGGTGTGCCTCCTACTCCTCCCCGCGCTATATAAACCCTTCCCCGGTCGGAGTGGACACACACCGACGCGCTCGCCTCTGTTTTTCCATTTCCGCCACTGCACCGCATTGCCGCCACCGTTCCTGATGCGCCGGCCAACGACGCAAGGAATCACGGTGATTCTAACAGCAAAAGGTGGTTTAACTAGTTGCTCTCCTTTCTCATCCAGTCCTTTGTTTGATTCCCTGCTTATGTGTGCGGTATTTCGAAGTGTCCTCGACGGTCGCGGGTGAAGCCGCTAGGGAACTTTCTGTTCCACAAGGACAGACCACTTCAATCACATTTCCATCTCCCTCTTTGAAACAATAAGGTGTGCAAAGGTACCTAGATGCTTCTTGTGAAGTTTCAGCCACTATCGTGCTTCCTAGCTCCCTTATCTCAAGTTTTCCCCAAAACAGTTCATACCAATATCACTAGATTACCAGTTAAATTCTGTTTCTACGTACGATGCTTTGTCAATCCAATAAGGTATTATCTCCTAGATCTTTTGGCGCATCGCCTCAAAAAAAATTAGAGGAAGACATCGAGAGACGAGGTCGGATTTTGAGTTTTCATGGCCGCCGATTGAAAAACCATACCTCGCCGTGGAGCTTAGCTTTGCCGGCGATGTCCCCCCAATCTGACCCCCAAATCATCCTCTTGGTGCTCCCAGGAACCTTCACGACCTTTTCCCGAGCCAATTGAGCCATTTCCGAGCATTTTTGACGAAGTCCAAAACCCTAGCTCCGCCGTCACCGTCGCGTCGCCGTCTCCGGCCATCGCCGACGTGATTGGACACCACCATCGGCTTGCACATTCGATTTTATGGTTGAGCTGACATGGCGAGGCCAAAAGGAGGTCGACGCACCTGAGTCCGGTGAAGCACCGCCGCGGTTCCAGCGAGAGGCGCCGCCGCGTCGAGAGGTAGACGAAGGTGCGGGTCCCACCTGTCAGTGACACCCCTCTCGCGTGGGATCAGTGTGGACAAGGATCTGGTGTGGCAGCACGGGTTAACCTCGTGGCTCCCGGTGTAGCTCCGTTCTGATTGGCCCGATTCAAATGAAGTGGGACTGGCCCCTTTATTTGAATTTTCCAATAGAAAAATAAATCCAGATTCAATCCAAACATAGAAAATCTATAACTTCCAGTAGAATTATCCAAGAATTTCCAAATAAATTTTGTTCAGAACCGGCATGAAGAATACTATCCAGTGGTGCACTTGGATTAGTATGAAAATCCATAGAAATTTCTCCATAATTCAGATAAGAAAAATGCTTAAAGAATTCATTTCCACAGTTCTGTTAATTGGAAAATTTCCAATTTTGGTCAGAACACTATTGTTAACACCCTTGATCTCCAGCAAAAGTTTCAAACTCTTTGGACTTAAAATACTGGGTTGATCAAAATTTCAAATCTGTATGTAGTTATAAATTGAGAAAAATGGAAAATCAATTTCCAGAAATTTACCCCAATCTTGAAAAATCAATTTCTCCCTGTAGGAAGCTTAGAAAATGGTGAAACAAATATTCCTAGGACCAGTGAGACCCCCTCTACATGATAAGACCCCTGGTAGCCATGATACATCTCCAAAATTTCAACCAAAATTTAGAGAAGATTATTGCTTACCATAATTTTTAAGAACAATAAACTTCCTTGATCATCTCCTGTTCTTTGAAAGAGTCATCTCTATAGTTTCTAGTATCCACCATAAAAATCCCAAAGCCAATTAAGATAATTATCTTATTTTATCCTAATATACTCACACCACCTTAAGCATATTAATTATTCACAAAATCATTTATACCTAGTATATGCATATCGTGTAGTAGCTGAAATCAGGAGCAGCCGAAAGCTTTGGAGGTCCAACTGCCAGAAACTAACATAGGCTCAAACTCGCATTCAGTCAAGCCCCGGTTTGCATTTAACTTCCTTACAGTGTTTTGCAGTTTTATTTCACCTTACGTCTTCAGATGATTGTGCATTACGTTTAAGGTGTTTGACATCCACTTGCATGGCCCACAAATCCTATGGAGTCTTGGGTAGGTCTACGGCCCGTTGAGTAGACCCTGCTATGCTTATGCTCATAGGAATTCGGTAGAAGTCGAGTAGTTGGAATCTACTCGCGAGATAGGAATTTTGTCACACGGGAGATTCTGAAATAAGAAAATGGTTTATGAATATGGAATTGAGACCGAGCAGTGGGTAGGATGCAGCGAGACGTGGTCTCACGTGCATAGCCCTGCTTGTGTCGATTAGGTCCATTTCGTGTGCGGTCCTGCTGGACAAGCTTGAATTGTACCGGCGACATACTAGAGGAATGGGCTCCAGTAAACTGACGTAGCTTGATACTGGTTTGCTGAGGCATTCCGTTCCATTTTATAGGCGTGGGTTGAGGGCAGCAAGGTGTAAATGAGCTGGTGGGCATGTCAGTGTACGCCCCACCCAGTGACCTCCTTCTCGTGATGGATCGACCGGTTCGACATTCGAGTGTTTAGTGAAAGGTGGACATATACGACTAGTACTGAATTGTTATGTAGGTACTGCTGTAAGTACTCGCTGGCATTTCCGAAAGTACATATGTGTCGTGTTGTTCTGGGTATGTCCTGATTGCAATCACCGTCCCTCGCGGTAATAGAGTACCACTTGTTCACTGGGCAATGATGTAGTAAATACTGAAGAAGTCAGGAGAATATGATATATTGGTTTACAAATTGCTTGGACAACCTTGTTTGGCTTAGAGATAGTACAATTAAAAGCTTACAGTTTCCCCATACTTTACCTATAATAGCATTATGTGCTTTGTGCACGTCATATCATCGACAAAGCGTTTCTTGTTTGATTGTGGAGTCTATGATGTGTCGTGCCTGAAGAATGTCATGTGCTACTTAAAATATGAATATAAGGATCCATTTGTATGCGAGTACTTATGCTTTACTTACCTAAGCTTAGTATTAACCCTTGCATATGTCTAGTGAGACGGGTTAGTCTTGCTGAGCCTTATGCTCACATTTGCAGTTAACGAGTTTTTGCAGATTATAGGACTGATGACGGTTTGATGACGAGGCTACACCCCCTCCAGGGTTTACAGCCGAGTGGGAATCCTGCACGCCGCCGTAAAATGTGTGTTGCTAGTGCGAAGTATCCAAGGCATGGATGACTTTGCTTTTGCATAGCTAGTGCTGAGAGCTTAGCTATGATGTATAGTTCTCTTTCCTTTCGTTTTACTTTAAAACTTCCGTTGTGCTTTTAAATAAAGACTTGGTATTGTAAATTTATTCTCGTTCTATTCTTGTATACTGTTGGGTGTCGCATCGCATGACACCACCCAATGAGATCCTTGGCGGTCGGGATTCCGATCCCCACCAGATTCAGCGGGGTTAACAGTCCCGTCAAATTTCTCTGGCCAATGAGGTCGGAACTTCTGTGGCAATCTGACCATGCGTAGGTGCATGGCCAAGGCAGAACAGCCTCCTCCTACACCCTCAGGAGCAGGATCGTCCCTTGACTCTCGCCTCTCACGAGCATGCTCGATGTGGACGCGGCCAACCTGTTGCCGGTAATGACGATCAAGCTCCGTCCAGAGGTCGTGAGTCGAAAGCCTTGTTACCGTGTGCATACGTCACGCCAGGGAAGGCAGCGACGTCGCCTGTTGAGATGTAGCACGTCTCCTTTGCTGCGAAGCTTGCGGATTGAGTCTACCCGACAAAGTCCGATGCTGTGATGGGGCCAGCCCCGAGGGGGGGAGGACCTTGATTACTGATGCCATCGGTTGCTGCTGCAACCAGGTGATCCACATCAGCTCTCCACTGCTCTATCGGACCCTCGGGTGCTCCTGGAGGCGATGGACGATGGAGAAGAGCACACGCAGCATTAAGCGCATGTTCGGGGTTGTTGTTCGCCGATGCAATGATCGATGCGGACACTCCATCTCGACGTCCAGCTTGATTCGTCGGAGCGGATGGTGGTGGCGGTGGAATGATTCCTGCTGGAACTAGAGCACCTACTGGCTCCTGCATGTTGTAGGGATTGCCTCCAACAGGTTGCGCAGCATGGTTACCGTTGGATGATCCAGCAGCAGAATTCACCATCTTGGAATCTCAGGCGCCCCTACCTGGCGCGCCAACTGTCAGGGTCTAATTCCGGCAATTCTCCTGGCACTACTGTTAGTAGATCGCGGAGATTCTTAGTTTGGTTGGGGCACGCGGAGATTCAGAGCAAGATGGTGATTTGACATGAGGATTTACGTGGTTCGGGCCGCCTGAGCGTAATAGCCTACTCCACGGGTGTGTGTTGTTGTTGTATTGAGCGTATGAGCGCTAGTGTGAGAGAGAGAGGCCAAAAAATTCTCCCTGTGTATCGCTCGGCTAGTCCTTTTATAGTACAAGGGCTGGCCGTTACATCATTAGCCTGACCCGACATGTGGATCTTGCGGTTACTGATGCCTAATACACAGTTAAATGTTCTTAATTCCCCTTAATAGCATGGTAATGCGCCTTAATGGTGGCGTTACTGGTATTAACAGTCATCCGATCATGTGTCATTAAGATAGCATTAATGACACATAATCAGGTCTTGAAGTCTATAATGTTCCTTGAAGGTCCGAGTCGTTGGAGGTCCATCAATCTTCATGTTGAGGTTGAAGGTCTGATGGTTGGATGCGTGGCAGCTCTGGAGCTTACCGTCTTGGACGAGTAGGTCCGGTGCTGTTGTACACATGTCGGTACCGGAGCTTCCCTCCGTCGGGGGTTAGGTCCGGGGTGCCACACAGGTATCTAGTCCAGAGCTTTCCCATGTATGGAATGTAGCTCCGGTTTTACGATACACGTGGCGGCATTGGAACTAACCATATGAGGGAGGCAGCTCCGATCTGAGTGACACGTGGGTCCTTCGGGGGTCTTCAACTCAGATATGTGGAGTTCCTTTGCACTCTTTGCAGTTCCAAGGGGTATCCGGTACGCAGGGTACCGACAACCTTGATTCTTATTCCAAAGATATTGAGTTAAATCCTTAAGGACGCAACCAAAGCCAAGTAAGCCGCAAGAATGCAATTCCTTGCTAGTTGATTTGGATCTCAATACACCTTGATTCTTATTCCAAAAAGATATTGATTTAAATCCTTAAGGACACAACCAGAGCAAAGTAAGATGCAGGAATAGCTACATCTTATATTATACGACTCATTGTGATCACGGAAATCAGAGAGTTAAGATCCAACACTGGAATCAAGATTGGGACAGTAACGTCTTCAAAGGAGAACACTAATTACTGAAGCTAAAAAACTTTAGAGTTGAATGTTTCTTCCTAATGGAAACAGGATATATCATTTAAGAATAAAGAGGAACACTTCAGAATACCACTAGAGATTTATAGGGAGACTTAAACACTCCAGTTTAACCTCACCTACATCAAGTAGCTAACTTCATATCACCGGGAAGAAGACATATATCACAAGAAATCAGATGAATGGTGCAGTAGACTATTACGGACTAGCCACACCGTCAAGGAATCTACATGGGAATGCAAAGAGTTGTTCCATCTAATTAAGCAGGATAGTTATTAGAATCACCGATAACCTATCAATTTCCATTTACTAGAATCTCAGGACGAGATTTCTTTGAGGCGAAGGATTGTAAAAGCCCATTTGAGAAGAAACAAAAATGCGTAAATGTGAACTTGAAATTTTTTAAATTGAAATAGCAATTCAAACTCCCATGAACTAAGTAATTAACAAATAAGGTTATAAAAATAGGACTTCTAAAATCTTCATATTAAATGAGAGATTGTGATGGTATGATTGCATTTAAGCAAGTAGTTATAAAAAGAGGAAATTCTAAATACAATTCAAAAGGCAATGTGGGGTACAAATACAAGTTTCAAATAAAAGCAAATGTAAAATCCAAAAGAAAAGTATTAAACTCAGCTCAGAAATTGGTTAGAGGAAGATACAAGGAAAAATATTAGCAGTGTAATTGAGGATGAACTTAAACTAAGTTATGAAGGAGGGTGTTTTAATTAAAAGTTCACATACAGGTTAGCTAAACTTAAAATTCTAGACCACCAATGTATGTTCCATGTTCCAAACATGAGACCTACCTAACCTTATCAGGTTCTGACCGGATATTAATTAAAACAAGTCATGTGGGAAAAATGTAAAATCCCACTTAATCCTAAATATGAAATTCAGTTGTCAGTTAAATTTAAATTTCATTGGGTTCAAGATATGGTCATGTACATAAACTTGAACCTATTCAATTCCTTTTTCTTCTCATGTTTTAAATTTTATTAACATGAGAAGCATATTTCACCAATAATCATAAAATAATTCAAATACCGTCTCTGCAAAATTTTGGAATATTTGAATGGGGTTTGCTTGGGCAAATGAATTTATAGTACCTCATGTACTCAAATAAACAAACAGCATATACCTACTGTATACACATGCCCTGTCAAAGACATTCAAATCTGAGGCTATAAATTTTTCTACAGTCTTCTAAAATTGCAAATAAGCTCCTTGAAAAGTTTCATGAATTTTGGACTCCATTTGTTATTTTATTTGAGACGCTCAGCGAATTTGAATCAAGTTTAAATTCAAATTCAAAATCTGGTCAAGTATACTTGAACATAAATATTTTAACACACCATTGTGTTAATCACATTTTTCTTGACATAGCCATGAAGTTTCATGATTTTTGGAGTTCATTTACTATTTCTAAATGAATTACGAAAAGGACAGTAGCTGTAAGGCTGACTGGCGGGGCCCACCAGTCTGTAAACCCACGTGGGCCGCAATCCAGCGCACTGCGTGCGCCACCGCAACGGCGTGCATGCCCAGCGCAACAGCGGCGAGCTACCGCCGTTTGAGCTCTATAAATAGCGCCCCTGGCTCCTCCTTATCACTCCACGGTCGACCTTATCGCCTTTTGCCCCGCTGAGCCGAAGGTCTGCGCCATTTTCGCCCCGCACGCAAGATTCTGACCGCCGGCGCCACGCGCCCGTTGCCGGCCAGCCGGAGGCCTCTCGTGCCAAGCTCTCAACGGCAAGGTTGTTCCCCACTCTCTCGTCTAGCCTCTGGTTCACTCCTGTCGTTCTTTCATTGAGGTTTTGGCCGGTATTTTGAAGCAAACCCGGAGCTCGCCGTCGTGTTCACCGTGCGTTGTCTCTGCTCCACGGTGCCAGGCTGCTACAAGCAGTTTCGTGCTTCGACTCCAATAGCAAACTGATGCGCCTGGGCACGCTCTGCACGACGGTGAAAGCCGCTCCTTGTTTACGTGAGTATCGAGCAAGTTAGCAAAGTTTTACTTTCGGCCGAAGCTAATGAACTTGCTCGGTTTTTCATTCAATTCAAGTTCGACACTTAATTACTCTCCACAATTGCTAGCAAATAGTTTCTACACATCTTTGTGCACCCTCTCGAACTGGAATCACCAAAAATAATCGACCGTACCTCGAGAATCACGAGTTCTTTCCTCCGCCATTAAGAAGTTGCCTCTGTCGCCGTCGATGATGGTTTTGCCGACCGTTACGCGACGATCTCGCTTTCCCATCACCTTCCTCATGGTTCCAGAAGACTTTCCCCACATTTTTCGAAGAGTTTTAGCAACGGATCGACTGGTTCCAACATGGCCGGAACCCTAGCTGCTGCCGCCGCCGATGCGCCGCTATTTCCGACCGTCGGCGAGCCTCCCCGACCCTACCATCGTGCTCAGCGCAGAATTTTAATGTTGGGCGCACGAAATTAGGTGCTTCGGTGGCCGGAAACTTGGATCCGGTGAGTCTCGCCAGAGCGCGCCGCCGCGGAAGCCCTGCGTGCCGCCCTCGTCGGGAGGTTGAAGACGACGCAGCGGGCCCCACATGTCAGCGTATTTTAACCCCGTCGGATCAGGTGTGGCCACGGGATTTGTTGTGGCTACGCGGTGTATCTCTGTGGTCCCTGTGTGGTGTGAATGCCATTGGTCCATTTTAAACGGTGGGGTCCACGGTTTAATTCAAGCTAGAATTTAAATCCAGATTTGACTCCAACTTAGAAAATCCATAACTTTCTATAGACTGCTCCAAAAATCTTCAAACAAATTTTGTTTGGAAGCCCTTGAGCTCTAGTTTCTTTTAGTACCAATTAGGTTTTGTGAAACTTCCTTTTAAATTCTATAGAAAACAATCTTTCTAAATACAAATACAATCTTTCCAGATGAACTGTCCACTGGAAAAATCCCCAAAATTCACATAAAATACAATATCCTATTCTTGATTGGCCGAAAAAATTTAGGAGCCATTGCACCTCTATAACCCTCTGTATAATTTAATTACCTATTTCAGTCATTGAATTATTACAGCTATTCAGTTGCTTTGTTATGTCCCAAATTTTAACTGGACACTCCGTTAGTCATATACTAGCTCCTGTAAACATTTGAGATTTAATTGACTTAGTCTCCTGGTTCTAATTCAGTTTCCATCTTAATGTTAGTTGAAAAGCTAAAATTCAGATATAAAATAATTCCAGGAATTCTTGCCAACTTTGAAATTTAATATCTCCTTCACCAAGGCTTAGAAATTTATGAAACCAATTTTGCTAGAACCAGAACAACATACTTCTATCATGATCATCAACTGCCAGCTATGTTCAAGCTACAGTTTCTTCTCTAAAATTCTTGGGAGTTTACTGCTTGCCATAATTTTAGAGACAACAAACTACTTTGATCATCTCCTGTTATTTGCAAGAGTATTTGTCGACTGTTGGAGTCGGCAGATCTCCTGACACTGCTAAAGTGTTGAAGGAGTTTGTGGTTCGGTGTGGGCGCGCAGAGACTCAAGAAGGTGAATTGCGATTTAACACAGGAGACACAAGGATTTACGTGGTTCGGGCCGCCTGAGCGTAATACCCTACTCCACGGGTGTTTTGGTGTTGTATTAGCTTGTCAAGTATGATCGCTTGTCCACGTCCGTGAACGTCTGTTCTTCTCCTCGTGTATCGTTGGCTTGTCCTTTTATAGTACAAGGACATACCGTTACAAGCTAGCCTGGCCCGACATGTGGCCCCGGCGGTTACTAGTATTGATACACGATTAATTGCTGTTAATGATTCTGTAACGGGCTCCGACAGTGCCGTTACTGGTGTTAAGATTGTCCGTTTAAGCGTCATTAATACGGCATTAATGATGCTTAATCGGGTCTTGAAGTCCTTGGCTCTCCTTTCAAGATCCGGAGCCGTTACAAGGTCTTCTGGAGGTTAGAGGCTGCCAGCTCCGACATTTGGACATGTGGCAGCTCCGGAGCTTGCCGTGGGAAGCAGGTAGCTCCGGGGCTACCTGACACGTGTCAGGTCTGGAGCTTCTCTCGGTCAGGGGTTAAGTCCGGAGGTGCCATTTTGGTACCTGGCCCGGAGCTTCCCCCTTGTGGGCGGTAGCTCCGGTTTGGCAGTACACGTGGTGACCTAGGGGTTAACCATGTTGGATAAGCAGGTCCGGTCATGTCTGACAAGTGGGCCTCCGAGGGTCTTCAATCCAAGTAGATGGTCTTCCCTCGAGATCTTTGTAACCTCAGGGGTGTACGGTTTTTAGGGTACCGACAGTGGCCCCCTGGACCTACCTTCGAGGAAGGTCACTGGGGTGAAGTCGTTCCGTCGGAGGTGGGTCCATCCTTTCGACTCTTGAACTGGGTCTTCAAGGGTCTTCGGAGGTGCCGTTGGCAGGGTTTTACAGTTAGATCCCGCAGCGCGGCGCACCTCAGGCGGCAGATGAGATCTTTGACTTCGGATCTCACGCAATTGAAGGTCGCCGGTTCCCGATACGAAAACCGTATCGGTTCCGCGCGTCCTGTCAGGCCGCCGCCTTTGGGTTTCCCGCCTCGTGATGACAACCGTTCGCCTGGGTAAGAGCCTCGACTTGATCGTCGGGGTGGTCCCGGGCCCTCTTGTCATCGGTTGGGTTGAATTCTTGAGTAGTATCTTCGACTTCCCTGAAGTTTCCATCCAAGCGTTACGAGGGCTTACTTAAGAAGGAAAGCGCGCACCGTCGGGAGTTCTTTACGCCTCTCATCTGATCTTGCGCTCAAACTCCCGACTCGTATTTCGCTCCTCTTCTCTTGCCTAGCTGTGCCGCGATGGAGTTGGGTCTGCGTGAGAGTCGCCTGAAGACTGACAACGATTTGAAGAAGGTCCAGGCCCTCATGGGGTGGTCCTCGGACTTCTTCAACCGCTTGGTCCGTGCCGGCGGGGAGCTCCCCTTTGAGAAGGAGCGCGCTGGCGAGATGGTGTACTTTTCTTCGTACGCCATGGTGGGGCTGATCCCACCTTTTTCTTCTTTCTTCTTGATGCTGCTAGACTTCTATGGTCTGCAGCTTTACCACCTTGGCCCTCACTCCATTCTCCTCGTGTCCATCTTTGTCCACTTCTGTGAGATGTGGGTGGGCATCCCCCCCTGCGTCGAGCTCTTCCGAACCTTCTTCACCGTTCACACCACCAGCCGGAGCAATGAGTACTTTGGCTTCTACTACTTCGTGAAGCGCAAGAAGTGCCCATTCAAGTACCTCCGGTTGTTCCCTTCTGGGAAGTGGGATGACTGGAAGAAAGATTGGATAGTCATCAGGGTGGAGGAGCATGAGCGGTTGGAGCTGCCAGACGGTCTGCCCGGCATCGACACGTCGATATGGAGTGAAGTTCCGGTGCTGGCGAAAGCTTTCGACCCTGCCCTGACCAGGATCCGCCGATGCGTGGAGGGAGGATTGACTCCCCAGGCAGTGTTCTGCAACTTCCTGACCAACAAGTGGGCGCCGCTGAAGAGGAGGGAGAAGCTCGCCTGGGCCCTCAACAGCGTGATGGACGAGGACCGGGTTGAGACCGGGTTGAAGTCCAACATGGTGGGGAAGACCTTGGAGTTCCACCTCAAGAAATTCCAGCACGGCATCGACGTCGACGGAGATTACTTGACTCCGCCGTCAGCCTTTCTCCCTCTGAACGTGGAAGTGGAGTTCAGCAGGGAGCTCCGGCGGACGATGCCCGCGTTTGACGACCTTGGTGTCGTCGAGAGAAGATCAACCACCCGGGTGGCAATCCCCGGGGTGCCCGAAGACGGCTCGGTCCCTGCTCCACAGCCGATGGTCGAGGTCATCGGCAAGGGCAAGGAGCAGGCGGAGGAGCCGGAGAGTCGGAAGAGGAAGCTACGACATGCCAACGGAAGGTCCGTCAGGCCCGCTACTTCCGCCTTGGTTCCTTCTCCCTAGGGGGGAAGATCTTCTGCGCCGTGGCGACTGTCCCCATAGTGGGGTCCTTCCGGAACGATACTGTTCCTGCAGTGGGATCCTCCCGGAGCGCGTCTGTCCCTGTGGTGGAGCCCTTCAGGGGTGCTAGCTCCGGGTGCACGACTCCGGCACCTGGGACGGTGGGAGCCTCCGGGTCTAGGGGTTCCTCCCGATCGAGGAGAGCCTCGACCCGGGAAACGCCCGTGGCTGCAACAAGTTCTGGGGGGGGGGGGGGGGTCTCCCGGAGCTCCTACGCCGACCATGGCCAGCCCGGAACATCCGGGAAAAAGGTTCCGCGCAAGATGGTGCGGAAGCCTTCCAAGGTAATTTTTGATCTTTACCTTGGTTAACTTTTTAGTTGTAGCGATTGTTTGTTAATTTTCTTTATCCATCCTCTGCAGTGTCCCCAAGAAGGGGAGTGAAGCTCCACCCTCGGCCACGATTTCTGAGGCCGTGGGAGCTTCTGCTCCTGTCCCAGTGCCGCCCCAGGTGGTGGCTGAGGCTGCGACAGCTCCGACGCCGGCTGTCGTGGTCATGAACCTCGACTCATCCCCAGAATTTCCCGTTGTAGCGCCGGACCACGGGAGTGAAGACACACCAACGGCACTTGTCTTGGAGGTTGAAGCTCCGGGTCCTGGTGCTGCAGTGGTGGAAGCTCCGGCTGTAGAGCCAGAAGAAGTAGTAGTCCCGGCCTCGGAGCCGGAACTCGTCAAAGCCCCGGCGATTGAACCGGTGGTGACTGAAGCTCCGGCATGCGAGCCGGAAGTCGAGGTAGTTCCGGCAGTTGAGACGGTTACCTCGGAAGCACCGGTCGCTGAGCCGGTTATTGTTGGAGCGCCGGTCACAGAGCCGGCGGTTGAAGAGGCGAGGGAGCTCGAGCCTCCCTCGGAAGAGGTGTCCCGGTCGGAGCCTGTAGCAGCTCCTGTTCCGGAGGCGACGACGTTGATGGTACCTGCGGCCGAGCCGGAGTGCCCAAGCGAAGTCGCTGGCCCCCTGCCCGAGGGGGCGAATGAAGACTTGGCGGCGGGGACTTCTTCGATGGCGACTGAGGCCATCCCGGAGGACGACCCTAGTGCCTTGGAAGCTCAGGGTGCCACTCTCGTAGAGTGGGACCCAATTTTTGTATGTGAAGACCCGCTGGAACTAGCGGTGGAGACCGCAGCAGGTCCGGAGCCTATCTCGCTGTCGATGTCTATCGACAACGCCTGCTCCAGTCTACGTCAGGTCCAACTGGCCTTCTTCCACGACAGCAAGGCTCTTGAAGAGGAGCGCCAAACCCTTAGGCGGTGGCGTAATCGGCTCCACTTCGAGACTAAGCTGGCGCAGTCGAGGCTAGCGGACGACAAGGAGTGGATTAAGCGGGAGAAGATCCGCCTGGAATACTGGGACAAGCTGTTGGATGAGAGGGAGAGCATGACCCATGCCCTCGACACTCAATCCCGGGAGATCCACGATCAGGCCAAGGCTGCCAACGACGCGGCTAATGCTCGGTACGAGCAGCTTGAGGCCATCAACGCCGCACTCATCAAGCGCCGAGAGGCACTTGAAGGGAGGGAGAGACGGCTCGAGGACGAAGAGCAGAAACTCCTGGAGCTGCGGGATGACGTCCTGAGGTGGGAAGAGGAGCTTGCCGAGAAAGTAGCTCTGGCTGACAAGGGCCTCGAGGAGCGCCTTAAGAAGTTGGAAGAGCGCTGCCTCGAGGAAGAGGAGAAGACCTGGGTGCGGGGGCAGGAACTCTACGAATATGAGTGTGCCCTCGTTGCCCGGGAGAAGAAAGTGGAGGCTAGGGAGAAGGACCTGGTCGATTGTCGGAACAAGATCCACCTCTGGGAGGAGGAGCTCGGAAGACTTGAGAGGCGGGTTGCTGCAAAGATTCAGCAAAACGCCAAAGAAGTTGAGCGCCTCGCCCGTGAGAATTCCGAACTGACGGCGGCCAAGAGATCCCTGGAAGAGGTGAAGAGCCTGAGAATGGCGGACTCCCTGCAGTTTTGGGAGTTCCTGGGCAAGGCCAATGATGCGCTGACGCCGATGGGTTTCAGCCCCGTGCGCCCGGATGATCCGGAGCCGGAGCCGGACCTTGCGCTGCAGGCGTTGAGCGCAGCAGGTAGCAAGCTCTCCAAGGTGGGCGACGTCATCGCGGACCAAATGGAGGTCGAGGGGCAATCCCTGGCGAGGAACGTCACAGAATATGTGTTGACGTGCTACACCAGCCGGAACCCTCAATTTCCTCAGGACCCAGTGCTTGAAGGCCCCGTCGAAGGAGAAGGCAAAGCTACCCAAGCCAGCGTGTCGGAGGTCGCCCAGAAGGTCGCCGAGTTCTTCCATAGGGTTTAGGACCATCTCTTTAGCTCTCACATGTATTTTCTCTTCTTCTTCCTCAATTTTGTAATCCTTTGTCTCCAGATGTAATCTCCTGTCTCCAGATGAATGAAACCCCCAAATTTTTGCGAATTTCATTTTTTGTCTAGATGTACACAATTTGATTGTGAACATGTACCAAAAGGATATTGAGTTTTGTTGAAGACGCATTTGCTCCGAACTTGTAGAATTTAGGTCCGAAGTCTTCGATAGTGAAGGTCCCCTGAGGTTGTCGGCGCTTAGAAGCTCCGGCATTGTCCATCGCTGGAGCTTGGTAGCTCCGGCAATAGCCTCTATCAACACGTAGAGCGTCGATAGTTAGTCCTCCGAGGTGTCGGAGCTTAGTAGCTCCGGCAGTGACCTTTGCCAACACTTGGTTTGTTGGCAGCAGACTCCATTTACGGGGTCTTCTCACCATCTTTTACTCATCGTCGACGGTTGACCCCCTTGAGGGAGTCAGAGCTTGGTTAGCTCCGGCTTTTCTCCATCAACGTAGATTTTATTTTTCCTGCATACTTAAGCCAAGAAAAATGGCAAAATTCGTTCCTTGTCTATAATTTCGTCGCGGCTTACGATTTCTCAAGAAAATTTTAAGTTGAACGCGATTTAAATACAACCGGATGCGTTGTCTTTTTTCTTGGATCCAATTGTCCATGGACCCGCCTTACTTCGGCCTGCCGGGGTGTAGGTAGAGTGGCGTACTTAGGGTGCTTGACCAGGCTAAGTCGATAGCACACTCCGGCCCTAGATTGGCTTGGCGGCTTTCAGGCGAGTTAGCCACAAACGATATTTAAATCCAAAAGATCTGACAATGCAACTCGAATCGTATATAAACCGGTCAAACTAAAATTTCTTAAGGATTGCACGTCTCTATTATAGACAAGAAAGAGAAAAATAAAAATGTCGAGCCTGCACAAAATGAATGCACGTGGAGTCTATTTCACATGAAGATGTCTTTCATTATAGGTCCGGGGTACAGGGGAAACAAGTACACTCTTAGGGTACGGAACCAGGCTAAGTGTGTTTGGTTTCTCGTTTGACCCAGGGTAGTTAGCCACACTTTTAGTCCGGAGACTGTGACAAGTGTTGCATGAGCTTTGCAAACCTTTCGGGAAAGGTCCGGCTGCTCTCCCGGAGGAACTACCCGCCTATGTACAATGACTCTATAACATACATCTCAAGTTACGTAAGACTCACCTCCGTGGAATTAAGTGTAGAACTTACGGAGGTGCTCGATGTTCCAAGGACTTGGGAGAGGTGTCCCATCCTCGGTAGCCAAGCGAACGCTTCCGGAACGGGATACTTTGATCACTCAGAAGGGTCCCACCCAGCCGAGGGAGAGTTTGTTTATCCCTTCTCTGGATAGTATTCTCCGTAGCACCAGATCGCCTTCCTCGAGCTGTCGGTTGTGTACGTGCCGCTGGTGATAACGCCGTAAAGCTTGGCGATATCGGGCATTCCGAACAGCTGCTTGGCACCTTCCCTCCTCGAGGAGGTCTAGGTCTTCACGCCAGAGCTGGTCCTGCGCGGCTTCGTCGAAGGTCCGGACCCGGAGCGAACCCAAGGTGATTTCCGGAGGAAGGATTGCTTCAGCTCCGTACACCAGAAAGAAGGGTGTTTCTCCGGTTGACCGGTTTGGAGAAGTCCTGTTGGCCCATAGAGTGGGCGGAAGCTCTTCGATCCAGTTGGCTCTGTGCTTTTTCAAGCGCTCATAGGTGCGTGTTTTGAGTCCTTTAAGGATTTCTGCATTTGCTCTCTTGGCTTGGCCATTGCTGGCTGGATGAGCTACAGAGGCGTAGCAAACTTGTATGCCGAGGTCTTTGCAATATCCTTGGAATGCGGAGCTTGTGAATTGAGTCCCATTATCAATGATGATCTTGTTTGGGACTCCAAATATGCTCACAACGGATTGCAGAAAGTTGATAGCAGATTGCTTGTTGATCGTCACAACTGGAGTTGCTTCCGGCCACTTGGTGAACTTGTCAATGGCGACGTAAAGGAACTTGTAACCTCCGACGGCTCTTGGGAAGGGTCCCAAGATGTCCATCCCCCACACAGCGAAGGGCCATGTAGGAGGTATCATTTGTAAGGGCTGAGCAGGTGTATGAATTTGCTTTGCATGAAATTGGCATGCTTCGCATTTCTTCACCAGCTCAGTAGCATACTGGAGCGCTGTAGGATAGTAGAAGCCATGCCGAAAGGCTTTTCCGACCAGCGTGCGGGAAGATGCGTGGTTCCCACACTCGCCTCCATGGATTTCTGCGAGGAGCTCGCAGCCTTCTTCCCTTGTGACGCACCGCATTAGGATGCCGTTGGCACCGCGCCAGTAGAGATCCCCTTCTACCAGCATGTATCTTTTAGCCAATCTTTTAGCCAATCTGACTACCCGGTCAGCGGATACATCATGGTTAGGAAGGATGTTGTCTTTCAAGTAGTTCCGGATCTCCGAGATCCATGCATCGGAACTGACTTGAGCATTTGAGTCTTCTGTGTTGGGTTGCTCGGAGCTTCCGGCAGCACCTACGACCCTTGATGGCTGCCATGGTAACAGGGCCATCGGGACCGTCAGCTTCGGGATGCTGATCTCGCCCCCTTCGTTCAGTTCGGCAGGCTGAACTGTGGGTTTTGACAACCTCCGGACAAAGATTCCGTCAGGAGCCGGAGCTCCAGTTGACGCTTTGGTTGAGAGTTCGTCAGCTTCAGCGTTGTGGGCACGCTGAACATGGTGGAGGTCTAGGACTTCAAAGTCTTTTTGAAGCCTCTGGACTTCAAGGAGGTAAGTAGCTAGCTGGAGATTATTGCAGGAGCATTCACCCTTCACCTGCTTGATGATGAGCTGTGAATCTCCTTTGACCAGCAGTTGCTTGACACCGTATGATAGTGCCACCTTTAGTCCGTAGATGAGTGCTTCATACTCCGCCATGTTGTTGGTTGCCTTGAAGTCAAGGTGCACCATGTATTTTACCTTCTCTCCAGTCGGTGCAAGGAGAAGGATTCCAGCTCCGGCCCCCTGCTTCTGCATGGAGCCATCAAAGTAGAGGGTCCAGTGAGGCTCGGTGAAGGTTGGAGCTTGATGCTCCGTCTTCTGTTCACTGGGGCCCCCAGGGTTTGATGGATAGGGAGTCCATTCCGCCACGAAATCTGCCAACGCTTGACTCTTGATTGCTTGCCTCGGAATGAATTCGAGATCGAATTCAGCCAATTCCGCTACCCACTTTGCGATATTCCTAGTTGAATTGGGATTATGCAAGATTGCTCGAAGTGGATAGGAGGTCACCACCGAGACTTTGTGAGCTTGGAAGTAGTGTCTAAGCTTCCTGGAGGCAATAAGAACTGCATAAAGCAGCTTATGCACCTCTAGGTATCGAGTCTTGGCATCATGTAATACTTCACTGATGAAGTATACCGGGCGTTGAATGGTCCGGACCCTCCCGGAGGGGTCCGGGGTTTCCACTTCATTGATCCGGACCCTGTCGGAGGAGTCCATATTCTCTTCGGGGACTTCCGAGTTTTGGATGGAGGAACCCGGAGCTTCTTCAGAAATGACCTGGACCCTCTTAGAGGAGTCTGGGTCTTCTGAAGTGACTTCTTGTGGATTTGAGTCTGGGAGCTGGGACCCAGACTCACTTTCAGGAACCTCCAGACCCTCCGAAGGGGTCTGGATTCCTGAGTATGGGGTAGTTCCGGTCTCTCCGCAACCAGAACCATACTGACGACTTCGTCAGTAGCTGAAATGTAAAGCAACAAAGGCTCACCAGGGTTCGGAGCTACCATAATTGGTAGGGTGGTGAGGAACTGTTTCAGCTCCTGGAATGCCTTCTCTGCTTCTTCGGACCATTGGAATGGTACGGACTTCCTCAACATCTTGAAGAAGGGAAGTGCCCGTTCCGCCAGTCTTGATATGAACCGGCTGAGGGCTGCTAGACACCCAGTTAACTTTTGGACGTCTTTGATGCGGGTTGGTGGCCGCATGTCTTCAATGGCTTTTATCTTCGCCGGATTAGCCTCTATGCCCCGGTGACGTACCAGGAAACCAAGAAGTTTTCCGGAGCTAACCCCGAAGACACACTTGTCTGGGTTTAGCTTCGTGCGGGTGGCCCGCAGCTTGTCGAAGACAGTCTGCAAGGTGTCCAAGAGGGACTCCTTGTTCTTGACCTTGACCATGATGTCATCGACGTACACTTCCACTATGTCTCTGATGAGTTCTTCAAAAGTTTTGTACATAGCTCGTACAAAGTTGAAGCTGCATTCTTGAGACCAAATGGCATGGCTGTGTAACAGTATAATCCATCTACTGTGATGAATGAAGTATGCTCTTCATCCTCCCTAGACATTCTGATCTGATGATACCCAGAATATGCGTCTAGGAAACACAGTAAATCACACCCAGAGGTGGAATCCACTATCTGATCTATTCTAGGTAGTGGGAATGGATCTTTTGGACATGCCTTATTCAGTGTGGTGTAGTCGATGCACATCCGAAGCTTCCCGCCGGCCTTGGGCACAACGACTGGGTTCGCCAGCCATTTTGGATGGAAGACTTCTCGGATGAATCCGACTTCGAGCAACTTCTTCACTTCTTGTCGGATGAAGTTCTGCCGCTCTACGGATTGCTTCCGAGGCTTCTGATGCACAGGCCGAGCATCGGGGTAAATCTTCAGATTGTGCTCAATCACTTCCCTGGGGATCCCAGGAATTTGTGACGGTTGCCAGGCAAACACGTCAAAATTAGCCCGGAGGAAAGTGATGAGCGCGAGTTCCTATTTGTCGTTCAACCCTCCCGATATACGGGTGGTTTGAGCGGCATCGGAACCAATTTGGACGACTTTGACGGGAATGTCGGTGTCGCCACTTGGCTGCACACGGGGTGCAGAGGTTGAGCCTCGTTGACGAATGCTCGGGGGTTTCGGAGCTTGCTCCTGTCTGGAGTCCTCCTCTTGCGCTGTGGTGAGTGCATGGATCTCCTCCAGAGCAGTTACTCCGGCGGTGCGATCTCCGCGGATCCGGAGAACGCCCACTGGTGTTGGCATCTTCAACACCAGGTATCCATAATGAGCAGCTGCCATGAATTTGTATAGGGCAGGTCTACCCAAGATTGCGTTGAATGGTAAGTTGATCTGAGCGACGTCGAAGACCAACTTCTCGGTGCGATACTTCTCCCGTGTCCCGAAGGTAACAGGTAGAGTTATAGCTCCGAGTGGGGTAATGGCCCCCGGACCTACTCCGGAGAAAGGTCGAGAGGGCTGGAGATCCGAAGGTCGGAGCTGAAGCTTGGTAAAAGCTTCAAAGCTTATGAGGTTCAGCCCCGAACCTCCGTCCACCATAACATGATGGAGATGGATGTTATTAATGGTGGGAGATACCATCAAAGGTAACTGTCCAGCTCTGACCATGCTTCAAGGACTGTCCGAAGCATCAAAAGTGATGGATGTGTCCATCCACTTTCGATGTGGCTCCGGTCTAGCTGTAGGAGCTACAGCGGCCATATCCCGCCGCATAGTCTTGATGACACGACGGGAGGTGATATCCCATGATCCACCAAAAATGGTGTTCATGGTCTTCTGACGCTCGTTGTCAGAGACGTCAGAGTCATCGTCGACGGAGGTGTAGACGGCCTTCAGGACCTTTTTGGGGTCCTGAAACCCTAACTCCTCTTCAGCCAGAGCTTCGTCGACCTTCTGTTTTCCTTCCCTCTGTCGGAAAGGGGACCCTTCCCGGTGCTTGCTGTAGCGCTCGGCAAGGTTTTGGACCTCCCAGCAGTCCTCCAAACCATGGCTGCCCGTTTTGTGAATGGGACACCACACTTTGGGTTTGCCACCGTCTTCGGTAGACGGTCGAGGTCGCTTCTCGGGGCGCGGCCCTCGGCCACCCGGAGTTGCAGCAGCTGCAATGTTGGATGTGCCGGCCGACGGCTTCTTCTCGCCGTTGGTCTTCTTTTTCTTCTTGCCACCCCCGGAGGTAGCGGCTTCTTCTTTGGAGGATTTTTTGTGATCCTCCGAGGCTGGTTTGGAGTGCATTTCACGGCCCTCCGCAGCTCTGGCACATTTGTCTGCCAGGCTGAAGAGTTCCGTGACGCTGGTGATCTCTTTGATCGCCAGCTTCTCCAACATCTTCTTGTCCCGTACGCCCTGTCTGAGTGCCACAATGACAGAAGCGCTTGAGATAGAAGGGATTGTGTTGCGTACCTGAGAGAACCTCTGGATGAAGGACCGCAAAGATTCTCCCCCTTTTTGCACGACCGCAAAAAGGTCCAGCTCAGTGCCTGGTCGGGTGTATGAACTCCCGAAGTTGGCAGTGAACTGACGGCACAGCTCCTCCCAACTGTTGATAGAGTTGGGTGGAAGGCTCATAAACCAGGACCTGGCGGTCCCAGTTAAGGCCACTGGAAAGTAATTGACCATTACAGCCTCGTTTCCTCCAGCTGCCAAGATTGCAGTGGAGTATATCTGAAGGAATTCGGCGGGGTTGACAGTCCCGTCGAATTTTTCCGGCAGGTGTGGCCGGAACTTCTGTTGCCATCTAACCATGCGCAGGTGCATGGTTAGGGCTGAACAGCCTCCTCCTACTCCTTCCTGAGTAGAAAGGTCCTGAGCTTCCCGTCTTTCGCGAGCGCGCTCGATATGGACACGGCCATCCTGTTGGCGGTATCGGCGATCAAGCTCCGCCCGGAGGTCATGAGTCGAAAGCCTGGATACCGTATGAGTGCGTCGTGCCCCAGAGGGCAACGACGTCACCTGTTGTGACGCAGATCGTCTCCTGTTGTTGGAGTCGTGCGGACCAAGTCTACCTGACAAAGTCCGCTGCTGCGACGGGCCCGTCCTGAAGGAGGAGGACCCTGGTTGTTGAGGCGTTCGGCCGCTGCTGCGACCAAATGCTCCACATCGGCCCTCCACTGCTCCATTGCATCTCGAGATGCGTCCGGAGGTGGTGGACGTTTAAGAAGAGCACGCGCTGCATGGAATGCGTGTTCTGGGTTGTCATGACATGCCGACGCAGTAAGTGACGTCGGCGCACCATCACGTTGCCCAGCACGATTTGCCGGAGTAGATGATGGTGGTGGTAGTGTGGCTCCTGCTGGTGCTGAGGATCCTGCTGGTGGCTGGCTGTTGGAGGGATTGCCCCCAACAGCCTGAGCAGCGGGTTGGCCGTTGGATGATCCAGCCGCGGAGTTCACCATTCTCGAAAATCTCAGGCGCCCCTACCTGGCGCGCCAACTGTCGACTGTTGGAGTCGGCAGATCTCCTGACACTGCTAAAGTGTTGAAGGAGTTTGTGATTCGGTGTGGGCGCACGGAGACTCAAGAAGGTGAATTGCGATTTAACACAGGAGACACAAGGATTTACGTGGTTCGGGCCGCCTGAGCATAATACCCTACTCCACGGGTGTTTTGGTGTTGTATTAGCTTGTCAAGTATGATCGCTTGTCCACGTCCGTGAACGTCTGTTCTTCTCCTCGTGTATCGTCGGCTTGTCCTTTTATAGTACAAGGACAGACCGTTACAAGCTAGCCTGGCCTGACATGTGGACCCGGTGGTTACTAGTATTGATACACGATTAATTGCTGTTAATGATTCTGAAACGGGCTCCGACGGTGCCGTTACTAGTGTTAAGATTGTCCGTTTAAGCGTCATTAATATGGCATTAATGACGCTTAATCGGGTCTTGAAGTCCTTGGCTCTCCTTTGAAGATCCGGAGCCGTTACAAGGTCTTCCGGAGGTTAGAGGCTACCAACTCCGACGTTTGGACACGTGGCAGCTCCGGAGCTTGCTGTGGGAAGCAGGTAGCTCCGGGGCTACCTGACACGTGTCAGGTCCGGAGCTTCTTTCGGTCAGGGGTTAAGTCCGGAGGTTCCATTTTGGTACCTGACCCGGAGCTTCCCCCTTGTGGGCGGTAGCTCTGGTTTGGCAGTACACGTGGCGACCTAGGGGTTAACCATGTTGGAGAAGTAGGTCCGGTCATGTCTGACAAGTGGGCCTCCGAGGGTCTTCAATCCAAGTAGATGGTCTTCCCTCGAGATCTTTGTAACCTCAGGGGGTGTACGGTTTTTAGGGTACCGACAGTATTCCTTGTAGTCCCTAACATCTACCATAAAAATCCCAAAGCCAAAGAAGATTATTCCCTCACTATAACCATAGTTAAAAGCTTATGAACTATATGTACATTATAATTTATTAGCATTCCTATATGCGTGTCGTGTAGTGATCAATATTGACGAGAAGTGTCACTTGGATGAGAAGGCCAAGGTGTCCACTTGAAGTCCTTGGTGGAGCCTTATGAGAAGGACCCTTAACAATTGACATTTAATCCAGTCGCAAACTAAGGCAAGTCACGGTTTGTATTTAAGAGCTTTTCAAAGTTTTCCAGTTTATACACTTACGTCTTCAGTTGATATTGTGCATTTACGTATAAGGTGAATGATACTCCACTTGCATGACCACAAATCCCAGGGGTTGGTTGGAACGAGTTACAGTTTGACCTATAGTAACTGCTTTGCTAATGTATAGGAAATCCGGTAGAAGTCGAGTAGTTGGAATCTACTCGCGAGATAGGAATAACAGTTCGGATGAGGGTAGAAGACTAAACATGGCTTATGAAATGAATACGAGACAGGGCAGGGAGAATAGGAGTCGACGAGATGGAGTCTCGGGCGCATAGCCCTGCCTGTGTCGCTAGAGGACCGTGCCGTATACGGCACCGTTGGGCAAGCTTGAACTGTGCCGGTTGCATAATGGTATATGGGCCCATTAAACTGATGTAACTCCAGACTGTGGTGTGGAGACTCCTCTGTTGTCCTTGAATGGAGATGCGAAGGTAGAAAGGTGTAAATCTCCTAGCGAAACATTTTGACGTGTCCGTGTAGGGGACCTTTTGCTCGAGATGAAGAGGTTTGTCGATATTGAGGTCTTGGGTGAAAAGTGGCCACGTATGACGCAGGGAGGAGAGCACGTATGTGTCTCCCACGCTGGCGTGTGTGTCGTGCAGTCCAGGTGTGCCCTAATTGCAATCACCGTCCCTCGCGGTAATACAGTACCACTTGTCCGTCACTGTCGTGACGTAGTAAATACTAAAGAAGTCAGAAAAATATGTTGTATTGAATTATAATTGCTTTGCAACCGTGTATGACTTAGAGATAGCAAAATTAAAGTTTACAGTTTCCCCATACTTTAGCTATAATAGCATTATGTGTTTTGAGCACGTCATATCATTGGCAAAGCGTTTCTTGTTTGATTGTGGAGTCTATGATGTGCCGTACTTGAAGAATGTAATTTGCTACTTAGAACATGATTATAAGGATCCACCTGTAGGCGAGTCTATTTATGCTATTCATTACCTATGCTTAGTATTCATCCCTGCATATGTCTAGTGAGACGGGTTAGTCTTGCTGAGCCTTTTGCTCACGTTTGCGCTTTAACGATTTTTGCAGGTATTAGTTTTATTTCTGTTGTTCAGGTTGTACATGAGATTTCGAGGTATCGAGATAAATCTCATGTGAACCACGCCGCTGCTGAATGTTCTTCTTGTTGCCAATGAGAATTGTCCAAGGGCATGGACGTCTTCTCTCCTGCTTACTTAGGTGAGATTATGAGTATGTATTTTCCGCTGTGTGTGTACCTCTGTCGTACACTCTTTTGTCAAATCTGATTATTCTGAAATGAAAACTTTGTACGTTTTGGTATCCTTTTTGTGTGGGTTGTTAGGTGCCGTATCGCACGGCACCACCCAATGAGATCCTCAGATGTGTGGATTCCGGTCCCCACAGACGTGGTATCAGAGCTTCATTGGGAATAGCACGCTCGAAAAGAGCCTATTTTCGAAAACTCCGGAGTAGTCGAGTGGGGATTAGCTATATGCCCATTAAGGACTATTACTAGTATAATTTATAAAGGTGGTAAACTAACTTATATGTTATTAATTCTGTAACGACGCTCCGACGTCAGGTAAGAGGTAAGGTACGCCACGGTAAGCGGATCAATTGCGGTAAGCTCACCATGCGAGAGGTAGCATGGAAGTTTTCTATGGCTTGGCATGGAAAAGTTAATAGGAGTCTCTGAAACTTTCCATGTTTCTGAGAACCTATGACACGCGGTACCCCAACGTGCTTCAAAGTTAGAGGGAGCCCCCGTCGGGTGGTGTATAACCCGATAGTATGCCTCTCTAGAATAATTCATATTATATGGGAGCATACGAAACACGTATGCCCGAGCGTGTATAAGCTGGTTCATACGGGAGTCTTTGCTGTACAGACGTATTTACAGCCATGTACCTCGAGACATGACATCGCTCGAGGGCGACTCACACCAGAGTCGTATGCATTTACTTTTGTATATTATTGTGACTGCCTGTCGTGTTTCCCTGTGCCGCCCTTGAGGTGTGAAGGTGTGAAAGGGGATTGTTTGTCTTTTGCAGCATTGACTACGGTAGCGACCCGTGTAGCACACGTTTGCGAGTGAACGATATTAGGACCACCTATAAACGTATCCGGGTATACCGGTTAGAATTTTCTTTGGTGAGGCACGTAGTACCGTTAGTATCGACTTTGATACTTGACCATCCCCAACGTCAGAATGATTGCATTACATTTTTAGAAAGTCCGACTACCAGTTGCTGGTAAGTTTTGGACAATGCAAGTTGAATATCACTCATAACTCGTGAAGAATCAAGGTTCTTTATTTCTGGCAGAGGTTTGCTCAACTTCGCCAGGTCGTAATCTTGGTTAGTTGAAAAATAACATACGGATATGATATATGGATAGAAATATCATCAAGTCCACTACAAAGTTCATTTTGGTCTTTAGGACTGAAAATGATCCTACCTTGGCGAAATCTGAACTCCACAAAAACTACTACAAATGTCCTACCCAGTTACACAGTCTCGGTATTTTCACCATAACATCTTGTAGATTAATATTCTGTCCTATTGTGATACATATCTGGAGAGGGCAGAAGCATAACTACAACTTTGTAAATTGAAATGTTTTCTAATTCGACATTGAACCAATCCAAATCCCAGGTTGAAACTGGTACACTGCAAATCTGCGGCAGAAAACCAGTCAACTTATCTGTCGACTTTAGATAGTCATATCTCCTAATTTTAAAACTTGACATAGTCATATATATACATACTCGGAAATCTTAGGAAGTCCTCTATCAACATTCTATTCAACTCCTGGTCTGAATCTTTCATTACCAGAGTCCAATTCCAATTGTCGCAAACGCTGTTCTGGCAGTCCAGGACCAGAAATCATTTGTGCATTGTTAGAATTTGCGAGTTTTTACCTGTATAACGACTTTGTAAGCCTGAACCAAATCTATTTCTAGAATATTAACATGATTTGGTGCCATGTTTATTTTTTCATTACCTCAAGATATTGTTTTGATATACCTGTATAAACTGTGGACAAAACCCACATATACAGGGGAGGTTGTGTCAAAATTTCTAGAAAATTTTAGTCAACTTCAGACCTATATAACTTCTAATACAGAGCTCACCTGGAGGTGTTCAAGTACAATCTGGAAAGGTTATGAAGTTCTATAAAACTTTTGTATTCAACTCAAATCCTATTCCTGCCATTTACTGGGAGCAAATTTCGAATTTATACAGGATGGTCTGCTGGAACAGAACTGAAGTTCATATTCCAGATTAGAGCTGTCTTGTAACCATTAATCAAGTTTCTATAGCTTCCATTCCAGAATTTCTATGGGGACAAAGTAATACATTCTGGAAAGGTTTTTGAGTTTACTATAAATTTGTAGTTGAACTCCAGACCCAATTCTGTATTTAACTGTGAGAAATAATTACATTTCTACAGACTGGTCTGATGGACCAGAAAACTGGACAGCATACCAGTATGCGATGTTATGAACTCAAATCGTTTTAGTTTCACCTTCATATGTCACTCATCATGTCAAGGCGTGATTTCTCTACATGATTGATTAACATAAAGTTGAAACACCATGTTAAGTGATTGGTGGGCAGTATCACTTATTTGGGTCTACTTCAATGTTCTAGTCTTTATTTACACCTGGCATACTGCATTGTTAAGTGATGCATATTACGGTCCTTATTATGATTCCAGTTGGTACTGCAACTTTGGATCTTAACCGTAATGCTCACTCTTGCAGCATGGATCACACTCATTCTGAGGGTGAACCGGGTATTTCTGCTCATGGTGGAGACGACTCAACTCTACCACCAGTGCCATCATCAATTGGATTTGCAGAAGTCTTAGCAAGTATGGCTGAGTCTTTGCAGACATTGGTACAGCGGAGTGTACAACCTGAGGCTCGATCACTTGATCAACCTCAAGTCACATATCTGGATTTCTTGGCAACTCAACCACCGGTTTTCATAGAAGCCTGGGAACTATTGGAGCCAGAACATTGGCTCCGGGTGATTGAAGCCAAGTTTGAGATACTCCAGTGTGATGAGTATTAGAAGGTTTTATTTGCCGCTCAACAACTTCATGGATCTGCAGGATCTTGGTGGTCTGAATATCTCACCACTCTCCCTGGCGGTCATCGGGTGACCTGGGCGGAGTTCCGTGATGCTTTCCGTGCACGCCACATTTCTACAGGGATGATTAAAACCATGTTGGAAGAGTTTGTGGAGTTGAAGCAAGGAGAAATGAGTGCTTATGAATACTCCAAGGCATTCAATCGTTTGGCTCAATATGCGCCTGAGTATGTGAATACCAAGGCGTTGAAGTGTGATTGTTTCTTGAGAAGACTGAACATCGAACTTCGAGCTGGACTGGTGTTATTCAATAACGGCAACTACAATGACTTGGTTGGTGCCGCTATTGTTCGGGAGGATGCAACTGTTCGCTATCAGGTAGAGAAGAGGAAGAGGAAGACATAACTGAAGATTATCAGTTATATTCCTCAGGAGGACCGAGCGGTATATTGCTTACTGTTCGGTCGACAGCTTTGGTCGAGTAAGCAACCACAACAGGTTCGGTATCACTCCTATCCAGTGGAGACTTTATTTGCACCTCAACGAAATGTGCGAGTGTGTCCTGATTCTCCACCGCAGCAGTATCATCTCACTCTTGCAACCCAATCTCTGCAAGATGTGCATGTGGTCAGTCCACCCCAATTCAGTGGAAAGCACAACATGCATTTAGCACGGGAACATCGCAAGATGGAACGTGACCATGTCAAATTGTCCTTTTCCAAGAATTCTGATCAGCACCATAAATTTAAAAAGAAGACCTCATCGAAGTCTGCCATTGTTAATTATGCTTCTATTGAGGACATTCCAGAAGGAGAACCTATTTTAGCAGGCATGTTTACTTTACATGATCAACCAGTAGTCGTTCTGTTTGACTCTGGAGCTACTCATAACTTTGTGAGCAAATCTTTTGTGCTGAAACATCAAGTGCCAATTGTGACTGTCTCACATCCTTCTTGTGTCAGTTCACCTGGGGGGCAATATTTCAGCTAATGAGGTTATCTCTCGAGCACCTTTGTGCATGGGTGGAAGTATCTATCCGGTGAACCTCATCATTTTGGAAGGTCAGCAGATTGACCTCATCTTGGGAATGTCATGGTTGACACATCATGGAGCTATCTTTCATATCAGCTCACGGACTGTCCAGCTGAATTCTCAATTCCATGGTAGGAACACTTTAAGTCTTTTGAATACCGCACCAAGAGTCTCAGCAGTACATCACACCAGTGTCAAGAAGATTGAGGATATACCCATAGTATGTGAATATCTAAACGTGTTTCCTGACGATCTCCCGGTCATGCCACCAGAACGTGACGTCGAGTTCAAGATTGAACTAGCGCCGGGAATCATGCCAATCTCAAGGAAGCCGTATAGGATGGCACTGAAGGAACTTGCGGAATTGAAGGAACAGCTGAATGACTTATTGAGAAAGGATTTTATTCGCCCAAGTTCATCACCTTGGGGTTGTTCCGCGTTGTTTGTGAAGAAGGAGGATGAGACTTTGAGGTTGTGTGTGGACTATCGTCCACTAAATGCAGTCACCATCAAGAACAAGTATCCACTACCACACATTGATATTTTATTCGATCAACTATTGGGTGCTAAGGTATTCTCAAAGATGGACCTTCGTTCAGGTTATCATCAGATTAAGATTCGACCTGAGTACATTCCAAAAACCGCATTCTCGACGAGGTATGTGCTATATGATTATCTCGTCATGTCCTTTGGGTTGACCAATGCACCAGCTCACTTCATGTATCTCATGAATTCAGTGTTTATGCCGGAGTTGGACAAGTTTGTCGTGGTATTCATTGACAACATCTTGGTGTATTCTAAATCTAAAGTAGAACACGCTAAACACATGCATATTGTGTTGCAGCGTTTAAGGGATCACCAACTGTATGCAAAGTTCAGCAAGCATGAGTTTTGGATCCGCCAAGTGCCATTTTTAGGGCACATCATCTCGACTGATGGTACTGTCGTTGATCCAAGCAAAATTGTACAAGTCCTGAAGTGGAAATCTCCCAAGTCCGTACATGAAGTTCATAGTTTTCTTGGCTTGGCTGGCTATTATCGGAGGTTCATTCCGAGTTTCTCAAAGAAAGCTAAACCAATGACAGAATTACTGAAGAAGGGAACAAGATATGTATGGACTAAAGAATGTGAAGAAGCATTTCAAGCTTTGGTGAAACACCTCACAACAGCACCAGTGTTGGCTCAGCCGAACACAACTAAACCGTTTGATGTCTATTGCGATGCATCTGGCATTGGTCTTGGTTGTGTACACATGCAAGATAGAAGATTGATCGCGTATGGATCCCGACAGCTTCGGAATCATGAAAAACATTATCCGACTCATGATCTTGAGCTCGCTGCCGTGGTGCTCGCATTGAAAATGTGGAGGCACTATCTATTAGGCAATCTAGTGCATCTCTACACTAATCACAAGAGTTTGAAGTACATTTTCACCCAGAAGGAATTGAATATGTGACAGCGAAGATGGTTAGAATTGATCAAAGACTATGAAATTGAGATCCGCTACCATCCTGGTAAAGCAAATGTGGTTGCAGATGCGCTGAGCCGCGAGTCTCATGTCAATCATCTATCGATCATTTCAATGGAAGAGGATGAGCCGAGTTTATACTTGGTTCCATATGGAGCGCTCTACAATCTAGCCCTCATCCCTACCATCAGGGAAGATATTGTAGAGGCTCAGAAGGAAGACAAGGGAATGTCGCTCATTCAATGAAGAATGAAGAAGAGGGAGATGAAATGCTTTCGATGTGATGATCATGGTACTATTTGGTTTAAAGACCGTATAGTCGTACCCCATGACATGGAGCTCTGAAAGAAGATCTTGGATGAAGCCAACTTATCCAAGTACTCTATTCATCCGGGTAGTAACAAGATGTACCAGGATATGAAGAAGAAATTTTGGTGGTCCCGGATGAAGCGAGAAATAGTGAAGTGTGTATCAAAATGTGATACGTGTTGGCGAGTAAAAGCCGACCATTTGAGGCAAGCCAGACAGTTACAACCCTTAAACATACCGACATGGAAGTGGGAAGACATCAGCATGGATTTCATTGTGGGGTTACCTCTCACTTTCCGTAAGCATGATTCGATTTGGGTGATAGTTGATCAGTTGACCAAGTCAGTGCCTTTTATCCCTGTCAACACAACCTATCGAGGTCCCAAGTATGCAGAGTTGTATATCACAATAATCATGTGCTTACATGGAGTACCCCGCACTATCATTTCAGATCATGGAGCCTTATTTGTTGCTCTCTTTTGGGAGCAACTCCACGCATCATTGGGTACCAAGTTGATTCAAAGATCTGCTTATCATCCGCATACTGATGGTCAGACGGAGCGAGTAAATCAAGTCCTTGAGGACATGCTACGAGCTTGTGCCATCCACCATGGTAAAAATTGGTATGATCATCTACCATTGGCGGAGTTTTCATATAACAATGGCTATCAAGCTAGTATCCAGATGGCGCCATATAAAGCCCTCTATGGCAGGAAGTGCCGCACACCATTGAATTGGTGAGAGTCTGGTGAAAGAGTGACATATGGTATAGATATGGTCAATGAAGCAGAAGAACGAGTGCGAGTAATCCAAGCCAATCTAAAGGCTGCTCAATCTCGACAGAAGAGTTATGCAGATAAACGACGTCGACCTCTTCACTTCAACATTGGGTATCACGTTTACCTTCGTGTATCTCCAATGAAAGGGATTCATCGTTTTGGGGTAAAGGGAAAGCTGGCTCCACGATTCATTGGGTCGTTTGCTATCACTGAGAAGTGCGGACCTGTGGCCTATCGTCTGGAGTTACTGGCGTCTATCTCTGGAATTCATAATGTATTCCACATCTCTCAGTCGCGGAAGTGTCTTAAATCCCCAGTTGAAGTCCGCACGGAAGATCTTGAAGCTCTACAACCTGATCTCACTTATTCTGAGCATCCGGTCAAGATCATCGATGAGAGAACTCGTACCACAAGAAGCCGCACTCTGCACTTTTACAAAGTCTTGTGGGATAACCATATCGCTGAAGAAGCAACTTGGGAAAGCGGAGATTTTCTTAAATCGAACTATCCGGACTTGTTAGTGGCATATGTTCATTAGATCTTTTTCTTTTATCCTTCCTATTATAATATCGAGAGGAGATTCTTTTAAGGGGGGAGGAATGAAAATCCCACTTAATCCTAAATATGAAATCCAGTTGTCAGTTAAATTTAAATTCATTGAGTTCAAGATATGGTCATGTACATAAACTTGAACCTATTCAATTCCTTTTTCTTCTCATGTTTTAAATTTTATTAACATGAGAAGCATACATCACCAATAATCTTAAAATAATTCAAATATCATCTCTGCAAAATTTTGGAATATTTGAATGGGGTTTTCTTGGGCAAATCAATTTATAGTACCTCATGTACTCAAATAAACAAACAGCATATACCTACTGTATACACATGCCCTGTTGAAAACATTCAAATCTGAGGCTATAAATTTTTCTGTAGTCTTCTAAAATTGCAAATAAGCTCCTTGAAAAGTTTCATGAATTTTGGACTCCATTTGTTATTTTATTTGAGACCCTCAGCGAATTTGAATCAAGTTTAAATTCAAATTCAAAATGTGGTCAAATATACTTGAACATAAAGATTTAAACACACCATTGTGTTCATCACATTTTTCTTGACTTAGCCATGAAGTTTCATGATTTTTGCAGGGCCCACCAGTCAGTAACCCCACGTGCGCCGCAATCCAGCGCGCGCTGCGCGCGCCACCGTGACGGCGTGCATGCCCAGCGCGACAGCGGCGAGCTACCGCCGTTTTAGCTCTATAAATAGCGCCCCTGGCTCCTCCTTATCACTCCATGGTCGACCTTATCGCCTTTTCCCCCACTGAGCCAAAGGTCCGCGCCATTTTCGCCGCGCGCCCGTTGCCGGCCAGCCGGAGGCCTCTCACGCCAAGCTCTCAACAGCAAGGTTGTTCCCCACTCTCTCTTCTAGCCTCTGGTTCACTCCTGTCGTTCTTTCGTTGAGGTTTTGGCCGGTATTTTGAAGCAAACCCGGAGCTCGTCGTCGTGTCCACCGTGCGCCGTCTCTACTCTACGGTGCCAGGATGCTACAAGCAGTTTCGTGCCTCGACTCCAATAGCACACTGGTGCGCCTGGGCACGCTCTGCACGACGGTGAAAGCCGCTCCTTGTTTACATGAGTATCGAGCAAGTTAGCAATGTTTTACTTTTGGCCAAAGCTAATGAACTCGCTTTTTTCATTCAATTCAAGTTCCACACTTAATTACTCTCCACAATTGCTAGCAAATAGTTTCTACACTTCTTTGTGCACCCTCTAGAACTGGAATAACCAAAAATAATTGACCATAGCTCGAGAATCACGAGTTCTTTCCTCCGCCATTAAGAAGTTGCCTCTGTCACTGTCGATGATGGTTTTGCCAACCGTTACGCGACGATCTCACTTTCCCATCACCTTCCTTGTGGTTCCAGAAGACTTTCCCCGCATTTTTCGAAGAGTTTTAGCCACGGGTCGATGGTTCTGACATGGCCGGAACCCTAGCTGCCGCCGCCGCTGATGCGCCGCTGTTTCCGACCGTCAGCGAGCCTCCCCGACCCTACCATCGTGCTCAGTGCAGGATTTTAATGTTGGGCGCACGAAATTAGGTGATGCGGTGGCTGGAAACTCGGATCCAGCGAGTCTCGCAAGAGCGCGCCGCCGCGGGAGCCCCGCGCACCGCCCGCGTCGGGAGGTTGAAGACGACGCAGCAGGCCCCGTGTGTCAGCGTCTTTTAACCCCGTCGGATCAGGTGTGGCCACGGGATTTTTTGTGGCTACACGGTGTATCTCTGTGGTCCCCGTGTGGTGTGAATGCCATTGGTCCATTTTAAACGGTGGGGTCCACGGTTTAATTCAAGCTAGAATTTAAATCCAGATTTGACTCCAACTTAGAAAATCCAAACCGTTCTATAGACTGCTCCAAAAATCTTTAAACAAATTTTGTTTGAAATCCCTTGAGCTCTAGTTTCTGTTAGTTACAATTAGGTTTTGTGAAACTTACTTTTAAATTCTATAGAAAACAATCTTTCCAAATACAAATACAATCTTTCCAGATGAACTGTCCACTGGAAAATCCTCAAAATTCACATAAAATAGATTATCCTATTCTTGATTTCCAGAAAAAGTTTGGGAGCCGTTGCACCTGTATAACCCTCTGTATAATTCAATTACCTTTTCCCGTCATTGAATTATTACAGCTATTCAGTTGCTTTGTTATGTCCCAAATTTGAACTGGACACTCCATTAGCCATATACTAACTCCTGTAAACATTTGAGATTGAATTGACTTAGTCTCCTGGTTCTAATTCAGTTGCCAACTTAATGTTAGTTGAAAAGCTAAAATTCAGATATAAAATAATTCTAGAAATTCTTGCCAACATTGAAATTTAATATCTCCTTCACCAAGGCTTAGAAATTTATGAAACCAATTTTGCTAGAACCAGAACAACATCCTCTATCATGATCATCAACTGGCAGCTATGTTCAAGCTACATTTTCTTTTCTAAAATTATTGGGAGTTTACTCCTTGCCATAATTTTAGAGACAACAAACTACTTTGATCATCTTCTGTTCTTTGCAAGAGTATTCCTTGTAGTCCCTAACATCTACCATAAAAATCCTAAAGCCAAAGAAGATCATTCCCTCACTATAACCACAGTTAAAAGCTTATGAACTATATGTACATTATAATTTATTAGCATTCCTATATGCATGTCGTGTAGTGATCGATATTGACGAGAAGTGTCGCTTGGAGGAGAAGGCCAGGGTGTCCACTTGAAGTCCATGGTGGAGCCTTCCGAGAAGGACCCTTAAAAATTGATATTTAATCAAGTCACAAACTAAGGAAAGCCCCGGTTTGCATTTAAGAGCTTTTCAAAGTTTTCCAGTTTATACACTTACATCTTCAGTTGATATTGTGCATTTACGTATAAGGTGAATGATACAAAACTTGCATGACCACAAATCCCAGGGGTTGGTTTGAAAGAGTTACAGTTTGACCTGTAGTAACTGCTTTGCTAATGTATAGGAAATCCGGTAGAAGTCGAGTCGTTGGAATCTACTCGCGAGATAGGAATAACAATTCACATGAGGGTAGAAGATTAAACATGGCTTATGAAATGAATATGAGACCGGGCAGCGAGAATAGGAGTCGGCAACATTTAGTCTCGGGCGCATAGCCTTGCCTGTGTCGCTTGAGGACCGTGCCGTATGCGGCACCATTGGGCAAGCTTGAACTGTACCAGTTGCATAATGGTATATGAGCCCATTAAACTGATGTAACTCCAGACTATGGTGTGGAGACTCCTCGGTTGTCCTTGAATGGAGATGTGAAGGCAGAAAAGTGTAAATCTCCTAGCGGAACGTTTTGACGTGTCCGTGTAGGGGACCTTTTGCTCGGAATGAAGAGGTTTGTCGACATTGGGGTCTTGGGTGAAAAGTGGCCACGTATGACGCAGGGAGGAGAGCACGTATGTGTCTCCCACGCGGGTGTGCGTGTCGTGCAGTCCGGGTGTGTCCTGATTGCAATCATCGTCCCTCGCAGTAATAGAGTACCACTTGTCCGTCGATGTCGTGACGTAGTAAATACTAAAGAAGCCAAAAAATATGTTGTATTGAATTATAATTTCTTTGCAACCTTGTATGAATTAGAGATAGCAAAATTAAAGTTTACAGTTTCCCCATACTTTAGCTATAATATCATTACGTGCTTTGAGTACGTCATATCATCGGCAAAGCGTTTCTTGTTTGATTGTGGAGTCTATGATGTGCCATGCTTGAAGAATGTCATTTGCTACTTAAAACATGATTATAAGGATCCACTTGTAGGCGAGTCTATTTATGCTATTCCTTACCTATGCTTCGTATTCACCCCTGCATATTTCTAGGGAGACGGGTTAGTCTCGCTGAGCCTTTTGCTAACGTTTGCGCTTTAACGATTTTTGCAGATATTAGTTTTATATCTGTTGTTCAGGTTGTACATGAGATCCCGAGGTATCGAGATA